>JAZGUH010000178.1:0-1214558 GCA_037893225.1 Hippasteria phrygiana
CCAAGGACTTGGGCTCAGGTCCTCGGTTGTATTGTTCTCACTCATCCCCTATCATCCCAAGTCCTCAGACGTATTGGATAACATGTAAACATTTTTATACCTGGCACAATGGGACCAAGGCGGGTAGGCCTAACCCCCCCCCCCCCTTTTTTTCCCCTATACCCTATACTCACTCCAGACTATTGTTACCTAAAACACCCCCCCCCCCCCCCCCCCCCCCGGATAGCTGAAAATAATTCCTGAGATTCCGGGAACACAATAAACAACACAGTATTTATAGTATTCTCTTGCAATCACTTTATTTGAACAGCACTTTCAGCATTGATTACTTCGTCCATGAGTAGAGTGTTCACAGTACCACACTCAACCTAGTCGGAAAAAGACGTCACAAACCGCCATGGAGCCGGCGGGGAGGGAAATTCCACATCTGTGATTTCTGCCCGGCGCATCTCCTACGCTTAGAATGTAAATTGAAAAATAAATTTAATGATTAAGCCACTCGACGGACACTGTAAGTATAAGTATTACTGAACATAAATGCAAAGGATAAGCTAAATGAAAAACAACAACACAGTGACGTCAGAACTGTTCTTAATTAACCCTCAAAGAGCCCGGGCCGAATTCGCCCCCTCCAGTTTTTCGCGATAGTGTTTATTATGCGGCGTGTGTAATGTATCATAACTACAAAACCCTTTGATTAATTAGAACGAACCTTTGCACAGCTAATTAATTATCATAAGGATCCCCATTTGTATACTTAATTTCATAAAAAATAATCCGTGACTGTTTAGCCAAGATCTGAGTGGATTACCCAAAGGGCCGGTATGCTCTTTGTGGGTTATTAAGGATCATGTTTTTGTCAAAGATGAAAATTGATGCATATACTGCAGCCGGGGGTATCCTAACTGTGGGATAGGAATTTCCGGTTCAGCATAATATCGTCATCCAATTATTTTGAAACGGAAATGAAATTCTATCGCTTATTCACTATGGAAGATTCCTTTTTCAAAGTTCCATATGGTTCCAACATCAAGTCCCCAGGCTCCGACCCCATTTCCAACTTACAAAAAATAATAATTATCTAGTGAGATGTAAGTTGTAACAGACTTTGTAAAATTAAGTCATTTGCAGTGCCAAGGCCATGGACGGTACTCATCGATTTTTAATATTAAAAAAAGATACGTAGGACAAAATCAGACATCATGCACAGGCATTTAAAAAATAGGGAGATCCCCTTATTGTATCGGTTGGGGGCGATTGGTCGATCGCGCAAAGTCTGCACTGCGCGATCGACCATGCTAATTGTGTACGATGGACCGATGGTTGCGCGAAAGATAGATCGCATGAAAAGCGTAGCGCGATCAAACGATCGCGCAGATCCACCGTTCGCGCCCAACATCCGGACTATTGTCGCAACTGGTCACTGCACATTATTATGTGCACGTGCACAAGGCCCTGTTGCTGGAACTTGCTGAAAGTTGAAACAAAAAGCGGGTGGCTGCAGGGGCGGCGGAACACTTTTGAAAGTGGGGGGGGGGGGGGGGGGGGGTGGCAAAGCAGCGCCGATGCTATTAAAAGCGAGATAAATACGCCCACAATAACTGACGTAAATAACTATTGGGGTCATTGCGCACGCTTTGTGCGTGTCCATTTACCGTAAAGCTGTACTGAGTACGTTCCGCTGTCCGGTTATACACGCCGTACCGCGATTCCGGTTCCGTCCGCAAACAAAACGGCTCCCGACGTACACACACGTACGCGTAGCTAGCTGCCGCCCTATCCGGTCGTACATAGTGTACGTACGCTCGTCGTATGCACAGTCGTACGTGAATGCATCATCATAATACCGCATCACGGTATACCGGATACCACGTACAAAGCCGAGCCCAGCAGAATTTTGTCGAATTTTGGCAACACATGTTGTGTTCTGTTCCGTCATCGTTTCACCCAAAGTGACGTTTGGATATTAAACACCTTTTCTGTGAAACAACCTGACACATCTCACATCCATGTAGAGGATTTACTTAGGAAATATTGGGGGAGAAAATGCGGACAGAACGACACTACATCGAGACGTAAACGTACAGTTTTTCATCTTTCGTACTGTTTTGCTTTTTAGGCCTACGCTGTTTTGTCCTTGCCTTGCGGATGAGTGGTTTCCAATTTAGCATAAAAAACAAAACAGTGTCACATTTGTGGATAACCGAATTGCTTCGTGTCATTCTGATTTTGAAGTCAGCACTTGTGTCATCAATATCGGTGTGAGTATACCATCTTTTGGAACCGCAGCCCAGATTTAACGAAACGTTGTCATCATTTTTGCAAAAGCGAAGTTATCCGCACAGCAATTAACCACGGCGGGGTTTTGGACTGACGGTATGGCGCAGACGAACGGAACGGTGAATTGTGGTGAACTCAAATACAAAATGCTTCACGAGGGTGCTATACAAGTGTGCCGGATTAACCATGCAAGCAATGTGGTGAACAAGATCATGAACATGAAATTCCTCCGGAGGTGGGAAATGCATCAGATCCTGCTGGGAGAAAGCACCCTTTATTCATTAACAGTAAGTACATGAAATCCTCACTTGTTTATTCAGTTCAGATATTCTGTCATATTAACTAGTTTGATTTGGAATAATATTTAATTACCCAAGATTAAATGTTTATTGAAAATTGTTCGATTTAAATATTCAGTTTTCGTCTTAACTTACATAAGAAATTTGCTAGCTGTGTTACGGAGATGAATTTCATTTTCAATGTGGCTGTGTCGTACATGCCTGGTTGTGATGGCTTGCGAACATGTCATTTGGAGGAGTTTATAAAGAAAGTAAAGCCCAAAAACCATTCCTGTAATAGCATAATTTGAAATGTATGGGAAAGATGAGCCTCTGTGCTGTTCATTTGTGTTGTAGAGTATAATTTATATGCCTGCCTTCATCCTACGTGAATTTCACTGCACTGTACAAATTTTATGGTATGAATTTGCATTATTTTAATCCCCTCGGAAACAGATAATTCCATTCATCTGACTTAAATCATTTACTTTAGCAAGACACAAAAAAGAAAAATATAAGTTAAAATGTGCAACACTTGTAGAAATCAAAGCTTCGTAAATGGAACTGATCGCTCTAGTGGATAAGCCTTTCAGGCATCCGGCATATGATTTGGAGTGCACACACTATGCTTGGTATGAATTGAAAGACAAAGGAATCCTGGATAGCATTGCGAATGATAATAGCACAGCACACAGTGGAAGCCAGGTCTTGGGTCGAAGAAAATATTAGCAAAATCTAACAGCTGGCAATTTAGGTCAGATTTTTTGTTTGTTTGTTTGTTCTAAATACATGTGTTTATAGCTGTTTGATTTAGCAGGCTTCACATTTTGATTGTTAATGTTAGATTGTTAGAGAAACTAAGGCTAGAGTGTTTAATTATTAGGCTTAATTTTTAGTATTTAACCCTAACGTCCTAGGCATATCGTACAACACATGGAATTCATGTTTGCATTAATGACTTGACCTTGATAGTTACATGTTTGGTATGAGGACAGTAATGTTGACGATTTAATGGCTTTATTATACAAAAAGCTGACAGCAGTGTCACATGCAATTTATTTATTTTTATTAGATAATTTTGCAGGCAGAATTACATACAAATTCATTTAAAAACCAAATAATATACATTGAAGTAAAATTCTTATTAAAATGTACGCGATATAAAATAACCAAACTAAGTAGAAAACATCAGGACAAACACACAGCCACAAACAAACAAGCAAGCAGGTACATGTAGATATTTTCTTTGAAGATGAAAAGTCATTCTTACTTCTAAGAAAACATGTGCTGTACTTAGTAACACGCTGTCATGTTTTTGGCACTTTGGTTGTTGCCGTGCGTTTCATCATAATGTGCTCATGCAAGATTCTATTAAAAGATACTCTTTATTTCAGATTTATTTATCAGGGTGTGATGTGATTGACATCATTCTGTTAAAATTTACTGACCATCATTGACTTATCAAACTAGGCTGTCAGTGTTAGCCTCAAAGGCTATCAGCCTACATGTACATGTACCTGCACACATTAAATTATACTGAGGAGAGAAACTGAGGAGAGAAAGTCATATGCACATATTGCAGAGGCTTTACGTGTAAACTGAGGGCAGTGAAAAATGTAGCAGTCAGTCATGAGAATGTGAGTCAGTTGTGTTAAAAGAAATCTACAAGATTTCTTTTAACAGATCTGGGACTGGGAAGGGGGAGGGACAGCACTTTGCTTACTTTGTCATCTGATTTCAATGT
The DNA here is from genome assembly GCA_037893225.1 of Hippasteria phrygiana. Classification (NCBI taxonomy): domain Eukaryota; kingdom Metazoa; phylum Echinodermata; class Asteroidea; order Valvatida; family Goniasteridae; genus Hippasteria; species Hippasteria phrygiana. The sequence continues at coordinate 4,303 of JAZGUH010000178.1, forward strand.
GGTTCTTTTACTGGATAGAGATAAACACATGGGTATGACAGAGATGGCAGATTAGAATCATGATAACGTTGAGAGAGTTCTGTCATGTTCAGCACGCAGCATCTATGCAGAGCTACTGATGCTGAGCGATAGTGTCACTGTTATTAATTGAAAATCATGTGCACTGTACCAGGCATGATGTGTAGTTTGCATACAAAAGTACCTAAAGCCGCATTCGCATTGGACTAACTATTGTCAAAAGTTACCGTACGGGATTGTTAACATTCCACTGTGGTTATTCTTCCGTGCGTCCGCACTTGGATTACACGGCTCGCGGAAAATCCTTGGCCAGATATCCAGTGACATGTCCTCTGTGGTTTTGTAGAACGCGCTAAATTTACACGCATTTCATTGTGTATGCCAGCGCCATTTGTGTTTTATTCCGAATTAACATAAAGCGACAATCAAACTCCTGATCATTTCTAGGATATCCCGCATCGTGTAGATCAAAGTATAATAGCAGAAAACGGCAGAAATGCGGCTCAGCATTCGCTAATGTTAACGAAAGTTTCATGTCATCGTGGGTGCATTCAGTCAGAACTGCAGCTATAGTACACAATGCATGAGGCCAAGCGCAGAGGCATGCATTGGTCTGCAGACGGCACGTGATCTAAATGTAGGTTTTACTTTACCGTGGCTGTCCGCACTGGACTTTTCAGCGACGTAAAACCTACCACGTAACTCTTCCGCTACTCGCTTGGGCCTGTAAAACTTACTGCTGCGGAGGGTAAAACCGACAACCGACGATCGACACCTGACAATTTGGCAAGTTTACCGGCTGTCCGCATTGGACTTAATTTGGTTAAGTTGACAACAGTCTCACTAGGTTTTACCAAAAAAAGTCCAATGCGGACACGGCTTAAGGCAAAGTATCGTTTGAGTTTTGACGTCAGCAAAGAGTATTCTGGTTGAACAACATGAAATGTCGAATATAGTCAATACACGTGGACTTGCCCAGCACATTTTAATGATGAATATTTACAGCATTACAAGATGTACATTGCACTGGTACAGCGATAAGTGGTTTATCATTTGATATTTTAAACCCAAAAAGTTACACATTCTTTTATTTTCGGTTAAAGAAACACAATTTCACCAATGCTGATTGTCCCTGTAAAACTAATTTATTATCAGTTGAAATTGAGATTTAAATCATTCCATGCATACAAGGAAGTTCAATTTTGTACACGTACATGTACGTGGATAAACAGAACCAAACAGTATTCTGAAACAACAAAAACAATTCTATGAAAACAGCCTCAAACAGTGTACATTTGTATTTTTTGTACATCCTGCTTGATTTGTATCACACGATGAAAAAAACAAAAACTCTGGGAAGAGGTCAGAGTTCAGGAAGTCCATGGTTCAGTATACATGTACATCCTTTTGTTTTTGTGTTAAAGAGGATAGAATAACTGGAAAAGGATGTGGGTTGTAGAATGTACATGTACATGTCTCCCCCCCCCCCCCCCCCCTTGAACAAACAACACAAATGAGTTTTGTTTGTGCAAGACTGAACACCTGTGTTTTAAATTTAATGATTAAATGTCAAAATTAAATTGGATACGCTGCTGTCAGTTGCAGAGGGAACAAAATCATACACTAAATTGTGAAGAAATGGGTGTGAGAAGTACCAGCACATTGTAAATGTGAATATGCAGATTGCATGAAATGTTCTTGTTAACAAAATGGACAATATTGGGTAAGGTCGGTATGACAGATCTGCTTGCAGTAGTGTATCCACCTTTTTGTGCCAGGGAGGGCAAACAACATCTGAACCGTCTTAAAGCTGTCTTAACCCCTTGAGCACGGTATTTTACGGTAGACGTCGGGGTGTGTCGTGGCGGTTCTGGCAGCCAAGCGAACTGCTAAAATGTGTTTGTGCAGTCAAGTGTATCATAAACAATAATCCAACAATGGATTGAAATTGCACAAACGGCGGCAAATAACGTCATCCGGCCTATTTTTTTTTTTTTTTTTTTTGTATGATGCCTCAAATGCCGCCAGGCTTTATAAGGAATTAATCATTGTACTTGAGATCCAATTTTGTTATGATTTATAATAAAGCACATCAGATACAGTAGCACGACTGGGTTCAGCTTGGCACCTGTGTCCATCAATGAGAAAATAAAATTTGGATAATTAGTTTCAATTTGCCTTTTTTTCAGGCCTTGGCCTTAGTGTATCAGTTTGAAAGCAAGGAAAGAAAATGCTGTGAGTGACTTACGATGGGAGGGAGGGAGGGAGGGAGGGTATTTTGTTCATTGACAGACTGCGTACATGTACAATGTACATGTATACAGTTTAGGAAGATTTGTGTTTTTGATGAACCAAGGTGCCTGTGATGAATTTATAAAGCCAGTACTATTGCTTGTATGTACATGTATATGTTCCTGTACTGTACTACGTTCAAGGACAAGAGGAGAAAGAAAATACAAAGGAATCTTTCTTGTCCTCGGGAGACGGTCTTTTGTTGAAATCGGTCCTCGAACGTACATGTAGAACTATGTGCTTAGTCTATGGGGTTGGGTTATATTAAAGGAAGAATACGAAACACAAAGCATTGTCCTCACCAGTATAGGAAAGTACGACTGTCTGAACGTGTTGGGGTATTCAAACTGCGGACAAAAATTCCGAAAAGAGAACAATATCGTCCGCGATTCCCAGCGTACGTCCGCGATTGAGATCGTGTACAAAACCCATGAGAGTCTTCTGAAAAAGTTAGAGTACAAACAAAAGAGGGAACAATAGGACGTCCGCGTTCGACGGTGGATACGAGTGGGTGAGTTTGTATATGCCGGCAATCGTGGACCTAGGACAAAAGAATTCGGGCGTAGACAAAGGGGTCCACGTTTGACCTAACGTCCACGATTAAAAATCGTGTACAAAACCAATGGGAGGCCTTCCGAAAAAGTTAGAGTATAAACAAAAGAGGAACAATGGGAGGTCCACGATTGCACCCGTTTACATGACTGGGTGTACGTGCACTGTATATATCTCCGAGGACAAGAGAAGAAAGGAAACACAAAGAAACCTTTCAGTCCTCGAACGTAGAGTCTTTTGTTGAAATCGGTCCTCGAACGTAAGGATACGTGGGGGTTGGTTATATTAAAGGAACAATAGGAAACACAAAGCATTGTCCTCGGACGTATTGGGGAAGTACGACTTTGTGGGTGTGTGTGTGTATGTTTATTATTATTAGTATTTTTTATTTTGTTATATTTATTTATTTATTTAAAAATTTTTTTTTTTTAGATTAGGCCTATCCCTTGTAAAAAAGTTTTAATATAAAAAATTAGAAGAACAAAAACCTTTTTAGAATCCAAGATTGCGGAGTTCATTATTTTGGATATTACATTTGAAATACATGTATTTTGACATTTTTTAGACACTGACTTTTCACAAGTAATTTCAACTGGTGTACGTATGCAAACTGCAAAGATACATTAAAAAAATGTAAACAACTATACATGACAAAAGAAAAAAATACATAAATGCACCCAGCCAGTGTATTTACTGTACAGCTACATGTATCTTCAGAAGGTTGTTTTAACCCTAAACCGCAGGGTATGTGGAAATTTGTATTGATATGTGTAGATTCAGCAGTGTTAGGGTTAATTAACGGCTTGCTTATGACAAACATGGCTGCCATCCTCCCAAAGTGCAATGCTGATTGATAACTGATTTTAATAGTCCTGTTCGGTGTAGCATAACCACAATAATTAATTTCGGTGGGCATGCTTGCGGACGGGCGGGTATTTTGATGAGCCATAACCAGCTGCGGTTATTTGTATTCTGTGCATGGCCCTATAGAGTGAGCAATATCAATATTAGGGTTTGTTCCATTTTGTGGCTGTGATTGTACAAATACAATAATATGCATGTGTTTATGATGGCCACATAATCATAAATAATATTGTATGTATGTGAGATATTCTGTGGGCAAGCATAATTTTGGTGACAGTTACATTGTATAGAATGGTACATATGTATTTACATAATAACTAAATTAAAGATACTCTTCCGTATTCTTCAACAAATTGATTTGTATCTTCTAACAAATTTTATGTTCTATTTTAACCAAAATATTTCAGTTCCCACGGGAACTGAATTATTATTTGGCTGCAAATAATTAGACATTTGTAAAGTAATTATTGGACTCCACCAACTAAACGCGAGTGGATTTTTTCGTTCGAAGTCTCATTTAAAAGTGAATAACTTTTCTATTGCTAGTAAAATATCAATTTAAAAACAAAAATTATATTTTGGTGTGATACTTGAAGAGAGCACAGACAGACAGAATATCTTTAATGCATGGGAAAATTCACATCCAGCAGACCAGGAAATCAGTATTCCTCATTGTGACAAAAAATGCAAAAAAAAATTAAAATTGTGAAATTCAATTTGAAGAAATATATTCAACAAAATTTGCCCTAACTGTGGTGATTTAATTACGCCTGCAAGCTCTTGAAAGAAAATGCCAGTAAATCATCTGCCGAAGGACTTGTTGGCAGCTTGAGTCTGTCCTTGTGGCCTGTTGAACAATTTAAATAGGATTCTCTCCAGTGGTGAGGCAGTGTGGTGCATTCATCAGTCAAGCTACAGAGACTCATTTGGTTGTCATGCCATTATGCCAATAGGCACTTCAGTGACGTCACAGATTCTGTTGACCAGCCACACACGCACGAACACACAGAGTGGCCAACAAAATATTTTGAAATTAATAAAATCATAAATACAGTTCTAAACAATGGATCTTTTCAATCTTTTGTAATCTGCATTTGCAGTATCCATACTCTTTATCCCCCAAAGATCAAGGCAGACGAACACATACTTTTGTAGATATGACTTAGATGCGCGTTCACGACCAATCTTCAAAACCGCGTTTGGTGGTTATTGATGACATCAAAATTTGCGCTATTTTCACTCACCGATTCTTACTACTTTGTTAAATTGTATACATACAGATCATTTATATGGTTACGAGACTCATATTTATAAAAAATATTTGCAAGAACTGCAATACCTTTTTGTATCATGATCGATGAAAAATGATTTAGCGTGGAATCTATTTCGTGAAAAAATATCTACTCGGGGGCCTTGTGATAACGCACGGGGAAAAGACGGTTGATTTTTTTTCCTTTGCTGTTTCTTCCAACCAATTTTTTTTTAACATGTCAAAGGCATTTTTATTTGCCCTAACTAAGAATTCCATTCTAAAATTTTGGGCCTAGCCATGCAATATATGCATAGCGGAAGTTTGTCATCTTTTAATGTACAAATAAATGATTTAGCCTACCCAAATAAATACAATGTAAATTATAAAAATAGACTGTTTGTACATTGTATTTTGATACCCGTTACCAAGACAAAAATAATCTTAGGTGTTGAAAATACGTTTTGCAAAAATGTATTTCTCCAGAATGAGTGTCTTCAAAACAGTACATGTACATGTATCTCCGGTGAAACTGAAATTTTTCGAAATGGTGATAATAATTATGCAAAATCTAATTAATTATGCAAATTAGGTATGTAAATCTCAAAAAGTTATGTTCAGAAACTGCCTACAATGTCATCTACCGATTCTATGATGCCAGTGAGTCAGAATGTGTCAAAGACAGATAATGAAATCCCTCAAAAGCTGAATTTTGTGCCTTTTAGGGTTAATTAATTATGTAAATTGACCTTTCAATTAATTATGAACATCTGAAATTATAGGTATTATTGGAAGAATGCATACATAACACGCATGCCAATATATAGATGAAAACAAATAAACCGTTATGAAGATATGGAGAAAATATCTTGTAATTACCGTAATTTTCGGAATATAGGCCGTGCGGAGTACAAAAAATGTATAAGCCGCAGCACGCAAAAATCTGCAAATTAAGATTTAAAGTTGGCGTATTAACAGCACCGGCGTATTAGCTGCGGCGCTGACGACGTCCAACCACAAAAGTCGTGCTGCATGCTGAAGCGCTAGTATGTAAAAAATGTGTAAGCAGCGCGCTAACGAGTGTCACTACTAGGCTCCGTCATCTCAGCGAAAAAAAAAGGCGAGTTGGGGGGTCAATATCGACGCCGTCTTACCTGACTTCAATTTCCTGCTATGATATTCTTATTGAAAACGCAATTATCGAGAGTCGGCAAACAGACAAAGCAATCCAACTGGTATACGAGTATCAAATGAACCAGGAGCGCGGTGCGTAATACCAGCGACGTACTGCCCAAAGTGCGGTTGCTATTTGGACAGCGCCCTCATTCGACGCGCACGGAGACCAATAAACTTTCATAAGTCCTCGAAATTACCAATTTTGGCGGGCTGGATGAGTGTCCTGGCTGTGGGCCGCGCGGCAGTTCTTCTTGTTCTTTTTTTTGACGGGGCGCGGGGGGGGGGGGGGGGGGGGGGGGGATAAAAAGAAAATGACAACTTTAACCACTAATCTGAGCTCAACAGTCACCAATTGACCAGTGAAATAATAAACAACATGGATTACACAGACAAAAACGAACAGATGCACCACACGATTTGTGAGGTGTGAACGGTACTTACGGTACATTTGCAAGTCTATTCGGTCCCTCTGGCCTGGACTGGCGAAACTTTTAGACATGTCTAAGGTGCCAAGAAACAATGAAAACTGAGCTTACGGCTTGCGTATTTCTTATTTTAACCACTTAGAAATTAATGACAATTTGATTAGCATAATTTGCTAATCATTTTTTTTCTTATTTCTATTACTGCCTGAACTTGTAAGTTGTATTGTCATGGAGGAAACACGGCCCGTGCCGGGCATACCGCGCGACGGCATGAGTGGTTTCACCGTGCGTTGCCGCCATCTTCACCAGCCACGTTGCGTTCACGCCCCGCACGGGCCATTCGGGAAATCACGGTGCGCTATATCGCTGGCGGAAAAAGCGTCATTGTCGATCTCCTTTTCTAAGTCACACAGTAAAAATGAGTTTGGTTCCGTACGCGTGGGGCAGAAATGAGTTTTATCATGATTCATCTCATTCTTGCACTTAATAGCCGACTTGTCGAGTTCAATTTGTCTGGAACGTTTTCATTAATTAAGCGATGCGAGGCATAATTGTCGAATAAATTGCAAACAGAAAACGCTTCGGTTTTCACGTGTCCGAGTCATCAATGCATGTACATGTACATCGCATCGCGCAGCACACATGCACTTTGCACGATCGTTTGCGCGAGGGGAGTTCGTTGTGTTAAGTTGAACAGGCAACGCTACTCCCTCTGGACCATCGCTAAACCGCACACATGGCTTAGCCGGCTTTGGGGGGTTCAGGTTACTGTAGTAAGAGCTACCTGGCTAAAGCTAGCCGCAGATTCAGAGCTTGTTTTTAGGCTGTGACTGGTTCCCGCCCCAGTGAGAAAGAAGAAAAATAATCACGGACGGAAACCAGTCTGCTTGGGGAATCAAGGTTTTGTGAAGGTTTTTACATGGGGCGCACATGCCGTGCTAGCTGGCGCGATCGCTCATCACGCGCACGGGCAATTACCAACACGATCGAAAAGCGCCGTTTTGTATAGGATCCGGCAACGGTTTGGTACTGAAAAATTGAGGGCTTGGTTCGGCAAGAAGGGCACAACGGCCAAAGTATTAATGGGGCACAGCACAACTGGCCGTGAATAGTGCATTTTTACAAGGGGCATCACGGCAACTAAAAGGGCATCGATGGCATTGGCCACCGTGGCCGTCGTGAATTTCAAACCCCGTGTGACTGATTTTATTCTTCAAATGTTGCCGTATAAGCCGCCCGGAGTATAAGCCGCAGGGACATTTTTCAGCGTGAGAATTAACGTATAAGCCGCGGCCTATATTCCGAAAATTACGGTATGTGATTTTCTTGGTGCCGTGGCCATTATAAAGAAAAACATAGGATAACCTTTGACCTCTGAGTAAAAAATGAAGCAAATTTTCCGTCATTAAAATTAATATATCTCGAGAACCCATAGGGCTATTTCAAATATTTTTACAGATTCTGAATGCTGGAGCCATGCCCTTTCAAACTAGCTATAATTTACAGCCCAAGACCATGCGCAAAAAAAACATGGAAAATGCCTAATGCCAATTTCAACTGCGCATGTGCACAATGACATTTTATCCCGAATGACCTGCATGACCTAACGCGCTCGCGGGTAAACTCAAAAGGTGATCGCACAATGCGCACGTGTTAAATTCAATTAGAATGGGCATTTGCGTAACATTGCGCGACATTATGTCAGCAATTTTATCCCTAATAACCTTTGACCTTTGAGAAACCGAACTGGCTTATTGTGAGTACTGTGGTCAACTTCAATAGTACATGTACTTTGATGTATGTGTGTAATTATACAAGGTTGTAATTAACGTTTTTGTAATGAGCTCTTTAAATTTTACATGCAGCCATGGCAGTGCAGTAATGCATTTTTAAACATTTTGTCTTTTTCTTTTCTTGTACAGGTCCTGTACATTTATGCCCCAAATTATTCATACCATGCCAAATTTGGGGTATTGTGAATCATTTTATTTATTATTTCTACTTTTATGCTAATGATGTGAAACCAAAATATATGTAGTACATGCCAACTAAAAGTCATTAACCCTAACCCTCCAAGGTATTTTGGCTAGAAACCCTGCCAGACGCATCAGATTGCATACTCTGTCACATTGACTCTTGTGCAGAGTGCAGCAAAGTGAAGCTGTCACCACAGATGCACTGTGCTGCGTCTGGCAGGGTTAGTGTTAAGTAAAGCCCAAGTTCCGCCAATCCAGCTTTTATGTATGAGAGAAAAGCAAACTGTATGTGTATAAATGTACAGTTTGTGGTCTAAAGTTAGGCCTACATGTATGCGTTTGTTCTCCCAAACAAACGTGGACGTATAACAAAGGGAACAATATCGTCCGCGATTCCCAGAATACATTCGCGATTGAAATCGTGTACAAAACCTATGGGAGTCTTCCGAAAAAGTTGAAGTACAAACAAACGAGGGAACAATAGGACGTCCGCGTTTGGAGGTCGTACATTGTACACGTTTGTGTGTACATGTACAGGTTCTGTATATAATTATATGTTCGAGGACAAGAGGAGAAAGAAAATACAAAGGAGCCTTTCTTGTCCTCGCAAGTCGGTCTTTTGTTGCAATCGGTCCTCGGACATAAAAATATGTGCTTAGTCTATGGGGTTGGGTTAGTATTAATGGAACAATAGGAAACACAAAGCATTGTCCTCAGAAGTATTGGGAAAGTATGACTGTGTGTACATGTGTATGTATAAATTGTTCCTTCAGCCATACTTCAGCTGTTCTAACTTGCAATTTTTCTGTTGTAAATTCTCAGTATCAATAAAATCATTCAAGTATAAAATTTGCATTTGGTTCACGGCTTTAAGCGTGAATTGGGAATTATTATTTGGACCGGAACAAGCACATGTACCTACCAGCGTACTTGTATGCATACATTACACTGCACAGGTAATAAAACTTGGCAGGGCTAACCTGTTTTTGTGTTTTCTTAGACTTGAATTGCTGCAATTGCATGTGTAATTTTGTCTTCATCAACGACATGTACATACGTCGACATCATTCGCTGGTCCCAAGTAACTAAGTTAAAACAGTCACTTGGGAAATTAATGAGCACACATGTACAATGGAGTACCGTTGGATGAACACATGCAGTCATGTACAGGTTCTATACGTTCGAGGACAAGAGGAGAAAGAAATACAAAGGAACCTTTCTTGTCCTCGGGAGTCGGTCTTTTGTTGAAATCGGTCCTCGGATGTAAAAATACCGGGTTGGGTTATATTAAAGGAACAATAGGAAACATAAAGCATTGTCCTCGGAAGTATTGGAAAAGTGCGACTACTTGTACATGCATAGCCTTTGCTCAATTGATATTTTCAAAAGGATAATTAAGTGTATAATTGTCATTGTAAGCTTTTATATTTGTGAATGTCATTATTTTAACATAAATATTTTCCAGAATTGCAAAAAATCCACAAATTAAGTAATACATGTATACATGTACATTTAGACAAGTACAGTACATGTACAGTGAATTTTAAGGGTGTATACATGTAATATGTACATGTCCCATTGAATATCTTAAAAACTGACAGAATAGTTTGAACATCTTCACAGTTTTGTTAGCAGGAGATCAACCATTTTTGTTTCATGCTGAATCTGCCAATTCTGTGCATCTAATGTGCATCCAAAACTATCTAAGAGCATTGCCAGAGCATTACCTGAAAACACTGATTTGATATTGCTAAAAGATAATGGTTCTAATTGTGTTTTCTTTTTTCTTGTTCTTTTTGAATTCCGTCTTTCTCCCGCCCCTTTCCCCTACCCCTCATCCCTTACACAGCCCTCCGGTTTCATGGAATACCCTCTGCCGTACTGCAGTATAACAGACATCCATGCACTGACGCGTTGGGAGGCCGGGCAGAATGCGTGCTTGCGCATCGTATTGCACACGGGCTCCATACTTTTGCAGGTAAGAATATTACCCATGAGTTTTGAGGATATATGTGCCAGTGACGCACTCAGGAATTTTGGGACTGGGGGGGCTCACAAAATTTTTGCTTCACGATCGACCAATCGCACACCGACCGATCGCGCCCAACATCAACACTTGCGTTTTTGAGGGCATTGTTTATGTCGATTAAATAGATCGGATCGGATCGGACATCGGCTGATGTTCCCAAATAAAACATCGGCCATCGGATTGGCAGGCAAATCCAACATCGGTTGAACCTTAAATAGGGCCTAATTTGTTATGAAATACATGTATCCAGATGGCCGGTAAAAAACTCTTTTCTTTCTCAGATGTACTTGGTACATTTCCAAAATCATTGCTCTGTCCCTGTTGACAAAAGGGGAACAAGGAAGGAAAAATCAGTACAAAAATAGTCTTTTCTGATGAGTTGCCAGAAAAGCCAAAATATGTTGATCAAATAACTTTAACAAAATTAGAATCGCCTTTTGCAAGATATACATATGTACATGTACGCATTGGTATCTGATCAATACTAGGCATAAATTGTGCTTGGCATCAGCTATTTGATGCCATGCGTGAGATGTGAATTAAGCATGGGTTCTGCCATATCAGTGTTATTGCACTGTGCACCATCGGTGCACTCCTGTGTTATCAGCCATGCCGTTCTAGTTGAAGTGTTAACCTGGACCCAGTTTTGTCAAGCTGTTCAGCAGGAAATGGTGCCGGGCACTGCAGTTGAATGCCATGAACCAGCCAAAAGCAACATCATACAGTATAGGAATCTTTAAGCTACATGTACATTGTGTATTTCTTGCTCTTGGCAAATGTGTGTACTTTCTGTAGGTCTATGAAATGGGCACTTTATGCAAGATATCACATTCACCCTATAACTCCCTACATCATTTTTCCTGAATCCTTCAATATCCTCCGATTCCAAAATCCTCCAGTGTTTGTTACTGGGGACCACTGCCTGAATCCTGCAAAATCCTCCAGTGGGTTTTGGATAAACACTCCAGTAACCTCAATCCTCCGAAATCATCCAGCAGACCTGGATCCTCCATTTTCCTGAGAGGCAGAATCCTCCGATGCTTCAACTTCCAGAGGCCCTCAAGCCTCCAAATTCCTCCATTTGGCAAGAAAGGGGATTTTGGAGGATTTGGGAAGGTTAGGGTTAATTATTTAAAGGGCCTCATTGTGATAAACAGGTCATATTGGTCATACAGGGCCAGCTGTGTGCATCTCTTGTGTTCTGAAAATTATACTTGCACTACAAAATGACCTGTGTGACTGGGGCCCAAAACATGGTACTCATAAATGTGTTTGTTGCACCCACTTTTATTGGCCAGGCGACCAACTTGTATGTACGGGACCAGTGGCTTCACTCCTTGCAATGGAAACGCGCAATCCACAGATACAAGAAACTGCTCTGCAATACCACAAGACCAGATGTCTTCATGAAAGAAGTCAAGGTACCGTACAGTCAGCTGCATGTACATTGTACACATGTTTATTTCATGAAGAGGGATAATGCGCTAAAACTCCTCAGACAAGTCTGGCACGTTTCTAAAATTATCCTCAAGGTGCAACTTCCAAAAGAGGAACTTGCAAATGAAAGTCATCTTTCTATTTTAATTTTTGTTTCGACCTTAACCCTAACCCCCTAGGCCCTTATTGCTAGGAATCATCCTCAATCCTCCAAAATCCTCCAAAATGCTCAAAAATCCTCCTGTGCTTCAATCACCATTCCTCCTCAATCCTCCAAAATCCTTTGCTTCAATCACCATTCAATCACCATTCCTCCTCAATCCTCCAAAATCCTCCTGTGCTTCAATCACCATTCCTCCTCAATCCTCCAAAATCCTCCAAAACCACCATGAGGATTTTGGAGGATTGAGGAGGGTTAGGGTTAATGTTTAATGTATTATTTTTGTAACAATATTTTCTTTTTTTATGGATTTAAGGTTTTTGGTCAATTCGGAGCTGCATGTATTTTTTTCAGAATCTCATCCCTGATAATATACAAAGACTACATGGTTAGAGGGGAAATAGGGCAATCTATTTTTCTCGAGGTACTGGCTACAGGTCTACCATCCCGAACCCGCAGGGTGAGGGGTGATAGGCCTGTATAGCCAGTACCGAGGGAGAAATGGATGCTCTATTTCCCCCCGACACAAACCATGTAGTATTTGTTTTATTGCACCTTCTGATTATCTATTCTGCTTCCGTGAATTAGCATAAAAGTTCGTCCAGTTCCGCGTCTGACAGCGCATCCAAATGTTTTAAAGGCCGTGTACATGATTGGTCATTGTTGCAATTTTTAAAAATGGAAATAATCGTTCCACTGACCTGTTCAAAGTTTTGCGTTGTTGGATGGCGAAAAAAAACGAGAGAAAAACGGCGCTCGTTTTCAACCGTCGGGATGATAGCCTTTAGTCAAGGCGCGCGTGGCTACCAGCTGGACACGTGACGCGCCCTGAATGCCAGCATGTCCAGCGTGCCACTCATCCGGGTAGCCACGCGCGCCTTGACTAAAGGCTACAGGGCAGTTTTCCAACGATTTCCAGCTGGAAAACGTTGGAAGACGATATAAATTTCCACTTTTTTTAACAACGACAGCACACCTGGTGCCATAATTTCACAGGATGATTGAAACTACTATTAACTTACAGTCTAGTAAGGTATTTCGTAATAATTCAGTAAAAAAATATTGAAGAATTACCAATCGTGTGCACTATACCTTTCAAATACGTACATGATTGGATTTTGACTCCGGGGAATGAGGTTGTAGGGAAAACAGTAAAAAATAACACCCCGGGAGATAGGCCTTTTTCGAAACAGCTAAATTTGTTTTGGTTGCATCATTCTTGACTGGCCAATGAATTGGTACCATTAGCTCATGAATATTTAGAAGGTGTAATAATTGAAATTGACTTCTCACTATTTTTTACTTGTTTGGTAGGTACTTTGCTTTACATAATCACTCTTGGAGATAGAAGGCATTAACCCTAACTCCCTACATCATTTCCCCCCCCCATGTAACCTGAATCCTCCAACATTCTCTGATTTCAAAGTGTTAAAACTCCACATAACCTGAATCCTCCAAAATCCTCTTATGGGGACCATAGCACGAATCCTCCAAAATCCTCCAGGTTTTTTTTTGCATACCCCTAGTAACCTCAATCCTCCAAAATCCTCATGTATCACATTGAGCCTGATAACCTGGATCCTCCATATTCCTGCAGGGGCAAAAACCCCTAGTAACCTCAATCCTGCAAAATCCTCCGATGCATCAACTTCCAAGTGCCCTCAATCCTCCAAATTCCTCCATTTTGCAAAGAGGATTTTGGAGGATTTGGGAAGGTTAGGGTTAAAGAATATGTCCGGGTTTGCAAAATCTTATGCATGTCACTATGTAACAGGGACACCAAAAATGTCACATTTTGGACCCCAAATTTATAGAATGACCCACATACAGTTGTACATGTACCTTTTGTACGTGTATGTGTTTATGTTATTGCTCAATTGGGACGACTGTACAGAACTTGACATGTCCAACAGTATATGTCATCATCTACACGATGAGAAGTAGGTCATGTGGTGAGCGGCGAAGAATTAAGATGCTTCAGCTGGAATGTGAGCTCCACATGGCAGAAGCCGGCATTCGGCGAAAAACAAGAGAAATTGATCTGCCTTCTCAGAAAAGCAAGGAGGCGGCCGTCGGGCAGCTGTGAGACGGCCGAAGATAAAAAGAGTTAAGCACTAGAAGCACTAGCTGTTGCGAGAGTGGGGGGGAGTACCTGATACAATGTACCCTCGGGTATTGTGGCACTAATTGGTGAATCTGGGAGAGATGAACTACATTCCAACAGTTTTAAAAGGTACATGTACACTGTACGCTTGGTGCCATGGTACGGTATAAGAAGAATCTGTTCCATAAAGAAAACACCCAGTCGATTGATGTATCATATTTTAAAAAGGCATCAATTTTTCATCAGTCAAATCTACATGTACAAACAGTTGTTTTGGATTACTGATATACATTGGAATTTTATTGGAAATGCTTTGTGATTTGTCTGTGATATTTGAAAGGAACACTGCCATTACTTGCCCTAGTCAAAATTTGACTTTATAATATTTCATCCATTGCTTTACATACATACATCTCTGTGTACATTTGTACATGTACAAGATGTTGAGCTTTTCTTAATATAGCATTTTTTAGTCAAGCTATTTTCTTGGGGCTATTGTTCGCTTGGGTAATGGGTACCCCTGTAAACCAAAACAAACATTTCATGGTTGCCTAAAACTTAAAAATGCCAGTCTTATTGAATTTCTTCCACCTTGCGAAATACCGAATAACAGTCCTATATATCGTTAATAGTTCAAGAAATTAAATTTGCAGTGTCTCGTGTAAGATCACCTTCCTTCAAGTCTATGATCATGCTATGCGCACCGTAAGTGGCTATACGAGAGAGGACTTGGGACAATGGGGGATTAGGGATAACAATGACACCGAGGACTTGGGCTGAGTCCTCGGGAGAATTTCGTGTACAAACCTTATAGGAGCTGTTCGGAAAAAGTTAAGTACAAACAAAGGGAACAAAAGAAGGGTTTTATTCATGGTCCTCATAAGTATAGGAAAACGCACATGTGTGTACATGTACTGTATTACGTTCGAGGACAAGCAGAGAAAGAAAACACAAAAGAATCTTTCTTGTCCTCGAGAGACGGTCTTTTGTTAAAATCGGTTCTCGAACGTACGACTACGTGCTTAGTCTATGGGGTTTGGCTATAATTATTAAGAACCCTCCTATGCAAACATACATTCTGAGCCATGTTGTTGTTTGGGTCAAAATAAGTCAAGGTGATTGTTTTTGACCCTCCTGCCATAGTACAAAACCACATGTAATCTGATCATGTCTGTGTAAAAGTATAGCAGGGGAGGTGGAAGAAAATTTTGACTGATTTTGACCTTTTAAATAGTAGAATTTAATGGGGTTTGGCTATATTAAAGGAAGAATAGGAAACACAAAGCATTGTCCTCGCGAGTATAGGTATTAAAGTACGACTTGAGTGTGTGTGTCAATGCTGGGTGTGGGACACAGACTGGATTAAAGTGTAATCACAGTCACGGTAAACCCTTGGGGTAGTTCTCACACTTTGTAAGCGATCGCCATCTTTTCCCTCTGTACTCTGAAACAAACATCTCATGGGCCGTCTCGCTGGCAGCTGTTCACGTTTAATACTTTCGGAGGGCCCGCAGGGGTTCCAAATTGACTTCAGCAGCTCCTCGCGTTTGTTCTCAGTTTGTGACCGATTTCACCGGTGGTTCGTCCTTAGAGTGTAAGAGCTACAGCGTTCTTTCATTTGTAGTTTATTACGGTGTACATTGTAGAAACCATGCTTTTTTTTTTATTACATGCACATGTATGGTCTACATTTTAATAGTTCCCGGAAATCAAAATATAGAAAAATGCTTTGGTTCTTAAACAGTGATTAACCCTCCCATACTTATAACTATCACAGCCTATCAAGAACTCTAAACATCAACTCTCACAGTTTGTGTGTGTTTCAACCTGTCACTTGATAGGTTTTGATAGGTGTAGGGTACATGTAGCTGGCTCCGTTTTGGCCTTGAGAACAGGAGGGTTAATACATGATAACAAAAAAGATTTGTTTGCATTGAAGTAATTATTTTATTGAAGCTTAAAGCAGAAAAGAAATATCATGTGGTATTTCCCTGCCCACAATATATCCCTTTTCAGGCTATAACACTACATGTATCTGGGGTAAAAACATTGCTTGACATATCCCTGCACAGGCATGAGTATGTAAATACTGGCAACCGTGGACAGGGAAAAAAGGGTTAGGGTATAGACAAAGGGTCTAGGATTGACCGAACGTCCACGATTGAAAATCGTGTACAAAACATATGCGAGGCCTTCCGAAAAAGTTAAAGTACAAACAAAAGAGGGACAATAGGAGGTCTGCGATTGCTGGTATATACACACACTTCTAGTGCACCACAAGTTTTGCACACAGCTGCAGACACAGGCCACTTTCATAGAGCTGCTTGAGCAAAAAAACTTGCTCAAGCGCAAAAACCTTGCTTAATAAAAATCAGGGGCCAATTTCATAGAGCTGCTTAAGCACAAAATTTGCTTAAGCACAAAAAAACCTTGCTTAGTAAAATCAGGTTACCGGCCAAAACCCCATGTGATTTTAATGATAAGCAAACAACAGCTAAATACCAGTCACAAGCTGTATAAATCACATGGAATTTTGGCTGGCATCATGATTTTATTAAGCAAGATTTTGTTTGCGCTTAAGCAAATGTTTTGCTTAAGCAGCTCTATGAAATTGGCCCCCGGGGCGTGGCAAGCAGTGTTATTTACTGAAGATAGGGGTTTCATTGCCAGAAACGCTGTTTATTTTGGGCGGGAGCATGCCTCATAATCTTTTTAGGATTTTTCCCGATTACAGGATTTTTGTTGAGTTGTCTTTCAGATTTCTGAAAGATTTGTTGGGTGCTTAAATTGGTTTTTTCCATTCCAAAATGACCTCTGCAATTAAGCAGTCTTCTTTTTCTAATGACACCATTTTTTTTTTTTTTGCAATTTTAAATCGTATATTTTGGTAGAAAATGCAGTTTTCTTGTACATTTTTTTCGGCAACGCCATACAAATTAAATGCCTCTGAATCTCTCGTGGATTTTTCATTTTTCTCAAATCTCACCCCTGTTAAATGATTACAGCACAGAAATACATCGGAATCTTTATTTTCTATGAATTCATCGTTGATTAAGAACCTTTTATTACATGTACTGTATCAGGCTTTCAGATATTCCTACTTTTCCTACTCTTTCCTAATTTGTTTACCTCGCTCCTACTTTTCCTACATTTTGCTCCACAACTCCCAAAAATGAAATCTCATTGAATATTTTTCTTAACAGCATTACACGCTGTCATATGAAAACTACATATTAACCCTAACTACCCCAAGCCTTACAAACTCCAACACAACAGGTTTTGTCAAGTTTTGATGGGTTCACAGGACTGCAGGGCCTTTGCACCATTACTTTACATGGAGCTATGATGCCCCAATTTGTCTAAGTCCAAAGAATGTGCCATAGGTATACTGCACAGTGTTGGGTTTTGACGGGTTGAGGAAGCCTCCTAGTAAAAATGCTTAGGGGGGTTAGGGTTAAATGAAGGGCTTGGGTGCAGGAGTACCGCAACTTGAGTTCCAAGTGCTTAGTTAAGGACGGAGCACGAGTGTTGTGAGCACGGAAGATGCCAAATGAGGCTTGTGTTGTTGAAAACGGTGAAAAGGGTTAACTGTCCTCTTGTCATGTGTTTAATTTGTCTTGTGTAGGCAATGGTAGACATGACATTGACAACCTGTGTGCAAGACCAGAACGTGTATCAAGTGCCGCTGGAAATTGTCTCGGACATTCTCTCGCAGGTAAGAGAATTATTATGTATCCCCTCGGATTACATGTACCTCATTTCATCCCCAGTGCAGGCTCATAACCCGCCAGTGTGTGTAAATGACTTACATCGGTACATTGTACATGTTGGTGAATTAACTATACTATCCTTTGGGATTTTTCCAAGTAGTGGCGTTCTTAGTGTGGCTCGGTGCGTAAGCTTGAAGTGGCTGTGAAATAATAATGAATACATAATATGTGCAAGGAATGGAGATTCTGATTTTTTTGTGTGTTCTTAGTATTGATCAGGAATAACATGAATAAGGTCAGAAAAAATAATGGGGTGTGCCCCCTGTCCTAAAATGTCCCGTTTCTGGCTGTAATGCCACAGGTGAAATAAAGCATTGCACACACACACATACTCTATGAATTCATGGCACCTAGTGTGCTGGCGTTTTCAAGAAAAGTGGAAATTTATATATAGTTTGGAAATAGTCTAATTCCTCGACTTGATAGTTTCCTGATAAATTGCTTTTTGTCTAAAGTAGGGTCAGGGAACTACTAGAACATAATTTTTTTCTCTGTTTTCCCAGCAATCTATGCACACAAAACTTTATTTCTGAAAATTACAGCAAATTAAGAATGACAGCAATTAAGAATGTGTACGCAACATTCTGATACGACAAGGACAAGTGTGCATAATGTGTGTGTCACATTCTCCCAAAATTGCGCATGGACGTCCTTTAAATTTAAAGGGCATTGCATGACCAGGGCTGCTTTTTGCAGTGGGGTTCAAAATGTCCATTTCTTTTGCCCAAAATATCTTCAAATCATGGCCAAGTGTCTCTCCAGGAAGAAAATTTGCGAACCAGCTCCATGGGGACTTTGGCTTGAGCCGATTCCTGATCGTTTTAATGTCAAAGTGATAAGCATAAAATATTATCCAGGGTTCTCTCTAGCTTCCCCCCCCCCCTTTTATCCCTCTCCCTGTGGCTAGCATGCTCCATCATCAGTCAAATCAGAGGGACATCATTGGGCTGGCATCTTACGTGTGGCTGGCATATATGTATTCAACACATGTCTCTTGTCGTCTCGTATAGAAATCTTGATTAATGCGAGGCCGGGATGATTCACAAAGTGCTGTGTGCAAAGAGCTTGCGACTGTGATCTTCTTCCCTTGCTATATTCTTCACACAAAAAACTGGAGATTGTCGAGGAAAGCATCTACCTGTACTAAATATATCATGAAATAGGTGCTTGTGTTGATTAAATCACACAGATAAGAAGAAAAGGATATCAACATGAGATATGATGATATTTAATTATAGTGGTAAATTTATTAATTTTTTATGGGTACGTTCAGACGGAGGCGCAAGTTGATACAAAGGGAAATTAACCCTCGGGCCTTTTTAGATAAGACGTCCTTAATCCAAAACATGCTTACGTTCAGACGAAAAAGTTACGCTGGCGTTGTGCAGTGCACCAGATGGAAAAGTAGCTCAAGTTAACCCACTGGGGTTACGCAATGCCAACACCGCACTTCCTGACCTTCCAGACACCGTACCCAAAATCGCACGCACAGGAAATACAGGACAGCCCAACTGTGTGTCCTATAGGCCCACTAGCACGGCACAAATTATCCGTATACAGTAGGTCTACATGATACAGTGTACAAAATGGACATGTACATTGTATGTGCTAACAAAAAAAATAATGAAACCATAAGGGGTTGAGAGCTGTAGTTTGCCAGTGTCACATGCATGCCGTCTGGCATTGTCTGGTCCCATTGCCCTTTTCCCCTGGGACGATGGTGGTCGATGCGATGACATTCTTGTATTTCTCTTTTATGGCCTTGATTTTATTTTTCATTTGATGGGTGGTGCGTTCAGTGTGGCCGAAATCCAACTCTGCCATTCTCATTGCGGATCCTCTCCAATATTTTTGTCTTCCTCGCGAACGGATCATCGTTGGCACGTCGGAACTCCTCGTCCCCCCAAATATTTATGAGGAGGAGGATCTCTCTTTGCCAATTGGAGCCTCATGGATTTGGATTTCCTTTTTGCGAAGCCATAACGATCCCTCTTCTACTTGGTAAAAATGACGGTCAAGACGTACGTACCTGTACTTTTAGCAAGGGTTTTTGTGTATAAGTATACAAGCTACGCGTTGCGCGCGGGACCTGTTATGTAATGGGTCAATGTGAACAAACTACCCCAGGAAGTGGCAGGTCAGTTGCGTTCCAATGGTACCTCACGAGAGCATTCCAACGGAGTTTTAACTTTTTTAGATTATACTACTTTATGCTTGAACGTACCCTATTTTGCAAACAGCCAAGATAGCCCATGAAAGTCTTTCGATTTATTGCCAATGGGGCCTCTCGGTAGATGTGGAAGGCACACAGTTTCAGATATTTTTGGGGAAAAAAATAAAAAAATATAAAAACATTGAAAATTTTGAATGGCCCCTTAATGTACAAGCTAACAAAAATAAAATAACACAAAGTATTTCATACAATAAAATACATAAAATCAGTCATAATCTTGACAAAGAATTAAAAGGTGAAACAAATTAAAAACCTCCAGTATAACGCATCATAAAAGCATTCGACGAGGATACATGTACTTGTCGTGATTTCAATCAACACTGTAATTTAACTTGCCAGTGGGACCCGCAGTAGGTCGAGCATTTATCATGTGGCCACACTCGTCCACGTCGGTCCCGGGAGTCGGCTGCGGCACATGATTACCGCAACCGGAGCACCAGTTTACACAGTGAGCTCTTTGCTTTGCAGGGGCTGCGAAGGCCAATGGTACACGATTACCATTTTAATTTGAGGACCGATGGCGTACATGAAGTCCTCCACCTTCGATGGCAAAGTCATAACGCCATTCAGGGAAGAAGGACGAGCGAGGAAATTGAGTTTGTTTTGATTACAGTTCAAACCGAAAATAGAACTGTGAGGTAAAAAGTGCCCCCCCCCCCCCCCCCCCCGCACCATTATCTGGATTACAACATGAAAGAAACAAATTAAAAACCTCCAGTATAACGCATCATAAAAGCATTCGACGAGGATACATGTACTTGTCGTGATTTCAATCAACACTGTAATTTAACTTGCCAGTGGGACCCGCTGTAGGTCAAGCATTTATCATGTGGCCACACTCGTCCACGTCAGTCCCGGGAGTCGGCTGCGGCACATGATTACTGCAACCGGAGCACCAGTTTACACAGTGAGCTCTTTGCTTTGCGGGGGCTGCGAAGGCCAATGGTACACGATTACCATTTTAATTTGAGGACCGATGGTATACATGAAGTCCTCCGCCTTCGATGGCAAAGTCATAACGCCATTCAGGGAAGGACGAGCGAGGAAATTGAGTTTGTTTTGATTACAGTTCAAACCGAAAATAGAACTGTGAGGTAAATAAGGGTATGTATCAAATCCCCCCTTTTATTAGGCTTACTTCTGTAATCACACATTATCGGGGGGGGGGGGGGGGGGGGGCAGCATTTTAATAGGATCGGAGATTTATTGGAAGTAGATGACTACACTGTACATCAAAAACAGCCCATTAAGATTGCCCGCCGACTGCAATTCAAATCTTGGTCTGTAGTTGTGTAGTTGGTAATGGCAGGAATTATAATTAAGTAATTTAGTGGGGATAAGAATTTGAAATAAGGCTCTTTTTAGAATGATTGTTCTCAACATTTTTTAATTTTTAAATTGGTTGTGTTTTTTTTTGGAGGGGGGGGGGGGGGGTTGGGGGGGTGGAGGTGTTCTTATAAACAAGAACACTGATAAAATTATGCAGTTACCCAGTTCACTATCAATATGTTTTGTTTTAAAAAACAAAGGGTAAAAAGTGTACCGGTGATTGTGGCTGTCTAGACATGGTAATAAATGTTAGTGGTGGAAGAAATAGAAGATTTCAAAATACGGCTAAATCCTAATCTTATTCTTGAACGGAATAACGGTTATGTATCCGATTTTGCATGTAGCTCATAATCGTGCCAACAGAAAACTGACAAGTGAAAAGCAGTGAACACTGGGCCTTTACAAAAACACTGCAGAGCTGTAATGGTGAACAAAAAAATGTGGATGGGCAGGCTATTTATATATATATACAAAGAAGACCACTAGCAAGTAAATGCAGAACTTTACCATCGGAGACCATAGAGCAAATTGGATGGAAGATGTTCCAGTTGTTTTCTTTGGCCTACAATGTATGTAAAAAAAAAAAATGGAAGGCTATTTTTGTTTAAGGTTGCTTTCGAATACCCGGCTTCCAAAATTTAAACCGAATAGTGGAATTCAAACCAAATGTTAAAAATTCCTGATTTAATATTCCACCACTGATAAATGTGTTTGTTAAATTCTCTCTGTAGTACCTACTGTACAGGTACATGTACATGTACATTTGTACATGTACATCCTTTATTATTTTGGAAACGGATAGAATTTACATGTAGGTTTTTCAATCATGGTATCGACGGACAGACTTTTTCGTAGGAGGAGGGTGTCGGATTCACGAGACTCGGAGATCGATGTAATTTCAGAATATTTCTTTCATTACGTGAGCTATTTTTGTCTGCAAGCCAGCTATAATTGAGATGCTATTTCTGTGCATGAACCTTGGTTCATATACAGTACCTCATTAGCTGTGCCAAAAGAAATCACGCTTCGATCGTAACGGCAGAGAGTGAGTGAGAACGTCATCGGCCAGCCCTGTTTGCCGAGCCCCTAGATCGAGGGACAACATAGTATACATGTAGCAACTATACATGTAGGTATTGAAAACATATAGTCACACAGTGTTAATATTTAATCCAGTCTGTAACCAGTTATTGTTATTGCGTTTGGACCACAGATCCCCAGGGAAAATGCGTAGGCAACAGAAATGTTTACACACAATTTCTTTAATGGTTGCCCATAAATTGTGAATGTATAATTCCCATTGCAGTGGGTAAGTTCTCCCCGTTTTTTATAGTGTATTTTAATGGTACATGTACATCGATGTAAAAAGAATTTAACAATTTTTTTTTTATATTGCCCGCCAAAATCTAAAAATGAAGGATTTACAACAAATGTTTAAATAATAGCAGATAATTATAAATCTCCCTTAAAAAGTCATATTTAGCAAGATATGTGTAGTACTGGTCATTGTTGACATGTGCACTGCATACAGTGGAACATTCAGAGAGAAATAAGAAAAAATACTGTTCAGGATATGAGATTGATATGGGTTTTGACTTAGACAAATCTGTGACTTGCATTTTATTGCTTGCACATATGTAGGAATCTTATGTAAAGTTATTCTATCCCAGTATACATGTGTCATGAGGCCGAGTGTCTTGTAAAAGTATGTGTTCCTCTATTCAAAACTCATTGTAAAATTTGATGAAAAAAAAATCATTAAATTTGTAATTGAATTTAGCACCCATCTCACTGAGCACATTAAATTCTCTTTGCATTTTCTATTCAATTTCCAGTTCCCGATTTGAGCGTAGCCATGGCAACGAGAAATGTTGCAGTAAACAAGCTCAAGCCATA
This sequence comes from Hippasteria phrygiana, assembly GCA_037893225.1. Classification (NCBI taxonomy): domain Eukaryota; kingdom Metazoa; phylum Echinodermata; class Asteroidea; order Valvatida; family Goniasteridae; genus Hippasteria; species Hippasteria phrygiana. The sequence goes on from JAZGUH010000178.1 coordinate 27,813, forward strand.
GCAAACACTTTCACAGAGCGTTGTTAACGATCTGTAACTTGTTTCTCTGGTTCCTCAAAAACTTGATTATAGGTGTTGGAATTTCTGAGTCCATATCGCTTTGGGTTTTTGGTTTTGGTTTTGTTTATTGTTTTTATATTTTTTAATTTTCCAACATCTGTTCCCTGTAGAACTTGTGTTTCCTGCATGACATTTTAGACATTTTGGATACATGTACGTGCAGAACGAGTGGCGATATATTTAACATTGAAAGTAGGAAAGAGCACTTTGCAGATTGCACGTTCACTGTACTCCAATTAAAACTTGTTTCGGACGATTAGTTTCGGACGGGAAGTAATTTAAACTATAAATCTGCGATAATTTGACCATATGAGTTTCACTCTCAAGTATTTCTCTGAAAGGGAAAGGAAAGTGTATGTGCACATATTTATAATCAGTGTACCATAGAGTGAATTTCTTTCTTTCAATGACACATCGAAAGTCCAGTCTTATTCATTCATACATGTAGAGTGGCCCCAGAGGAAGCAGTTGAAACTAATCTGTAAAAGTCCCAATTTGACAGCACACACATTTCTCGGAATTACCAGTAAATAAGATTGGATAGCCTCACCGCAGAACTGGACATAACAGAAGAATGTGTGGTTACTGTGGTACATTGTACGTGTACATACACATGTATACATATGTGTGGGTAGGCATCGACAGCGTAGTGGGGGCATTTCTATTTGTTAGGCAAATTAGGACCGAGTTATGGGGACCATTCTCTGTCCCCATAATGATTTTTATTCCCACAACATCTGTCGCATGACCAGTGTATGTCTTGGGACAATGGGGGATTAGGGATAACAATGACACCGAGGACTTGGGCCGAGTCCTCGGGAGAATTTTGTGTACAAACCTTATGGGAGCTGTTCGGAAAAAGTTAAAGTACAAACAAAGGGAACAAAAGAAAGGTTCCATTCATGATCCTCAGGAGGATAGGAAAACGCACATGGGTGTACATGTATGTGCAATTCTTTTGGACCCTAATGTTGTGTACATACATGTACACTGGGCCTTTTAGAAATGTACATGTATGTCATCATACGTGTACATACATGTACATACATTTGTACGTGTATGTTTATAAGTGTACCTCCTCTGTAATAAAGTAATCCATAAAGATACGCCCTTCAACTATTTTGGTTTTTTTCTAGTGCCCCACACAAGGCCAAAGGCTATACTCAAGGTGTGGGCTACAAAAGACAAGAAAAGACATAAATCATAGGGATAGAACTTATTCACATTTCGTTTGAATTGTGAAAGATTAATATATGTGAAAGGGAAGCAGGTTTCGGGTAAGGATTTCCAAAGAGAGGCAGATACGAGGAAAAAAACTTATTTCACAGTATCGATCATGGTCGAAAAAAAATTATGAATGTGTGGTGCGGTTGGCTGTGATTGGTCAGTATATCAAGGGGTGGTGCTAAAATTCACCACGCCCCCCCCCCCCCCCCCCCCTCACCCCAGACAACTAAACAGAATTTTGTGCAATTATTTTCATTTCAGATTTTGCCCGTTTAGCATCAAATGATAATTTATGTGATTAGACAATATTAATACACAGGCTGCTTTGCAATTCCACTGCAATAGATGAATTGGTGAAGGGTATATACCCGATTCCCGTAACACCCATAAATGCACTCCGGCCCTACTGGGGTAGTTTGGTGTCAGTTGTAATTTGTTTTGGACCAACTTGGAACACATGCGCTGTAGACTCAGACTGTCCCCCACTGACGTTTACTCGTTCATCAGTCATAACAAGGAGGTTGTAAAATAAAAAATTAAAATGTCCGACTTTTAGAGGGGTTTTAATGATTTAATCTCGACTTCGCTCTGGGCACAGTCTAATGGCAGATGGTAACCTGTGTAAACCAATATGCCCTTCTCATATCACACCGACGTCAAGACTTGGGTAAGTTTATCTGCCCCAATTATAATGAATACCCCGCCACACGGTCAACCGTTTCAATTGTGACAAAATACAGGAATTGCCCAGTTGATGGGGAACGGTGTCCATCATATACAATATTGTGAAGAATTAGATTGGACTGTTTATTTCTTCAAGTAACTGGTGTTTGAATGGACCAAGCATATCTCTACATGTACATGTACATGTACTTGTACAATGTACATGTTTGTACATTGGTCTGTATACACTATGGAGGTTCCGGCTTGCAGGCTTCCACAGGAATCCACAGTACAAGTTCGTGCTTGGTGTGGACTGTTTTGTCTGCGGGGGTTATTTGGGGTGGTAATGACGGCAATGGGAGGTCAGAGGTTTGTTTATGGAAGTAGATGTGTGAACTCCAGTTACACCAGCACTCACCAGATGTAAACACTGTAAAGCCTGTCATAAATTCCGCATATCAAGTGTACATTGTACATGTACATTGTAGTACACTGAATAGTGCATGATGTGTTTTGTAAAATATTGTCAGTGTATGCATCAGTTTTTTTTTAAATCACTAATAAAAAATTTTCTTCTTCAATTTGTTATTTTTTAATGTAAAAACAATGTCTGTTATTCAAACCTGACTTTCATTAACTTTAAATCGCTTATACTCACTCTAAAGGGATGTATAAGGCCAGTTTCCTTAACTCTTCCGCTACGGCGCGCCGCTCACAGCGGCTCGAAAAAAGCCTATTCCTGCCGGCAAGCCGCTCAGAGCGGCTCGTTGTAAACATTCTGTAAAACAATTACGTCACAGCCCCCATTATAATACCGTAGTGAAAGAGTTAAGCAGTGTACTACATTGTACAATTATCTTGTGTACAATGCAATGATTCTGAAGTAATGTACTACCTAGATGTATGATACAGTATTCATCTCTTACATGTACACGTAGGTTTATCTCAATGCGTGTAATGCACCTATCAATTGATTCCCCCAGCCCCCCCCCCCCCCCCCAAAAAATCCTCAATCCTTTTGCAAGGCGTTTTTTTATCAAAACATAAATCATACATGATAGCATCAAAATTCTAATTCCCACCCTATATTGGTGGGGGTGTTCCCACCCATTTAGGTTGGGATTGTCACTAGATTTTTGTCCCAAAGGTGGGGATTTTGTCACTTCAAAAGTAAAAAAAAAATCATGATTTTTATCAACCCTGGTATGCATGTACACACATTCTTTCCGGTTCGTCTTATTTAAAAATCTGTTTAGGAGGAGGATAAACTCATTATTTCACAGCACCAGTTGGGAAACACTGCAGGTTCTGTTGTTGGTTTGTTTTCGTTCAAAAAGAAAAAAAAGTGAAAAATGTAAATTGAAATCCTTCAATATATTGCCTGCTGGCATTTATTACTTTGTGTACTCGGTGACTCAAAAGCCGACGCGACACCCCGGCGCCTCCTGTAAATATAACCGTACTCAAGGAGTTAAAGGAAGTTGGAACACATTGCTTTGAAGGCAGAAAATGTGTTTACAATTTCTAGGTTGGAAAGATTATTAAAAAGTACTATTTAACCCCTTGCCACCGGTGGACACAAATCATTGCAGATTGAAATTGCCACCTGGCCGGTTGACGTCTATACACGCCAATTTTTGCATTTTCAATCCATTATTGGGGTATTGTGTACGTCATGCTTGGCTGCACAAGCCTCTTGTTTCCGTTTCGCCTGGCTGCATAACCCGGCCTGGTGCCCCGGCGCCACCCGGTGGCAAGGGGTTAAGTTAAGGAGAAACGACGAAAAGGTGGACATTCATTCGAATCAAAGAATGTCCACCTTTTGTGTCGTTTCTCCGACTTAAACTACGTCCCTTTCACACCCATTGTCAAGATTTCAAGGGAACAAAAACTGTCCATTCTTACTAATGCTTTGAGGTATGAGATGAATTAAATGAATTAAGTTAACTGTACATTCTTGAAAAAGAATTGACACTTTTCTGAATAGAGTGACGTCACAAGAGTAGTTTAAGTGTATGTGACTACCCTTGAAAATGTGCCGTTTGTTATGAGAATAATTGACGAAAAACTATGCGGTTTCCGATGGTCCAACTTTTCAAAACCAGACTTTCATCTCCAGTAGTATTTTCATCAATGATTTTCTGACAAATGTACTTTTTAATGATGTTTTTCTTTTTCAACCATGGAGAGAGGGGTGGAATGGGTGCTTGCAGGGCGTGGTTGTTGGCTTTTTTGTCTTTATTCAAATGTGTGCAGCATAAAGTACATGTACACATGTACATGTACTGTACATCCGTTTGAAGACAAGAGGAAAAAGAAAATACGAAGGAACCTTGCTTGTCCTCGGGAGTCGGTCTTTTGTTAAAATCGGTCCTCGGACGTAAAAATATGTGCTTAGTCTATGGGGTTGGGTTATATTAAAGGAACAATAGGATTTTTCATGGATTTTTTGTGGATTTTTTTGTGAAATTTTATGTGGATTTTTCGTGGAATTTTCGTGGAATTTTCATTTTTGGCCAATCTCACTTCTGAAAATAACAGCACACATGGTGCCATGATTTCACATAAGGCTTGAAACTGTTTACACATGTGTACTTAAAGTCAAGTAAGGTACACAAATGTATAACTTAGTAGTTTTGTTCTTTAATGTTTGCAAATGTTGTATATAATACAACAGACAAATTAGGACTAGCATTCCATTGTTCTTTCTGCGTGTAGAATCGGGATGTCCTGAACATCGTGGCCCAAGATAGCATTATAGCCGCGGTGGCTCCCCTACTGGAGAACAACCAGCCCTCGCCGGAGATCTGCGCTTTCTTCAGCAAGCACTGCCGCAACTCGCCCCGCTCTATCGTAGTGCTGGAGATGTTCATGCCTGTCATTCATCGGATCCTGAAGCACAACATGGTAGGCTCTTTGCGTGTCCCCGTTGACCGCTCGCCCGGTTGACCTCAATCTGTCTTTGATTGTATTATCAAACAGACCATGAGGGAAACTGACTACATAATTTACAGAATGAGCGAAGAAAACAGGCAGGAAGTGGGATATGAACCTGGGACCTGCTGATTACCTCAGTGGTGCTCTACCAACTGAGCTGTCTTGTCTGTTGGTGGTCAATATTCCTTCCTAAGGAGTGCTAGTGCAAATAACCAGGGGTCACCTACTAGGAAACATTTTATTGGGATCAGTCATTGACTTTTTTAACCTGACTAGGCAGTTTTAATCAATGTTCATGAGTGAGAAAAAATTAAAATTGGCAGAAGCCAATAATGATTAAACGGTATAAAATGGCTTTGGTAATGATCAAAAATAAAAAAAATAATAATTAGTTTCAATGTGAAAGCTTACTGTTTATGAAGAAGGTACCGCTACCAATCCTCCTGAGAAATATTTCCGTTTGAAACGCTGTCATCTTTGTGAACATTTTCTCTGAAGTCGTCCTAAAATGCTGTGGCTTATTTGGATTTCAGCAGTGAAAATAAGCACATACAAGTACATGTACATGTATGAACGTGCACAAAGTCAGTGTCAAAATCAAAGGGTTTTTCACAATTTTGTTGTGTCTCAGTTGACGTGTTGAGCTCAAGCTTTCACAGGTTTGTTATTTCATGTATGTGCTGAATCACATAAAATACGAACACTGCCTGCAACTGGGTCGTTAGTTCGACCAATGCTGTATCACACATGCACCTTTAAAGTTTGGTCAAGTTTGAGCACACTGTGCAATTCACGTAGATATTGCAGATTCATGAAACAGGAAGTTGACCAGATTGGAGCGCCTGTTGAATGTACTTTCTTTATCTGTGTCTGCGCAGGATTTTGGCAAGAATCCACGACTGCAGGGGTTCGTGCGTGACTTCATCCTGGCGCTCTACAGCAAGAACGATAAGGAGCAGGCTTTGCAGTCATTCGTCAACACGTTAGTATCTGATATTGTGCAAAATAATATTGTCCATCATTGATCAACCTTGGCAGTTTCCCACACGTAGCTTTGGGTAAAATGTTTCAACCAGAATGTTGTTTTCCCAAACACAGTACTGGCTAGGGATGTGCATCGGAGCCGGGCATCCAAGTACCCGGCCACTCCTGTCAGGAATCGGTTCCACATTATGGAATCGAGTACCCGTAACCAAATTAGCATATTACTTAGTAATTTCGCTGGTAATGAAAAAAAGGTTTTTGAATGTCATTTGTGGGGAATTTTTCAAAATCAAACCAGGGTACGTGGAAAAACAAAACAGATTAACTTTTATGACGCTTGCGAAAATGCAATTTACACTTTAAAACTATAGAGCTCACTGTATCCACGAAGAATATGAACAGCGATTTCCGAGATAACATTTTTGGGGATTGGCTGTCTTTAACTGGGACTCGGGTACCCAATTGAAAAAACAACAACACAGGTACCTGATTCCCGTACTACATATAAGTGCACACCCCCAGTTCTGGCAACGTTTTGTTTCATTCTTTTGATCATAATCAAAAATAAAGTTGTACAACCAAATGGTATCCGACACTGGCACAGTCCTTGAATCTCATTCTTGATTGCAAGGTATTTCTCCCCCCCCCCCACCCCCTCCCCCCCCCCCTGAAACAAAATACCCCGTTCCGGCTCAGAGCATACAGTATTGCATAAGTAAAAAAAATGTCTTACGTCAGTATCGTCTGTCACCCTGGTTACGGCATTCCATAGTTACAGCAAGATGATTGTTATACCACATTTTAATCTGATGAGAAAATGAAAACTGGCAGGCATGGAATAAACTTGGTGGCTGCACTTTTTTCAAAGTGACTCACTCAACTTTGTAAAGACAGGGGAAGTGGAATTTAAAGGGCTTCCTCCATGTATCTATGTTATCGTAAATTGAGCCAAACTGCATACATGCATTAAAAAACACAATGTGTGTAGGAATTTACTTGGGGGAGGTACGTTGGTCTCACCGAAGGTGGAAGTTACCCCGCCTGGGTTCATACATGTAGGTCTGAAAATTGGGATAATTTCTCTGGAATCTGTTGAAAAATGTTCCTATTATATTTAGATCTGGGCTCAGGAAAACCGTAAGCGTGGTAGGGTTGGCAATCTTGGCAGCCCTATCCGTCTCTGATCACAACCCTTTAACCTTGAATTGAATGATGACTGCAATGTTTGGAACCAGAATACTTTTGTTATTTTGTGTCAATGTGTTTGCATGACTGGCTGTTAACAAAGGAACAGTCGAAATCTACATTCTTTTGGAGCCAGTTGTCGTGTCAACTAATGTCATACTTATAGGTACTCTATTGGGTGATTTTAATAACAAAAAAATAGAGCTAGTACATGTATGTCGGGGACCATTTTCAACCAGCTGATGAGCACAAAATGGTGCTGAGCTCAGAAAAGCTTCCCTTTTAAGCAAAGATAGATTACCAGTCCAAATTGCATGTGATATTTAGTGATTGATTGTCAGCTGATTTCTGATTAGCAGGAAAATGTGCTGAGCAAATTTTTTTTGGGCTATTCCATTAAACTGGACCCTGTATGCAGTGGTCGCGCGGAAAGGCAAATTTGGATCCAAATTTGAATCTTTCTGAGAAAGTTCAGCGTAGATTAAGCTCAAATCTACATATTGTAGTCCCTGAATATCCTTTCCATATACATATACATGTAGGTTAGGAACTGATGTACGTGTGTGTTGCAAGAAACGTGTTCCCGCTTAAAATCCCCCCTCGCATGCATGTGTGATTGATTGATTGATTGATTGATTGATTTTATTCGGTATTACCATATAGACAAATATAAATATAGATGTATATATATGTACAAACAAACAAACAATTACTACAATACATTAAAAACATGGTAATACCAGGGATAGCCCATGAAAGTTTTTCAACTTATTTCCAATGGGGTCCCCTTATTGCACAATAACCACAAAAAGAAAACCTACATGTACACTCCAAAAACACACAGTCTCAAAACAAGCAAAAGCAAACAATACTTATACAAAAAACGTCCAGCAAAACACAAACCAAAAACATAAAAACCACGCATGGCAAAAAAGCTGGATTGGTAGCCTGTGGGTGTTCTCATGCAGTAGGGTGCACCACACTAATTCATGTCCGAATTTATGCGCCAGCTCATCAACATAAAATGTATACCCACAACTTTTTTTGAAAAAGGAGAGTTTGTGCCTCAAAAAATTGTGGGATTGTGTAAACATAGTCCAGCATCAACTCCCTGGTTTCTGGGCTTCCATCTGTGTGCAGACTTGATAAAATTACTGTTGAAAAATGGGTCCTATTTGCCCGAGAAAGTGGAGGGATGCCATGTTAAAAATGGCTGTTGATCGGCTTGGGAAATAGGACTTTTTGGGAGGTGCGTTTGTTTTGTGTCAATAATTAAAAATGTAATTGGTTAACCCCCCCAAAATAGAAAAGAAATGGACAGACAAAAGATCAGACAATAAGTGGCATTTGTTTGTGTAGACCCCAGTGATGCTGGGGTACAGGTTATTGGGCCCTGAACTTTGTTGATTTTACACTGTTGTCAATGGAGCTGGAATTAGTGTGGTGCACCCTATATATCAAAATGGCGGCATCCATGTGCACATGTGGAGGGAATTTTAAAATGGCTTCTTTTGTTTACATGCAGTCGTAGCAGTGCTGTCGGGATAAAAACAAACTTCAGAGACAGTTTTCTTCATTACAATGACCCATTTAGAGACATTTAATTGGCAACATCAGGTAAACTCAATAATTAATAAGCATATATGCAGTTGTTTTTTAAAATCATGCACACGATTTTGCAGCGGTGTTGTTTTCTTTATGCGGAGCTGCCAAAAAGTGGGGGGATGGAGGGGGGGGGGCATGGGGGGAAGGGGAAACCCCCTCCCCCCCCCCCCCCCCCCCCGTTCCGCCGACAGTAGTGGCAGGTTATGGCATGTCCATGATGTGTGTGAATCGCTTGGCCTGGAATGCCCTTTCCACACGCCCCACCCACGCCCCGCACACCCCCATCCCCCTTTCTAGAGGTGAAATAATATTTTGAAGTATAGTATAATGTAGTAAAATGGCCTATGTATTTTCTACTCCCAATAAAGCAGCACAAAACTTAATATGAATGCATGGTTAGAAATGTTATGGGGAAAGCAAAACCCACGTACCCCGCCCCCCCCCCCCCCTTTCTCTTGTCAAGCTTCCCCATGGCCCATAGTATAATTGTCCCCCTCTTGTTAAATAAATGATTTGTAAAGCTGTGAGAATTCTTATCATCAAAAGTGAGACATCAAAATAGCTTTTTGAGGGAGAATTCGGATATAACTTCTAACTTGTCCACAGGGTGTACACATGATGCCATGCAGGTTTTTTTCTGTAATTGTTTAAAGTAGCATGAAAATGCTCAACCTTGTTTGACCTTGTTATAGACAAACGCAATAGAAATTTTCAATTTTTTTTTCAGATATCAGATCAGTGACTGATTCTCTACATTTAAAGCATCATTTATTAACCAGAAAGAGAAATTGACTGCCCTTATAGGGTGCACCACACTAATTCATGTCCGAATTTATGCGCCAGCTCATCAACATAAAATGTATACCCACAACTTTTTTTGAAAAAGGAGAGTTGTGCCTCAAAAAATTGTGGGATTGTGTAAACATAGTCCAGCATCAACTCCCTGGTTTCTGGGCTTCCATCTGTGTGCAGACTTGATAAAATTACTGTTGAAAAATGGGTCCTATTTGCCCGAGAAAGTGGAGGGATGCCATGTTAAAAATGGCTGTTGATCGGCTTGGGAAATAGGACTTTTTGGGAGGTGCGTTTGTTTTGTGTCAATAATTAAAAATGTAATTGGTTAACCCCCCCAAAATAGAAAAGAAATGGACAGACAAAAGATCAGACAATAAGTGGCATTTGTTTGTGTAGACCCCAGTGATGCTGGGGTACAGGTTATTGGGCCCTGAACTTTGTTGATTTTACACTGTTGTCAATGGAGCTGGAATTAGTGTGGTGCACCCAGTAGGTATTGAGTATGTAGGGCATGGATGGACATTCTCAGCAGAGGGATCAAGTCAGACTATTTGCTTGGGAAAAAATCTACTATTGCTGATTTTAAGTGTATTATTTTTGTGTACCTTTTTGGGGGGATTTTTTTTTTAAATATAGTCAAATGAGGCCGTAGTGAAATAGAGGAAAAACATTCAAATCACGAGCATTTTTTACATTGCTGAATGTATGGCGTTTTACTGTGATGCCTTGTCTGGTACCTGTGAACAGTGAACTGGAGGCACGAAAGGAGTGTTGAAATCAAGCAGACCATTCTGAGCTACATGTAAATTTACAGTGTGGGGTCATATTGTGAAATTCCGTTGTTATTATTCTGAAGAAGCTGAAACAAACTCTTAAACGTGCAAAACATGGATTTTAATTCACGTTTATGCAGAAGGTTGTCTGGGCTCCCTGAAAAAAGGATCTCAAAAAAAGAAAAGGTTGAATAACTGAAGACATTTTAGTAAGTCACCTTGATCTTTGTATTCAGTTAGCTGGTACCAATGTGTGGTTTGAGGCGTTAAACTCGCTGCCACCAGATTATATGCTGCCTCCGGAATTATAAGACTGAACTGAATTAATTTGAAATTATAAAAACTTCAAGAATTTTATCCCATGTATCGGCATTCTGTCGAAAGGGGGTTTGCCGGATGGAGATTAACTCAACTGGTCGTGAATTTCATATTAATGGACTTGATTTGATGCTTGGTTGTACATCAAAAGAAAATGAGATTAAAAAGTCTTAATTGTGTCCAAGAAGGATATAAATATGTAAGGAGTCTCCTTTTTGTTTCTGGGATCAAATAAAATTTCTCTGCAGCTATAATTTATTTGTAAAAAAATGTTTAACTTTTTTTTATACATTTTTTTGTTTAATTAATTTAACACCACAGTGAAAAATTTAAGATGAATATAAATTATTTATCAAAATTCTGTCTCATGCCATCTTGGCTTATCCAAAATGAGAAAAACTTGAATGAAATTATAAATTAAAATACAAATTTGCATTTTAATCATCAGGTGGCCTGCGGAGGTCCCCCCCCCCCCCTTACATTTTTAATGAAATTGCAGATTATTGGACAATTGAAGCACATGATAATTTTTTTTTTTTTTAATTCGTCTGCTCTGACGTGCTGACTCCATTTCATTGACGGGAGTTCTATTGTCACTTTGATGGATTGTGTAATTATGAAGCGGTGTGTGTCTTTTTATTGGATATGGATGCTCGCTGTAAAAACAGCTGCGTCGGCTGTCGGGTTGATTGCAGTCGCTGTCTTCTGCCCGTGTGCGGTTCATCTTTTCTTTTTTATATGTACGGGACACTAAGACTTTTGAAAATCCCACACTATGTTTACTTAATGGGGGATGCATACAAAGATGCAATTTCATGCCCTGAACATTTTGAGAAAATGGAGTCCATAGTCTGTCAACAACTCTACGGAATTTATCCAGAATGAGGTTCTTATTTACTTCTTTGTTGTGTATATTCTATTTCCATATATTTTTATCTTGGCTTTTGATTTTTGTTTATTTCTACGTAAATATATGCCTATGGCTTTTTGGAGAAGGTGTGGTGTGTGGACGTGTCTTGCCTCTTGAGTATTAAAAAAATCTAACAACAGTTTTTGAGAATTGGAGGTCTCACATACATGTATGCCCCCAAGCTGTGACTGTTTTTCAATCTTATTTTACAGCTTACATGTACATATGTAGTTTGCCAAATGTTTCCAGTGGGAGTCATGTGTGATAATGCAAGTAGGAATCACAACAAAAAAAGGCCTACGGTCCAATTTTATGAAGCTGCTGAGTGTATGCAGTTTTGCTTTTCAGGATTTGCTCATGAAGAACGGGTTAATATCAGCCTGATTGCCACGTGATGTGTATTGCTTGTTGACTGGTTTCCAGTGCATACGGGTGGTAGGGCTGGCAATCTAAAATGCTTTTAGCCTTGTATTGGGTGCCTTCCATGAACAAAAAAATAGAACATGCATATTAAAAAATGCATAAATTTGCATAAATGTTTTTTTTGCTTTATAACTCCATGAAATAAGCCATTTGCGAGTTAAATTTGAATAACATCTGGTACACTGACTTGCTCCAAACGCTTGGCACATTTTAACTTTGAATTCTCCAGACCAAAGACACTGTTGCTATATCACATGATTCGGGGCAAGCTCTTGCATAGTTACGTAAGAGACACTTAGCACCAATGCATTGTTCACAATGGGTGAGAATGGCACAAAGACACCAGACCATTCCGGAGCTGGGGGTTGCTAGCATAAGGCTTGCCCCGAATCACGTGATATAGTAACAGTCTCTTTGGTCTGGAGGATTCAAAGTTAAAATGTGCAAAGCATTTTGAGCACGTCAGTGTACCAGATGTTATTCAAATTTAACTCGCAAATGGCTTATTGGACTCCTTTGCACGTAGAGAGTCTGTCATACCTTTAATATTAAAAGAAAAAAATCACTATAGTATAGCAAGAACTAAGGAAGCATCTTAGAGAGGAAATTTGCCGGGGAGGTTGTGATAGCAAGAGAGAGCAATGGAAGTATAAGGAAACTTGTAAGAATATTGATTCCTAGTCTGTGTCCATAGACCTCAATCCAATGTTGGAGGGAGGGGGGACACGTCAAGGAAGAAATACAACAGGGAAGGTGTGTATGTGTAGGCAACATGCCAACTCATCAGATTGAATTTTTTTGGTATGCATTCAGGCTTTGCCTTCAAAGGTTGTGCCCTTTTTTTTCTGGCAATCATAGATCCACCCATGATTACTTTTAGGGATTTTAGAAAAGGGCTGCTGTTCATGTCTGCACTAGTAAGTAGGAGGTTCTGTGGTTCAACTCCCACCCAAGGGAGCCTGTGGTTATTTTTTTTTTTTCCCACAGGGTTTTGGAAAGAACTGATACAAACTTTTGCCAACACAGGGCTGAGTGGTCCTAATTATCGCTCTTGCAGTCCCCCTTTTGTTTGAATGAAAGCTTTGTTTGAAAAAGCTCCATCTATTCATTACACTCCCATTCAAGAACAATATTTTTGAAACATGAATGGATTGAGTATGCGCAGGAATGCGCATATAGATGAAAACTGTATGGCTGTTGTCTGTATTCATGAGGTTAACACGTCGAGAAGAGCAAAAATCTCATCCAAGATATCTTTCTTGGTCGAACTGTGTTGAATAAGTGTTGTGTGATATTATGGTCAACCTCAATTACCTGGTACATGTAGACAAAGTCAGTGATTTATGACTTGTGTTTTTTTGGTTTTTTTATAACTGCAGCATGCATGGACCAACCAGTGATTGTCCTCACCCGCGTGTCCTGCCCAACATGGTTGCCATCTGTCTGGCGTCCATCGCCATCTATTTCCAGGAGTGCAATGGGTATGTGAACAATGAGGTCTCCAGACTAGCCCCTGAATAGGATCCATATGAATCTCTAGACATCAATTTTTTTTGTTATCCTTGCAGTGTTGACTGTTAACCCCGACAGTCCCTGAATCCTCCAATTTTAATACGATTTTCCACACGCCCTAGGGAGTTAATGCACATTAACTCCCCACTGCAAATTTAGCTTTGAGCACTTTTCAGGATTTCTGTGCCATGTGGAAACATTTTCATTAGCAGGCAGATGGGAACACCGACAGTCAATGCGTGGGCTGAGAAATGACAAATAAGCCCAGCTGTTTAGAGGACAGATTTTATACCAAGAAAGATCGGTTTCTAGATCCAAACTATAGTACTTTGGTGATTTATTTGTCTGTTGTAATGTTTCTTGCCTTTTTATCACTTGATGAGTTGCAGACACTATATATTAAAAACAAATGTCTCCTTTTTAGTGCAGTGGCTTGTAATCATTGGTTATTTTGTTGTTGTGTAGTTGCCGAGTTCAGCCCGATATCACCATTGAGGACAGCGACGGCTCGGGCGACGATACAGTCCTTCAAGATGAAGACACCATGATGTGTTTCGTCACGGTCCTAACCATGACGTAAGTTCTCTTGTGTGTAGCTATGTGCCTCCCCCCCACGCACACTCCAGCCTCACTCTGTTACATTCTGCACTCCCACACACAAGTGTGTAAACACCTTCAATCGTGGACCTCCTATTGTCCTCCTTTTGTTTGTACTTTAACTTTTACTTTAACCATATGTTTTGTACACGATTTTCAATCGTGGACCCTATTGTCCTCTTTGTTAAAGGTCCACGGTTTGAATAGCTATACAAACTCAGAAAAGTTGGCAACAAGTTTTCTCCATCACCTTTTGCATGATCCATTCGCTCCTCTTGAGTTAAAGTGCACCTTGCATTGACCGCAGAAAGCAGTATTGTGACTACACTTGCATCCTCGGCTTCAGTTACACCTGGACGTCAATAACGGTTCATAGAAATAAAGTAGGAAAAATGCTAGAATTTTTTTGTTGTTGATGCAAATTCGCCCCAAACAAGGCTAAAAGCCACTTGAGGTACAGAGCTGAAAAATAATAAAAAATACAAGAGGTAGGAATTAATATTCCTCTTGAAGCAGGGAAAATCATAAGATGAAAGGAAACATGCACCAGGCAAAGAATTCCACAGAGATACAGAACGAGGGAAACAGCTGTCGGCATAGCTTTTTGTTCTACGTCTAGGTACAGCTAGAGTATATTGGTTGGAACAGGTGGAAAGCCGAGTTTCACCCTCAAACAGCCCTAACTGGAGAAACCCAGCTGGACAAGCTGCTGGAACATTGACCATGAATATATCTGTAGAACAGACTAAGAGTAGCAACAGATCTCCGGTGAGAGAGTGATTGTAAGGATGAGACCAACTCTTCTCCAACCAAATCTACAAGGTGCTTGTGTACTCTGTCTAATAAAGATAATAAATGAAATAATAAAGAATGCATAAGTAGTGAAGATTTTGATACGTTTTGGTAGTAGTAATGTAATAGTAGTGTTGTAGTAAAAGCACTGTTTGTTATTTTTAGCCAAATTACCTAAAAATAGATCTGTAGATATTTAATGAGGGCGCGCGAGGACCTGACGCAGAGCGTTCACATTCTACCATCCATTCTACCATCCATTCTACCATCCATTCTACCATCCATTCTACCATCCATTCTACCATCCATTCTACCATCCATTCTACCATCCATTCTACCATCCATTCTACCATCCATTCTACCATTCTCTCATGACCAGCGCACGGTGCACACTATGGCTTTGTGCACATTCTTGGGAAACTAGTCGCATTCATTATATGCTGATCACACGCAAGTCGTGACTTGTGACGCACAAGGTTCTAGTGCATGGTTACTGCCCATCCAGGATTCTCGTTGCTGGGATACAGTTCCCTTAACAGCTGGCGCGCGGAGCGGATAACAATACCGATATTATTGTCACTACGTGAAATGTTTTGATGGTTCATCAAACTTCTTTGTCAATCTTTTTCCATATTATTCTCAATAAGCCAGTTCGGTATTTCAACTGCGCATGTGCACAGTGACATTTTATACCGAATGACCCGCGTGACCTAACGCGCGTGTGTAAACGCAGAAGGTGGTCGCACAACGCGGTCGCGTTAAATTCAATCAGAATGGGCGTTCGCGTAACATGGTATGACATTACGTCAGCAGTTTTATCCCGAATAATCTTTGACCTTTGAGATAACAAACTGGCTTATACAGTCTTTTCCATCCCAAGAATCATATAAAGATTTACTTCAAACAAACAACCATATGCATCCTGTACTTCGACCATGTTCTGTTATTAAACTGCACCGTCATAATGTCTGAACAAATGCTAACCACAAGATACTGAAGGTCTCATCTTAAAAAAACAACAAAAAAAATAGGATAAACTGAAACTAGTGGCGAATGTTAAAAATAACCGTGTCTGTAATGAGGGAATTCATAGACTTTGGCCATCAGACAAATATAGGCTAGAAGGCTACTAATATTTCTGCGAGATTCTGAACATTAATGAGTGTGCATTTAACTAGGTTTGGTACTTGATTTGCAACAAATCTTTAACCTGGAAGAAAAACTATAGACATGTGAGATACGAGTTGTATTCTTTAGCTAAACTATACCCCTAAACACTCTGAAAATTATTATTTTATTACTGTTATCAATGTTAGTACAAGAAAGCGCTAGCCACTAAAAGCTGATTTTTTTTCATTTTATAAACTTAAAGATACATTTAACAGTTGCATTTGGAAATTGTTCCTGGAGCGATTCTGTTCAGTTGTAATTATTCTGTAGTAAATTTGTAGTTCTTCAATAAAATTGTTTCAGAAGTCCCGTTTAATGCGAAATTAAGTATATGCATTTGGCTCACAGCTTTGTTTGCAGGACTGCAGCGTCCATGAACTTGGGACCGCAACTGTACAAAAGTGCAGTACAGCGTTATTCAAACAAAAAAATACAAATATTTTTTTGGGTCATTTGCCATTGAGAAAAACTTGCTTTAAAAATTATACAAAAATCACACAAAAAATAGCCATGGCCACCAAAGACTGGATGTTTTTTTTTTCATTTCATTTCATAATTTTAAAGATGGACTTACAAAAATGTAATAAAGAATTACACAAATTTAAACACACAAAGTTGCAAAAACAAATTTAGCAGAAAACAGTCATAAAAGTCCAGATATATTGAACAATAGGGAGCTGGGACGTAGGGAGCTGGGACGAAGGAACTGGTATTTGACTGTTTTTGAATAGAAAATTAATGACTGTATTTTGCCTTGTGTAGCATTTTCCCATGAAATCGTCCCTTGGTTTTTTGCAGTGTCATATGCAGCAGTTAAGCCCGGTTCATACTTCATGCGAATGCGAAGCGAATTCGTTATGGTAACGGAGAACGTCACAATGAAACTTCAATTGTTGACGTCATGAAATTCGCTTCGCATTCGCATTCGCATGAAGTATGAACCAGGCTTTATGCTGCTATTTTGTTGTTTGTATTTTGCGTACACACAAACGTGTATCGACCTCCAAACGCGGACGTCCTATTGTTCCCTCTTTTGTTTGTACTTTTTCGGAAGACTCCCATAGGTTTTGTACACGATCTCAATCCCGGACATATTCTGGGAACCGCGGACGATATTGTTCCCTTTGTTATACGTCCACATTTGTTTGGGACAACAAACGCATGTACTTGCGCTGTGTTTAAATAATAAAAAAGAAAATGAATAAAACTGCTGCAAACTGCTGACTGACTGAATGGACCTGAAATATACAAATCAAAAAATTAGCTGGCCTGACGTTTCGAACTTAAGCAAGTTCTTTCTCAAAGGCAAATGACAGAGTACAAGAAACAAACATGTAGGGAACACACATGCATGAGGGGGTGGGTGGAGAAACACAAAAGAGGGATGCAAGGGAGCATGGCAGTGGGTAAACATCAAAGAGAGAGGTTTGGGTAAGGATGAATGTGGGGAGGGATTAGGATGAAGGTTGAAGCTGGGGAATTGGACAAAGGAATGTGGTTAGTGGCAAAGATAAACAGGAAATGGTAAGACAACCCCATTTGGCCAAGAGACCCCAAGAGGGTTTGCCAGGAGGATAATCTGTAAACAAATGACAATGGGGGAAAAATTAAAAGTTAATCATTCCCTTCCTGGATGTTTAGACCATGTGGTTGAATAGTCCGAAGACGTTTCATCCAAACTTTCTCTCGGCTGAGGCGAACTGAGTCCTTGCGGTGGAAAAGTGATTCTATGCCCTGTAGAATCATATCAGAAATGGAATGGTTAGGCAAGTTGAAGTGATGACCAACAGGGGTGTCAATTTTCTTGGTGTTTACAGTCGATCGATGGCCATAGAAACGCTTCTTGAGCGTGTTCTTGGTCTCCCCGACATACTGGATACCACAAACCCTGCAAGAAATGAGATATATGACATTAGAGGTGTTGCAAGTAATGTTGCCATTGGTTCTGTGAGTAGTTCCAGATGAATGGCCAGAAAAGGAGTCAGACTCCTGCATGTGAGTCTGGCAAACAACACACCTGGAATCGCACTTAAAAGTACCATGCTGTATGGGAGGGGATGCAGCCAAGGTGGGGACCTCGGCTCGAACAATCAGGTCTCGTAGATTGCGGGGGCGCCTATAAGCCAATAATAAAGGTTGATTTAGATCTGTGTTTCTCCTTAGGACAAAAAAAGCTTTGTCAACTTCCTGGTTTCACATTGCCTTTGTGTCGTGATCTCGTCATCAACCAGTCCCTCAAAATGTAATTATCACTAACCAATTTCCCCCTGCAGGATGCCATAGAACTTCAATGCTAATCAGTGATTCAAATGGGATGCAGTCCCTGCAAATATATACGGGAGTCTGTTATGTTGTGTTTCGCTTCAGGCCCGATGCACCGCTCGAACAAAGACAATTGAAAAGGATTTGTCCAAGTTTCAACTCTCATAATGGCCTTTGTTCCAGATGTAAGCCAAAGATTTTTATCTTAAACGTTTCTGCCCGGCTGTTATTAATGGGGTGCTGGTATGCCAATACGTTCTTGTGCAGCCAAGTGTCATGCAAACAGTAGGCAAACAATGGATTGAGTACGTGCAGGAATGCACATATAGATGACAACCGGCCAAGTGGTCTTTTTCAAACCGCGGCAATGGCTGTCGTCCGTATGCAAGAGGGTAATGAGAATTAAGAGCTAAATAAATGTTCATCTTCCAAGCTAAAAAATAATTTGTGTTCAGGTTTTTGCAGTTGGGAAAAGCTGATAAAAGATCGGAGACAAGGGTTAAGATTTTTAAGACTTAAAAGAAAGCCGTTTGGAACTTGCATCATGGAGTGTGATTTCAGCTCCCAAAATGTACTCTGCCGGTAAAATGTTGTGACCATAAAGAAATCGTAAAAGGACGCATGCATGTGTATTATACTGCACGGCCTGGTATACAGTCCCCCTTCAATTTATTTTGTTGGTAACATTTCATCGCCATGTCATAAAGCTTACAGAATCCATTCAATTATCTGCAATGCGATTCGGTGTGGACTCCGTGGTTCTAATCGCACTGTATCACATTAACATTTTGGAGTCCGGGTAGGTAGTTTGTCCTCATTTTCCTCCGTCGAGTGAGCCGAGGTTCAGTTGATTGCAATTTAGATGACTCATGCATGGGAGATTTTGTAAAATCATTTGTGAGAATTGCACCCGGACAAAGGCAATTTATGAGGTTCGGGGGGGTGGAGGGGAACAAGCCAGAAGCCCGTTTAAAATTTAAAGAGAAGGATCCTCATTATAATTTACCATCCATTTATCGAATCCAATTTGACTGTGCGGCATACCAGCACCAACCGTGCCCTGAAACGGATTGAAAAAAAGGTCTTAATATTCAACCAGTAATAAATTCTCTCGCGTTGTGTACATATTATGTAGGTTGATTGATGTTAGAAAGCTTGCCTTGGTCGGAAGTAATTAGATGAGAGTTTTTCCCTGTTTTTGGTTTGGTTTTTTTTTTGTATTGGAGGCTTTGTTATGAGCACTGCAAATGGATTGATTCTTGGGTAGACCTAGCGATGAATGTATGATTCTTTCAGTAATGCAATTTAAAGAAAGGACTTGATGGAAATGGACTGGGTTATTGAGACACCCACGTATATATATGGAAACCGTTGGTGGTTTCCTGCAAGACTTGGGATCATCTGCATTGTGTACCTGTCTCCTCTTGATTGAGGTTATTTTTAGAGGCATGATATATCTTTGGTCGTGACCAAAAGACAGAATGATTAGTTTCAATCTGAACGCTCGCTGTTTATAAAGATGGTACGGTTATCAATCCATCTGAAATGCTGCCATCTTTGAGAAATTTGTATCGGAAGACCAAAAGCTCTGTGGCTTATCCATTTCAGCAGTTGAAATCAACACAATGAACATGCACAAAACCATTGTTAGAAACATAAAAACAAATTTCCGCTATTTTCTCATGACTTTCAATTATTTGTTTTCTCTCAAGTATATGTTGACTCACAGAAAGTATGAACACTGCCTGTAACTGTTTCAGCATTTCTACCAATGCTATATGTGATGCGATCCAGCAAAATCAGTCTGAAGCAGGCCCTGGTCAATTTTGGGATTTTCACATATTCATTTGAAGACTTCAGGCGCAAAAGCCGCTGAATGCCAACAACAAAATATTTGATTATCGTATACTAGGCACTGAGAGCTTTCACTTGATATCGTGGCATTTAGCGGCTTTTGCGCATGAAGTCTTCATTTGTAGCGTACTTGAAGCTCCATATTAGTGAAAACCCCATGTGAATACAACCTTTGGTTAAAAAGTTGCAAATATTTGAACACCGGCACATAAAAAAGAAAGAAACTGAGAAAATCAAGTTTAAAGTTACAGTGCTTTAATTGAGTAATTTTTAGCACACTTCTAAGTACATGTCACAACAAAGTCCTTCGCAACGATACCTTTGCTGCAAGATATTGTAAACAAGTCAATTTTGATTTGTCCACCCCTACGAACATTATTTTGGCCCATATCTCAAAACAAGGATTGCCGAGTTCCGACAGATTTTGCTTGATCGCATCACACATCATACCTTTAAACCAATGAGCCTTGTCATTAGACTGTGTGACAACTTTATTGTCTTGACTTCCTCTTGTCCACAAGTACAAACAACGATAGGTACACATTCTCTACGAATACTCACGTGAGTGATCCATTCCACAGACGAACTAAGGTACAACTCGCATTGTGCCTTTTAGTTTCCAAAAGATCTTAATTATTTCACTGTTGATCTTTTGGAGGTGCAGTTCCGGCGCCAATTTCCTGGAGCTGTCAAAAATTCACTCCGCTCAAAAATGATTGCTTAGAAAAACAACAGGTGACCAGCCAAAAACCCCATGTGATTTTTTTTTTTCACGCTAAGCAAACAACAGCTGAATGCCAGTCACAAGTTATATCTGTCACAGGAAAGATTTGGTTGTTGAGCCCGTTGTTACCAAGGAAGATTTTTCTTGCTAAGCAAATTTTGGTGCTTAGCAGTGGCATAAAACTGGACCCCCTGGTGGAGACGGGGCTGGGGATAAGACTGCGTCCCACTGCATGTGTCTCCAACATAACTAACATCTTTTCTTTGGACGAACCTTTTCTTCTTTTTTTAGGCAAAATTAACCCCACAAGACATTGAAAGTCGTTATTATTGCCATTATTATAATTGACAGATGGATTTTGCATTGCCTGGGCCGTGTCACATGTGATTGATGTCCATTCATCTGTGTTCCGCTTGCATGTAATTGAATTCTGATGATCTCGAATCTCTTCCCAAGTAATTTTGTTTCCTGACAGGCAATGTGTTCCCTGTATTCTCTTGCATACTTGAGCCTTCGTGTTGGGGGTGGGGGAGGGAGAAATTCCAAATGAAATTTATTGTATTGTTTCACCCTGAAATGTGTGAGAAGAAATTAGTCGCTTTTGTTTGGAACTCGCCAGTTTCAGTATGATTCAGTGGTACGTTATCTGAGGGAAAACCAGATTTTCCAGGATTGTACATGACAAATTAAATATTCACTGTCCATGCTTTGTGGGCATGGCACCCCGAAAAATAAACTTTCATAAGTTTATGACTTTCTAATTCTTGCAGTGTTAGTACCGGTATATAGTGCAATCTCCGAGCGTAGCACATCATAAGCAATGTATTCTAGGAGAAACAAATCAAGTACAGAGTGTAATAAGTTTTTTTTTTTTTTTCAAAAATAGTTTTATCTAGTAACTTGTTAGACAGAGAACATCCACTGAATTAAATGGGAGTAGGAGCTATTACATAATGTATAAATGTTATACTCAGAAGTATAATGTTCTGACATGTCCAAGTGAAATTTGTCCCTTAGATACAGGGAAAAAACCCAAGGTGTATCATCTTTGAATTAAGAACCACCTGTGTGTAAAAGTCATGGTGACATGTTTGATGCAAAATGGACAAAAAAGTAGGGGTTGGGGTAGACTAGGGCCCTTTTCCAAACCTTGGCTTGGGCTTGGGCTTGGGCTTCGTCTCCAGCTATTCCCCAGTCCCACTGCCGATCTGAAGCCTTAAATATGTAAATAAATAAACAGGCTCTGGCTCTTGGTTAAAACAAAAGACTTTGATGAACATGTAGCAAAAACAGCTTCCCAGATCTTGCATAATCTGGGGACATAAAATTACGCGACGCGAAGCGAAGCCCGAGCCCGAGCCAGGGTTTGGAAAAGGGCCTTTGGTCCAAGTCTGTGATCATGGTTTTTGTTGGCCTGATAGCGCCCTCTTGTGCCCTCTTGTGAATTAACCTTTAATCACAGACTTGGGAAGGGGTGGGGGGATGGGTGGGGGACATGCAGTTTCACTGTATTATTGAGAATGTTGGGTTGGATAGAATTCTAGATACAGGACATGCAGGACAAGTAAACCAAAAATTAACCAAAATAATGTAGTTTAGAAATGCTGTGATTATCATATTTTTTTTATGCGTATTCTCCTGAGTGACCTACGCAGAATATCATAAATTACAGGGAAACAATTTTTTTTTACTTGCCATATGTATGCATTTAGTTCCCATTTGTCCCCATGGATATCCATGTGTTATTCAGTAGGCTTGCAATAAACCACAACTTTGCTCACCACCACCACCACTAGCCATCCAGGGGATGATTAGATATAATTAATTACCATGGCAACAGCTGTTCCAGACTGTCATGGGCCAGTGCGACCCTCGCTTGTTGGCTGATGTTATTGTTATTTCTTCTTTTCCGTCATCTGGCAGTGTGCCCCTTTTTTCTTTTTTTTTGAAGGCAGGGAAGTCTCTCGGGGTTGGTAGGGCTTTTTAGAAAATTTTCCTAGAATCTTGCTAATCAGTTGGGAGTGGCGCTGCCGTGGTGTACATCGTTAATGCAGCGTGCATACGGAGTGCCATCCATCCGCTTGTGTTGGGTGGTACAGCATGGACCGAGGCCTATTTTTTCCCTGAATTAACTGCCAATTTTCCCCATTAATTGTAGGACTGAATGAGCAGTTCCCTGCCGCTGGCTTTTGCGATTTAAAAAAAAAAATTTATCTTGTGCCAATAAGCCAAACATACAGTCAATGTGCAGTTGACAACAGCTGTGTTTTTCTATCTGTATAAATTACTGTATTTTTCCTGACATTCGCCATCCTGAAAATCACACATTCCTATTATTACTTTTGTGAAATAATTATTCTTCATCTTTTGGATAAAATTAAACCAGATGATCTTCAAATCATCATGAATGGCAGCCTTAGCTGAATTGTACATGATTTCCATTCTATAAAAAAATAAAAAAATAAAAATAAAATAAATAAAATAAAAACATACAATGTATCTGATGAAAGCATTACCAAAATTACACATGGTGATCTCACCACAAGACAATTATTTTTCAGAAGAGCTAAAACAAATATGAAAGAGTGACCTTCGTGTAAACTTAGAAAGCTTTGAATTCATGCAAAAAATATTGGAATTGTTAATATTTCCCTCAAACTTACTTGTAGCTGATAATTGCCCCACCAAAAAAATGAAGACTAGTATTTCACTGCTCTTACATCGATATTTGAAATATATAATTGTGGCTTGTGTGTATTAAGCAACTGAATTCATATTTCCATTAAAAAGAAATTATGTGATACTCAAAAGGAAATATACAGGTACCTTGTTCTATTTTTGGACATCCAGTAAAAACAAAATCTATTACAAATTCCACACTCGCAAGTGTAAACACCCCTCTCGAAAAATGTTTAAAAATAAAAAACAGAGAATTGAAGATGGTTGTCAGACATGCATTCTGAGCCGTACAACCATCCATTCATCGGGATGTAAATTTTTTTGGGAATGGCATCCGTTTGGAGAGAATTTCAAAGTCATACTTGTATTGATAATGCGCTGGTCTCGCTATTAGCCAGGCGCCAAATACGCGGCCCACTCCACTCTACTGTTATATCCAGCCCGCCATGAATATTGGACCGAAAGGATCGGATGTCAAATTATTCCTACTCTGTTTTGTATCGTGTTTCCGTTTGGTGTGGACTTTGAGTCGTGTGCTTGCTTCTCTCCTTCGCGCTCGCCGCTGCGGCTGCGGTGTGCCTGTGTATGTATGTATATTGAGCTTGGGGATTTTAATGCTAATGTCGAACAGCTCGATATGGGTATATATGCAGGCAGTTAAAGAAATAATTTATGCAAAACGGTGGCCAGTATTTATGTCGCTTTGCTGTTGAAATCATCTCTCGTTATAGTCTCTTGATTTTATTTTGGAACTGTACCAGCCTGGAAAATACATGTGTTGATATATTTACGGAAAAACTTGAAAAACAAACGTACTGCTGGTATTTTTTCATATTTCTCTTGTGTAAAGGTTTTAATATTGAGGTTTTTTTTGTGGGGGCGGGTTGAGGGTATCAATCTTTGTTTTTGTGTGTGAAATGTATTGGTTCATCATTGCCGTATCTACTCTGCCCACATAAAAAATGCGCATCAAATTATCTGTTCGTGTTTATTTTTTTGTGCCACATAATTTATTATCAGCAAGCTGGGGCCCCTGGGGAATTTGTTGCTGTGAGCTGATCTAAGTTGATCTTTTGGAAAATTGACTTGTAAGTGGAACCGCTAGAGAGAGGACGTAATGAGCAGAAAAGAGGGTCGATCCCCGAGGTGTCACTTAGAAACAGCAGACGGCCCATCTGATAACAAATTGATGCACTTTAAGAATCACGGCCCATCTCGGCTGCTGTGGCCAGTGTGCGGTAAGGGAGAGGGAAGGGTCTAGCCTGCGCTGGTACCCGGCGCAGTCAGCAGGTTCACGGCACACTGTCGTGTGTGGTGCGTGGAGTTGGGTGCATTGAATTTTCACTGCATTTTCATGACGAGTGGCTCCCTGATATCAGAGATGAGGCATTGTGGAAAGATACATACATGGACTGAATTGCTTGTAGTTGCTACCGTATTTCAATGGTTGCGACCTTGCCACTGGGCTGGCATACATGTGTAGTACTAGTATGGCAAAACGATACTAGAAAACAATCACCTTTTAAGAAAATTGTACATTATCATGTTCCACGATTTGTTTTGTGTTCCATCTGCTTTACCTTGATATGTGTAGAGTACAGTACTTAAATCTGAAACTGGCCAAATATTCAGTCATTTCTTAACCCAGTCTCTTAGAGTGGAGAGGTTTCTCTGCGTTACCTTATCTCAAACAAAAATCACAATTTCAACATTATTTAATACATCCCAATTTGGAATATTTAATCAAGTCTGTTAGCCAATCAGCATTTCTCATTATCACTTGCTATTGTTTTGTATATTTCTGTCTATGTGCCACGCCCATTCAAAAACCACACAGACATACATGTAAACACCCAATGTTAACACACCAAAGATTTCAAAGAACTTCTTAAGTGATCACGACATAATTGCATCAAGACATTTAATAACCAATCAGTATCGGCTGCTCACATCTCCCTACCAGGGGCTACGTGTTGAGAATGTGCTCACAGATCGTGGGGATGAGGAAAATACGTGTAGTTTCTTTGACTACAAGTGAATGGTACATACATTGTAGCACAGCACCAGACTGGAGTAGTCCCAGTTGGCATGCATAATTTAAAGGTATGATTCAGCACTGGCAGATCTGACATTGCAGTTGCAGGCAGTGTTTGAGACAAAGTAAACAATTGTTGTTTTAACAGCGATATTGTGCAAGTTCATACGTGCTTATTTTGACCGTTGAAACACAAGCCAGTGGTTTTGTTTTTTTAGGTCTTCAGGTACAATTTTCTTGAAGATGACAACAAAGATGACATTTGGCAAAGAGGATTTTAGAGGACTTGGGAAGGTTAGGGTTTAAGACATCATGTTTTGTTTTCTGATCTGTACTTAAATTATTCTTGCTTATTGGATGTTGGGAAGCAGTCACAAAAGAAATGGCATTGTGCCTTAAAAGTCTCAAAGCAATGTGACAGCACCACACAGTGTATGCACTAAATATTAATAATAATAATAATAATAATATTAATAATAATAATAATAATAATAATAATAATAATAATTAGAAATCTCCTGGATGCGGCAAATGGGCGACTCTTCCCGAAATAACCTTATTGGGGCGACACGAGTGTCGCCCTTTTAGAGCACTTTCCCAACGCGCCTTACTAAAAAACACTCCAAAGGGGCGACTTTCACAATAGGGCGACACCAAATTGTCGCCCTATTCGACCAGGTCACCCTAACCCACTCTTTTCCAGGATTATGTGTCGCCCTAACCGGCAATTGAGGAAAATAATAATAATAACATTAATTTATTTTTCAAAGTGAACAAAGAAAACTTGCAGGAGGGGATTTGAACCTGTGACCTCCGGAATACCGTACCGGCGCTCTACCAACTGAGCTATGTTCCCTGTGTTGGTAGTCTCCCAAATCAGTTTTCTTTGTTCACTTTGAAAATGTATTCAAATTTACCTGGGCAGTTTCCCTTGTGGTTTGCTTGACGAATAATGATTAATAAGTCAAATGTTTGCATCATGAAGTGACATCTTGTTTCTGCATGGCAGAATAGGGCATCTCATGATTTTTTTTATTATTTTTTTTTATATTCTTTTTTTTATTTACCCAGGGGATAACAAGGTATAACAAATGCCAAAATGGGGCCCCTCCTCTCCATTGGGGATGCTACGATTTTGAGAAGAGGAGACTACTAAAATTATTCCAAATTCCAAAAAGAAAAAAAAATTCAGTTGTACATGTTCATCATAGAAATGTCATGGTGTAGATTTTATTGATATGAAATTTTCTTACTTTTTTTTTTTTTTTTTTAAAGTAAGCATGTGTGAAACCGAAACTAGAACACTTAATTTGTGTCATAACTGGAAGTTATGCATAGAAACAGTCACATTGGAGAAATTTATTTCTGTGAAAAGAAAATGTTCAGAATGTTGTTTTTAATGTTCGGATATGCCGTTAGTTTTAATTTCAGATGTCTCATCAGCTGTGTAATTGACAGTTGTTTTTATTGAAATCACCCAAATACAAGGCTAAAAGCTACTCTAGGTAAGATCATTTGGAATTGCCAAACCCTACTACGGTTTTCCTGGGTCCAGATCTAAATAGTGGATAAATCTTCAGTAAATACCAAAGAAATTTCAATTTTCAGACCAACTCACCTAAAAAAAAAAGGAATATTTGGATGTACGTGTACATTTGTGGTAATTATTGTGTTTCAATACGTGGTCTTTGTCATACATAAACCAGTACAGGCATTTTTTAAATATGTGTCTTTTTGTGGTTATAATTAATCTCATTATTAATGAGTAATTTTATTCAAAGCCACAATATACTGGTATATATTTTTGCACTGAAGGGATAGGTTGTACTATTTTGTATGTTTAATGTAAATTAGTTAATATAAATTGGTACCTTTTAAGGCTGCAAGTTTCCGGTTTTAAAATTATCCGTGCAACCATATGTTTTGCGGTTACGGTAACCGTAACCGTTGTTCTTTTGTGTAAACAAAGAAAAACAATGAAAAACAAAGAGAAGTGTGGAAGTTGGTTCATAACCTGATTATGTTACCATGTGATCAGCAGAAATCGATCAGACATTGCTAATTAAGACGGTAATCTCAACCAACTTGCCCCCACAATGCCAACAATGATGCCAAAGTAATTTCGGACGAGCACGTGAGAAGTATTATTGACATGCCCCTGCCCAATTGGCCCTCAGCCAATATCGTAGACAGCCCATGCCCAAATCCAACCAATCATGACGCACAGGTGCGCTGGCAAGCACGTGGAAAACATTCTTCATCGTTGTGTTATTCCGTCCGCCCAAAACCCATTAGCCCTTGCCGAACATCGTGGTCAGCCCGTGCCCAAATCTAACTAATCATGATGCATCATGACGGATTGGATTAGGGTTAACCAAAAAGGAAAAATGCGACCGTGCAACCGTTTAAACGGTCGGTTAATCGTGTAAACATTTCCAAACTGCAGCCTTAATACCCTCTATTTTATATGTTGTAGCTATTGATTGATGATTGTAATTTATCTTTTTACTACTTATTTTAATTCTTGTTTATTTTTAGTAATGATGTTTGAGGTAAGCCAGTTTTAACATAAGTTTCGACGTACGGCACATTTGATAATTGTTTCTTGGAAAATGCGCGATATAAATATTATTATTAGCAACAGTTTATATTAAGCCATTGTGTCTCTAACCAAGGGTCAGTCATGCTTTGTCCATGACCTATCCAGACTTATCCAGTGTTATCTGAACTATTCCAATGTTTCCATTTTCTCCAGCGCTAAATTCTGTAGAATCATTCTGTGGTTTTGGCCGTCCTGATACAGCAATTAAGAACCAAACTGAAGCAGTACTCCCCTTGATGCGTGTACGTAACCCTCCACCTGCCCAGCCATAGATGGGTCATTCCACCAGGTTGGGACACAGTGTGTGACATTTATCCATATCTTTAAAAGTACTATTACATTTGATTCAGTTATTTCATGTAACATCAGTCTTTGGGTGGGAAATATTTTAGAAAGTTTTAAATCATGTAAATTATATTTTACCAAAATTATGATTAATAAAATGTGTCAGTTTGACATAACCAGTTTGACGTAACCGGACACGTCCATATTTCCATTTGTGTGTTTTTTCAACACTTTAAATATAAATATGGGAAATTCACAATGTGTACTAATTAAAAGATATACTATATGCAACACAAGAACACCTTTTTATGGTAGTCAGTGTCCAAATATAGCAGAGACAGCAAGAACAGACGTGAGAGTGGACGTAACATGAACACTGTCCACTGTTACGTCCACACATGCATGTTTTTATTGTTCTTGCTGTTTCTGAGCTATTTGGACACTGGCAACCATAACAAAAAGTGTTTTCTGATAGCATTGAGTGTCTTTTAGTTAGTACATATATAGTAAGTTGCATAATTATTTATTTAATGACAAAAAATTAAGGCAGTCTGGACGTAACATTTAGTACTAACATGGTGTGACATAAAAATGCACATTTCCATTTTGTAACATTTTCAACATTTATATAAATAATTATGCAAACTCACTCTGTATACTAATTACAAAACACAAACTGCAACACAAAAAACATTTGTTATGATATTCAATATCCAAATGCAGCACAACAGCAGAAATATATGTATGGTCATGGTCTAACATGGTGTCCATGTTACGTCTGCACCGATTTTTCAAATTCTTGCTATTTCTGCTATATTTGGACACTGACTGCCGTAAAAAGGTGTTTCATTGTTGCATAGTGTGTCTTTTAATTATTGTACGTAATGAATTTCCCAAATTTATTTATTAAAGTGTTAAAAAAAACACAAACATTTAAATGTTGGACACGGTGTCCATGTTACATGTACGTCCATTTTACATTCAAAATAACACACTTTTTATCATATTTTTGTTAAAATATAACTTACATGATTGAAACTTTCTCAAATAATCTCACACCCAAAGACGGATGCCACATCAAATAACTGAATTAAATGTAATGATGGTTTTTAATGATATGGTCATATAACACACTGTGTCCCAATCTGGTGGAATGACCCAGATAACCACAATCGTGCATGCCAGACCCCGCTGCACACACATTAATGCCGTCGGTACTCCAGCATCGTGTATTGGTGTCGGCCTGCGGTTGAGGCACTGTCAATTCATGTTTAATTCATATCCAAACTGATCGATGTCGAGGCTGTGGAAGACACTTGGACCACGTTTGTGGAGTGCTTTGCGGCATCTCAACGAGGGCGTGCTAACAGAGGGGTCGGGGGGGGGGGGGGGGGGGGGAGGGGAGCGTCTATGATCTAAGGACTTTACGTAGGTGTTCAAGTGGGCCCTGTATCTTCTTTAATCACTCTCATTTCCCCACCCCCCCCCCCCCCCCCACTATCTTTCTCTCCACGAGTGACATGATCACACACCTCTCCAAGTGTTCATCTGTCCATCTTTGCCCAATGTTGTCAGACGGGTCCTCGTTTTTGTTTTTTGATGGTTTCAAGTGCATTTTCTGTGGTTTTTTTTCCCTCCAAGAAAGGCAGAAATCTAGAAATGTCCTTGTTTCAGAAAATCTCATTGTTAGATGCCAGCAAAATTGTCACTCTACGTAAAACAAAGCAATAGGCCAATATGCTCACACGACTGAAGAAAAAAAACAACCCGCTGTCTGGGGTTAAAAACACAGCTACCGGGTACCCGTTAAAGAAAACCCAATCAAAAAATTAAATCTAGGAAATTGCTGTTCCTATTATTCGTAAAGGTTCACATGTTAATACTACAACATCGGTGCATCAATGCAGCATTATTCAAGTGTGTACAGTGAGCTTTATAGCTTTACGGTATATATTGCATTTTCGCAAGTGTCATCAACCTAATAATCTGTTTTGTTAGAACTAACATGTACCCTGGTTTTTATTTTGAAACTTCCCCACAAATGACATTTAGAAAGTTTCTTTTTGCATTGTCTGAGAAATAATGAAGTAATATGTTAATTCGGTTACGGATACTCGGTTTCATAATCTTAGCGGTTGGGTATGCGGGTACCCGGGTTGAGATGCACAGCCCTAATAACTTTTACGATACAACCTGGGAAGCGTCTTGTTTCAAGTGTTATTTTGAAAAGCCCTTCGGACAGGTGGACTCACTAAACCTTGCTTCTGCTTTATTTGTCAGTCCATTTGACTGTCTGTGTCCATCCAGATCTGTTGGTCTATCTTTCATAGTATTGACTGTCTGTCAGTAATTCTTAATGTTATCTTATTGTCACCTTGTCTCTCATGCAGGGCTGGATTTACAGACTGGCTGCCACCTCTGTCTGGAATGCTACTGCCCATCCCGTTTCCGAGGGCGTAAGTTGGACAAATCATTCCACTCGATTAGATAATAATAATGATGACTGAGCATGGTACATTTTGGAGACATTCCCAAAGAGTACCGAAGTGATGACGTCAATGCAATGTTTGGAGCCAGAATACTTTTGTTATTTTGTGTCAATGTGTTTGCATGACTGGCTGTTAACAAAGGTACAGTCGAAATCTCCATTTGTTTGGAGCCAGTTGTCGTGCCAACTGACGTCAGACTTCGGTACAATAAATTGTTCTTCCTATTCTCTTTGAACCCTCTAACCCATGAACTTGAAACTCATGGAATGCTGTTTTGAGAGAATTTGCAACAATTCTGAACCTTTTAAACCCCCCTTAAAATTCCTCCTGGGAGGGTACCTTTGACACAATCATCTCCCTAAAGTCCGCTTTCCCGCTGATGTTATTTTCACTCTAGTGTGTCTCTTAAAATGATCCATCTACTGTTATGAAACATCTCCCGTATACATCCCCCTTCTCATAAAAATTATAATTTGTAAATTTGATCTCTTCTGTGCAATTTCAAAGATATACTATTTCAGTACCTAATAATAAAACCTTTGCAATAAATCAGCCAAAAACAACAAACGCCCCCACGTCCCCAAACATACCAGGGTGATTGCCTTAGACTTGGGCTTTGTCTCCAGTTATACCCGAGCTCCATTCTCCGAAGTTCAAATAAGAGACTCTAACGTACATTTAGAAAGAAAAAAAAATTACGAGAAGCCAAAGCCACGGCCCAGGTTTATGAAATGACTCAAAAAACCCCACATCAGGCTCCCTCTTTTTTTGGGGGAGTAAATGTTCGTCATTCTGCATCCAAAAACCCAGATTTCGGAGGCAATATTCTGTTTTCTTTTCGGGAAAATATCGACCAGAGTTGGAAATCTTTCCATTGTTGAACACGTAGTGATACATTCATTGCTGCAGTGAGTGGTTTCGTGTGTGAATGGCAGTGTCGAATGCACAATGGACTATAGAGGCTATGTGAACAAAAGGGACCCTGGTTTGGCACTGCCGAGATGTGGGGCAAACAAGCAGACTCCATTGTCCGCTCTATTTTTAGTCCCGTCAGAAGGAGTGCTCAATAAGCCAGTTCGGTATTTCAACTGCGCCTGTGCACAATGACATTTTATCCCGAATGACCCGCGTGACCTAACGCGCGCGTGTGAACCCAAAAGGTTTAAATTCAATCAAAATGGGCGTTCACTTAACTAACATGGCGTGACATTACGTCAGCAATTTTTTCCCGAATAAGCTTTGACCTTTGAGATACCAAACTGGCTTATTCAGCGCTGTTGGTATTGTCTGCAGCATCTTTATTCTATTTTTTTGGTTTTATTCTGGGAGGACCATAAGAGAAAAATCTAGTTTTCCGATTCACCTACACTCGGCTATCAAGGTCTCAAGACAGATCAGTTAGACCACTAGTATTGTAGATTGTTGTTGTGTTGTATCACAATGTTTTCTGCTATTTAAAAAATACGGGTCACTTTGGACAAGTGGTATGGAAATTGTTTACGGATTCTTTTTATGAAAATATTTGTATTTGTTGGATATTTTGAGTTTGCGCTGTGCACAAATGTACGTCATAGACAATGATGCGTACGCTATAACTGTATCATGGGATGAACCAAGATATTGACAAGGTACATGCATTGTAGACCAACAGACGTATGACAATGTTCGGTTATAGCGATGATATTTTTAGATGTCCACTACGCCAAGAAACCTTATCCTACAGAGACCGTTAATGGGTTTGTGTGTGCGGCTATCGTCCCATTAAGTGGTGTCCCCATAGCTTCAAAATCTGGCGCAAAATCCTCAAGATTAAAACGAGGCGTGGATGCTGGTAGTCCCATGTTCCCCCTTAGATGATGTGTGTATTCTCATTTGTTTTTCCCGTCAATATCTATGTTTTAAACGTGTTCCTTTTTTTTCTGTTTTTGTTTTACACAGAGCCTTCGAGATTAAGCGAGTGACTACGTAAGTAATGTCTCATTTTTGTCTTGTACTTTGTAGCCGAGGGCCAAATTTGTTGGGGGGGGGGAGGAATGAAAAACAATACATGTTTATTGAAGACAGTTTTGCTTTACTGCATTTTGACCGGATTCCAGCCGAAGTGGCATGTAATGTGGGTAACTTTGGCTGGTACTCAGTTGTTGAATTCAGATAATCAAATTAGCAATATTGGCTCTTTTTTATGTGATAGATATAGGAGAAAAAAAGGCTGTTAATTCACAATGGCCGCTTGTCGTTTTAAGTTACACTTCCTCCGACATTACAAAGTGAACAGTCTGCCTCTGTGGGAAATGTAAACCATTTCCAGGGCAGACCTTGTTTTTTCAGGAAAGGGCAAAGCTATCCCTGTGTCTTGTTAAGCCATAAATTTATAAGGAATACATGTAAGCCATGAAGACTGATTTTGTGAGGTTCTGATCAAATTTGTTGCAGAGCGCGCGCACTAAAAACAAATAATTTGATCATCAAATGCAGTGCGTCATCGTGTTTATAAATATAAACGAGGTGCGCATTTCAACCTAGGGTTGAAAACTATGATTTGTCTCCCTTGTGGCATGTTGTATAAGATATTACTTGACATCTCCAGGGTAACTGGTTGTATACACAAAGGCTTGATTGTCTTCTTGTTGTTGAGTCTTCCATCGCAGTGCAATACATTGCTCTTGGATCTGTTTGTTTTGTTGACTGTCCAAATTGCTGTGTGGAAGCTAGGCAGGGCAGTGTTGTCGGCCGATACATCACTCCTTTTGTCTGAATATAAAGACCGAGTCTGGGTATAGTTATCAGTACCGTGTGACAGTTGCAGTTTTTACAAAAGGGTCTAATTTGTCCAAAAGTCATCTCGTCACTGCAGGTAGCTGACAAATGTGTCGTCATGAAAACAGCCTCCCCTTTTGTGTCTAGCACTAGGCACAAAGGGGACCTCGTCTTATGACGTCAGATTTGTTTGCTGTCGGGGCTCAGTTTTTTTCTTAGATTTGAGGAACTAAAAAAAGCCAAATTGGTGTATGCGCAGTGATCACCAAGAATCCCTCCTGTTTGTTTGGACAGGGCCCTGAGCACCATCATCAGCAAGTTTGCCGCCGACGAGCGCTGCGAGGTGCACACAGCAGTCTGCGGGGTGAGGGACGGCAAAGCTGGCTGGCTGGACTTCTTCTGCCCTGGGGGCACGGCGTGCGACGACGAGGGGCAGATCTTTTCTCAAATGGTGGGTTTTGACATCGGTAGCAGTGGGTGTCCTCTTTGAGTCATGGGAATTGTTGGGCAAGACGATTAGTGTGGACATGCAGCCACTGAGATCGAGGCTTGTATTTGTGGCACATAGAGAGTGGCCAAATTAGGCTTGGGCCAACCTCCCCCCCCACTCTTTGCTTTTGTCTGCCCATCCACTTTATATAGTCTAGCTACATGTCTCTTCTCATAAACTACTATTATTACCCGTGATCCATCAGACTTTAGATATTGTCAGAAACCTTTTCGGATTCCTGGGGAGTGTACTGCTCCCGTTTACACGTGAAGCGATCCAACCTTATGACACAGTTGTAATCAAGTGAAATGCATGTCAAATCACAAGTCATCGACAGGTCAAATCACAAGGGGGAAAGGGGGGGGGGGGGGTTTCATTAGACAAGTGGCAAAATGAGATGAGATATGTGGCAGTGCAGTGGACTTTGTTTCCGGCACAGCTAAATTTAGACAGATATTATCTTTAAAAACAACAGGCAGTCATGTTGTCTCCATATAGCTATCTGTCGTACAAAGCTATCTTGTTGTTTTTAATAGTGATTTTGTATATGTTCATATTGTTCTTGTTTTGATTGTGAAATCAAAATAGGCCGCGATGAGTAAAGCCGAAGATGACGGCATTTAAGATGCCAGTATTTCTCAGCCAGATTGGTACTGGTTATCATCTTTATATTTAAAGCAGTAAGCTTTCAGATTGAAACTAAATCCACCCCCCCCCCCCCCAAAAAAAATGTATAAAAAAAAATTAATACATACAAAATAGAAAAATAGATAAATTAAAAACAAATTAAAAACAAAAATTAATTAATTAATTTTTTTTAAGCTACATATCTTTATAATGATTTGACTTTTCAGCTGCAAAAGTTGATCAGCTGCTGCTGCAGACGGCGCCGTTTCCTTCTTTCCATCACCCCTCGTCTGTTTGAACCCATACAGCTTCTGGCTCTGAGAAGGAATGCCACCTGTATTGAGGTATGTAGTCGGTCACTCCAGGAGAAGGGGCGGATCCAGAGTGGCAGAAGGGGGGGGGGCATGACCCAAACATATAAAGGGAAAAAAAGGGTTTTGAAGTATGGTACTAAAAATGGTTTGTTGGACTCGCCAGTGCTGGGAATTACTAGTATTTGAGAAGAGGATTCAGGACCCAAAATATGAAGGGTAGAAAAAGGAATGTTGATGTTTTGTACTTTAAAATACATTGTATTTAAATCCACCAGTCGACCCCGGCAAGCTCGGTGGTCGAGTGGGTAAGACGTCTGCACTAGTAAGCAGGAAGTCGTGGGTTCGAGTCCCGCCCAAGTAAGCCTGTGAATTTGTCTCACAGGCTCTTGGTAAGTGCTGAGCATACAGTGCTTCATACACTACGTCAGGAAAGGGCAAAAATATCTTGAAAGTAGTTTATTGGAGTCACTACTGCTTCTGGGGATAATAGTCAGAAAAAACACTTTTTTTTCTCCCACTTGCATTTATACCAGAATCTACCAAAATCCATCAGTTTTGCTTGATTTTGATGGATTCAGGGCTGAAGAGTCAAGCCTCTGTTGCTTGACATGGGGCTTGATGTCCCTCAATTCAGTACGTTTTAAAAAAAATACAAAGCATCTGCCATTGGGTTGTGGCACAGTTATTTGCGGATTCTGGAAGGTTTCTACTTTCAAGCAAATATACCAAGGGCTTGAATGCTGAGGATATTTTTTTTTTTTTTAGAAAGAGTAGCTATATTGTTTAAACCACTGTAATTTGGTTTTGAGGTGCGGACATACCTAATGAACCAAGGAGGAATTGTTGGTGGTTTCACCTATTAGTGACTGCAAATATTGCAGTCTGTCTCCGATGGGAAATTAGGAGAAAGCACAGGCCTTGAGAAAAGTCCACTAAATTAGAAGCTGGAAATATAACTAACATTTTTGGGATCTGGTCACACACATGACACAGGATCAAGATTGTTCAGTGAATTCTACATTTAAGTTCAGCAAAATAAAAAATATCAAATCATAAGGGAAACTGTTTGTTTGTTTGTTGTTTTTTTTGAAATATTTTTTTTTTTTTTTAAATTTATTTTTGAGAATGAACAAAGAAATTTGACAAGAGTGGAGCTTGAACTTCTGACCTCCGGATTACAATACCGGTGCACTACCAGCTGAAATGCAATGCACTATGTTATCAGTCTCCTAATTTGTCTATGTCTTGTTCGCATGGGGGGGGGGGGGGGGCGGCACTATTCAGAAGTCATGAATCCTTTGTTGTAATGCTGAATAGCCAGGGTATGGTAGGTTTAAACCCCGCTCATGTAAAATTAAATACACCGCTCTAAAAATTTTAAAATATATGGCAGTTAGTAATGCCAAGATGCTACTGGCAAAAAAGATCCATTTGATTAATTGACTTTGTTGATTTGATGAATAATAATGCAAATTTCATGGCGGCAAGCCACACTTCATAGATGTTGGACATTAAAGGTGCATTCAGATGGCTCTCCAGAAGCACTATATAAAGAAATAGCAGCCTTTCAGATACAGTAAAAAATTGAGATCTTCCCTTGATAAACTTTTTATGATTACCTGAATTTTCCCTAACTTGCCTAAATAAACGCGCTAAACACCAGCCAGAACTGAACCCAAATTCATACACTTTTCTGCAATGCAGGCCCTTTATATTTCTCTTCCACTTGCCAGCCTGAAATACTTTGTGTCAATCGTGCCCACTCTATGAAATATGAGAATCTAAGCGAGTTTGGTTGGATTTTACTGCCCTTGAAGAGAGAGAGAGAGGGTTGAAAAACTGTTTTTCCTCCAGGGTCCTGCCATACAATAATAGTTTCCAAAACTCAAACTCAATAGTGGGCGCCATAACATTTTATGGTGATTATTTTGGCACCGACAAAGTGTTTCTGAAAACGGGGGAAAGATGTCTGTTTGTGACCCAACCAAAGAAAATGAGTTGGAATTCCCGAGCTACAGGCATTGTTATTGATGGAAGGCTGGTATGACAAGAATGGGCTGTGCAGCCAAGCGTAAATGCAAACAATAGGCGCCACACTGAATAGAGTGGTCCTATTCATCGCACTGGGAGCCCGCCTTTCGTGCGAATGAAAGCTTTGTTTGAAAAAGCTCCACTTATTCATTACACGCCCATTCCAGAACAATATTTGTAAAACCTGAATGGATTGAGTATGCACAGGAATGCGCACATAGTCGTACTTTCCCAATACTTCCGAGGACAATGCTTTGTGTTTCCTATTGTTCCTTTAATATAACCCAACCCCATAGACTAAGCACGTACTTCTACTTGCGAGGACCAATTTTAAGAAAAGACTTGACTTGCGAGGACTGAAAGGTTTCTTTGTATTTCCTTTCTCCTCTTGTCCTCGGAAGTATATACAGAACCTGTACATATAGACAACTGGCCAGGTGGTCGGTTTCAAACCATGGCTATGGCCGTCGTCCGTATTCAAGAAGTAAAATGAATCTTGCATAGTGGAGATCATTTACAGGAACTGTCAAACGTATTCATCCACATATTGTCCATATTCATCAGGGTGTCAAGCTGAGGGATTTATCAAAACAAAGAGCTGCCGTTGCTCTTTGTTAATTGCTTAGATAATGTAATAAGTGAACAAGGTGTCCGTGAGACTCATTTCGTAGGATCCAGTAACATCTTGAATCATTACTAACCTGTTGAAATAAGTAAGCATTTAATTTTGTTGTAGTGGGAAGGTGAAACAAAGAAAAAAGCTGCAATATGTCTGGATTGTAAAAAAAAAAAAGCCGAACAAGCTTGAAAACTTTTAAGAACTTGTCATTTTCTAGAAGGATCTCTTCATTGGAGATAAAATCAATGGACCTAGCACATTCAAAACGATCTTCCCTTCAAAGCGACCCCCCCCCTGCACTCCAGCCAACCAACCCAAATGACAATCGATATTTAAGCTCAAGTTTTTTTCTCTCAGCCTGTCTCCGTTGTGTACTGAAACCTTTCTGCCAAAAAATTCTACCGTTTCTATCAAACTAAAACTGAAATGAGCCTTGCAATTTTATGCCCTGATAAACACGGCGCGCTCACAACCATCTCCAAAATCCATTAGTCTGCCACATCATTCTGGCTATTTCTTTAGTTTCTGTTTGATGCCGTTGGGTTTCACGTTTCCATGAATAATTGACAGAAGATGCAATTTGCGTCGTCAATGTGCAAATGAACCCCATTAGCAGATGACAGGGTGACAAATTACTCTCTGACACTTTTGTTTTGTGTGGTGCTCTTTTTTTTTTTTTTGGGGGGGGGGGGGAAGGGGGGAAGGGGGGAGGACTGAGGTTCTGAGGAATAAATACTGCAGCAATAATTTGTTCTGTGTTTTGGTTCTTTCAAAACAGGATGTACTCTAATCGCTCAAATTGCCAAAACCTTGAAAGGCTGAAATTTTTCGGATGAAATTGATTCCTCATAAAAAAGGATTCAGCGGTCTTCTTTTTTTTTTTTTTGCTGACCTTTACCAGTTGTGGGCGATAGCTTACTACCCTTGAGTTTTTCAATTTTCTGTTGTAAATTCTCAGTATATCAATAAAATCATGTTACAGACCTCCTTCCATATGCATTTATATTTTGTTTGGATTTGATTCACAAATGGGAGTTTGTGTGCAGGACCATGGCGTATATGTAAACATTCGACCGCAATGCATGGCCTTGATAATAAGTGCACATTTCTCAGTGAGCAAAATGTAATGTTTGATTCTTCTTGTGGTGCTTGCTTTTTTTCTTTCTTCGACCAAACCTAGTTGAGTCAACTTCCATTTGTTACCGAGACGTAACTGTTGTGGCCAAAGGCGGAGGCAAGCAAGTCAAGCCAATCACAAGTCACTCGCAAGTCAAATAAAAGATCATTCACAAGTCATACGCAAGCCATGTCATAAATCATTCATATATTTTTTTTTTCCAGTCAGTTTTGCCACTAGATTTAAGCAATCAAAGTTAATTACATGTATGTTAACCCCTTGACGCACAAACAGCGGCCAATGGCGTCATCCGGCCTAGTGGCACTGTTTAATCCAACAATAGATTGAAACTGCACAAACAGAGGTCAATAGCGTCATCCGGCCTGGTGGCACTGTTTTTTTTGGCGCCATGTGGCGTCATCCGTACGCAAGGGGTTAAGATTGCCGGATTTGTTTTTAGATAGATTGATTTCATTAAACTCCCTATTAAACACACACACTCTAGCATTTGTGTCTTGTGTCAAAGTGGGAGGCCGCCAACATATGGTAAGTCGGGGCAGGTTA
Source organism: Hippasteria phrygiana (assembly GCA_037893225.1). Classification (NCBI taxonomy): domain Eukaryota; kingdom Metazoa; phylum Echinodermata; class Asteroidea; order Valvatida; family Goniasteridae; genus Hippasteria; species Hippasteria phrygiana. The sequence goes on from JAZGUH010000178.1 coordinate 67,213, forward strand.
TCTGAAGGTCACAAGTTCAAATCTAGCTCTGAAATTGATCACATTACCTAGCCAGTTTCACTTGATTGTTTGATGATTAATGGATTAACTTAAAACATAAAATATTTAGTGATTGAATCTACCGGCGTATTACATTTTTCATGACTTTGACTCATTTTTTATATGAGTTACAGTAGCTAAAGTAGCAGTATCCCCTCCCTCTGTACCCCACCTCACCCCACCCCTTTGCACCCCACTCTACCCCTCCCCTCCCCTCCCCTCCCCTCGCCTCGCCTCGCCTCGCCTCGCCTCCCCACCCCATCCTACCTGCTACACGTTTTTAGTCAACGGATTTAGTCTGTAGTGGTGTCTGGTGTAAGAAAAGTTCTGCCATATTTGGTTTTCAACTTCAACCTTTCACCTCCGACCTTGCCTTAAAGATGCTTTGCCTGATGCTGGAGTTGGACATCTTGCCGGATGAGGAGGTTCGTATGCAGGTGACGCAGACCCTCAAGAGCACCTCGGAAGGTCTGGAGACGTACAAGAAACTCTGTGAGAAGCAGACAGCTCTCAAACAGCTGGTGAGCATGCTCAGTCTAGCTCGTCAACGTTGTGTCGCATTGGTTAATGTGCTTCCATTTTATTTTTACACTGTTAAAGAAGGTATGATATAGCTCTGGTAGTTTTATACACATGCATCAACAAGTAAAATGATTAGTTTCAGTCTGGAAGCTTACTGTCTTCTTTTTAATTTTGTGTCTTTCTATTTATTTTTTTGCTACCAACCAACAGCAAGAGAAAGGCGGTCCCCACGCCTTGTCCCTGCCCTCCAAGTCCACGGACGTGGACGTGGCCCAGCTCTTCAGCTCGGGCCCCTTGGGTAACTTGGAATGCTTGAACCTGGCCTTCACTCATGTCACCAGCACCTGTGCCAAGACCCTCATCAAGCTGCCCAACCTCAAGACGTTAAATCTCTGGTCTACCCAGGTAAGGGGGCAAGGCAGTAACTAAAGAAGGGTATTGCAAGGTTGTCATCGACGTTTTGCAGGGTTGGAGTGCCGTACACTACAAGGTTCCTTCACAAAACCGGAGTTACCATGGAGACGAACATCGAGTAACTCTTCTTTAATCCTTCTTTTTCCCTAAAGGGATTCCTTTCAAGTTCATCATTCCGTGAGTTACCTAAATCAGTCTTATCCTCTCACTGAGCAGTTTGCCCACTCATTAGCACCAACTTCAAGAGACCGGATGGTCATTCAAAGTCTGTTCCGAAGTTTGATGCTGACGTGCCTAGGGAAAAGTACCTATTTTCCTTTGAAATCAAGTGTCACGAAACCCTAACCACTTCCTTTAAGCAACTAGCAGTGACGTAGCCTGGTTTTGGTCCGGGGGTCAGGACGAAATTGTAGATTTTCACGACTTCACATCATGGTACGAAACACTGACTAGTCTAGCAACGGACTCTTTTGGTCTGTCTTTCCCTGTAGCAATGTAAATGATAAATCGATCGGAAGTTGACATCTAGTTTTTTTTTATTGTATTTTTGGTCATCAATTTGAAGCATTTCAAAGATGTTACACAAATTAAAATGCCTTTTTTTTCCTTCACAAAGCCACGTTATTGTAGTTTTCCATCTCAGACCAGTCGGAAAACAAAAATCAGAAAATAGGACGCTTCAAACATTGTAGCTCCTACACGGTGTGCCCGGAAGTACCCTAATCTTGCCAGATCTCCTCCAAAAGTCACCCAATACAAGGCTAAAAACCACTCTAGGTAAAGGGCTACAACAGAGGTGGTGCGGTTGACCACATTTTAGGTTGCCAACCCTACCACCCCTTGTGGTTTTCCTGGGTCCAGATCTAAATAGAGGAATTCATTATCCCAATTTTCAGACCTAAAGACCCAGACGGTAATTTCCACCGTCGGTGAGACCAATTCCCCTTCCCCTAAATTTCAAGGTCAACTTGAGCACGGCTCGCATTTTTCTTATACCTCTTCGCTTATAAGTGACACACACTGAATCATTTTTAGTTTTTCCTATTTTGAATGGAGGTTCTGCAACCATATTTCCCCATCAGTTCGGCGACAGCGGATTGGAGCTGATTACAGAGCACATGCACTGCTTGGAGAGCCTGAACCTTTGTGAGACACAGGTGACGGACGAGGGGCTGCGCTGCCTGACCGACTTGAAGAAACTCAACCACTTGAATCTCAACAGCACTCCGCTGACTGCACGCACCTGTAGGCTACTGCTGGTGGGTAGTATTATTCAACCTATAGAGGAGGGAAAGAAAAAAAGAATGTGTTACCTGCTGAAAAGATTTTATGTCCACAGATTAATAAGTTTGTTAGGAAATGCATGAAGTTGCCATAAGGTGAGATTGCACTTCGTTATCTTTTGATATGGGTGACCTTTTGTTCACGGTAAACTCAGCACATTTTCATCCCTACAAAGGCCTAAACCAGTTCGCGTCGGTTGACGTGTATACCGAGCGAGGCCGGAAATATCAGGGTGTGCTACCCGCAGATGGCGGCCTGAACCCAACTGGCACCCAGGCTTGTGAAAAATAATCCCGCGCCTGGGTCCGGTCAATGTCAAAATAATCCCGACGTGAACTGGTTAATGATGAAATACATGTATGTGACCCTTTCTTAAAACCCGATTCATATTTTACTCGAATTTGGGAATGAACTGAATTTGTTTGTGTAACAGCCAGATTTACAATGAAACAACTGTTGAAGTAATGTAATTATTTACTTTTGCATTCATTTGAAATTTAGGCTTGAGGACGGAGTGGCAAGTTGCCAAAGTTGGCTAAAAATGACCTACCCAGCGTTGGCCAATTCTTAGACACCTTTGCACACATGCAGCACTTGCAATAGTGTATAATAGCGCGATGCATACACAAGTGCTCATAAAAGCATTTGCTGCACGTATCTCTGACCGGAGTTTACTTAAATTCGCCTGAGACAACTTTTCTCGTCGTTTTTTACTCGCATGAACGTACGGACCTGTAGTTGAATTACATTCGCATTTAGCTTGGGTATACGACTTCGCCTATTGTGTTTCACCGAACAAGATACACATGTGGCCCCCTCGACGCATTTGGAAGTTTTGTTTGTGCAAGATTTAGAATATCACGTGATATTCAACAGACACTTTGATTGGCTAATGCTTATGAATGGCAATAGGTCAATTATCATTGTGAGTTACACACTCACAATGTCTTCATCGTATCCATGAGTGATACTGAAGATTTCAATCTGTGTATATGCACCTTCCAATACCTACAAATAATTGGACGGGGCAGCCTCATTTTGTAGAATCATATCAAGTAAAATGTTAACCATCTGCTCTGTGGAAGGGTTAAGGTATAAACACAATGCCTTGTAGTCGTCGGGGAGCTGTGTAATGCTTCATGTATATACAAAAGAGTTTGGAATCACCATGAAATCATGTGCCAAGTGTTTTGGTGACCCGTGATTTTTCTAATTTTGTGAGAGCACATTGCAGGAAATGATCAGCTCGGAAAGTAGAACTAGACAGGACAATAGGAAATGAGTCAGGAGAGTTTTGGGAGTACGGAGTGGTTACTGAAATAAATAAAAACCAAACCATAAAAAAGAAAATCATAGTATTTAAATAATTTATGGAAAATGTCAGAAATTTCTGCAACCCTTCATAAGGCCGAATAGTTATTTCAGGTGATCAGCGTGTAGTCTGGTTCCCAGGCCAAAATATTCTGACTATTCCTGATGAATATTAGACTGTTAACGTTGATGTTTGCAATAACAAAATGTCTGTCGGGCCCGTTACAGATCTTGGAATTTGAATTCTCAATTATATATAAAAACTGAAAAATCAATGCCACACTCTTGTAGTATTTTGCCGAGAATATTGCCGATTTTGCAAGAATATTAAATTTGAATGATGCCACTGACGTCACTTGGACTAACACTGTACGTCATGATCTATTTTAAACCGTGGTAGCTTCCTGAGCTAAGATTTAGACGTCAGGGAATCTTCAGGTCAGGGAACAAAATGCCAGAATGAGTCCTATACTCCCACCCCCATAAATGTTCAATAACAGCCGCAGGCAATGGGTTATAAAAGTCTTGCAAGCAGTGGTTTGATGTTGCAGATTACATGATTGCTTTTCCTTGACTACCTCAGGGTAACCTGCCAGACTTGAAGACGATTGATACAAGGTACACGGACGCCTGAGAGATCGGAGTGACTGAGGACTTGGACTAATTTGAAATGGCCGCATTGCACGCTGACGAAGCCTCACCCAGAATGTACATATCCATGCAGGGTTTAGCCGTTTGTCGTCGCTCGGACACTCAGCTGAGACGATACCGGCGCAAACGCTGAACCAACTTGAACTTGACACTAACATTGGTACAACCGGAGACCTCATATGTTTGTGATCGAAGTAATTTAATTCCTGGGTTTACAATGTAAATTAAAAGCTCTGGGCAAGTGATCCCTGGCCCTTTTTTTTAAATTTAATTTAATTTTATTTTTTTGGACATGTAAAATACATCGCTGTGATTTATACTTTTCAAAGGAATTTAGCCTCTTGGTTTGCTTCGTTGCGAATTACTTTTCCCTAATAGATTCCTTCTTTATTTTCGGTTTTGAGCAACTGAAAGTGTACACAAAAGCACCAAGCAAAGTAGGATTTTCTAGGTGGTTGGTGGGATACAGCAGGTGAGGTCAAAGTTCAAACTGTTGACCCTGGACCCGAGAACCAGATTGCACAATTCCTTGTAGCATTCTGCTGGACAGATGCTTGCAGTAGTCGGTTGCGTGTTTGAGCCAAATGTTGTGTTGGTAGGAGAGCGTGTATGTAGTAAATGGACGGTGTTCAACTGTACCAAAAGCGCCTGTCCAGTGTGGTGACCTGGGTCAGTTGTACCATGGAGGTATGGTTGTACAAAGTTGCTAAGCCAAAAAGAAAAATGACCACCTTTTTTTAAAGCTGAAAACCAGTCACAGTATCTATTACATGCAATTCTGGCTATTAACCTGCTCATAGGTGTTGTTGATGTATGTGCAGGGTATAGGGTGTTTGACATGTGGGGCCTAACATATTCATGTCAACAGTGGCAGATGGAGGAATAAATTTGGGGTTGGGGATGCATAAAATGGTGGTAGATAAAAGCAAAACCACCTCTAAAATAAACCAACAGTAAAAAAAACAAACAAAAACACATTCCAAAAAATTTACTTAAACAAAACAAAGGGGCTAATAGGGATTTCATTGACAACACTTATTTTCATCTTATTTTTTTTTTTTAGTGGGGGAGAAAGCAGGGCGGGATTTTCAAAATATGGACTTTTCCTCACCATACTGTTTACTGGTTGGATCGAGTCCGGTCCTACATTCAGTATATGCCTGGCGCGAGTGTCATGAAAGTGCAGAGCACACAATTGTGCCTTGCTTGTTAACGGTTTACTTATGCGCTTGAATCCAGACAATGGCCATGTTTTTTTTTTTTTTAAAGACCACCTGGCTGGTTGACATCTATATGCGCATTCCTGCATGAACTCGGTCCATTCATGTTTCAACTATATTGTACTTGAATGGGTGCGTAATAGATGCATTTTTTTCAAACAAAGCTTTCATTCACACGAAAGGGGGGTGCTCCAAGTGCGATGAATAGGATCACTCTATTCAGTGTGGTGCCTATTGTTTGTTTACTTGGCATACCAGCACCCTAGCAATGACAGCCGGACGCAAGGGGTTAACAGGTTAACAGCCAAAATGTCATGTAATGCACATTGCTCGTGACTGGTTCTCTGCTGGTATTTGCCCGGCAAGTCAATTCATTGAGTTGTAATTGCTGCAGAGAAGCTGTATGAAATTGAGCCCAGGTTGAAAATTGGATCTGGAACTCAGCTGGGTATTTATTACGTTTTTGTTTGGGAAGGGGGTTGGGTATAATGAACTGCTGTAAATACCCTCATTGCAATGTACAAGAAAGTGTACGTGTCGGCATTGAATTTTCACTGCTATTGAAAAACACAAAAATTCTCTACATTTTGTAATAGTGGTTTTCGATGTTATTTGATATTTTGATCTTACAATGAAAAACAAATTTAAAACAAAAAGTACATTGAATATTATGTCTACAAAGGAGAGTAAATTTCCGATCTTCTATGTCGTAGTTGTAAGAAATAATGTGCGTTGTTTAACTGGTGATTGTGGAACTCTGTAATTGCTTCAAACAGTGAACAATTTTTGCAGTCGTCGGTGTGTATAGTAACGTATTATAATTATTCATAAAATCTTAAGAAGTTAAGAATTTAATCATACAAGTAATGAAATCACTGCTTGAAACAAAAAAAATTTAGGTCAAAATGAGTGGGAAAAAAAGGAAAGCCATCATTTGGCCAAAACAAATTTAACTGACACTGGTGCCTTGATATTATACATGCACCAAATTGTTATAGAGAACAAAACAAATTGATTTAAAAATTGAAAAAGTGTAATATCAATGTGAAGTGTTTTTGTGGTATTTCAGTATTTTATCTGCTGTAAACCAATATTGCAGATGTGTCTTTTTATAGATGAAAGGGGAAGTCAGCCAGAAGACTTGACTTTGGCATAATATGTGAAATTGAAAGTCAGTCAAGAAAACTTTAAGAAACTAAACTATGAATTACACCCAATTTCACTCAATCCTATTTACTTGCACTGACCATTGCAATAAAAACAAAAAATATTCAACTGAAAGAACTGTATTAATTAAAAGTGGGATGCTACAACTGTGAATGGCGCGTACGTTCTTGCGTATTGTAGTTAGCCATCTAAAGATTGGTTACTGTGAATAATACGTGTGTGTACCACAAATCTAAGTGTCAAAATAGATTTTGAAAAGGTGTAAAAAAAAATTACACAAAATGAAATGGTGCTAACTTGTAGAGTTCTTGGCGGGCAGTTGTAATTAAACAAGTTTTGTTGCGGGGAAATGCGAGAGCTGTCATCAATTTGCAGCTTGTGCGGAACTGATAAGATAGACCTCCCTTTATAAAATAAGGGGGTGGGAAGAAACAGCTGTTCTTGTTTGTTTCCCGGTATCTCTGGAATTTGTTATTAACTCAATATTTTGTGAGTGGGATTTTAGCGCTAACTTTTGTAACTTGTGAATAGGTGTAACTGAAGCTAGTTATACAGCAGATACTGCAACATTTAAGGGTTTCTGTGCTGGATACATGAATCAACTCTTACGATCGTCAATTCCTAAACGCCAAGTGTTCCTTTGATTTGGAATGTTTCCTCCCCCCCCCCCCCCAAAAAAAAAAAAAAATGAGATGATCAAATAAAGTAATCATATTTTAATTCTAGAAATCATTAGACAACAAAACATATATACTCGATATTTTTGCAAGATTTAAAGTAAATGCTATATGTTTATAGAAACTGTAACCGTAATTTTAAGATCGCAGAAACTGCACGTTATGATAGAACTTTCAATTACCAATTCTCTGTAATATACGTATAAAATATGTAAGTAAAGAAAACAAACAAAATGTTGTCTTAATGGGAGATAAACTTGACAAAGGCCATGTCACCAGTCTCAACAGGGGGCAAAGGTGTCTTTCATACATCCTGACACCAACATTTTCTGGACATTTTAAAAAGTCAGTCACCAAGAAAAAGAACAACTTAATTACATAGCTACATGTATAGTAATTTCCACTTGTGAAATTCAGATCGTGTGTGCATCCTTAGTGAACACCCCCCAACTGTCTTGAATCCAATATTATGCCTTAACCAGCTGAAGAATTCTTCATAAGGAGCCTGCTTGGATTCAGCAGGGTTAGTTAATGTACCAATATAATCCTTTGATTTAAAACAAATTCTGACATGTTTGTTCAATGTGGCCAATGTACCCAAAATGAGGAAAAATTTGTATAAAATTCTTCGCCCCCCCCCTATTTGTTCGTGATGAACTTGTAATTGCTTCAGTTCAGAATTTTCTCAAAATAAAAGGTCTGTTTGCCTTTGGAGCTCAGTTGGTATAAATTCATGTTTATCATCACAAGAAGAATGGGTATGCTTGCCTGTATGAAGTAAATGGTGGCACATTTGGAAGTGTACAATTGTTTTCAGAGGACGTTTGGATGTGCACAAGATGCCAGAAATTAATAGCTACGGCATTTAAATTGTGATAAACTACTTCCCACATCATTAAAGAGTTGGCAACCCTGGAAGGGAGATGCACGAAACCTCAATCGATATGATTAGTTCAAGCTGCCTAATTACATTGTAAAGAGAAGTGCTGGTTTATGCGAGGGAGGGCAACAAAAATTCACACTGAATCAGTGTATGTTAAGATGCCGAATATCAAAAGGCATTTTATGTAATTTCATTTTTTTTTTATATACAGAAGTACAAGTATGCTTGCGAGCTAGCACCAAGCTCTATGGTATGACTGGCACATTGGGAATATCATGTTTTGTGGGCTTGGTGATTGACAACGTCCTTTCTTTTTCTTGTAATTCACTTGCCTTTTTGTTTTTACTTATTTATTTGCATTATACAGTAAAGAAATTTTCTCTAGGTAAATGTGTACATGTATATTTTTTGACAGATTTTTTTTTTTTAAATCTGTAGTTCCATTATGAACCATCTGATGATTTTTGTCTGTCCAGTTGTCATCCTGAATTCACAATGAAGAGAAATAAGGTCCAATCACATTCCTTGTTACTTGAGCTGTGAGTTCAAAAGAGTGCAATTACTGCCTCTAACAAAACATTTGACCTGTCATTTTCTATCTCAGCTCTAGCACACTTTGGAAACTAAATGCAAACAACTACGGAAGAGGAAAAAAATACACAACTTCATTAGTGTTTTTTATTTTATTGTGGTGCATATAATATTGCTACTATTCATTTATTATGTAGAATTGGCATGTCTGTGCTGCGTGTAACAAATAAAACCGTGATACGTACTTGAATTTTGATTTTCTTGTGAAGATTATTTACAGCCTCTCCACACTTAAAAATTATCATTTTTTATATTTATTTTTACAAAAGTGGTCATATATGTATCCCCCTCCAACCATAATTGTCGAGGCTTCCCCAAAAGGCACATTGGTTGATAAATATACATGTTTAATAACCCATGGATTTCCGATAAGCCAGTTCGGTATTTCAACTGTGCATGGGCCAAATGACATTTTATCCCGAATGACCAGCGTGACCAAAAAGGTGGTCGCACAACGCGCGCGTGTTAAATTCAATCAGAATGGGCATTCGCGTAACATGGCGTGACATTGTCAGAAATTTTATCCCGGATAACCTTTGACCTTCGAAATACCAAACTGGCTTATTGTAAGACAACTTTAACAGATCAGTATTTAAAAAAAAAAAAAAAAAAATGGCCTTGGTTTACCTATTGCAAGAGAACAGCATCAATGCAACTTGTAAGGTGCTGTCCAATCCTACTGATTATGACTGGATGCGAAATGTTTAAAATATGAGACGGGCAAAATATTACTGGACAAATTGCACAGGGTCAAGGGGGTAATGGCTATGCAGACATAGTGACAAATCAATGGATCTCAGATGTAATGATGTTACACTTTATTTACATGCCTAAAGAATTAAGGCACAGTGTTCAACGCATGACATGTCTCTGGGCCACTGGCCTTCATGAAACCACGCCCCCTTGGACAACTCGCCCTGGAATCTGTCCAATCATGTTGCTTGTCTTAGATTTTCTAGGGGCATTTCTCAAACCCCTGGCTTGGGCTCGGGCTTCGCGTAATTTTATGTCCCCAGATTTGGCAAGATCTTGGACAGTGTTTTTGCTATATGTACATCAAAATCTTATATTTTAATCCAGATTAAACAGCCTGAGCCTGTTTGTTTATTTACGTATTCAAGGCTTCAGATTGGCAATGGGGCTGGGGAATAGCTGGAGACGAAGCCCAAGCCAGGGTTTGAGAAACGCCATATATTTCATGTCAAATTACAGGGTAAGCACTTATCCAGAACCACCAAAATGACATCATCGCGCCTTGTGCCTATTTAATAAGGCCTTGTGCCTATTCAATAAGGCCTAGTGCATTTTCAGTAATACATGACGATGTCATTTTGGTGGTTCTGGATAAGTGCTTACCAAATTACAGTTGTGATTGGGCACTTTCAATGCGAGAATTCTATTACAATGGGTCAATTCCAGAATGTTGTTTTTATGGATGCAGCAAACATCGTTTCCAGTGTCATATTTCTCCTATCCAATGTGCATATTTAACAAACAAACAAAATAAACAAACAAAAACATGGAGTGTTCTGGAAAAATTTAGAATGATTGTCCAGTCTCTCTTCGAGATTCACCGAAAAAATAATCTTGTTTCTAAAACTGTTATTCTTCAAGCAAGACAAAGGTTATTTACTTTTGAATGTAAACACACACCCATGTTTGGTTGGCGAAAAACTACTTTACAAATGTCAAATTATTTGCGGACACAATTATTCGGATGTACATGTATCTGTGTGTGTATCAGATGCACGAATATAACCAGATAATAAAGCCCTTTTTTTTCTGAAAAGCACAGACAGTATATCTTTAACCCCTTGACACCGGATTTCATATGGGCGCCAGGCCGGCTTGTGCAGCCAAGCACAATACCCCAATAATGAATAAAAAAATGCAGAAATTGACGTGTATAGACGTCACCCGGCCAGGTGGCAATTTCAATCTGCACGTATTTGTGTCAACCGGTGGCAAGGGGTTAAAGACTAGTTTACACCTAAAATGGATCAATCAAAGTGTATGCTAATGCTAAGCAGTTTAGATATGCATGCAAATCATATAAAGCTAAAATCATATGTACTGATAATCTATAATATGTACAATGTACTTTAAAAAAAATAAAGAAAGAAAAGTTAATTTTATTAGTGATTTTTTGTAAAAATATTTCCAGTGATTTAAATCATGATTGAAATCAATGATTGAAATCAAGTGATTTAAATCAAACAACCCCGGTTAAGCAACCCTGTGAAATTTGAGCCCTGACTGTACTACATAAAATCATCTGTACATAAAATGCCCTTTCAATTAAAGCTGCAACAGGTTGCGAAAAAAAATGCCAAAGTGCTTACTTTTTACACACTACTGACCAACGTGTCGGCATCAAGTAGCTGGTGGCTACTCTCTTGGTTGCATGGTATCTGCACGTTTCAGAAAGTCAAATTTAAGACCAAATATAAGCGCATAAAGCAGGGAAACCGGTTACAGCTTGAACTATATTAATCATAACCCCTACATGTCGCTTATGATTAATATAGTTCAAGGAACTTCATTAGCTGTAGCCGGTTTCCCTGCTGATATTTTATGGTTAAAGTAACCAAGTAACCATCGTTAACGAACAAGTTCACTTCTTTTCTTACTTGAAAAAGGCCTGCAGTCGAGGAAAAACTCTTAAGAATAACGTTAATCCAAGCATGATCCAAGTCACCCAAGTGCACAACTTCTTCACTCACGTGACGTACGTCAGGAAAAAATGGCATTCACAGTGTATCGTCTTTTTCTTCCCACAAGTGCCAGAAAATAGTTTCATCTTTTATGCTATCTTTGTCATCCTTAAGATCATCATTGTAATTTTGAAAGCATTGCATTTTGCACCACTAAATCTGAAACCTCCGGAAATCACTGCAGTGTGGTATAAATATTTCAGACGTGTCGGGGGTTTAATGCTTTATTTCCAGCCATAAACTACTCCAATCTGGGCCTTCTTATGTACATCTACCATACAATCTACGTGCTGACGACTGGTAGCACACATGGATTGTACACATGGATTTCGGATCCTGAGGTAAATGTCTGCCACGTGCGATCAGTTTTACGTGAAAATTCACTACGCGCTTGCCAAAAATTTTACACGCTGTGTGAACGTTATTTACAAGCTGATGGATAGGAAAATTTATTACTCGCTAAGTCCATTTTTTAAGGCCTTAAATTTGGATAATTAGGTGTTTGGTCTAAGACCAAACACCTATTATTGTACGGATTATTTTTCTTCTTCTTTTTCTCGAAGATTTTTCTCCAGAGTTGTTTGACTACATGCAAACTCATATCAACTTGAATTTGAACACATGAATGCACAATCAACTGAAGATGTGCAAAAATGTGATGACGTCATGATGACATCATCGGGTATCAAATTACAAGCCATTGAAGATTAATATTTTTTATTCTTTAAACTCCGGTATATTAGTTTTTTTTTTTTTTCAAAAAGAAAAGTGTAGTTCAGAGTGGTGCGCCCTCACACAACTGACTTTCACTGACTTCCACCAACATCCCACTCACATTATTTCGTTACTCAGTCGTGCGAGAATGCACAAGTAAACAATGATCGATCCACTGACGTCTTTCTCCAAGACTACCATCTGACTTACACCACCCTCGGCACTTGGTTGCCATATATAATCGGCGCTGGCTGTTCGTATGGCCCCACAGGCTGCTGTTGTCCGTGTTGGATGGAGGCGTATGACGGAGGGGGGCTGGGCTGCGGAGGTTGGGTGACAGCCCCTGTAAAGGAACAGCCATGTAACAAGGAGTAACTCCAAGGCAGAATTTTTGTTTATCTCCACCACAACGTTCCGAGGTCTGCATTATAAATTTGAGCAGGAAGCTTCCCCGTTTACAAACTGGCTTTGAACAACCAATAAGCAGAAGGAAAGAACTTATTTTTAACTTCTTGAATACGGACGCCAGCCATAGCCGCAGTTTGAACAAATTTGAAATTCTCTCAAATTTTCAGACCATCAAACCAAGCCTTGAAATCTCCCAATGCTAGTGAGACAAACTCACATCCCTTTGCAGGAAAGTGTCTTGCTCAAGGACACAAAGTGCCAAAATCCCCTGACTGGGCTTAAATATTAACATTTCGACATTAACTCCAAAAGATCAGAAAATACCAAGAAGTGTTCAACTTTAACTTCCTTGGGCGGCCACGAAAATAATACCAAATGCCCACCTTGTGCCGTTTGCTCATTCAGGTGTTGCTGGATCAAGCTGGCCGCGGCTGAACAAAAAGCCTGTTCCATCTCGTTTCTGGTGAGGTTAGAGGTGAAGGTCGTGGCCTGCACTCCCTGCAGTCGCCCGCCCAAATCCACCACACGAAGCTTCCGTTGAAGCTGTCCAGAATAAAACAATACAAGAGTTCACATGGATGAATAAGCCAGTTCGGTAATTCAACTGCGCATGTGCACAATTACAGTTTATCCCGAATGACCCGCGTGACCTAATGCGCACGTATGAACGCAAAAGGTGGTCGCACAATGCGCACGTGTTAAATTCAATCAGAATGGGCGTTCGCGTAGCATGGCGTGAAATTAAGTCAGCAATTTTATCCCAAATAACCATTGACCTTTGAGATACCGAACTGGCTTATTTCCAGAGCCTTTCAACCCACGTGACCAGATAACACTAGATATAAACAATGCCACCACATTTTGACCGCCAAGGAGTGATCGATGAGCATGCTTAGCGTGGGGTAGGTTAAACTAAGCAGTTTGCTTGACTGGCTTTATTTGATTAATCACTTCATAACCATCGCTACACCAGGAAGTCCAATGGATAGATTCTGTCTCTCAATTGGTAGGCCAAGAAAATAGAAGTTCTATTCAACGGTGAATCGAACTTCCATTCCACTGTCACACAATTGGTGGCGCTACACCATGGCTGTCGTCAGTGTTCACGAATCACCATTTGTTCTCCCTAACAGACGATGAAATATCAGAACTTATAGGTGATGCTAACGCTGATATATATTGAAAGTGTACCACCAGCTGTTAGTGATAGATTGATGTAAGCACTAGTTTACAAGTTACCAATACGATGACGAGGATTTATTCAGGCGTTATATAAAACAAATAATGAATGTTTCACATTCGTGCAATAGACAAAATAATTTCATGAGGTGACAGATGGAATGTTCCATTTCACGAGGCGTGGCATTCGATCTGCCGCGTCATGAAATTATTCTTACCATTGCACTCACAAACATTCATTATCAGCAAACACTGAAAAGCTTGTTGGCAGTTTGGCAAAATAGCTTTGAAATGGTTGTAACGGCTTCAACATTGGTAGTCAGTAGGAAACCATAAGTCATTTTCACATAGAAACTGAAATTTTCACTTGATAACAATTTCTCCCCCGTTCTGAGTTACAATACTGTAATTCACTCCATACACAGTGGACTCACCACATAGATGGGGCACGTGATCAAACAGCAAGGCAGGCAGAGTGCCCAGTAGTAGCAGATGTTTGGCCGGTTGTAGCAGGAGAACATCTGTGAGTACTGCCCGTGGTTGGTGACGACGAACCGGCCCAGCTTGCAGTGGTACGTGGTGCTGTATGAACCCTCTTGCCCCCTCGCTTTGTGGAAAGATCGTAGCCAGTCTTCCACCACCTCGTTGAAGTCAAACTATTTGGGCAAAATTTTCAAAGAAAACTGGCAGGACCGGGATTTGAATCTGCGACCTCTGGAACACCGCTCTACCAACTGGGCTATCTTGCCCTGTTGGCGGTCTCTCAAATTGTCTTAGTATTTTCTCAGACAATGAAACAAAGTTTTAAATGTCATTTGTGGGAAATTTTCAAAGTGGAGAAGAAAAAGAACAGATTAACATTTATGTTGCTTGCGAAAAAAAAAAATTACACCATAAAGTTACAGAGCTCACTGTACACACAAGTTGCATCTTGCTGCATTGATGCACCAATGTAGTAGTATTAACGTGCGGACCTTTACGAACAATATGAATAGCAATTTCCAAGATTTAATTTCTGAGATTGGGTTTCTTTGAGGGGTACCTGGGTACCCGTTTTTTTTCTTCGATCCGGTAGCCGATTCCCGTACTACCCATAAATGCACACCCCTACGATGCGGTCATCAAAGTAAAATCTTTCCCAAGTGGCCACCAAACAGACCTGAGAAAGGCGGCCATGGTGAGCAGGTGGCAATCATGCCAAGGTTGTACAATACAAATGTACATTTTTCATGTAATGTATGCATTTAGTATGCACACACACAAACTGAAAGTGGTGTTTATGAATGTCTAGGGAGACTCTGCAATTTTGACTGCTATGGAAACGGAAACTAGATGAAAACTGACGAAAAATGAAGTACGGTGCTCTGTAGTTTTTTTTAACAAAATGTCAAGGTAAAAATCAAGTACTTGTACACAAATGGGGTACAAATAAACAGTGACGTATTTTGTAATTTCTAAGTCTAAGGGAGATATACATGTACATAAATAAATTTCTCCACTCAATCAGACAGGACTGCATATTTGGACAGTTAAGCCCTTGCCTCCGGCTATTATTGAAGGGTTGTTGGTACGCCAAGATCGCGGCTCCACAGCCAAGCATAAACACAAACAATAGGCACCACACTGAATAGGGTGGTCCTATTCATCACACTTGGAGCCCCCCCATTCATATGAATGCAAGCTTCGTTTGAAAAAGCTCCATCTATTCATTACACTCCCATTTAAGAACAATATAGTTAAAACACTGAATGGACTGAGTACATACAGGAATGCACCTATAGATGTCAACCAGCCAGGTGGTCTTTTTCAAACTGCAGCTATGGCCATCATCCGTATTCAAGAGGTATTCAAGTTACATCAACCAAACAACTGCCATTAAATTCAAACCACCTGTCTTGAGAAGTTTCCATAGCAATTCACAACATTTATAAACACCGCTAATATTTAACATTCCTTTTTTTGAAAACAAATGCTGAATGAGAAACGCATCCTGACCTCAACAGCAAATTTCTTTCCTTCCTCCAGGAGCTCCATGGCTTCAGTAAGCAACCCCTTAAAGTGGTCTTGAATGTACGGATGTTGGGAGTTCACAATTACTGCTGCCGAGTCTGAGTGTACAGAGAAGATCAACGTGCAAGAGTCAGGGGAATCATATCAGCACAATTGAACATTTCTTCATGGTCTTCTCGTCATACTTTTTTGGGGGCTTTTGAGATACAGTGCCATATGCACTTTTGAAGAATCCTTGGGTTTATTTTAAAGCAGAGCAGAGCAGAGCAGAGCAGAGCAGAGCAGAGCAGAGCAGAGCAGAGCAGAGCAGAGCAGAGCAGAGCAGAGCAGAGCAGAGCAGAGCAGAGCAGAGCAGAGCAGAGCAGAGCAGAGCAGAGCAGAGCAGGAGGGGGGGGGGCTGTCAGTAGTAGGACTGGTGACAATGGTAACACATAGGGCCCATTTTGTGGAGTTGCTATTGTCACACAATATTGCTAAGTACAGAAAAGATCTGCTGAGCACAAACAGAATACCAGTCAAAATACTGACGGACTTGTACTGACAGGGACTGGTTCCCAGAAAAATGTTCTTAAGCAGGGACATTTGCATACCCGAGCCGATGTAGGTGGTATTTCCTGACTTGTGGTAACGTTTCACATCCACGGTGAAGAAGAGAGGCAGCTGGAGCAGTTTCTGAGTCAGTCGCTCCAGTTCACTCTCTGTAGATATCTTTAAGATACTGCATTAAGACAAAGACAAAAACACTGCGTTAAGAGAGAACAAAACACAATAGGAAAATGTGTTCCTGAAACCTCTTCAACACTTATGGTGGCCATAGCCACAGTTCAAAAAGGACCACCTGGCCAGTTGATGTCTATAGGCGCGCATTCCTGCACGTGCTCTATCCATTCATGTTTCAACTATGTTGTTCTTGGATGGGACTGTAATGAATAGATGGAGCTTTTTCAAACAAAGCTTTCATTCACACGAAAGAAGGGGCTCCGAGTGCGATGAATAGGACCACTCTATTCAGTGTGGTGCCTATTGTTTGCAATTACGCTTGGCTGCACAGCCCCCATTCTTGACATACCAACACCCAATCAATAACAGCCGGACACAAGGGGTTATATGGCTGAATATGAAGTGATGAGCTTTGGTAGGGAGCCACACAATTTGATTCCAAGACTTCAGATTTAGGCAAAAATCAAGATGAGGACATCCGATTGGTTCTGTTCCAAACACGTTCTTACCCTCCCATAGATTCTGGAAACAACGCAGCCCTATCCTCTGACGAATCGCAGACAACCACTCGCCGGGGATCATGACTGAAATACTGGTTTGCTGGCCCATTGATCACAGTGAAGAAGTCCGGCCGGACCCGTAGGAACTCATTCATGAATATGACATTGACGGCTGGTCCGGATGGCGTCAAGTCCATGCTACGCATTAATGCAGTCATCTTGATCTCTTAGAACAGATTCCGCGTCTCTGTGGAAAAGGGATAATAACTCAATGAACAAAATGCGTAAATAAAAAATACACACAATTCACAAATTAGAGAGTGAAGTCAATTGTTTCATGACAAATCTCGACTAAAAAGCTGTAATAATTTCCTCCTCCCAGCATCTGTGATAAGTCCCCTTCGCTTGATGCATTTAAGAAAAGCCTACTAGAATTAAACTTGTTCAGCATCAAAAGCAGAGCTTATTATTAATACTAGTGCCCCCCCCCCCCCCCCCCCCCCCCAGCCTGCAACCTGCACATCCCATAAATAACAGGAGCCTCGATCCGGTATCCAGATCCAGATTTTAAATATTTTGCTGAATCTGTGCGTGGCTGATGATGCCGCATACGCAGCGCAGAATGCAGAAATGAATGAATGATGAAGAGAAGAATGAACATGATGAAGTGGAATGGAATGAAGAATTCGCCCAATAGAATTGAAATTTGCAAAAAAAAGAATGACGAAATCGAAGCAAAATTTTGACATTTTGAAATTTTGAAATTGAAGAATTGATTGAACAAATCGCCGGATTCGTGTGAAACAAACAGACCCAAACCGTAACGTAACATGCCCAAACAGGCACAAACAAACAGGCTGTCTTTACCCCTTTGACCTGCGTGATGTCACTCCTATCCTGCGCGCGCAAAATGCACCGACAGGCTTCTCGTATGCCGGCGACTGTTTCCTGAATGGTACAACAGAGGAGAAAATTCACTGTGCATACTAAAATGTAACACAAACACAAGCACTCCTCTCGAGGTAGCCAAGCGGAAAATGCCACACGGGCAATATCACAGTTAATGTACTGATAATACCATGCAATTAACTACCAAACAAATGTTGGCTACATCTGGTTGTTTTGGTTGTTTTTCTCGCTGTAGCATGTGTGCTGGGCGCGGCTGTAACCTTGGCACAGTTTCCATACAAGAGGCATGGGAGACTTTTGACTAGCCATAAGTTATCGAAAGAGGGCGCGCTTCACCGGTCCCGGAAATAAAGTGACGTATTTTGCAGATCGAAGTTCGGAACATAATTCAGGTATGCTGCATTTTCCTTGAGTCGATCCATTTTGGTCTTTTATTTATTTGCGTTCCCCCATGTTTTTATTCTTCCATGGATCTCTATTCTCCCCCCCCCCCAAAAAAAATTAATAAATAAATAAACAAACAAAAAATTAACAAAAATAGTGTAATACTAAATAGTGATGATGAGGCAGATACTGAGATAGGCAGACCATGGAGGTAGCCTGGGATCAGGTCAACTCGGACCCACGACCAACTCGGACCCACGACCAACTCGGACCCACGACCAACTCGGACCCACGACCAACTCGGACCCACGACCAACTCGGACCCACGACCAACTCGGACCCACGACCAACTCGGACCCACGACCAACTCGGACCCACGACCAACTCGGACCCACGACCAACTCGGACCCACGACCAACTCGGACCCACGACTAACCCACGACCAACTCGGACCCACAACCATTAAAATTATCAGGAGCTTGGACATGTTGGGGGTGCTGTATAAAAAGTAGTACCAATGTATAGCCTACTCCTAGAACTATGAGGTTCCTGACATGAACCTCATAGGAAGACGCCGATTTTTCCCATATAGTACAGCAAGAATAAGAACGTCATTTCCATGCAACACGAGTCTACATTTTTCGCCGTGAATTACTTCATGGCTGCCCCCCAAAAAAATAATATGCCGCATTTACCTCCTCACCTCGGTTGCGCCAAGTCAATTTTCGCCTGAAACGGGTCCAATTTGCGGGGAAAAAAGAAAAAAAAATGCAGTCGTTCCGAAGCGATCACACACGCACACCATCGATTAAGCCGCACACGTACACACGAAGCTCCTGTTTTGCGGGGGGCCGTGGGTCGGTCAAGTCATGATTATTCATCGAAAATTCGAAGCGCGGTACGGCAGGCAACTGCCGCGTGTCCGTTATATACCGTCTGCATGCATTGCCTGTCGTCGCAGACGGTATATAACGGACACGCGGCAGTTGCCTGCCGTACCGCGCTTCGAATTTTCGATGAATAATCATGACTTGACCGACCCACGGCCCCCCCGCACATTACCTAGACTGAGGCCCTGTCCGAATTACTTGGCTGCGGCTTGAAATTACACACGAGTCTATGGGAAGTGGCTGCAGCCGCTACCATAGACATGTGTGTAACATCCAGCCGTAGCCAAGTAATTCGGACAGGGCCTCAATGAGTATCAGACGTTGCATGCATTGCATTGCATATCAACGTCTGATATATGCGGACATGCTAATTTATGCGACCACGCGCGCCAGCCAATCGGAGAGGACTTTGCAAACTTGTGACGTCATTTCGATCAGAAATGTGGACGAAGGTACTGATTGGTTGGTGGGTGTCAGCTGACCCAGTTTCTCTGTATTTATCACGGCGCGTATGTAGCATGCGATGGCAGTTATAAAATAATTCAAATGCCACCGCGCGTGTCGCGTGCTCCCCCAGCACGCGCACGCAGTACGCAGTACGCACAGTACAACTGCAGCATGATTCCGTGCGCGTGCAGAAATGTTTACATTTCTCAAAGATATGCATATCCTGGGCGCGTTACGTGTCCGGGTAGCAACGCGCGCCTTGATCAGCGGTTTCCCGAAGGTCCAAAAAACGAGCAGGCTGATTGGTCAAAATCTAGAGGTCATGAGGCGGTTGTCTTGCATAATTAATCGCCAGATCTGCACACATATTATAGACGCTCGTCGCGTTCACTGATCGCGTTGCACGAGCGGCTATTCCATAGACTACACATTACCCGGCTGGATGCATGCTGGGATATCTTACAGGAGCTAGCTTCGTGTGTGCGGCTTAATCGATGGTGTGCGTGTGTGATCGCTTCGGAACGACTGCATTTTTTTTTCTTTTTTTCCCGCAAATTGGACCCGTTTCAGGCGAAAATTGACTTGGCGCAACCGAGGTGAGGAGGTAAATGCGGCATATTATTTTTTTGGGGGGCAGCCATGAAGTAATTCACGGCGAAAAATGTAGACTCGTGTTGCATGGAAATGACGTTCTTATTCTTGCTGTACTAGCCTATGGGAAAAATCGGCGTCTTCCTATGAGGTTCATGTCAGGAACCTCATAGTTCTAGGAGTATGTATAGCCCAGGTTGGACGATGTCTTCATTGCACTACGACTAACGTCCTGGATACGAGATGTCGCATTAATTGAAATCAAAACTTTAACAGGATTTTTTCACGTTTTACCTCGTTGTAGAAGCTAATTTCATGCCCACACATACTCTTTGTGTCCTTATCTATCTGTCCGTTAGGTTCAGGAATTCCATATGATACGCTGGCCGGCGTTTTCCAGGAAAATAAACTCAAACGCAACGTTAAACTTGTAGACTCTTTTCATCAGTTTCATACCGAGTTACATGACGTACACGGGGCACGTGTGTGCGTGCACACATACGCGCGCGCGACCTCCAAAATTCTGCCAGTGCAATGCTGATGCGTGCAGCGCAGGCGCAATGCGCACGCGCGATTTGCCTGGCAACCACTTGCATGCGCACTACCGTTTGGGCTGGCTGCGCGGTACGGTCTTGAAAAGTGCTTTCTGTGTAGTCTACAGATACTTTTAAAGTTCCAAATCTGTTTTGGGCTATAGAAGATAATAAGAACGAATTTGGGAGGTTATTATGGACGACGTAATCGATGCAGGATCGCAAAGCAGGACCCTCAGTACGAACACAAACGTCACGCAAGTTATTGTGCCTGCGCGTAAGGGGGGACAGTTACTATATAGGCAAATCGCGCATGCGGATTGTGCGTGCACGCGCGCGGCCTAGTGCTTGCGTGCACGCGTAATTATACGCACACATACGTTTTATGTACGTATACTTGGTCTGAAACTGATGAAAAGAGTCTACAAGTTTAACGTTGCTTTTGAGTTAATTTTCCTGAAAAAATCGGCCAGCGAATCATAAGGAATTCGTGAACCTCACGGACGGATAGATAAAGACACAAAGAGTATAATGGGCGTGAAATTAGTGTCTACGGTGAGGTAAAAATATTGTAATTTTGTTTCTAATTTTTTTCGACTACTTCCAGTAGCTTCATATTCTGGACTCCCTCGCAACGCGAAGGGAGTCCATACTGGGCTATACCAATGTAGTGTGGAGTTTGGGCACAGATGTAAGTTGGTCAAAATGGTTTTATGTTTTTTGGTTGCAGATTTTGCAGAAACGACACCCATCTCATCATCTGAAACAAAATGCCTGGAATAGAGATGAACCTGACGCCAACGGGCGAAGCTGTCTACGTTTCACTATTACAAGATTTCAAATGTTGCCCGACAAAGTTCTTTAAACCAAGGGAATTATATTCATTCCAACAATTCCAGCATGACCCAGGGCAGATCAACGTATGTGATCGCTCCAGCAATGCCCAGTCCCTGTTTCCAGACTCAATGGGAGGGTGAGATCACAATCCATTTAAAAAAATTAATTTGTTTCTTTTTAAAATCTTTTTTTGTCTCGCCTAAACAAAGTTCAGAAAGAGACTATGCAATCACTATTTCTGTACGTAGTCCGTCCGTAGTCTGTCGTCCGTCCGTATGTGTCATTTTGGTTAAAGTTTCGACAAATTGGTCTTATATGCAAAGTTGAAGTCCGATTTCAATCAAACTTGGGTCATGCATTCAATAGTGCGACCTTTATACGATGGTCGT
The DNA here is from genome assembly GCA_037893225.1 of Hippasteria phrygiana. Taxonomy (NCBI): domain Eukaryota; kingdom Metazoa; phylum Echinodermata; class Asteroidea; order Valvatida; family Goniasteridae; genus Hippasteria; species Hippasteria phrygiana. Next base: position 89,197 of record JAZGUH010000178.1, read on the forward strand.
GTCAAAGGTGAAGTACTGAGGTCAAAGGTCATCTGAGGTCAAAGGTCATCTGAGGCCAAAGGTCATCTGAGGTCAAAGGTCATCTGAGGTCAAGTTGTAAAATGGGCTGGAATTGCAAAATTTGTGTTATATTCAAAGTTGAACTCCGATTGCAATCAAACTTGGGCCGATCATGCATTAAATAGTGCGACCTCTATATATATGATGCATGTGTCAAAGGTCAAGTACTAAGGTCAAAGGTCATCTGAGGTCAAGTTGTAAAATGGCTGGAATTGCATAATTTGTCTTGTATGCAAAGTTGAAGTCTGATTGCAATCAAACTTGGGTCATGCATTCAATAGTGTGACCTTTATATGATGGTCATGTCAAAGGTCATCTGAGGTCAAGTTATAAAATGGGCTGGAATTGCAAAATTTGTCTTATATGCAAAGTTGAAGTCCGATTGCAATCAAACTTGGGTCATGCATTCAATATTGCCACCATTATATGATGCATGTGTCAAAGGTCAAGTACTAAGGTCAAAGGTTCATTTGAGGTCAAGTTGTAAAATTGGCTGGAATTGTAAAATCGGTCTTATATGGAAAGTGGAAGTCCAATTGCAATCAAACGTGGGTCATACATTCAATAGTGCAACCTTTTTATGATGCTTGTGTCAAAGGTCAAGTACTGAGGTCAAAGGTCATTTGAGGTCAAGTTGTAAAATAGGCTGGAATTGTCCAACTTGTCTCATTTGAAAACTGGAATTCCAATTGGAATCAAACTTGAGTCATGCATGCACTATAACCTTTATACGATGGTCGTGTCAGTAATCTCTGTGCTTTCATCCTCTCTCGTCTCACACCCCACTCAAACCTCACTCAAACTTCAATAACTTTGGACAACATTTTCCTTCCACATTGCTTTTGTCACCTACCATTGTTTTAGGCATGCTCATCGGTTCTTGCTCGTGATAACTTACCATTTCATTTTTGTTTACACTAACCCTTGCTCCTTCAACCGTTATCAGTGCCCCTCCATTCTTCCCGGGTAATCACAAAACTAAAGCAGGCGAGACGCGTGGTTCGAGAACCAGCTTGTTTTAATAGTTGTTTAAAACCCTAACCCTCCAGGGTATTTTGGCTAGAAACCCTGCCAGACGCATCAGATTGCATACTTTGTCACATTGACTTGTGTGCAGAGTGCAGCAAGGTCAAGCTGTCACCACAGATGCACTGTGCTGCGTCTGGCAGGGTTAGGGTTAACTACTAAAAACTTATACCAAGTTAAATTTGAACATATGAATGCACAACCAACTGAATATATGCAAAAATGTAATGACTTCATCACGTATCAATTTACAAGCATTTGAAGATTAATATTTTTAATCTTTAAAACCTGGTATAAATCCAGTGATGTAGTCGAGGCCATCACAAGGCCACACAATTAAGACCCTGCAAGGCCAGCACAAGGCCGCACAATTAAGACCCTGCAAGGCCAGCACAAGGCCAGCACAAGGCCAGCACAAGGCCAGCACAAGGCCAGCACAAGGCCAGCACAAGGCCAGCACAAGGCCAGCACAAGGCCAGCCTCGTGCCCGGCCTCGTGCCCGGCCTCGTGCCCGGCCTCGTGCCCGGCCTCGTGCCCGGCCTCGTGCCCGGCCTCGTGCCCGGCCTCGTGCCCGGCCTCGTGCCCGGCCTCGTGCCCGGCCTCGTGCCCGGCCTCGTGCCCGGCCTCGTGCCCGGCCTCGTGCCCGGCCTCGTGCCCGGCCTCGTGCCCGGCCTCGTGCCCGGCCTCGTGCCCGGCCTCGTGCCCGGCCTCGTGCCCGGCCTCGTGCCCGGCCTCGTGCCCGGCCTCGTGCCCGGCCTCGTGCCCGGCCTCGTGCCCGGCCTCGTGCCCGGCCTCGTGCCCGGCCTCGTGCCCGGCCTCGTGCCCGGCCTCGTGCCCGGCCTCGTGCCCGGCCTCGTGCCCGGCCTCGTGCCCGGCCTCGTGCCCGGCCTCGTGCCTGTGAGACCTGATCTTGCTTATTAGTCTTCATTTTTTTTTTTGGCATGCAAAATCATGTGACCATTCACGTGACCAGAACTACTTTCTAATTTGAAATTGGTAAAAGATATGAACTTAAAATCTACAATGTTAGTTTCCGGCAAGGGTGTGCTTTTCAAAAATGTGACACATGACGTAATGAAGTATTAGAGCACTCTATCAGCAGGTTTAAAAATCTCCAAAATGAACTGTCAGTTGATATGTTGCCGAAGTTTGCGGTATTCACTTCAAAAGTATGATGACCCTCAGGCAGACAATACGTGTGAGAGGATTTAGATTGATGATGTCATCAGACTGGATATTACAAGCAAACCTTTGCCGGAGACTAACAAGAAAGAGACTCTTTGTCATTTGAGTAATTCGTTTGTGCAATGGCACATTTTCTGTATTTTATCATAAATCATGCTGAGGTTATAAACCTAGGGTTTCGAATACTTGATCCAGAACGGAAGAATGTTAGGGTTATGAACAGTCTGTTCATATCTTGCGTGCATCCATTAATTAACCCCTTTCCTCAGGCTGTTATTGATGGGTGCTTGTATGTCAAGAATGGGTGGTGCAGCCACATATAAATTAAAACAATAGGCACCACACTGAATAGTGTGGTCCTATTATCATGGTAATTGGACCCCTCCCCTTTCGTGTGAAGGAAAGCTTTGAACAATGTACATGTAGTGGAAATATGGATTGAATACACACAAGAATGCACCTCTCCAGCCAGGTGGCAATTTTTTTTCTCCCAAACGACATCCGAATGGGGTGAACGTTATGAGAGCCACGAATCAGAAAAATAAAAATGAATTTGAACCTAATGAAAGGTCGGATTTTATTTCCCTTAAAAAAAAAAGGTTACGTCGAGATTTCGAACACACTACATGTATCTCCAACCTCTAAGCCTTACACCTTATCGACTTAGCCATCGGAATGCTTGGCTGATGATGAGAATTCATTGCATATGCGTATGTAGTAGTAGTAGTAGTAGTAGGCATCCGTCAATCCCGAGGGATCATGGAGTTGTGCCCTGAATGTCAGGTTGGGAACAGCGTCTGTTGTGACTGTAGAGTCCAATACGGGAATGGCAGTCCCTGCCGCAATGAGCACAGGTGAAAGTTGTAGCAGGCCTATCTGTTAGAAGTTGCGTCTTCCTCTGAAGTCGTTTATCCTCGGCTTGCCGCATCTGATCCTGCTCGAACCGCGAGAGTCCCTTCTGCACTTCGTGCCTCCAGGCGCATCTGTCAGCGGCGACTGCCTCCCAGTTGTTAGTATTAATGGCAAGCGCCTTGAGGTCGCGCTTGCAAATGTCTTTGAAGCAGAGCTGGGGTCTTCCAGTTGGCCTCTTCCCTGATGCCAGTTCTCCGTACAGGAAGTCTTTCGGGATGCAGCCATCCTTCATGTGAGTAACGTGTCCCAGCCATCGCTGGCGTCTCTGTTTCAGAAGGGTGTACATTGAAGAGACCCCTGCTCTCTCAAGCACTGTGTTGTTGGTTACATGGTCTCTCCACGAGATACCCACGAGATACCCAGGATGCGCCTCAAGCAGCGCATGTGCAAAGCATTGAGCCTTCTTTCCTGTCAATAGCGTAGAGTCCATGATTCGCTGCCATAGAGAAGTGTGCTCACGACACAGGCCAGGGGAATCAGGTTGGCGCAGTGGTTACTGTCCCCGCCTTTCACCGCTGTGGCCCGGGTTCAATTCCTGCCCTGGTCCACATGTGGATTGGGTTTTCAGTCCCTACCTGATTCCGTGGATTTTCCCCAAAATATTCTTCTGGGGTTTTCCTCCCACCTCTAAAACTGTAACTTCTTCTCATTGTCTTCTCTCTACAGGTTTCTTCAGGCTTCCGAGCTACAGTGCCCAGGGCGCTTTTGAGGAATCCTTGGTTTCATTACCAGAAAGAATTAATAATAATAATAATAACTAGACGTGTTGTCTGTCTGTCCAGGACAGACGAACAGGCTTTTCCGGGAAATTACTGTTGAATACTGATATAATAGAATATTTTGTTTAAAGAATATATAAAATAATATTTTTAAAAGAATATTATTACATATAAAATCAGGTGATGACGCCATCACGCGTCACTTTATATTTCTCATTCCCAGCTGACATTTAACATACCTGCAAAGTTTTGTCACGGTTGGACCTTACTTTGCGCGTAAAAAAAAATGAATTTTTTATGACGTCATCATGACGTGATTGACGTCAGACATTTTCTACATTTATGAGCAAATATACCTATTACAAAAAGAATTTGGAAATCAATCAAATTTACAGTTCTCGAGATAGAGGATCTAAAGTGTGCACCTTTAAGATGACGTTACATGACCCATGATGATGTCATCACAACTGTAATTGTGAAAGCAAACATTTGCGACGTGGTCTTGGCCTGTGTGAAGATTTGAGTCAATCTGATTAATGACAATGGAAAATTTTGAGATACAATGAAATTTGAAACATTTAAAAATTCATAGAAAAATCAGCCGATGACTTCATTATGACGTTACTTCTGAATTTGCATGCTATTGACAATATATGCCTACCTACCATGTTTTGTGACGATCGGAGCTACCCGTATGTGTGTTTCAAAAATATATTTTTAATAATGTCATCCTGACGTCACACATTTTTCAGATTTATATGTATGTATGATCTAACATACCTATTACAAAAATTCAAAATTAGCATTACGTCATGATGACGTCACGCAAATGACCCAACTTGGTGCATATCTATGTCACATACAAAAGCTATTAACAAAACAATTTAGAAAATACCTTGTTTCGTTCGCTAGATATCTTGAAAAAAAGGTTAAAAATGCAACAATTCAATATTTAAAAATACATCACATGATGACGTCATCGTGACGTCACCCAATTTTTCACATGTAACATATCCTTGTCTGTATATAAACAAAACTTCAGTCCGAAATGAAATCCCACATTTACTTTGGGAGATATTGGACTTTGAAAATTGCACCTTTAAGTTGACGTCACGTGACACACGATGACGTCATGATGACGTCACTCTGCGGCACACATCTTTGCTATGTCTATGTGTATGCTAACTGACTAAGATCCAAAGTTTTTTGATGACCAAAGTGCCGTCTAGAAAGTCTATGCGCGAAGTCTGTGGAATTTCAGTTAGAACTAAAATAAGAAAAAGAAGAAAAAAATAACAAAAACAAACGTTTTTTTTCTGCAATTTTGCGGAAAAGCCAAAAATTGCTGAAGAAAAAACATAAAAAGATGTGGAGAAAACAATTCCTTCCCTTGCGAGGATCGAACTCAGAACCCTGTGGTCGGGAGTCACATGCTCTATCCACTAGGCTATACAGTAGTTCCGATAGGGCGCGCATCGGTCATCACAAATCATTTTCGAGGTGGGTTCTCCGATTGCGGACAACGCCACACATAGGTTTACGTCACATAACATGCACTGCTGCACTGACTTCGCGCGCTCATATAGCGCAACGGCACACACAAGTATAAGTTGTATTGTAGGATAAATAAAGAACGTGCAACATGATACCCACGGTTACACTGCCTTCCCAGAATTCCTTTGTTATCATATTGTTTTGGGGCTAAATATTGAAATGGTTATATTTTGATGCTGGAGTGAGCTATGATCATGGGAACTTGGAATTAGGTACACCAAAATACAGTGTATAAAACTTCTGAAGGTTTATGTCATAAGAGATTGCTAAATATACACAATTTTGACTTGAATTTAATAACCTCTAGATGACGTCATGATGACGTCACATCAACTTTTTTATCTGTAACAAATCCTGGCCTATCAGCATTAAGACTGCACCCAATCGGACGTACGGTTCTCTAGATATAGGACCTTAAAGTGTGCACCTTTAAGATGACGTCACGTGACCCACGATGACGTCATCACAACTGTACTTGTCGAAGCAAACATTTGCAACGTGGTCTTAGCCTGGGTCGAGTTTGAAGTTAATCTGATCAATGACTGTAAGATTTTGAGTGTATAATGAAATTTGAAACATTTAAAAAATCATAGAAAATCAGCCGATGACGTCATCATGACGTCACTTCGGATTTTGCATGCTAGTGACAATATCTGCCTACCCACCAATTTTTGTGACGATCGGACCTACCCTTATATGTGTTTCAAAAAAGCACATTTTTGATGACGTCATGATGACGTCATACATTTTTCACATTTATATGTAAGTATCTATGATCTAACGAACCTATTACAAAAAGAATTTCGAAATTAGCATGTTCAGTTGATGAGATATGGCTTAAGGGTTCAAAACTTTAAAAATTGCTGCAAAATCGTATGATGACGTCATCATGACGTCACGTCAATTTTCATCTATAACACAAGCCGGTCTACCCACAAACCACGTTTGAGCTCAATCGGACGTACGGTTGTCTAGATATGGGCCCTTCAAAAATGCACTTTTGAGATGACGCCACGTGCCACGTGATGACGTCATCATGACGTCAGAGTAATATGTACTACTTCGGTATAGGGTCCAAGTCTATGCAAACTCTCATTAAGATTGAAGTCTGTTTAATGGCAAAAGTGGCGGTCAGAATGAAACGTGTGCTTTGTCTATGGCATTTTTGATAGAAGAACAAGAAGGAGAAGAAGAAGAAAGAAAAAAATCAGAACAAAAACAAAGGCTTTTCCGAAAAATTTCGGAAAAGCCAATAATAATGTAAACCTGAGCCTTGGTGTGCTCCGTCAGCTTGCCGTTTGCCCAAACACGCTTTGTTAACCTAGACAGTGTTGTGGCTGCCTTTCCAATGCATTTGTTGAGCTCGGCCTCAAGAGACAGGTTGTCAGAGATTGTGGAGCCCAGGTACACAAACTTGTGGACTGCCTCTAGCTCGTTGTCTGTGATGTTGATTGAGGGCGGTTCATCCACATCCTGTCCCATCGCCTTGGTTTTTTTCATACTGATGGTGAGGCCAAGTGCATTGCAGGCTGTGGCAAAGCGGTTCACAAGCTGCTGCAGGTCTTCTGCTGTATGGGTAGTGATCGCTGCGTCGTCAGCAAATAGGAAGTCCCTGAGGAGTCTCATCTGCACTTTTGTCTTTGCCCGGAGTCTGGAGAGATTGAAGAGATTTCCATCAGACCTTGTACGCAGGAAGATGCCCTCTACGGCTGTTCCAAAGGCATGCTTGAGCAGGACTGAGAAGACAATGCCGAACAAGGTCGGAGCCAGGACGAAATCCTGTTTCACTCCACTCCGAATGTTGAACGGCTCAGAAAATGTGCCGTCATACATGATGGTGCCCTTCGTGTCCTCATGGAAAGATCTTATTAGGCTGAGTAGGGTTGGTGGGCATCCGATCTTGGCCGTCTCTGCTCACAAGGTTGAAGGCCTTGATGAGGTCGATGAAAGTGTACGTATATTAAAAGTATTGTAGAGGGCGCTCAACAATCCATCCATTTGGATGTCGTTTGGGAAAAAAATAATTCACAGCCAGGTGGCCTTTTTCCACCGCAGCTATGACCGTCATCCGTATTAAAGAGGTGAAATAATGGAGCTTTGAAAATAAGCACTAAAATTTGAATTAATTTTTTTTTTAGTTTAACTTGAATAAAAGTATCCGATCATTTTTATAGGCATTTGTGAAATTCAAGAATCGGTTATTTAATGGATGCACTAAATATATCAAAGGTACTCCTGTCTGGACCTACTTTCATTTCACCTAGAGTCATGTTATTGGGCACATTGAGATTGGATTACTGTTTTGAGACTTACATTGTATTTTCCTTTAACTCAGGCACTGTCAAACAAGTAAAATGAAATAATGACATTATGCAGCATGTGATACACCTTATACAAACCTACATTGAAGGTCATTTTGTACACAACATGGAATTAATTAAGTTGATTTCAAACCCTTTTTTTTTTGCAGATGTCTCATTGTATCAAGTTTGAACGAATTGGAACAGCTTACAACTCGTCTGTTGAAGAACCCTATTTTCTTCACAGTCCGCATTAAGCGTTCAGCAAAAGCAATGTGTGACAATGTCAAATACGTGACCAAAGGTTTGTATTGTTCGGAATGTTAATGCATTCTTAGGTCTTAAATTCATCTCAGATAACTTTTTTTATACCATGAAGCACAGTGCAAATTACTATACCATATGATGTTGGTAATCTTCAGTGCTGGAGGACTCGAGTCGAGTCCCGATTTCCAAGGAGTAAAGTACTAGACAATATTTGCAGGTGTTTGGGTGCCCCAAATCACATACATGTGTATGTCATGTATGGACTTTATTTATAGGTTATATTGAAATGTCATTCAATAATGCGCCTATCAGTTGCTTCCCCCACCCCTTCCCCGGGCTACCCCAGATCTTGTGTGGGGGTTTGGTCACGTTTTTCAAGCCCCAGGGTTGGGATTTTGGTCACTCATTTTGCCATTGTTTCCCCATCATCAGAAGTTAAAACCATGATGTGGGGGTGCCCCACCCATATATGTCGGGGATTGTCACTAAAATTTTGCCCATGGGGTGGGGATTTGGTCACTTAAAAAGTGACAATCCCCACATTTTGGGTGGGGCAGCCCGGGGGTCAGGAGGGGTGGGGGAAGCAATTGATAGGTGCATAAGTGTTAAAAGCCTCTCTAAGCCTCTTATTACCGTAAATACCCTTTTTGACCATGCTGTGTAGTATTTGTGTACTGTCTCGGTGTCAACGAGAACACTGTACATGTACTCGAGATTCACAAAAGGACTCGGACTCGGACTCGGACACAAGGACTCGGACTCGAACCCTAGGGACTCGGACTCGAACCCAAGGACTCGGACTCGGATTGGGTGGACTCGACTACAGCACTGGTAATCTTACCTCTTGCCATGTGCATTTATAGAAATCGCTCAGGTTATAAGTTTCATAAGTTAATAGCCTGCAGAAAAAAAACATAGCGAAACGAGTTCTTGGCAAACGAGTTAAATAAGTGCAAATTTGTCCACAGTTCATCGGACAAGTGGGCTTTCAGCGAGTTTTGTTTCGCTGCAGTTGGGGTGTGGAATTTGTAGGTTTTCCTAATGTTGTGAAAGTAGAATTAAAGATGATGTTGATTGCTGAGAGAAGTATGCGTCATTTCTAATTATTATGTAGATTGAGTATTGTAAAATCAAACAAATTTTTTTTATCAAGTCTGCTCTAGCGCAGCACAGCCCGCTGGTGCCGTTTGTCTAAAAGTCGTCGCTGCGGGCAGCAAACAAATCGACATCATAGGACGAACTCCCCTGTTCCTAGTGCTAGACACAAAGGGGAAGTTTGTCCTATGACATCAAATTGTTTGCTGCCCGCAGCAACGACTTTTAGACAAATGGCACCAGCGAGCTAGAGATGATTTCATAAAAATAGCTGTCAAAATACTTTGTTGGTATTTCATGGCAGAAATTGTTTGATTTTGCAATACGCAGTCTACATAAAAATGTAAAATGATGCAGACTTCTCTCACCACTGAACTTGCTCTTTAATGTTTGGACTTGCTGATTAGGTTATGGTTTTGAATCTCTATTTTCAACCATTTAGAACAACTCGCTGTGACAGTGAACACCCAACATCCGTACATCCATCATCTGATTCAAGAACATCTTGCCCAGTGTGCAGAAATCATGAGACAGGGAAAAAACTTTGCTGTTGAGGTAACAATGAACTCGTGCGGTATTTATTGAACTGTACGGTTGGACCAAATACATACATCCCCATGGGCTAGGAGCAAGAGGTGCATGTGTTTGAACTCATTTCCTACAATTGTTTGCACAATTAACATTCCATACAATTATTTGTCCCAAGCAAATTAAATATGTTTGTATGCCAAATCAGATTTACAAAAATGACTGTACAGTGCTTGTACAGTATAAAAGCTGCTTTTAGATAAACAATTCGGTGATTTTGTGCACAAACAAGTCAGTGATTTTGTGCACAAGTCAGTCAGGGTACACTGCTAACCAAATTGCAACTTTTTCCTTTTTTCAGTCAATTTACTGAAAAATAAAGCAGCAAATGTGGAAACAGACTGTGATCTGGTAAAAACAATATTTATTTTTCCTGACATTTTGAGACCACATTTTTTCACCTCCATGAAATGGAGCCCAGATTTTGACTTAATTATCAGATGAATTTAATGCTGCTGTCTGTGCGAACATTTTGAAACTAGGGATTAAGTATAATCTTTAGGGGGAAAAAAATCATTGAAAGATTTAGATCCTGTGATTTTCTCTCTTGGTCAGCTTATTAGGAAACACAGGTAATTACTTTATTCAGCTTTGTGTTGCTTCCATTTGCCTCTGAATAATCAATTCTTGCCCTCGTTGATCTTGTCAGTTTGACTTTGACGACATCTTTGTCACCTGGATGAAGTCCGTGTTTGCAGATGATGACGCGGATGCAACCAATTTCACTACTTACTCAAGTATCAATGGCAAAGTGACAGTAACCAACTGCAGCGAATTTGCTGAAATATGTACCTGCGATGTTGAACTTGCGATCTTATGTGTTTTTTGCCTGCCATTTTGTTTGGTCGGATTCCCTATATACAGGGTAAGTGGGCGCTGGCTGCATAGATAGGAACTACAGTGAAATCCAGATAAGTCGAACCTCAAGGGAATGGGCTCCAATTTCGAATTAAGCAGAGTTTTGAGTTACCCAAGGTCCCCTTTTTTCCCGAAGATTACGTACGCGAATACCAAGCGTTTCATCGGCATTAAAGATGTCTCTTCCGCCCAACCCTTGGGCAGTCCGTTGCGTAGCCATTCGTTTGTCAACTCCGCATGCACCCTCTCTCTCGAGAAAACGATCCCGTGCGGCGCGGCGGTGCGGCGTGCCTCGGAACGATCCAGCCACCCGTCATACGTCACTGTAGCAAGCACGTGCGACTGTGTGATTGGTCAGCAGTTCACTTGAATCATTGCCAACTGCATTGTGGTTGCGTGGCGTGGGCGCTTCTTCAAAGGATTGCAGTGGCAATTAAGGCCACTTTGCGTCTTCGGCCTTCCTGGGCGGGTCACCAGCAGTTGCTTTGATCGTTGTAAGTTGCACTGGAGCGAATAGGCAGCTGCTCCAATGAATAGCCTCTTTGTTGCTTATCTATAACCGAGTTTAGGTTTATTGATTGTGATCTTGGGAGAATCCTTAACCTAACAAAAGGATTCCAGTTTCTTCTGTGGCCTAATTATGCAACTTTATTTCTGCACCTGGCGATTTTGAGTTCGACTTATCCGGAGTTACCGGTCCAAAATTTCGAGTTAGCGTGGGCATGTTTATGCATGATTTGCTATTCTTTTCACGGAAATATATTCTTATTTCGTGTTAAATGTGTTTTCGAGTTAACCGGTTTTGACTTGTTGAGATTTCACTGTAGTTACATAAAGGTCATTTGCACTGATGTCATATTTGCCATCAACCACTTCTGCTCGCCATCTTTGATGTCTAGTGATACCGTTATGCAGAATTGCTTGCTGAATAAATCCCTCCTTTTGACTCTACACTCGATGACTGCAGCATGTGTGTTCTTTTCTTTCCTCTTACACGAACACAATCCATGTCGAAACCTTAGTAAATGTTGTTTATGAGAGGTGAACGTGGCAAGGTCCAAAGATTGCAAACTGCAAAGGATTGTGGGAGGTGTTGACGTCATGCAAACAATATGTAGACATGAGATTTGAAGGTTTGCATGGCGAAAGGCAATATTGAGATAACTAGTTTGCGGTATAGCACCATGTATTGAATTCAATACATGGTGCTACCGCAAACTAGTTATCTTAATATGTAGACATGCCAAGCACTAGTGTAGACTAATCTGACGAACAAAATTAGAAGCCATCTTTGGGTACCCAATACACAGTACCATACACACGCGCTTGTTATATGCGCACACCCAGTGCGCCTTTGACCAATAGGATTGCCAAAGTTTTACGCGCCTCAAATGTAAGCACGCGTATGACGCACGCACGAGCGCAGTACCGCCCGATTGGGTACCCAAAGATGGCTTCTAATTTTGGTAGTTGGATTTGTCTATATGATAAGAGCAGGATTTGGTTAACATGACTGTCAAACTGTGTGTATGATTTCAATCCGACTAGTACTCTGAATTTGGCTTGAAATAATGTTGGTTAGCCCTTTGTGGTCGGCTGTTATTGATCAGGAATGCTCCAATGCTGGGCTTTCACTGGAAGGGCTGTGCAGTCGAGCATAAATGAACCATAAACTCCTTAAGTACATTTAAATCGGAGCTACGTAAAGCCATCCTCCAGTGATATTTCTGCCATTTACGCTGATCCGCGGAGTTATAAACTTGGTTGCCACAATACTTTGGAGCCGGATGCGAATTTCCCATTGTTTTTCACCCTAAAAGTTTTTTTCGCGGGTTTTTCACCCATCCCGTAAATCAGCAATAGGCTTCTACTGCTGGAGAGTTGAAAAGTTCACCGAAAATATATTTATTTGTGTAAACATCATTGCATTTGTTTAAATATTTTGTATGAATGTGTAAATATTCAGTTTGAACTAATAATATGCAGGGCCCCATTGGAAACCAGTTTTAAACTGTTTGGGCACACCCTGGGTGAAGAAATGTAATAAATAAATGTGAATAGGCGCTACACTGAAAAGGGTGGCCCTATTTATTCATCACACACTGAGCCCCCCCACCCCATTTCGTGTGAAAGAAAGCTTTGTTTGAAAAGCCCCATCTATTCATTACACTACCATTCAAGAACAATATAGTTGAATGATAAATGGATTGTGTATGAGCAGGAATGCAGCTTTTCACATCAACCGGCCCAGGTGTCTTGCCTCACACCTCGGCTATGGATGTCATGCGGCTACAAGGGGTTAATGTGCACTTAGTATATGTCAATTGAGAAACTTTTATCAATAATCTTCAATATCAACATTTGTTTTAATAAATAGGACTTACATCAGGCTATACCATTACTCTATGGCATTCCTCTTGCCAGTGAGCTTTGGGGTCTCATGGTTAGTGTGTAGGAATCTTATGGACTGGAAAGCGTAGAGATTTTTTATAAATACCTTGATTAAGGAATAATATGAATTTGGCTATACAAAGTTAAATTTGTTGTCTCTCTGAAACCTCGGAGTAAAATTTAGAATGAGCCTCACCCATCCAGTAAAGTCATAGAGCTACGTTAAATTACTTGTGCGCTAACCAGGGGCGGATCCGGGGGGGGGGGGGGGGGGGGGGGGGGGGGTGTTTGGGGGTCGAACACCACCCCCCTGCTCTGTGCCATTTTTGTCCATGTAAGGGGCTACGCCTAAAGTTGCAAACCAGAAAAGCAAAACCCTGTAAAGGTCTTTTTCGCATGTACGGGTAAGAACAAAACAAAGGGGTTAAATGGCGCCACCAACGTTGAGAAAGTGTATTCAGCTGTTGTTTGCTAAGCTTGACAGTCACATTTTGTTGCTTAAGCAGCTCTGTAAAATTGGCCCCAGGTCCCACTTTGAGAAAAGACAAAGGAAATTTGAGGTCGTGGGAGGAAAACCCCAGTGAATATTTATTCCTGGAGAAAGCCCACGCAATCAGGTAGGGACTGAAAACCCAATCCAGTGCACCTGGACAGGAATCGAACCAGGGTCACCAGAGGTGGAAGGCGAGGAAAGGACCAATATGCCAACCTGACTACCCTGCTTACTGGTCCAGATGTCTTATCAACTTGACCGCCGAGTTTGCTGGGTTTGGCTGTTTGATTCAAATTGCGGATTCAAATGTTGGGTATCAATTTGTATTTCCTAAATGGATATCTGTTTCCTTGTAATAGATCCATCGACAAATGAACGTCAAAGATTTGTTGTGTAAAGTCGGAGTTCAAGCCACGTACTGGAGTCCTAAAGCACAGCTGCTAAGCACCGAGGAGAACTATGCTCGTGTGCTAGCAATGATTGCTGGAGCTCTCATTTCTGAAGTTACCGTGGTTGGTGCACCGCCCAGTGTTGGTATGTCACGTTGATGTTACAGAAAAATGGCTCAGTTTCTGGATCTAGATTCTGTATCTGCATCCTGTGAAAAACACCCGGTACATGAAAAAGGACAGCACAAACTTTCATTTAAACTTTGTACATTGTGAGTGACAAAAGATTGAAGATCACATAAATCCCATATTATTCAAACTGGCGTCACCAAATTAGTACATGTATCATGACGAAGCCTAATGATCTTCTCTTTAAAATGGTAGCTCACTGAACCAGATCTGGTCACGGATTGCTGAGCATGTGGTGCAAAAATATCCGTGTCCAAGTTCGAGTCGGATTGAGTGCCGTTGACTGGTGATCAGTGTGAGTGAACACACCCCTGCTTGCACACACATAGGCGTTTTTGCATCCCTGTGGAGACATGGCATTGTTCTCCCCTTTGTCCCTGTACTTAAGCAAACCCCCATAGACTTTGTACACAAAATTCCTTGTGGAGCAAACCTAACCCATAGAATTGCCCTGTGGAGACCTATTGAGTCCCTTTGTTCGCATTGTGTTCATGTCTCCACAGGGTACGGAATATCTCTCCACCCATACACTTCGGTCAACATCACACAATCCTACACTCATTGGACAAGGACATTTTTTGGACTGGTTTTGCGCAGACACGTCATGCTCATTAATCAGTGACCTGATCCGGATGAGGGATCATTTTAAAGAGAAGATTGTAGGTTTTACATTATGATACTTCCTGGCAACTTTGCACATGTACCGAACGTGCCATATAATGTATAACACACACATCTCCGACTGGAGTTGCGTCGGATTTGTCCCAGACAACTTTCTCATAGAGTTTGTGCGGGAACTTATAGACTACATGATGCCCGTCGTTGAATCACATTTGTATTTGACGTGCGTTCACGTATTGCGTTTCAAGGAACAAAATTCAGATGGTGGATATTGCATGCGTTTGGAAGTTTTTGTCTAAAATTGAAAATGTCACATGATATTCAACAGACATTATGAGTGGTAGATGCTTATGAAGAGCAGTAGATCAGTTTAGTTACATCAGTTTGATTAATGTGGGGTATATTTGGGGTTTTTTTAACTCGTGTTTGCCAAGGAAAACATTTCTGTGCTATAAGTGTGCTTAGCACCTCCATAAAATTGCCCTCGAGTGTTTGGCAGCCCTCACTCCCTCTTGTTTTCTTTATTGTTTATAAAAGTTACCCAATGCAAGGCTAAAATCCACTTCTAGGTAAAGGGCTACAACAGAGGTAGTGGGGTTGGCCAAGTTAGGTTGCCAGCCCTCCACTCTAATGGTTTCCTTGGGTCCAGGTCTAAAGGATAAATCTTCAATAGATACCAAAGAAATTATCCCAATTTTTCTAGACATGTAGACCAGGGTAACTTCCACTATTGGCGAGACCAACTCGCCATCCCCGAATACCACTTAATGCCAACAGACGAGGAAGTTCGAGGGCAAGCCACATTTGTTGTGCATTTTTGGACTTCTGGTAACGTCTTTGTTTACTGACCAGTTAATCAGTGTCTTGTCATCACAGGTGCCGTGACTAGAGCCCCACAGACATATGGCCAGCCAGTGAGTCAGCAGCCAGTCTGTGAGCAACCCATGGGCCAGTAGATACAGGCCGAGGCCCTGGACAGCAGTAACTATTATAGGACGATACTCCAAACAGCAAGCAGCAATTCATGCAGTGCACACTTGAAGTCTATCATCTCTGATGCTGTATCATCAAGTAATGATGAAGGGCTACAACATGGCAAAAATCACCAAGACAGGGTAATAAGATCTGAACAAGTTTTCTAAAAGAACAGGAGAACTAGGGTGATCAAGTGCCGCCTCATTATAATTAGTTCATTTTCAACTACATTGTGTATTCAAAGAGACATCATCAAAGTTCCTTGAAAAACCTGTCCTCAGGCACTGCAAAATGTATTCATTTTTTAAGAAGGTTGTCGCACTCATTGCTTCACTGATGCTAGCCCCAAAATGATTGAGTTTTTCTTCAATCTAAAACGTGAACAAAGACAACTTTGTTCACGTTGAAAATTTATCAAAAGTGCCTTGTCATTTTCCTTGTGAGTTTGATGAAAGAAAAGATCATTAATTTTCTGGTACTTTTTTGTGATGTATTTTTGGTTACGTTGGTGGACTCACATAGTGGGACAGAGCCTTGAGAATCTTGGTCTAAACCTAGACAGGGCATAGCGCTCATGTCTGTACTTTTCTTTATCGTCGATCGATTCTTCAACAAAAATGTCTCATTGGAAAGCTTGTAACTAATCTATTTAACAAAGGAGCAATTTAATTTAAACATTTATTTTTCAGAGGGGTACATACGCATGTTAACATTTAATCGGTTTTAAATTTGGCACTATTACATATGCTTGTATTACATATGCTTGCTTCTAAGGCTAAATACAAAGTGATGTCATTATGAAATAATTGCTTTTTATTATCAAGTTTGATTTTTGTTTTAATCTGCAATAGACTGTACACTTACATATAGATATAGCTTGTAGTTTACTCAAACAACCTTATTTTTTTATTATTGGAATTGTATACCTAAGAATGACCTGATGATATTAACGTTGTCATGTGGCATTAAATGTCAAGTCCTTGGTCATAAAATGACCTCAGATCCTAATTAAATTTAGGAACATAGACATTTGCACCTTCTGACGAATGTTTTAAACAGGAAAATTGGAAAAGCCGAATGTTCTGTTCAAAACAGATGTATATACACAGCTTTCTATAGTTATCGTATTGCAGTTATAAACTGTTGTAACCCACCCTTAGATAAAGGATAAAGATTTTGCAACTTTTAGTAGGTTTGAAAGTGGGCACATGCATAGAACACATGTTCTCCTTATGTTAAATACGAGGTGATGTCTTTTGAGATATTTTTTTATTATATACATTGTATTTTTACATTTTCGGGTAAAAACAATTATTTTGAATCTGCCATAGACTTTGTAAACCCCAGTCATTTAAATCAAGTCGACGTATAGACCTAAAAAGTCTATTGAAATTGTATGCCTGAAAGTGACGTCATCATGATGTCATCATGTGCTACAAGACACACATTTTCTGTTCAAATAGGGCAGGTACACAGATCTCTAGTTATTATTACTATAACTTAAACATTTAGGGCAAGTTACATGGACGAAAATAGCACCAATCTGCGAACTTCCGGGTTTAAAAGCGAGGCTCAGTGCTAATTAAACAACCTATGTTTCACATTCATTCGTATGCATTTTATATACATTATACACGTTTACATTTTTGAATTTTGGTCTACAGAGTACGGAAGTCTGACGTCAGTTGGCGCAACTGGCTCCAAACAAATGGAGATTTCGACTGTTCCTTGGTTAGCAGCCAGTCATGCAAACACATTGACACAAAATAACAAAAGTATTCTGGCTCCAAACCTTGCATTGACGTCATCACTTCGGTACTCTATAGAGTACCGAAGTGATGACGTCAATCAATGCAATGTTTGGAACCAGAATACATTCTAAACTGCATGTGTGTAGAACCATTGCCCCGGCAACTGACGTCAGACTTCGGTACTCTATTAGCCCATGTATAAGCCTAAATAATGGTACTTTGTACTCAGAAAAGTACGAGTATAAGCATAAATACTCATACTTCGTACTCGGAAATGTATGCTAGAATCTCTCCATCTTGTTCATTGTATGTTTCGGATACAATCTTGTAAATATTAACTCCAAGTTAAAGCCCCTGTCACATAGTATAGTAGCGTATAGAGCCAATTCAACGTATGCCTAACGTTTTTAGAAATTTGGGTGTACGTTCGCGTAAGTTGCCATTCGTTCGTGACACGTTTGACATACGTTGTATTCGTTAGCTGTTCGTAGAGGTACGTACGCTTGGGTCGATTTTTAATTTTGGACATGTTCAAAATTTTGAGCGTGTGACAACGTACTGATAAATACGCTATGTATACGTTGAGCATTCGCTGTGTGAACGTTTCGCACGTTGGGTGTACGTACATGTACGTTTCTTCTTCGTCCGTTTCTTCTTCGTCCGCTGTTCGTCCTAATACATCCAACCCATCTGGAACTTTGCCATAGAGAATGCACAACGTACGTATACATAGCGTTTGTCTATAAACGAATGGTCTAACGAATACACAGCGTATTCCGACCTACATAAACTTTCACAAGGCGTCCATCTAACCATGGAGGAAGAAACACTAAGTGTTCCTTCCTCCATGATGTAACGTGCTTGACGCTATAGTCTACCGATATAGTAATTAACGTGCGTCCACAGTACAGCTGCATCCTTCCTCCATGAGTCGAGTACAGGTAGCGTTTTTCAGTCTGTGACGTCACAGCGGCCGTGAGTAGCTCCTTCATCATTTCTGCTCAGCTGGTCATCAGAGATGGAGGATGCTCAGAGACTCCGGATTCAACATCTTCTGGCCGTTCATCAACATGAATATGACCTGAACCAGCTTGCCATTAGAATTCTTGGTAGGCATGCTAAAACTGGACCTGGAACTCAGAGCTAGTGAAACTGGTCTGAAGATGTTGACTGTCCGAGGTATCTTGGTGAAGTGTGGGTCAGCCGAGACACGTCACGTGACCGGCCGCAGCACGCTAGACATACGTTGGGCATTCGCTGGTCATTCGTTGTTTACGCTCAGATTCGTTGGATGGACGCTACGCATGCGCTGTCATTCGTTACTATGGGCGCTAGTTATACGATCAGCAATCGTTCCTCATTCGTTGGGCATTCGTCTTATACGCCAAGGAGTTCGTTGAGAGACAGATTTTGGCCGCAAATTTGAGCGTATTTGCGCGTATCTGGACTTTGCCAAATTTCTGGGAAAAAATCTGTACGCGCGCTAGACATAAGTTAGCTCTATACGCTACTATGTGACAGGGCCTTTGTGGTCAAATAAAAGCATGAGGAAGGACGTCTGAAATATAATTTTAATATACTGCGAATTTACAGTGGAAATATCGCAGGAAAAATTGAAGGAACAATTTATTTGTTACCTAAAACATTTTGTCCCTCTGTCCAAGTGTATATTATATTTTGTTACCACAATCGTAATGTTAAATAGAAAAGAAAGAAATGTTTATTTTTGTAGAATGTATTTAATCATAGAGCTGTGTGATTTAATCAGTATATATTTGCCATTGCATTTTCCCCATTACATTATGTATTGTCAAAAGCGTATTCATGTACATATGCCAGTGGAGACCTGCAGGAAAAATTGAAGGAACAATTTATTTGTTACCTAAAACATTTTGTCCCTCTGTCCAAGTGTATATTATATTTTTTTACCACAATCGTAATGTTAAATAAAAAAGAAAGAAATGTTTATTTTTGTATTTTCCCCATTACATTATGTATTGTCAAAAGCGTATAACATGTACATATGCCAGTGGAGACCTTTAGTGCATTTTCCATGCTAAGAACTACGCACACATTAGAACTAGCCAAAAGGTCTTCCACTACTTTTCCATTGTAAATACTTTTCCTGTGTAATTAGTATTGTTCCCCCCCCCCCCCCCCCCGAGGAGATTTCTATGCTGAAACCTCTGTCAATATCTTCCTAATCTAAAAGTTCCAAGGCTTAGTGGATTTCGGCAACTTCGCATATTTTGCACATACAGTTTTATGTATAAGCATAAGGGCCTAGTATAGGTGTCTTCGTGTGTTACGTTATTCATTTGTGATGCGATCTGTGTTACGTTATTCATTTGTGATGCGATCAAGCAAAATCAATCTGAAATCGGCAATCCTTGTTTTGAGATATGGGCCAAATGTTCGTAGGGGTGGAAAAAAAAATCTAAATTGACTTTTTACAAAAACAGAAGGAAAAACCTTTCACAACTTTGTGACATGTATTACAAATTTATTAAAAATGACTCAATTAAAGTACTTTAACTTTAAACTTGATTTTCTCAGTTTCGTTCTTTTTAATGTGCCGGTGTTCAAATATTTGTAACTTTTTAACAAAAGGTCGTATTCACATTAGCCTTTTAGAGGTATGGCGGACACAATAGGAGGGCGCTATTTGATTTGGGTAAACCTTTTGTATGGCACAACAGGTTTACCCAAATCAAATAGCGCCCTCCTTTTGTGTCCGCCATACTTCTAAAAGGCTAATGGGGTTTTCAGTAATGTGGATGGAGTACACGCAGGAATGCGCGTATAGACAACATCCGACCAGGTGGACTTTGTTCAAACCGCGGCCGTGGCCGTCGTCGATTCGCGTCTCTGACCAGAATGGATTGTGATTAGGGAACGCCAAAATACAGGAATGAGCGGATGGATAATTATTTTAACCTTCTTTAGGTTAAGAAACAAAAATACTTGAAACAAATCAGTACAAGAAATATACAAAAAAGAGCATAGAAGGGGCCATTTTCGCACCTGCCACACCCTTCCCCCAATTCAGTGACAATAAATGACGTCATAGGCATTTCAGCGAGAACACATGGAAATTACTGTAGAAACAATTACAAGAAAATATGAAGAAAATACCAAACTTAGTGGGTTATGAACAGGCTAGTTCATTCTTAATTAAACTTTGACTCCAGTCTTAAATCGGTCGACAAAAGAGGAAATACTTATGTATGTGCGTAGCTGAATTTTTTCTCCCTACATTTACCCAAAAAGTTGACTTCCAAAAATGTTCGGGGGTGGGGCGGGGGTGTGAGCGACACACTTTCTCAACGTTGGTGACGCCATTTAACCTGTTTTTTTCACAGGGTTTTGCTTTTCTTTTCTGGTTTGCCACGATACTTTAGGCATAGGCCCTTACAAGCCAAAACAAATATTGGCAACGAGCGGGGGGGGGGGGGGGGGTGGTCAGTGGTCACTTTATTAAAAAAAAATGCTTTTATACACTCTTCATCCGATCATGGAGGAAGGTGATCCGATTAAAGGGTTATTTTCTGGAAAGCCGGTGTCATGAATATCCGACTCCCATGAAATGTTGACTTTCCTTCCCTATTATTGGTTAAACCCTCTCACGTGACCGGTCACTCTCCGAATTATCTTCACTTAGGCATGCGTATTACGTAGACCCACTAAGTCGGCTTTTCAGGGAGACGGATATTCATGCAACAACGGAAAGATGGTTATCTTCGTACTTTTTTCAAACAATTTCAGCCACACTTGGTCAGTCATAATCCTGTCGCGAGTCCCATGCGTCCCTTACAGATATAGGTCAAATGTCACCTCGTGGTTAGCAGTGATTACTTTTATGAAAAATAAGGAAATTTTTTCCCTACATTTTCAACTGATTTCATTTTCATCACACCATGGAGGATCAGGAAGAAATGTTTTCCTTCCTCCATGATCACACAAATGGCCAGTTGCGCCCATAGCCTCTGACAGGCCGGTCATATTGCAGATTCGGATCAAAGGTCACCGTCAGCAGGAGTCATTTTCTGAAACAAAAATGCAAACTGGTTCTTTTCCCACATATAAACCGATTTCGGCCACACTTGGTCAAGTAAACCTGTGCCGATAGTCAAATATGTAATTATATGTAGATTAAGGTCCGAATTCACCTACCGGCGTGGGAAAGCCGGCAGTCTGAAGTTAGTGCCCTCTTTCGGCAAAGCATGTGGATGACTGCAAAAGGAGGGGGTGTTCTGGACACTGGCGCCGGAACAGGGGGGGGGGGGGGGGGACAGGGGGCCACTGCCTCCCCCAACCCACTTTTTCCATTTGAGGGGAAATTACCCCAACCCATTTTTGGCCGGTACCGGCGCTGCTTCCCCCCACCCCCCCACCCCCCCCCCCCCGCACCGTACCCCCACTTTCAAAAGTGTTCCGCCGCCACCTGCATGGTTGTGGTGTGGTAATAATCAAACAACCTGGACTCGCTGAAAGTCCGTGATAGGCTTTCATTTTTTTCACGTTTCTTTAAGTTTCGGGGAGGGGGTGTTATCCAATGGTTTACTCCGTCAGTGGTAAAACTGGGGTTTATATTTCCTGGATTTGCCGTCAGTGTTGTGATTCATTTACCTTGCGGGTGCTTTCTTTCATTTTTACCGAACTCTATACCTTCAGTTTTAGCACTGATCAAAAACTGTCGCGGGTCTAAACTGAATCACCATTGCACCGCAGGTGCAGGAGTTTGTTTATGGCATAAGTGTAGGTACCGGACAGCGTTATTTCCAGTTTCAAGATCTTTAGCAATTTTCGGTAATTACAAAATGTAGGTGTTTAAAATGCAAATATGCATGTCCAGGAAAAAACATGGGGGCCAGGAGGGCCACCCCCCCCCCCCCCCCCCCACTTGTTTTCACTTGTGGAAATGACCCCCCCCCCTCCACTTTTGGCAATTCCGCACAGGAAAAACACAAAAAGCGTAGCAGCCGGCCGGCACCGGCGCTGCTTTGCCCCCGCCCCCACATTCAAAAGTGTTCGCCGCACCTGCCACGAGGCAAAGAATATGTCATCACGGGCAGGGGCGTCTCCCAAAACAAATTATGAATTTATGAAAGTTCCATTGATTTCCATATTAAAAAATCTCGGGAATTATACTTGCTAATAACCAACATTAATTTTCATCAATAGTTGTTTTACTGCTTGAATTCTGTTTTCGTTTTTGTAAATTAGAGATTTATTTCGTTGACTGCACGTGTGTTCTGACAAGTTTTTTATTTATTTATTTATTTTTGCCAAAATAGCCTTGGTCAAGTATTCCGAGCAGCGTCCGGCGTAGCCAGTAGGGGGAGAGTGTGGGGGAGGGGGGGGGGGGGAGAGTGTGGGGGAGGGGGGGGGGGGGGAGAGTGTGGGGGAGGTGGGGGGAGAGTGTGGGGGAGGTGGGGGGGGGGCTGGCTGGATGTTACAGTAGGGGGGGGGGGGGCTCACAGTATTTTTCTACTATGATTTTCTAATTTTCTACTACGTTTACAAGTGAGGTGGGACTAGGGGACGACGATGTTTTATGGGGGAGTGCGCCCCAACCCCTCTCCCGACCCCCGCCTCGGCTACGCCGCTGATTACGAGTCGTCCAGGCTCAATACAGTCGCATTCTCAAAAGTGACATTTTAGGGAGTCTTGTTGGACTAATAAGTATATACCGGCCAAATATACAAACCGACTTGAAAAAAGCCTATGAACACACGTCCACACAAAGGACCAGCGCGGTATACTCGGCGGAACATACGGGAACTTGTCAGCTGTCATTTCGCGGCTTTCTATTGGCTACCTTATTTCCCAGAACGTGGTCCAGCGTCTTTCCGACCGATACAGTACACGCATTACCATTGGATATTATTTTTATAAATTATTTGTCATTTTAGGTTCATATAGCTCAATATTGTGGACGTTATTTTTAAAACTTTCATTTTTAAAGCTTATATATAAATATTATATAACTTTGAAGATAAAAGTAGAAAAAGTACGTGATACGAAAAACGAAATAGGAAAGATAATAGCTAACAAATTGTCAATGCAATTACCCAATCGGCAGATGTGTTATAAAAAAATCATGGTACATATTGAGAATGTGGGGATTTCACATATCACTGGCATACATTACGTGCATTATGGTCGCAAAATTCCGGATCGAGTAGAATTCCATTTCGTCTTTTTCGTCATTGTATAATAGAATAGGTGAGTGTGTTTATGTAATAAACAGAAAAATGGACTCCTTGATCTTTTGAGATTTTGATGTTGGTTGTAAATATCATTTTGGGGACCATGTGTATTATTTTTGTTCGGCTTTATATTCCGAAACATACAGCTGCCGGGTCCGGGCGCATTAATCCTTGACATGCTTTTTTCTTCCTCCATGCTTGACCATGATGTCGGCAAAACTACGTTTAATTTCCTCACATAAATTATTTTCAGATTGGTGGAGGCATTGCGCTGATGGTAAAGTGGTTGTTTTTGTTATTTATATTCCATAGTCGGATAGCCCCTTGAGTTTACGTGTGTACGGTGTGACCGTGTGGCACACATTGCCATGCACGCATGACATGCAGGATTAAACTTGCTGTGCTGTATCCACCGGCACCATGTCCACAGGGCCCCTCTTTAGTTTTGATCAAATTAGAGTCGAGGGTATTTTGTTTTCTCATTCCAAAGTGACTTTTAACCTAATGCAGACTTCTCTTAATTCAATATTAATTGAATAATTCTGTTGATTTTTTTGGGTGTAATTTTGAACAGTTTATTGCGGTAGAAAATGCAATATTTTTATGCGCTTACCGCAGTTGCCATGCGAATCAACGTGGTTTTGCATGTTTACTGTGTGTTGCGGTTATCGCCATCTTTATTTTCACGTTGTGTTTTGTCGTCTTTATCGTTGCTTTACCCCAAAATTTCACTCAAAAACTAAAACCCTGTCCATAATCTGTGGCATACCTGTTGGTTGGTATTATGTCGCTATTATTAGTTTGGCAATTTCAATGACCTAAAAGTGGATTTTTGTTCTCTTATCGGGAACAGGGCCCTACACTAAATATAACAAATTTCCAAGTAACATCACAAAGGAATGCACCAGGTGGATTTAGGAGAATTTCTTTTACTTTAGAATCTGTCAAGAACAGCAAAATCTTGGAAAATAACTATCCATATTTGTGTACAGGATTGTTGGCACAACCTTTAATTTTGAGAATTTAGTCAATATAGGGCAAGAAAGTTTTTTTTGTTTTGTGTTAGACGTTCTTGGCGCAGTGTATGGCTACTCGGTGTTCACATACATGTTGATTTCTGCATCATTTTTCATTATTTTTTATGGATTTTGCTGACATAACAGGTATAAATAACAGGTTGTGGCCCACATGTTTAGACAGTTTTGGAGGGTTGACAGGGTTTGAATTTAAGATTAAAATGTGCCAGACAGCCGGGCTAGTAGCTCCAAATTTTACTAGACCGGAAGGTATTTCACAAGACAATGGTAAACATAAGATTACGTATTTTCACACCAACTGCTGTTTAGAATTTTAGTGCCTTTGCAAATAAACTTGCACAGATTATGCAACATGGCAAATTTTAAAGGCAACCTTCCAGTAAATCTACACAAATGTAAAGTACAAGGTATTACTTTGTCTTTGGCCATTCACGAACAAGACATCCCAGCTTTTTGTTTGAATTTTGTGGGTTTTTCTTTTGCAGTTTTCATCCAAGATGGATTGACATAGCCCTTGTTTGTGAAGGACAGAATACCGAACTAGTTAAAATGTTAACGTGCATTTCTGAGAGGCCATAAGCAAAAGTCCAGACACAGAAATGAATTTGCCACAGGGAGACCTCAAAGAAGATACAGCCACCAATCAAAACCAGACGAAGACTCCGCCTCGAGTTGTTGCCATGGGCGATCCCATGATGCCACAGATGCAGTCGTTGGCATCGCCTGGCCAAAAGAAGACACCAGTTGTGCAGCAGCAGCTAATCCGCCTTCAGCCACAGCAGGCAGGGCAGCAGGTATTGCAGCAGAATGTTGTACGCGTGTCACCACTGACCCAACCTGGAACCAAGCAGCCACAGACCATCATGGTGATAGGTGGAAGTCCACAACGGCCGAATGCAACAATTGTACAGGCAATAAAACCCTCAACTGCAACCACATCTGATGCCACACTGGTACAGGAGCATGGCTATGCCGTCAAGGCACCTCTCACGCATCATGACTATGCATTGCCAAAGCCCCAGAATGCGACTGGGGAGAAACAGCAGAGTTTGTTGCAGTCGGCAGCAACAAGCCCCCGGTTGATAAGACAGCCTGGACAGCAAACCCAGACACTGGTCACTCAGCCAACAGTTGTTCCCAATCAGAAGCAACCAGGAGTCATGCAAATCATCAGGCCAGCTCAGCCGACAGGAGTGCAGCAAAATTTGCAGCAGCTGAAACCCCTGACTGCGACACTTCAAGGAGGGCAGTTGGTTATCAATCAGCCACACCTTGTGCAGGGCACTCAACCAGGTCAGCCAGTCACTCTGCGTCTACAGATGAAAGATATTAGCTCTTTGCAGAGAAATGTCGGCAAGCTACAGCAGCCAATTTCAGCCAAGGTGGCCACTGTTGGACGTCAGACCTCACCAAAGCAGCAGGCCACCGCAACAACATCCCAACCCCAATACATTATTACCAATGTCGGCAACAGCTCTCAGTTACAGGGAATTGTTGGCGCCCAACAAATTAAGATTGTCTCCCCTACACATCAAGTCCAGCATCCACAACAGCATGTTGTAAAACAACTGCCAGGTGGTGGATTTTCCTTCACAATACTGCCAAGTACGGTTGTAAGCTCAGCAAGCACAGTTGCTAAAGCAGTCGCAAATACAAGCAGCCCACAGTCAGTCCAGATCATTGGCTCAACTCAATCCGTACTCGGTCAGTCCACAGTCGGAAGTTCCACATCAGCTAAAACTGTAACCGTCTCTGCATCGCCCAGTGCCTCACTCTCGATTTCCCCAACGGGCATAATAACCAAAACTATAACTGTACCTGCAGACCAGCAGATCACTCAACCAGGCGTTTCAAATCAGTCAGTTGCTGTAACTGTGCTGTCTCAGTCATCCACTGCAGCAAGTGCAAAGTCGGTGACAATTCCCATGACCCCTCAGACCATCCAAGCCATCGCCAGTCACGCTTTAACTGAAGCTGTCACCAGCCCCACTAAGCTCCAGGCTGTTCGGGTCGTTGCCCCGACCCAATCTTCTACTCGGACAATCCCTGTCACTACAAGCCTGCAGACCATCTGTTCTGTCCTCCCAAATCAGTCCATTGCTAAAACGATTAGTATTTCCTCTACCCCGACTATTTGCACCACTGCTCCTGTTAAGTCGTCTGCACAACTTGTTGCCCCATCTGCAGGCTCTCAGAATACCAGTACTGTTCAGGCAACCACAAGAGCATCCCAGTCTTCTATCAATGTGACAAACTTAGGCAGCATTATTGTCCAGACTCCTTCGACCACCAAAACAGTGGTCACTGCTTCATCGGCTCTTCAAAAAGCTGCCGCAAGCATTGGCCTAGCCACCTTACAGAACCCAACAGCAGCCACAACGAAAGCCAGCACAGGTCCAGCAAAGAAGCTTCCGAACATAATCCGCAGCCAAATGGCTACTCCTGCCTCCAAAACTGCCAGACAAATAAAAACCAAGGTGTCCGCTCAACAGACGCCTAAGGCAGCCACTACAAAGCCCATCCAGATACCTGGACAGCCCCTTGGACAGCAGTCTGGTCAGATTTTAATTATGGTGAACCCTGGAAGCAATGCCTTGGAAGAGGTCAAGAAGATTGCTCAAGAGGTCAGCCAGCTGAAAGGTCAACCCAAGTCAGCGGAGAATATGCAGAAGCTGAAAGATCTGCAGACTCGTGTGAGGCAGCTTCAGAGTTCAGTTCACACTGTCCGGACAAAGGTAAATGAATTTGATGATTTTTGTCATTCCTGTTCACTTTTTCCTTAACCTCTAGAATTCGGATTACGGCAATGGCCCCGGTTTGAAAATAAAGACCACCTGGCTAATTATCATCTATACACGAATTCCTGCACCTACGCAATCCATTGTTTGCCTATTGTTTGCATATTGTTTGCATTACCTTTGGCTGCACAAGCCCGTATTGGCATACAAGCATCCCATTTATAACAGCCGGCCAGAAGGGGTTAAACTCTGTTAATTGTTGGTTTTGTTTTGGTTCTATTTTTAGCAGTCTTTATTTTTTTTTAGTCGACTGCATTTTTTTTATTCGGTTTTTAACTGACAAATGTCACAAATTATATTCTTTCAGAATAATGCCACTGGAATCCCCGTTCAGCCCCTATTGCTGTCCGTGCCAAGCCAGCAAAGTGGCAACCCGAAAGGCTCCTCTGCTTCCTCCCAGTCAGACGGCAACAGCGCGGAGCCCACAGTTGCAAGTGGCAGCAAAAAAGAGGGCAAGAAGCACAAACTCCAGGAGAAGGCTAACCGCATCGTAGCCGAGGCGGTGGCAAGAGCCAAGGCGTCCGGACTCCAGAACATCCCCAAGATAATGGCCGATGTCTCCCTGCCAGAGGTCAACTTGGACAAGGAGAAGAAAGCCAAGGAGAAGAAGAAATCGAAGCCCAAGGAAGCCAAACCGAAGAAACCTCCGAAGCAACCCAAGGAGAAACAGGAAGCAAAACCCAAACCCTCCAAGAAGAAATCTCACCCGAAGAAGATCCAACCAAAGTAAGTTGTCTTATCTGATGTCAGTTAACCCATTCTCTCCGGCTGTTATTAACCCACTGAATACGGACGACGGCCATAGCCGTGGTTTGAAAAAGACCACCTGACCGGTTGTCGTCTATATATGCAGTGTTCTAGCCAGGGTGGAATTAAAGCGTTGGGGCACTTTTGCTCAAGGATAAAATGCGAGCGCAGAGTGTGAAGCCCTTACAGCATGGGATTAGCTTAACCCTAACAGCCCAAGCCTTTTTACTAGAATCCTTCCCTAACCACACAAACACTGTAGTAAACCAATGGCACATTCTTTGTACAAAATCAGGGCATCAAGTCCCATGCAAAGTGATGGTGCCAAGGCTCTACAGTACCCAATCACACAAAATTCAACACAAAGGGGTGTTTGATTTTGGCAGGTTAGGGAAGGTTAGGGTTAAGGGGCCCAAAACATTTTGGATTCTAGATGCTCTGTGGTACAGTCTGAGGCAATTCCTGGCCACTTTCCCTTGACTGTTTTGAGCAAATGTTTTTAAGATTATAGGCCTATAACTATAAGCAAATTTTTGTTTATTTGAAATTGTTTAGAATATACTCCTGCTCTTTAATTTATAGTGTAGTGGTAGGATTCAAGCGTAGTGCTAATTCCTGATGACAGTTGTATACTTTTGTTCATTCCGTGACAGGCCCCCTGCTTATCTTATTCTATTTTCTCAATCTATTTCCTTATTATATGTCTTCTTTTTGTATGTTGGTTTCTTAGTTTCTCTTTATTTGTTCATTATGTCTAAAGATGTAAAATAAAGTAGTGGGTGCTAGCGCTATTTAATGCCTGGCTAGAACACTGTTATATATGCGCATTCCTGAGTATATTCAATCCATTGTTTGCCTATTGTGTACATTACATTATACAAATAATGAATGTTTATGAGTGCGATGGTAAGAATAATTTCACGAGGTGACAGATTGAATGTTCCATTCCACGAGGCGAAGTCGAGTGGAATGGGACATTCCATCTGTCACCGAATGAAATTATTCTTACCATTGCACGAATGTGAAACATTCATTATTTGTTTTATACAACGCCTGAATAAATCCGACAGATTGCATGCATGGATTTCTTGGTGTAACGTTACAACGTGCCGTTTACCTTCTCAGTCCCGCATAAAACCGCGACAAAAAATTGTCGAGTTCCGAATCAGTTAAAGCTTCAATTGTTGTTCCTGCGTGTCTTGCAAATTCATCTAATCGTTTCACTGCATATTTGATTTGTCTCTTTGTATTTGGAGCGTCAGCATCGCCTACGAGTTCTAATATTTCGTCGTCTGTTAGGAGAACAAACCGCGGCAGTTCGGGAAACTCGGCCGCCTTGTTGTGTGAATGACAGCCCTGTTGTAGCGCCACCATAGTGACCGTGAAATTAGGGAAGTTCTTTTGGTTCTATCAATGCGCGCGCACCGTTTGATAGAACCATGTGATAGAACGTTTTGGGAGGTGCGGGTTCGCGTCGTGTGATGGGTCGAATAATTCAATGCACGTGATCGACGATCCACCAATCGGATGGCTGGGATTTATTCAGGTGTTGTATAATACACAATAACAGCCAGACAGCATGGGTTAATGGGGTGCTGGTATGCCAATACGGGCTTGTGCAGCCAAGTGTAACGCACACAATAGGCAAACCATGGATTGAATACGTGCAGGAATGCCCATATAGACAACTGGCCAGGTGGTCTTTTTCAAACTGTGGCTATGGCCATCGTCCATAATCAATGGCTTGACACTGAAACAAGTTTTAAATTTTCTGATGGCTAGCTAGTTTTTCTGCATGCCTTTTCATAATGGATCTTTTTATAATCAGCACCCTGCATAGTACACATACTCGTCCAGTCCGGTAGCATCTTTCAAACCTGACACATAAAATCGTGTTGTATTTCCATTAATGGGGAACTGTTGCTCGCAAATATACCACCCCCATCTTTGCTGGCAATCGAGTGTCAATCATAGCATGCAGGGTTCCTGTCAAAATTAATCTAACTTCTTAGTACTGACTGCTATTCTAGGAAGTTCCCTGCAGCAGCTCTTGTGAGACTCAAGAACAAGAGAAAGCACTTGAACAACTCCTCTTCGTCGGAATCGGAGGCAGAGGATGCGTTGCTGGCCAAGGCACTGCCAGATGACGATGCGTACATAGAGGTAAGGCACCCTTGAAGAAATTAAAGTTGTTTTTTTAAGGTTAGCTTTAGTTTTCTAAGAGGTTCCGGGAAGTAAGTTTTCATCCCAAAACACTGAATTTAGGATATTCATGTGAAATGTTGGGCTTTAACATGTACAGTGGAATGCCGCTATAACGAACATCGCGGGATCCACAGATTTTGTTCGCTATAGCGATCGTTCGGTATAGCGATTTTCAGCCGCTGGTTATTTAAGGACGACTTAAAACATGTGCCGGCCATTGAATTATGTAATTAAAATGTTCACACTTTCTAAGATTGCCGAATTCTAAAACAACAGTTGGCTTTTCCCCTCTATTCCTTGGGGAAATAACAGCCACCTGTCATTCTTCAACGTAAAGCTGTGGCTGTTTGGGAATTACCAACAGCCCAAATGCCCAGTACATTTTTTTTCAGTTGCCTTTTTTTCAACAACAATGTTCGGTAATTTTTGTACACAAGGATGGTGTTCGGTATAACCGAATGTTCGGTATAGCGGTGTTCGGTGTAGCGGCGTTCCACTGTATAATCAGGCTTCCCTTGCCTTATTTTCAGTCGCTAGATAAGAACCTCACTGGTCTACCTGAAGCCATTTTTCAAAATTCTATCTAAGCAGATTGGAAATATCATGGGTACCAGTCGAGATGAGTGTAAACCCCTTATACCCGGCTGATGTCAATAGACGCGGTTTGAAAATTACCACCTGGCCGGTTGACATCTATACCCACATTCTCTCCATTGTTGGATTATTGTGTACGTTACGCTTGGCTGCGCAAGCCTCTTGTGCCCATTTCGCTTGGCTGCACAAGCCGGCATGGCACCCTGGCATCCCATTATAATACCCAGACTCGGTGGGTTAAACATCTATGGAAAGCCTCAACTTCCCAAAAATGATTGCAGCAGAAAATGGACGGATGTCTTTGGACCTTGGATGACACTGATTCCACGATGCTAGTGTGGTAGTGCTACCATATGGGTTTGGCCAAAAAACAAAAAAAAGTTCTGCTTCCGATTACATGGCATTTGAAAATTGGGTAGGTAGGGAATTTTATTCGTTGCCACTTTTTTGTGTGTGTGCTGACTATATGTAGGTGTCTACGTGTAGTCAAGGTTTAAAGGTAGTATTTACAGCATTTGTTTATTTGTTTTTTGTTGTTTACGTTTTTTCCAGAAAAAGAATTAGGGTCGGGGCCGTTAAAATAGGGTTTGTCAGGCCTTGAATTTGGTAATTTTTAGGGCAAGGCCACTTTGGCCTTGGATAAAGCAAAATTATGGAGGGCACCAAGGCCAGTAAGTAGGGCACCAAGGCCAAATTATATCTGCAGAAAGGGCACGGAGGGCGCGGCACTGTTGATGTTTTTCCGTTCAAAACGTATTTAACTAAGAGTAAGAGTAAGACTATGAGGCCAAAAACATACTGCTTCCGATCACATGGGTATTCAATTATATGTGAATTCCAGCCTAAACTATTTCCGTTTACGCTACGAAAGCTATAACAAAAAATTGCCAAACAAATTATCAAAACTTGCCCTAATTAATGTCAAAAATATTTACGGTCGATAATTCTTAAAAATCATGGAGAATTTAGGTCGTACACATCACTATGCACAACGCTAATTTATAACCATAACGCTAACCACGATGGGAAACTGGCCAACACTGTCCGTTTATCCATGGAGAAATAAATTTCTCCATGGTTTATCGTACGGTGGTAATGCGTGCGTGATGCACTTTGTGTGGCGGGCTATAAACCTCGTGTTGCGGCAGGAAATGTCGGGGAAACACGCTGCGGTGTACAAGCGGTACAACCTCGAAATAAATTCATGAACACGGAAAATGCATACACAGACAAAATAGATCAAGTTCTGTGAATTAACGTGCAGAAATCTTCTTTCTCTATCGATTTTTTGGGCCTAATTATTCATCGAAACTTTTGACAATCGGAACACCGCGTGTTGTGACCAAAGTTCATGAAGTTACTGTACGTATGTAGCGCGCCGAAGGCGTGCTTCATAGCACCGCCTACAGGGCGCGTTTCCTCGTACACGAACATCGATGCGTATTGTGAGGCGCGCACGTGCAAGTACTGAGAAAAAGAAAGTCAGTTGACTGCACGTAAACGTTGCCGTACATGTACATACTCCTGCTGCTTTGTGTGTACGTACGAATACACACATTTAATCTTGCGGTGGGGGTGTTGATGCTTGAAGTATCGGCACACTCCGAAACTGGACCAGATTAATAGTTTGTGTGCGACGTGCATGAACTGTGATTCTGTACGCGCGATCGTCAACGTGTTGTGCAGCGAGATTTTATGAAGGGCTGGCATGACATCGAAAAAACAAATGATATGAAGGATTGTACTTGTAGTGGCTGTGTTTTTGCAAAAAGGGCACGACGGCCAAGGTAAATTTGGGGCAAGGCAAAACTGGCCGTGAAGACGGAGATTTTGTATGGGGCACCGCGGCCAGTAAGAAGGCAACGACGGCACTGGCCGTCGTGGCCGTCGTTCATTTCAAGCCCTGGTTTGTAGGGTAACCTAAAGCAGAAATTTTTTGTTGTTTGCCTTACTAACAAAACCCCTTAATCCCCGGTTGCAAATACAGAAAAGAAGATCAAGCCGCAACACCAAACGTAAACGTTACGACGTGGCGTACGAATTCAACATCACGGACGAGGACAGCAGCGACAGCGATAAGAAGGAATCTGACGGCAACATAGATGTGGACGTTGTGACTGTGGCCCCAGTAACGCCAGCACAGAACGAGTCTGCTAAATTTTTCGTGGTAAGAAGTGGAACCAGTTAACTGAACACAGTGGTTTCTTTAACTTGGAAATAACACGGAAAAGAACAGGAACATTCTGTGTTTAGATTCATGGTTCCTCATCAATTGATGAAGTTTCCTCTTTGAAGGGCAGGATGCTGCTTAGTCAATTGCATACAACAAAAGTGTGGAGTCCCAAATGTAAATATCTATGTAGCGTTCTAGTCTTTGAAAGTGATGTGATTTCATGTGGACTCGGAACTTTCTATTTTCTATAACCTCTCAGATCCTTCGAAATCCACCAGGAGGTTTTGGGGATAGGATAGGGGAGGTTTTGGGGATAGGATAGGGGAGGTTTTGGGGATAGGATAGGGGAGGTTTTGGGGATAGGATAGGGGAGAATAGAGACCAACCACGGTTACTATACATGGGCCTTAATGTCCCTTGAAAGACCATTTAGAAAGAATGTGCCATTTGGTTACTGCAGTTCGTGGATTTAGGAAAATTGTGCTCGTGTACATCCTAAGGAAAATCCTAAATTATATAAATTTAAGTTGATTGTCCGTTCCAGCATGAAACATTTCTTATCCTGGGCCATTTGCATGTCAGATTTCCCCTACCCGACCTTTTCCTACACAGGCATAGAAAATGTCTGCAGGAGGAAACCGCCACTTATTTATTCTGACTAGCGCCCACCCGAACAAAGATACTGACAATTTGGAAGACTGCCAACATAGGGCAAGATAGCTTAGTTGGTAGAGCGCCGGTACGGTAACCCGGAGGTCGCAGGTTCGAGTCCCGCTCTTGTTAGTTTCTTTGTTCACTTTGAAAACTTATTTATTTTCCTCACAGGAAAATCCTGATGAGTCTCAAGCCAACGTTGTGGAGAAGATTCTGTCTTCCCGAACCATCAAGAAACCACAGTTACCTGGTGAGGCCCAGGTCGGGGAGATAGAGGAGTTTTACGTCAAGTACAAGAACTTGTAAGTTTATGACACAAACACCCACTCCCTTTCACATTCACAATATGTGGATTTGTATTTGGCTGTGTAGACGACGTGTTTTTGAGGAGCCACCCTTTGTCCCAGTCTCTTGCCTGTGATAACCCACGTTTTGCATTTTCTGGTAGCCTTTTTTCCAGGATTTTCCATGACCGTGGGAACCCTTCCCACGGTCATGGAAAATCCTGGAAAAAAGTTGTCATGGAAAAGTCATGTGAAATTGGGAAAAATAAAAAAGTCCTGGAAAAGTCATGGAAGTCAATATCATGCAAGGGTTATTTTTGATGGGCCGTTTTGATGGGCTCTCGTACATAATTCACTAATTTTTGGGACAAATAAAAAAACAACGCCCAACCAATGACCAAAGCGGAAACATGTTTCTGGTCAGTCGCAAAAACACGCTCCAGATTGCAGTCACAGCCACGGTTTGAAAAAGACCACCTGGCTCGTTGACATCTATGGGCGTATTCCTTTTCAAACGAAACGTTGATTCACACGAAGGGGGGGGGGGGGGGGGGGCCTTTAAATGCAATGAATAGGATCGGTGTATTATTTGTGGTGCCTATTGTTTGCGTTTAGGCTTGGCTGCACAGCCCGTTCTTGGCATACCAGCACCCCATCAATAACAGCCGGATGCATGGGGTAAACAAGTTTATCAAGGGTGTGGGTTAAAGCATTAACCCAACCCTCCATCCAGGGTGCATGCAAAATCATATTAAATTTGCTGGATTTAGCAGGGTTAAGGTTAAGGTTTTGCAGATGCGGGGAGGCTTAACTTGTCAATGTTCTATACTGAAATGTATCTGGAAAAACTGTTCTTTTTGTTGAGTTTGAATAAACGATAGTAAAAAGTTTTACGATTTATGTTCATGTTTTATACAATACTATTTTACTGCTTTTTATTGTTTCTGGCATTGTGCCTGTAGTTCTGTATAGAGTTTTAAAACGTCAGAATTACTCCATAGGCCTTCCCATCAATCCTTAACTGTTCCGTTTATCTGTCACAATGTCTTTTTGCAGTTCGTACCTCCACTGTGAGTGGGCTACATTTGACAAGTTGCAGACGGGTGATCAACGCATCCACCAGAAGATCAAGCGCTACCGTGCCAAGCTGCGTATGCAACCAAGTTTCCTCACAGAAGTAAGTCTTGTCATTTTCTTGTAGCCGGAAGTTCACCACTGCTATTTGATGTGTTCGAATCTTGTTTTTTCCGATGTGTCCGTAACTGATTGAGTGGATGTCCCCCGGATATCAATCTGGGGTTCCCTGTCGCGTTTAAAGGTGAACGATTGCTTCTTTGACTAATTCTGGTTTATTGCTTATCTATAAAAATAGATAATTATAGTGTTTCCCCCTAGAATTTGTTTATGCAAGTCGCTAATCACAAGGCCAAGGGCCACTCGAGGTGTGGGCTACAGAGGAAAGTGTGGAAGAACCAGCCCCTCACACTGAAACAAGACGAGATAATCTGATCTCTTCACAGTATAGGGTTGGGATGGGTAACTAGTCCTCTGCAAGGCATTAATAATGCCTCTACCCATAAAGCGTAGAAGTGCTATAGCCCAGGACTGGGCTCGAACCCACAACTTGCAGAATTATCTGCAGACCACGAATTAAATGCTCCAAACCACTAGGCCACAGCACTTCCATGAAGTTTGCAGGGGGAATGTGGTCTGAAAGCAACATCAAGACCTGGCTGTTTGAAAAGCAATTTTGGTGGAGGGTATACATGCACCTGTCAAATCCCATCTACACTTAACACTGATATTTTCATTTGGCCGGCCTAGGGCACTTGGTTTTATTTGTGGGGGTGGTTATTCGTTTTATGTAAAAATTATTTGTGAGTTTATTTTTTTCCCCGCTTTTGGCAGCTGTTCTTGTGGGGACAGACTGCCCCCCTACAAGGGAATGGTAGGGAAAACATTGATGATAGTTGAAAGTTTGGTTTGCTGCTGATATTTGGAGCTACTTAACCTCTTGTTGTCTATATGCACATTACTGCACATACTCAATCCATTGTTTGCCTATTGTTTGCATTACGCCTGGCATACCAGCGACCCATTAATAACAGCCGGCCAGAACGGGTTAAAGTAGCCTCATGTTATTCTTCTCTGAAAATCCCCAATCAACCTAGCCCGACGATGAACTCTTCAACCAGGACTACAACCAAGTGGATAGAATCCTGGACGTGGCTGTGACTGAAGATCCCGACACCCAGGAGAAGGACACGCACTACCTTGTGAAGTGGCGCGGTTTGCCCTACGAGGACAGCACGTGGGAACTGGAGCAGGACGTGGACAATGAGAGCATCAAGTTCTTTAAGACGACGTTGAAGCTACCGCCCGTTCATGAGCGAGAGGTTTGTGTTTTCCCCAGTGTCAGTTCAAAGTTCCCTTTGTCGTTGGCTGGTTGGTTGACAGAATGAAGTTCTTAAGGAACATTTTCAAGCCCCTGACTTCTCATCAGCAAAGATATTGGTGTCCCGCTCGTTAGATCTTTTTGTTTTGAATTTCTTTCTTTTCTTGGCTGTATGTTTAATTTAAAATCAAGAGGAATTTTCTGTAAGAATCACATTTCCAACACTGTCAAGGTTGCAGTCAAAAAAGTAGATTTTGTATAATTATGTAATTTTTAATTTTTTTCATGGGGTTGTATAGAGTACCGAAGTCTGACGTCGGTTGCCGCGGCAACTGGTTCCAAACACATGCCGTTTAGAATGTATTCTTGTTCCAAACATTGCATTGATTGACGTCATCACTTCGCTACTATTTATTTATATGTAATATATTTTTGTTGTGAAGGTTCTGTTCACCTGTTCTTCTTGCCATTCACTGGCTTACATTTTGATAAATTCTGGGACTTTTACTTTTATAATTTGTTAATTTAAGTAATCGTATTTCGCCCATGACGGGTGTAATAAAGTAGTAGCTTACAAAAGAAAAGGTGGTTTTTTTTTGTGCGGCATGAGGCAGAGATATGTTGTCCTTGTAGAAAAATTGTGGACCAATATTTGAAATCTGATTTCACGAGCTGTTTTGTTTTCTTCTGTTAATTTTAGGAACATATGTCAGTTTGTGTATTAGACGGTATATGTGTTAAGGGGCACATTTTAATCCAACCACCCGTTTACAGCGGTTTTTTGAAGGTTTTCCAGTCTGTGGGCATTTTCAATAGGCTGGGCTAAAGTCATGAATATTGGCATATGCAAGAGGTCACCCTTGCCTTGCCCACAGGCTCATTAGAAATCAGTAAACAGCTCTGGAGGATTACACCAGTGTGGCCAACTCTGTGGACAATGGATGCCTGGCTTGTTGATTACCCCTATTGTTAAGAGATTATAGGAGACTATGGCCCAGACTTGGGGTCTAA
Organism: Hippasteria phrygiana; assembly: GCA_037893225.1. NCBI lineage: Eukaryota > Metazoa > Echinodermata > Asteroidea > Valvatida > Goniasteridae > Hippasteria > Hippasteria phrygiana. The sequence continues at coordinate 126,680 of JAZGUH010000178.1, forward strand.
ATTTTGGTAATAAAGCTCATACAACTTTTTAAAACTCTGATTTTCTGCTAAGCAACAAGTTCCTCAAAAAGCCCAAACTGAACAATTAGGAGGAATTACATCCGAAATAAACTATACTCCAGCCCTCCCATTGTGTAGCCAACTCCAGACCCGCCCGGATTAGTGGGGATTAAGATACAATTAAGTGGTCTCTTTGTTTGGCCTCTTGACTTCCATGCCCAGGCAGACACCATTCTGGAGTATAGCACTAAGGTGTGCAGTGACCTGTAGATAATGAGCTCATTATAGATGAGAAGAAAAACCCAGGGAAAACCCGCTGGAAACAGGAGGGCACCAGGAGGGCACCAGGAGGTTGGGTTAAAATGTGCCCCCTTACATGTGTATAATTTTCATCAAGACGGACACAAAGTTGAAGGGTTATAATCGGTCACTTATTCAATGCCCAGAAATGACAATGAAGGCGCAGGAAGGAATCCCAATTTATATTTGCTTGTCTTGGCCGTTTCAATCACAGAGGGTTGACAGGGCAGATCCCGACGACTGGAAGAAGACTGAGGAATCCCCGGTCTACAAAGGCGGCAACACACTGCGAGATTACCAGCTGGAGGGAGTGAATTGGCTCATGTTCAGTTGGTGTAATAAGTGAGTCCTAGAGTCAGTTTCCTAGCACTGTTAATTGTGGCGGTTTTGTACAGAGCCTCCGTCCATTTCCATTGAAACTGTATTGATAAGTGCAGCAAAAAGCTCTCTAAATTTGGAAGTAAAATTTGCTTGGACTAATGATGTAACAGAAATCCCAATGTGCGCACAGGCATTAACACAACTTGGCCATGAAATACTGTTACAGTTAACAATTTTGTGGTTAGCTGTTGTGGTTAGCTGTTGACCGTTAAGCAGCGACACGAAATTCGCCCTGATATATAACATACAGAATGTTAGGCTACGCGGTGTAGAAGACAACGCTACTCGACTGTAACATTGGTATCGGAATCACAAGTCCATTTTGTCGAGTCGACTCCTTGAAGTAGCCAATTACTGCTTCCCTGGAGTAGATTTCAGGCACTGCCTGACAATTCTGAAACTTGCCGACTCAAAAAAGGGATTAAAAGATAGCTGATTCTCTGAAAAGAACGCATGCGGTAATTCTTAGAGCCATCTGTATCGCCCATGAAATCGATCATTACGCTATGCGGATTCAAAGGATGTGCCGCTAATGCCCGTTTTGTGTATGATGTTTGGAGTGATTCTGAATGGAATCGTGATTTCCTTCCTGGAGTCGGATTCTAGTCCAAAAAGTTTGGGGTTGCCCAAGCCTATACAATACCAGTCTTGAAAAAGGTTTGTGTTGGATGCATTGCTATTCTCGCACATTTTATGTAATTTGTAATTTTGGGACCAGTGCCTTAACCGTCCTTGAATTACTTCAAGTTCATTTTACTTACCAGGACCAAAATGATTACTTCACCATTCATGTATTGTTTAGAATCTGTCATTTACATGATTATTTTGTTTTTTTCCGACAAAGGCAAAACTGCATCCTGGCTGATGAGATGGGTCTGGGGAAGACCATCCAGGCGTTAGCCTTCGTACGAGAGGTGCAGAAATTTGGCATTCAGGTAAGTTTAGTTTTGATCCACTCATTGTAAGAACTGTTGAGTGCTCAAGGGTGACAAAATTGGCTCGATTGCGAATTGAACCTGTTTAACCTCGAGTCTTGCACTGTACTCTGCAGGTCTTTCAGCTTTGAGTACTCGCAGTAAACAGTTTTTTTTTTTTAATATGGATGAGTGAAGAAGGTTTGACGTAACCATGTCTTGAACTCTTGACCCCAGGATTTGCTTTTAAGTATTCTCAGTAAGTGATCTATCCAACTCCATGTGTTGGGCTCTGCAAATAGGCGCGGATTTTTTGAGCAGTGACGGAAAAACAAAAGAAGTGAGTGTATAGCATATCAGGAAAATCAACCGAATATTCGAATAGGTTTTTGCCAGTTCGAATATTTGAAAAAATATGTATGCACATACAGATACGACTCTGATGCTATTTTAATAAAAAAGTTACTGCACTTAGCAGTGTCAAATGCCGCATTTTTTTGTGGACAGAGGTTTATTGTTCCAGACCGTAAAACCCTTGACACTTCTAAAATAATTATTGCAAAAACTCTGGCTGGAGTTCGGTTTCTTGTTATCAGAACGTTTGACGTACTCGTAAGGATCTTGATACAATGCAAAAAATATGTCCATCGGGTGGTCTCTAATATCGATCGCCACATGTAAAACACCGGCATGCTTTGCATGCATTTTTTTACCGGCGCGGCATGCAGTTGCAGCAGATGCCTGAAAGACTTGATCGGTGAGTATCAAATATTCGGTGAAGCCCAGTCTTGAATAATCGAATACTAAATTATTCGAAAATAAACGGCCCTAAAGTTTAAGTTTCATGAAAATTATGGATTTTCTGAGCAAAATACTGATTTTTTTTTCCTTTCTGAATACTGAAATAAGTTTCAAAAGGTAGGCAGCTCGGTTTTTTTACTTAGCAAGAGAATTTTTTTGCTGAGCAAATGTTTGTGCTCCGTGAAATTGGCCACAGGAATGGATAAGAATGCCAAGTTGTCGCTAACACTTGTACCGTCATAGCTGTCTGGCTAAGGTAAATCCTGGTTTGATGTGCTTTCTACAACCCTAGGGTCCATTCCTTGTCATCGCACCACTGTCTACCATTGCCAACTGGCAGCGGGAGTTTGAGACATGGACAGACATCAATGCCGTCGTGTACCACGGCAGCGCCCAGAGCAGACACATGATAGCCGAGTATGAGATGTTCTTCAAAGACGGCAAGGTAACTCTTTAGGTTACCACTAAAACGCTGTACTAGTCAGGACCCCACACACAAAAAAAACAATGAAGGGAATTCCACTGTAACATGTATGCAAGAAACAAAAGTATCTTGTGGGGTAACCTGTGCAGTTTAAGATGCTATCTCCTTTCTATGAAAGTTTCTACAAGAAGAGTGTTAAAATTCTCATGCAGAGCCAGTGGTTTTGTATTTTTAAAAATGTCAGTTTTTCTTTTAATATTCCATTCAGCTGTAAGAATTTTGATTTTGTTTTGTTTTATTAATCCCCCCTGTCTTTATCATCAGTATAGCTAGGGATGGAAATCTCACTGTCAAGATGGTGTTTTTTTCTTACAGGGCCGGCGTATTCCCAACATCTACAAGTTCCAGGTATTCATCACAACTTACGAGATTGTCTTGGCAGATTGCCAGGAGCTGAGTGAGGTCGACTGGCGAGTGGTCCTGATCGACGAGGCACACCGCCTCAAGAATAGGAACTGCAAACTGCTGGAGGGGCTCAGGTTCCTTGACATGGTATGAAATTTGTCCCTTCCCTTCCCCCAAACTTTCCCCTCTCTACCGCCGTCTACTGCCTAGCAGTGTCAGAATGGGTTTTTAAAAAGCAATTCACAGTCTGCAGTTTGGAAGTGATGATGTAACTTTATCCGTGTTTCAGCTGATCCACATGATTATCATCATTAAAGTGCTGATCTAAACTGCAGCCGAGTTGTGGCTCTATGCTGTAAAATAACGTAATTTTCTTTACTCATTTTCACTGCATTTTAAAAATAGTCGAGCTTGGACAGTTTGACATAATCAGTAATATCTGCTGATGTTTGCTGTAACAAAGAACACTAATTATATCTTTAAAAACCAAAAAGAAACCCCCCCCCCCCCCTTCCAAAAAAAATAAGTACTGACAATATTTTTGCTATGTTATTAAATCTTGTAGGAGCACAGGGTACTTCTAACGGGCACGCCCCTGCAGAACAACATTGACGAGCTCTTCAGCCTTCTAAACTTCTTGGAACCGGGGCGGTTCCGATCCATCAGCCAGTTTCTTGGAGATTTTGGCGACTTGAAGACGGAGAGTCAGGTGGAAAAGCTACAGCAGGTAGGGAGCCAGCAGGGACTTTGAATGGTTGCCTTGAATAGTTGCATCTGAAGAAATGCGACTTGACAAGTTGAACCCAATCCAACTGTACGATGTTGGGAATGGTTAAAGGCAGTGAACATGATTGGTCATTGTTGCAATTTTCAAAAATGGGCGGATTAGGAGGTTAGTATGTTGTAGGAAATATCGTTCCACTGACCTGGTCAAAGTTTTACATTGTTGGATGGCGAAAAAACCGAGAGAAAAACGGCACTCGTTTTCAACCGTCGGGCGGATGATAGCCTTTAGTCAAGGCGCGCGTGGCTACCTGGACACGTGACGCGCCCTAATGCCAATATGTCCAGGGCGCGCCACTTTTCCGGTAGCCACGCGCGCCTTGACTAAAGGCTACAGGGCAGTATTCCAACGATTTCCACTTTTCTTGACAACGACAGCACACCTGGTGCCATAATTTCACAGGATGATTGAGACTACTATTAACTTAGTCTAGTAAGGTATTTCGTAATAATTCAGTAAACAAAAAATTGGAGAATTACCAATCGTGTACACTACCCTTAAATCATGTTGAAAAATATGCAGAAATGTGTGCTATTAGATGGTTATTGAAACTTTAAACTCATGAAGTTCTTGTGGGTTACGTTTGATCGGTAGCTCTTGAAGCCAATGATGTTGCGTCGATTGAAAGAAGACGTGGAGAAGAATCTTGCAGAGAAGGAGGAAACCATCATCGAGGTCAGTCTTCAAATATGCAAAATGCAAAATTAAGATAATTTACGACCACCAAACTAAAAGTTTGGCCCAACAGTCGCTCTACAAGTTTGATGGCCCGATTTGACAAGTGCTGGACAAGGGGAACAAGCAGACTCTTGCCGCGATCATGATTTGAACAAAAACAGCAATATTTCAGGAAAATAGTATGGAGTGACTGAAGTTTTTGTTATGTAGACCTGTGTTTGAATGTTTTTCCCCATATAAAGTGCATCCATATTTGTGTACCTACCAACCTATGGAAAGCTAGTATGTTTTTGGTATGGCTATTTGCATATCTGCATTTAAACTGATTTCCGTTGGTTAAAGAACTTGACATTGCTGTTCTCGAAAATGGTCGGAGCAATATAAGATTGCCAAAGCAACAAAGCAATGTTGTTTTGGGAGACTGTTTTGGATGAGCCTGGGAGACATACAAAGTGGCCCAGTAATGACGTCAGATAATTTAAGTTGTTCTGCAGTCACAACACGTGTAGAATCCGGCAATTTGGGTGACTTCAATGTATCCGCACGTGGTCTAGTAATAAGCCTGTTCGGTATCTCAAAGGTCAAGGGTTATTCGGGATAAAATTGCTGACGTAATGTCGCGCCATGTTACGCGAATGCACGTTCTAATTGAATTTAACATGTCTGCGTTGTGCGACCACCTTTTGCGTTAGGTCACGCGGGTCATTCGGGATAAAATGTCATTGTGCACATGCGCAGTTGAAATACCGAACTGGCTTATTGAATTAAACCTCTTTGCTTTGGATGATGTTGATGACCAGGTGGAGCTGACCAACATTCAGAAGAAGTACTACCGCGCCATCCTAGAGCGGAACTTCAGCTTCCTGAGCAAGGGGACTAACTCCAGCAGCAACCTGCCCAACCTGATGAACACCATGATGGAGCTACGCAAGTGCTGCAACCATCCGTTCCTCATCAACGGTAGGCTGGTGTACACTGGTCAGCTTGCAGACATTCCTTAATGCTGCTGTCAAGTCTGAGGCAGTAACAGCAAAATTGTAGACATTAATGCTAAAAGAGCTTTTTTTTCAGGCCGACTCGTAGCTGGAGTGGGAGGGGAGGACCTCGTATTTTATTCAAACGGTAACATATTTTTTGGGGGTTAAATTAAGTATGCAAATGAGGATACCTGTGATAATTACCTGTGCGAAATTTTAGTCCAATTAATCAAAGGGTTTGTAGTTGTGATACATAACACACGCCGCACCATGCTCTGTGGATTCGTAGTTTCTATGTACAAGGTCATTGAAGCTATTGCATTGTGTGAGAACACTACCCCTGATTTTTTTTAGATATTTTTTTTTAAATGTCCTAAAAAAAACCAGAAAGGTCAGAAATGCACAAAAAAGCCACTACGACACTTATCACAAAACAGCCAGGAGAATGTGTGGATTCGAACCCCCCCCCCCCCCTCTGTGAGAGTTAAGCTTCTTAGTCCAAAACTGGAAAATTTGGTAAGAGTCTCAACACAAGTATTGCGTTACTTTGCCTTATTACATTACTTTGCCTGCATGCTGTACTCTCACTCTGAATACACAGTCTGTTTGTGTGTAAATGGGGTGAACAAATATAAAATCCTGCAATATCCTCTGATAACTACACCTTCGCAACATGGGTAGACGTAGGGCACAAGACGATTTTTGAACTGGGCCTGATGCCATCACCTGCTCCAGTCCAGCCAATCTGATGTGTGGCTATGAAGCTCATGGCCTTGCAGATGGGTTGAGTGTGTTGGGTGAGCCCAGTTGTGTTAATCCACCTTGCTTGGTTTCTTTCAAAAGCTGAATTGCTTTGGGCTAGCCCCAAAGAGTTCAGAAACAGTTTCCAAAAATAGGAGTCGCATCTAACCATCCAGATTTTCTCCTTCACCATGCCACTCCATGGTTTGTGGCAGGCATGTATTAAGCCTATGCTACATGTTCTACAATTTTAGATGTGTAGATCTGAGTAACTGTTTTCCACTGGAAAAAAATCTGTTACTGAAGATGGAGTCCTGTGAAGGTCAAATTATGTAGCTGCATGTGTGTGAAATGATGAGTCAAGTCATGCTAATACTGAGTGCTCACATGGCCGTCTTACTGACGCCATGATGGAGCTCGATGAGTTGACACTCTTCTTAAAGATTACCACCTGATCACACGCAGCTCTGGCTATGGCCGCCGTCTGTAATCAAGAGGTTAACCCTAACCTTGCCAGACGCAGCACAGTGCATCTGTGGTGACAGCTTGACCTTGCTGCACTCTGCACACAAGTCGAGGTGACAAAGTATGCAATCTGGCAGGGTTTCTAGCCAAAAAAACCTGGAGGGTTAGGGTTAAGGAACCATGCATTGAAATCCCTTCAACTTGTTTTCACACACGTCAAGGGTGGGTCTTGGGGGTTGGGAGCTGGGTTTGAACCCTCATTTAGAAAGAAAAGGGGTGTTTTAGGTGATAATACTGGAGAATAATAGCGTTTTGCTATATCGCCCAATAGTTGTTATATGTGCACAGCCTTGAGAAGCGTAACCATCCAGATTTTCTCCTCTCTGACCCACCAATGTTCTTCCACACCCAGGCGCTGAGGAACAAATCATGGTGGAGCTGGCAACCCAGCCCATGAACCTGACGATGACCCAACACATGAGAGCGCTCATCCAGTCGGCCGGCAAGATGGTGCTGCTCAACAAGCTCCTGCCGCGGCTCCATGAGGGGGGCCACAAGGTGCTCATCTTCAGCCAGATGATACGATGCCTTGACATCCTTGAGGATTACCTGGTCCAGAGGAGGTGAGTACAGGCATGCAGCCCGTTGTAGGAAACGGTGCTTGATTTATGCCCTGAGGTAGTATTTGTGCAGCTGCGCAATGTTCTTGGGTCGATGTCACAAAACATTGCCTACCTGTGCAGTGTTTTGAATTGTTTAGACATTGTGAACAAGGATAAGCACAGTTTTTATAACTGCTGTTACAAATTTCTCGAACGGTTTAAAAAAAAAAAAAAAAAATTACTGCAAATGCTCTTTGCTCTGAAAAATTAGTGGCAACTCTCAGAATTCCTTCTCAGGTAAAACTGTACTGTAGGCTCTTGTTGCTTGAGAAGATGACAAATATTTTGTTTGGAATATTGTTTTGTAGCTGATATTTTGGTCAGTGGTATTGTCATTTGTCATCGGAGCCCAATATCCTACAGCCGCATTAGGAGACAAGTTGTGTTAACTACGGCAACCTATAGTGTGTTTCACAGCCAAGACGTGCTAACACGTGTGCATAGACAGATTTCTATTATTTATCACTATTTTAAAGAGATCAATTGTGACCGATTGTGTTTGTAATTTTTGGTTTTTCTTCAGGTACCCATTTGAGCGGATCGACGGTCGGGTGCGGGGCAACTTAAGACAGGCTGCCATTGACAGATTTAGCAAGCCTGGTGAGATTACAACCAAAAACATGCGATCATTATTTTATGTGGAGGGAATTTTGACGTTTGTTTTCAAAAATTTCTGTTGTTTGTCTGTCAAAGTAAATTATGCGCATTGTGAATGGACAATTGAGTGCGGGAATTCAACTGCTTGTCAAATATTGGTGTCTTATTTCGCCCCCTCCTAGATTCGGATCGCTTTGTCTTCCTCCTCTGTACCCGAGCGGGAGGTTTAGGGATTAACCTGACAGCTGCTGATACCTGCATCATCTTTGACTCGGACTGGAATCCTCAGAATGATCTACAGGTCTGTAAAGATGGCCAAGTGCTCATTAAATCCTGTTTGAGTTTAATTCCCTTCGGATGGCTTTGAACTGAAACTTAACAATGCGGAAAATTAGTGGAAAGAAAAGTAAGAAATAAGATGAGTTCAGCTTGCTAGAACAATTGGTTATTTTGGTGTATGACGTCAGGAGATTTTGTAAAAGAACTTATTAACATCTTCTGCATAATTCTAAATCTCCCACCCCCCATCTCTCACCCCCTCAATTTCCCACCCTTCCCATCCCTTCTCTGTTATAGGTCCATGCATAAAACAATTGTTAAATTTAGTTTATTAATTTGTCACTTAATTTTGAAGTTGGCGAACCGATGAAAATTTGACAATCAAATCTTGAAGTTCTCATACATTTGTTTGAGTGTTTTTGACATATACGCAAAAACAAATGAAGACTTCAGGCGCAAAAGCCGCTAAACGCCACTTTCTAGAAAAATGAGATAACGATATCAAGTGAAAGCGCTTTCACTTGATATCGTTATCTCATTTTTCTGGGAAGTGGCGTTTAGAGGCTTTTGCGCCTGAAGTCTTCAAATCTTGTTTGAATTTAGTTTTCAAATTAAAATTATGATCGTGTTGTATTTTACATTGTCTTGTAAATTTTGACCAGTTAACCCTTTGAAGATCTTTCCAAGTCTTTCCATGTCAAAAAAATCAATTACCACCAGGCCGGATGACGTCTATACATGCAATCTCTGCATTTTCAATCCATTTTTATGTTACGCTTGGCTGCACAAGCCTCTTGTGTCCGTTTTGTTTGGTTGCACAGACCCTGGCACCTCATAAATAACCGTAAATAACCCCCCGCACAGGCTCAAGCCCGATGCCACAGAATTGGACAAACCAAATCCGTGAAGATATACCGCCTGATCACCCGCAACTCCTACGAGCGTGAGATGTTTGACAAGGCTAGCATGAAGCTGGGTTTGGACAAGGCTGTGCTGCAGTCCATGCGAGGTGATAACCAGACCACTCATGCTCCAGTAAGTACATGGCTGGCGAACCAGTTTTGGTTCGGGAAAAGTCGGACCGTTTCAATTCAGAATGATGCCCTTGGTGCTTTGGTTACATTCAGGGTGCACCATGTGCACCTTCAGTCTTAATGCCCAGATGTCAATGATTCCGTTTTTCCTCATTTCCTCATTTCGCCGTAGATATTACACATTGTGGTAACATTTTTGAAACCGTCCTTGGAAATAGATTAGGTAACTGACCAAAGAGATAAAATTTTGAGGGAGTTCGGGGCAATGTGTGCCTTTTAGAATGTTATAATCCCAAAACTGAGACAAATTAATGTTTCCACTCAATTTGTGCTGCCAGGTCACGGGTGTTTTTTTTTTTAACCTTGCCATCTCTGCCACGAAAACTGAAGTGTGCCCTCTGTTTTTCAAAGGAGATCTGTCCCGTTGTCTCCTTGGCATTTAAACAGTGAATTGCAGAGTCATTTCTGACATTCATAGCCTTTGCTTACGGTTTGTGTATTTAAATACTCAATGCATGCATTACATTCATTCTGTAAATGTCCTTGTATTGTATAAAACCATGGCATAGTGCATACCTGTCCATAGTGGCCAGTTTTTTCCGGCCCCTATGGTGGCCACTATATTCAGGTTTGAGAACTAATTTGATTGTCACAATTAATTCTAAATATGCAGCTTTAGCTATTGAGTCTTGGAATGAAATTTCCCAAGGGTTTCTTACTAATTGGGTTTTGAACGAAGAAGTGAAAGTATGATATTGTTGGACTTTAGTGTGGATGTTCGCCTCCAGAATTTAAACATTTTACTCGTGCATTTTGTTTGGGGGGGCTCAGCTGAATCTCCATTGAAATGTTTGCCCTCCCCACTTTCTTTTCAATCAGCAACAGCAACCCTTCTCCAAGAAAGAAATTGAGGACCTCCTCCGCAAAGGAGCCTATGGCGCCATCATGGATGACGACGACGCCGCCTCCAAGTTCTGCGAGGAGGACATCGAGTTGATCCTGCAGCGTCGGACGCGGGTCATGAAGATCGAGGGCGGGCAGAAGGGCTCCACCTTCGCCAAGGCAAGCTTCGCCCTGCCGGCCGACCAGCGGTCGGACATCAAGCTGGACGACCCAGACTTCTGGGCCAAGTGGGCCAAGAAGGCCGAGCTGGATATGGAGGCTCTTAAGAAAAGGGTAAACAATTATCCCCTTGCGTCTGGCTGTTACCGATGGGAGGCTGCTATGCCAAGACGTGTAAACGCAAACAATAGGCACCACACTGAATAGACTGGCCCTATTCATCGCACTTGTGAATTAAAAAGCTCCATCTATTCATTACACTCCCATTCAAGAACAATATAGTTGAAACATGAATGGATTGAGTATGCACAGGAATGCATGTATAGACAACAACCGGCCAGGTGGTCTTTTTCAAACCTTGGCTATGACCATCCTTTGTATTCAAGGTTAATGAGGTAACAAAATTTTGCATTTGAACAGCTTTTCGGTGAAAAAAAAAAAATGGTTTGTGGCAGGCATGTTCTACAATTTTAGAGGTGTAGATCTGAGTAACTGTTTTCCACTGAAAAAAATCTGTTATTGAAGTTCCAGTTCTGTGTAGCTGCATGTGTGTGAAATGATGAGTCAAGTCATGCTAATACTGAGTGCTCACATGGCCGTCTTACTGACGCCATGATGGAGCTCGATGCGTTGACACTCTTCTCAGAGATTACCACCTGATCACACTCAGCTGTGGCTATGGCCGCCGTCTGTAATCAAGAAGTTAAGGAACCATGCAGTGAAATCCACTTTAACTTGTTTTAACACACGTCAAGGGTGGGTCTTTGGGGTTGGGAGCTGGGTTTGAACCCTCATTTAGAAAGAAAAGAAAAAAACCTTAAAAATTGGGGTGTTTTAGGTGATAATACTGGAGAACACAAGCATTTGTTGTGGAACCCGCTATATTGCCCAATAGTTATTATATGTGCATAGCCTGGAGAAGAGTAATATCACCTCAATGCCAGATACAGACCTCCCCCCTTTTATGTTTAACCCGCTTCAGAGGGTGAGGCTTGTGCTGGGATCTAGCAAGATATCCAGTGTCTGGTATAGACCGTTTTCTTTCGCAAAACAAGAAGAGCTCCAGGTTTTGGGTTTAACTTCTTGTGTGGAGGACGGGGAGGAATTACAAACTCTGCTCAAAACCGACCCCCAAATGTTTTTCGGCTCAGAATATTTTATTTTACTGTCAATCCATTCGGTGGTACATTGTGGATTGGTGAGGTCACATTAAAAAAAAAAAATCTGTTGAGGTTCCCCGAATATCTCTTCCCACAGGATAGCCACGTGATCAACGAGCCTCGCAAGCGTACGCAGACCCGACGCTTCGGCAACATGGATGAGATGGTGGAGTTCACCAGCAACGATGATGATAGCGACGACGACCAGCCCACGGCCACGCCTAAGAAGACCGCCCAGCACAAAGGCCACAAGGGGGCGTCGGCCTCGGGGGCGGCTACCTCCTCGGCGGCCACACCCATTGTTGCCATGAAGCCGGCTAAGCCCTGCAAGAGCCAGCTGCAGTCCGGCTGGACTCGGCTGGAGTGCTTCCGGGTAGAGAAGGGGCTTCTGACCTACGGGTACGTCAATGGCTGGCTACAGATTTAAAAAAAAACATTTCTGTGGATTTCCAAAGAGATTCAGATTCTGTTTGGATCATTGTACTTTCAGTGCAGGGCTTGAATTTCAAATATCCACTAGACAATATTAGTTATCCCACGAGTGCGAGTGGAACACAGAATAATGTAGTGCATTCATGTCCCATATGCCACAAGGCCAAAGGCAGTGCAATTACCAAAGTCCATTTGCCAAGTGTTTTTCAATGTCTGACAATGCATGAGTTTAACGCGTTCAGTAGGAAGTGAAATCTTATGAGGCTATAGAAATCTTCTTGAGACACTTGCTGTCATGTAAAGTACTGTCACCTTCCCATTCTTCGCTTCATTTTAAGCCGGTGTGTGACTGAAATCTAGGGTTTCTAAGTCTCCTGTTGCTGTTGTTTTTTCCCACTGTTTTTTATGTAATTTGTTTGGATTGATCTCTCTTAAGGTGGGGCCGCTGGGAGGATGTACTGATGACTACAAGGTTCAAGAGACCTCTGGGAGAGAAGGATGTGGAAGCCATCTCAAGGACAATGGTGAGAATGATCAGCACATCGAGAGACTCAGATTCTTACCAAAGAACACCTCAAAACTCAAGTTAGATTACTCATTTCTATTCCTCAAAGGCCAGGGGCCAATGTCATTTATAGCCGATGACAGAAAAGTTTTGCCGACCTTTAGCACGTCACCCCCAAGTCGTGGCAACACTTGTGAGTAGAGATTTCTACCTTTTCTACATTTACCAGTACATTAAGGGAAGTCATCCTTATTAAACACGCAGTATTGTTTGCGGTACTGCTGTTGTTGCTGAGGTACCACATGCAGTGCTTTGCGTCAGGCTTTTGAATGAATAAACATGAGGTCAAAAATTAAGCTGAGAAACTCATTAACTCTTGGTTGGTAATGAATTATATGATGAAACTGCCTGTGTATAGTCACATCAAGAATGAGCTCATTTAAGTGCCACCTGGTGGGGTTATACCACTACCTCCAAAAAACCACGGGTACCACTAAAAAATACCAGCTGTTCAATAAGGATGCCCTCTCATGGCATGAGGGAGATGTTCAACTAGAGAGAAAGCAAACATTTCCCACAGCCTTTTCGCTATGACATATGCCCGCTTTGCCAGCTTCTTATCTTTGTAATTCTTAACCCTAACTCCTGAGGTGGTATGAACAATCATATTGAAATTCGAGGATTCAGGATTGTTAGGATTATGCAAACACATCCGCAAATGCAAGTACATGCACAGATCACACATACAGCGTGAACAGCAACAGATTTGTTCCGGTAATGATCGTTTTCAGCTTTGCAGTGGTTATTCTTCACAAATAAAAGTACACAGAATAGAAAAACTGAACTGGGGCATATTTTTTTTTACAATAAGAACAAAGAATTCTTTTTTAGATGTCGGTGTAAAAATCTCATATAGAGAAGGATTGAAATCAGAAAAGGATTAAACTGCTGGTATCTTAAGTTATTGACACAATGTAAATATTGCAAATAATATAAACTCCCCCACAAGGAAGTGCTTTTTTCTTGAGTTAGAGCCTTCTAAACTCGGAAACCTCTAGTGGGATGTGGACAGCATGGTAACATTTCGACCTGTGTGGTTTTGTGTCATCTTAGCTGATCTTCTGTCTCAAGTTCTACAAGGGGGATGAGAACATCAAGAGCTTCATCTGGGATCTGGTTACCCCGGCGCCTGACGGGTCGGTTAAGGACTACAAGAATCATAAAGGTATTACATGAAGGATGAAGTTGAGTCTGATCAAAACGCCAGGCCCTCCTAACAATGTTCACATTAAATCGCATATTTGTACATCAGTTTATTACAAGATTAAAGTGCTTGTACATAGGTAATTCTTATTTTTGTTCACAATTGCAACTTATCAGGGCTCTCGGCTCCAGTCCCTCGTGGCCGCAAGTCCAAGAAACCCAAGAAGGAAGAAGACGTCGTGCCGGCCATCCTGGAGTATGACTTCAGTGCCAAGGACCAAGACCCAGAGACCCTACTGACAGATCAGGGGTACAAGAACCACCTCAAGAGACATTGCAACAAGTGAGTCCAGTAGGCCAGGGCTCCAAGTTCACACCGAACGAGTGAACTCGAGTCAAGTAATTGAGGCATTGGCATAGCAGACCCCAAGACCCAACTAGAGCAAATTGGCTAGTCATTTTTTTCTTTCAAATAAAACTTTTTGTTTAAAGGAATCTCAGATTTATCACTTTGAGTTTGAATAAATGAAGTCAGCACTTGTTTATTAACATTTACTCGAGAAGCTTTCAACTATTAACAAGTTTGTACTGCAACAGTAGATTATAGTTAATACAGCATGCCAGCAAGGAATGTCGGTAGTGAGGTTTCGTAGACAATAGTTTGGGAAAGATTACTGTGTTGTAGTGGATTACTCCGTACGACTAGCCCGATGATAGTCTAGTAGATATTGCATGGAATTTCAACTCGTTTACCTGATCTTGATAGATGCAGTACCATGTGCAAATTGGATTTGCTTTAGGGCCGTCATAGTAAATGGATCAGCTATTGTAATATTAAAAAACAATTTTCTTGATGCTATTGTTTTTGAGGAAGTAAATTGTGACTGGGGCTTATATAAGACCTTTGGAACTTGTGATTTGGACCATACGTAACCTACATGACTCTGGGTCTGTCAATATTTTGACTGTAGACTCGGGATTTGTGGGTCTGAAAACTAATCTCACCCAGTGTACTTATAAAGCCAAAAATGAGAGTACTCAAGGAATGCAGATGGAGGGCTTGTTGCTGCAAAGGGAGACATTTCAAAAATCTACATCCAGATAACTACGTTTGAACGTCAAATTTTACCCTCTTCCTCCGTGTTCAATTCTGCCCAGGGTTCTCCTACGAGTTCGGCTGTTATACTACCTCAAGCAGGAGGTCATTGGGGACATGGCGGACAAGATCGCAGCTGGTGCAGAGACCAGGTGCGTGTTGCTCAACTTCAAGCTTGTTGAAGGCCAATTTTCCTGAAGTTGTCAACATTTTCACATCTCATGTTGAGAGCATGTACAAGTTTGGATCCACGCAAGTGGTTATACAGGATCTGTTACACAGTAGCTTTACGGCATGGGATCGCCTTTATACACAAATTGCTCCACTCCGTATCAATGATCGAGTCAACTCAGATTATTCCACACAAAAAGAAAGACGATAGGAAAAGAGTAGCAGGAAAAGAAAAAGGAGTTAGAATCATAGAGGGAGGTTAGAATTAAAGCAAAATTATTGAAAAAGTCAACATTTAAATTTCCATTTTTGTGATTTATTTTCAAGCAGTTCCCCAATTTCAGATGCTTATTGCAAAATATTGCTCAGCAAATTTTCCTGCTAAGCTAATATGAGCCGAGAACCAGTCAGCTGCAGTATGATATCACATGCAATTTTGGTGGGTGACCTGGTTTTGCTAAGCGAAAGTTTCTGCTCAGCTGAATGTGCTTAGCAGCTTCAGGAAATTGGCTCGTGTTGTGTTTCTCGTGCCAATTCCTAAGTGATCCCATTACTTTGTAATGTAAGTCGCGTGTTTTACTTGATGCAACAATTCTCTTTCGGGCGAACTTTACTGTGTGTAAGCTCCTTTTGGGTCGATTATTTACTCTCTTGATGTTTATTTCCCTCCTTGTTTAGCGAGTTGCCGTTGGTGATGGTACAACCAGAGGGTGAGCCGCCCATCTCATGGTGGGATGAGGAGGCTGATCGCTCCTTACTCGTTGGCGTCTTCAAACACGGTCAGTACCCAGTCGTGATTTCTTAGGGCCTTGTCACACTGGGAAATTTTTACAAGCAACTTTGAGGCAACTAACACTGCAGGCTTAAAGGATATCTTGAGTTGCACAAGACATTTATCCGAGAGCGTATTGACATTTCTGAGAAAATGATGTAAAAATTGAAATGTGACCATTTTTTGGTCTTGGAAATTGCCCGGAACCGATTCCCTGTGAATTGCCTTGTGTGACACTGAAAATAAAGTTCTGAACTCTATTTTCATGCTAGCCGACTTCCTAATAATTACCTCCATCTTTGCAGGCGTGCAATTTTTCCTCGGATCAGCTGATTTCCTCGTTTTTCACTTCACACTTATGCCATTGAAAATTACAAAAAACACTGTTCAAAGTCTTGTAAAGACTGGAATTTCCTATTTTTGTTGTTAATTCCAAGTTGCATGCCTGTCTTTGGCAGTGTGCTTGTCGCTGCCACACTTCAGAGATTGCTAGCCTTATTTACGGTACTAGAAGAAAAATTGATTGTTAAATATTCGATTGGTGAACCGCTTTGGTTGTACGTTAACACCCAGGCTATGAGAAGTACGTGGCCATCAGAACAGATCCAACGCTCTGCTTCTTGGCTCGATGTGGGGCACCGGACAAGAGGGAGATCGCACGGGAAAACGCAGACAACGATGACAGGTAATCAGTTTAACCCCTTGAGTCCGGGCTGGTATGCCAAGAATGGGCTGTGCAGCCGAGCGTGAACGCAAACAGTAGGCACCACACTGAGTAGAGTGGTCCTATTCATCGCACTTGGAGCCCCCCATTCCGTGTGAATGAAAGCTTTGTTTGAAAAAGCTCCATCTATTCATTACACTCCGTTTCAAGAGCAATATTGTTGAAACATGAATGGATTGAGTATGTGCAGGAATGCGGGTATAGATGACAACCGACCAGGTCTTTTTCAAACCATGGGGTAAGGATTTTGCATTTGAACAACTGTTTGGTGAAAATTAAAACAAAAATTCCACCATGCCACTTTACACTTTCCACTCCATGGTTTGTGTCAGGCGTGTATTAAACGTATGCTACATGTTTTACAATTTTAAATGTGAAGATCTGTTTTTGAAGTTCCAGTTCTGTGTAGCTGCATGTGTGTGAAATGATGAGTCAAGTCATGCTAATACTGAGAGCTCACATGGCCGTCTTACTGACGCCATGATGGAGCTCAATGCGTTGACACTCTTCTCAGAGATTCCCACCTGATCACACGCAGACACGCTCCAGCCCCTATACCGTTGGGCTATCCATGTCAGAGGCAGTCACGGCGGTTAGATAATTGAACCAATGAAGCAAGCCGTCAGTGGTTGTCGCCACCATACCACAAATGGACCGAACATAGAAGTTATCCACTGATATGATTGAAATTAAGTTTTGGCAAACTCTAACTCGGAGCAGGAATTGCGATTAAGCTGCTATTCCTTCAGGATTATCATTATGATGTTTTCGTGGCTGACTTGTGGCGGACCTTGATAAATGTTTTGTTTTGTTTTTGTTGTCTCTGCAGTCAACTTGATGTTGAATCAATGGAGACCGGTACCGAGCTGGAACCAGGCGCAGACATGGACCTTAAACCGGTCATCAAACAGCTCAAAGAGGACTATTTAGAGGTATGTCATTGCTTGCACCGATGGGTCAGACGCCCCCAATACAAGTGGACATAAACGGGGCTTGAAATAGCCACTGAACTGCTTGACGCAGTCCAGTGGACTCCAAGATCGAACTATTCCAGCAGGCGAATGATTTATTTTTCTTGAAAATAGTCTTGCCATTGAAAATGATATTGCACACTTGTCAAAGCCTGGTTTGTTAACAACAGGGTTCCCACCGCATCCTGGAAATCAGGGAAAACCTGGAAAATGAGTTTGGCTTTTTCCAGTCGGGGGAAAAGTCAGGGAATTGAAGAAAAATGCCTCAATTCAGGAAAAAGTCGGGGAATTTGATTGGCCCAAAAGAGAAAGTGGTCAGTCTGTTATATTTTGTCTCATGGCCAAACAGCATATCCACTGGATGATTGGCTTCGGTGGCTTTTTAGTGTGGAAATCCCTCTTTATCTCTCTTTTTTAACAACATTGAAGACGTGTCAAACTGGATATAGGTCGAAATAATTATCCTGGAATTTTGAAAATTCATCAGGGGAAAACTCGGCGAAAAATCAGGGAATTTTGTTTTCATGAAATGGTGGGAACCCCTGTGCAAGCAGTAAATAACCACATCCATGCCATGTGCTCAGTTTACAATTTACAATCGCTGTTTTTTTTCTCTTGAAGTGATGAGCAACAAACAACACACTTATCTCTGATGAGTGTCCACAACACTCGTTGATGCTTTTGTTCTGCAATGCTGATCAGGAGAAAATTTGAGAGAAATCTTATTGACCTCTCTCCCAAAACACTTCTTAATAATTACCCTGAATACGTCCCACATTGAGTAGAGCTTTATTAAATTACAAGAGTGCTAACTCCGTATTTCCTCGTGCGGATGCTTGGAGCCGTTCTAGGGGCGACCGTGATTGGAGTAGTGTGCGTTTGTGTAGATAAGAATAAATTAAATTGTCTGAAGATGTCAATGCGTGGCTGTTCTGCATGGGTCTTCCGTCCGTGCTGTATACATCTAGAACTGTCCGTCAAAAGAGTAATTCTTTCTTTGCGTACTTGGGTTTCAAATGCACGTTTAGTTTGGTGCGTTTGTCTTCTTCAACACTGACCATTGGTTAGAACAGCAATGTTGTGTTCATTAATCCAAGAAAATCAGTTCAGACACAGATGTACAATTAAAAATGTAAAACAAAATTCTATTAAAATAATAAGCTTTCCATAGATTTGTGCACAAACATGGATACATACAGGAGGCGTCACTCTGTATGGCAAGTTAGCACTCTGTAAATTTAATAGATCTCTACTGGTCATTTGCGGTCGTGGTTTTAAAGATAATACCGAGTGGTAAAGCTGTAATGACGATTGATCAATTGAAATGTGTTTTTTGGACGCTATTGTTTTTGTTTTTTTCGTCAAAGGATGGCTCTTTGTCACCTTCAAGCACCCGGACGTCATCCCCAGCACCGATGAAACCAAAAATGGAACCGGAACCAACGACCATGCCAGGTATTTTGGCTCGAAGTAAAAGTTGTTCCGTAATTTTTCAAACAAATTTCTTTTTTTTCTTTTTTATTGGAGTGGTTATCAACAAACATAAATGGGTCATTTTCTTGCCTTCCAACTCAGTGGCCCAGGTTCGAATCTCGCCTGGGCCAACACGTGGATTGGGTTTTCAGATCCGTGGGTTTCACCCCACAATACGATTCATTTAACTTTTGCTGACACGGCACTACAACTCCTTTATTAAAAATAATTGCTGAAAGGGTCATTATTTTCCTAATCGTCAAAAATTTACTTGACATACCAAGTAAGGGAAGAGAACTGGGCAAAATGTTGTGCTAAAACAAAACACTTGGTCCCCAATAAATTGTTCGGAGGTTTTTCTGTCTGAAATAAATTGTTTCAAGCTTAACCCCATGAGTACGGTATTTTACGGGAGACGTCGGAGTGCCGCGGCGGCTCTGGCAGCCAAGCGAACCGCTACAATGTGTTTGTGCAGTCAAGCGTAACATATATACACAATAATCCAACAATGGATTGAAATGCACAAACAGCGGCCAATGGCGTCATCCGGCCTGGTGGCACTGTTTAATCCAACAATAAATTGAAACTGCACAAACAGCGGCCAATGGCGTCATCCGGCCTGGTGGCACTGTTTAATCCAACAATGGATTGAAACTGCACAAACAGCGGCCAATGGCGTCATCCGGCCTGGTGGCACTGTTTTTTTTGGCGCCATATGGCATCCGTACGCAAGGGGTTAAAACCAGCGCTTGATAGAACTTTAAACAATGAACCATACAAAATTCCTGTTTTCTAAAGCTTCATGCCCGTTTTACCAACAGTAATTCCTGGCAAGTTGCCCTTTCCCCTTGCTCCCGATGTGAACACTAGACTGCGTCGACTAGTAGCAGCCTATCAAAGGAACCACAAGCGACAACAGCAGAAGCAGGCCAAGCGCGCTAGGGTAAGTCCGATCACAACCAAAAACTTGAACTTTCAGTGAACGGTAGAATGCCTGTCATGGGTACTGCAAGAGATAGTTAAAAATACACTTCATTTGCTTACAGCTGTCATTGTCAACTGTAGCAACTGGTTACAGATGTAACTTGAGCTGCTGTTAGGTATTTGTGGCTCGGAGAACTGGACCGAAGTGTTTTTGTTTTCTCTTGAAGTGATGATAAAAAACAACACACTTAATGCTGAGTTGAGTGTGTGTAATACATGGTGCTCATTGATGCAAATGTTCTGCAATTCTGATCAAGAGAAATATTTACAATACGTCCCATCACGGCCACAAATAAAAAAAAAAAAAATAAGATTTGAAGATTTGCGTGGTGAAAATAGCAATGAGATGAAAATTCGAGGTTGCATCATGTGGCAGCTATCTTCTTTGACGTTGTGGGTTTCTGAAAAGAAACTTGATGTTTCGGAGAGTATACTCTGCCCGTCATCAAGAGGCTCCTAGGAGACTCTGTCAGTCTCCTGACGACGGGCAGAGTACTGTCCAAAACGTTTCACTCGGTTCTTTTCAGAACCCCACAAATTCACTAATGAGAACTGCCACATTTTGCTACCGCAAATCTTTTATCTTATTACAAATGCAAAAATTGTTAATCCAGTGAAAGTAAAGAAAGACACAGACATGTTTTTTAAGTCTTTGAAAATGTTGAAATTAGTTTCTATACGGGTAGCTGTCCAGTCATTGACCCCTTGTGTCCAGCTGTTATGATGCGCCAGGATGCCATGCCGGCTTGTGCAGCCAAGTGAAACGGACACAAGAGGCTTGTGCAGCCAAGCGTAACACACAAAATAACCGAACAAAGAATTGAAAATGCAGCTATAGCCGTCAACCGGCCAGGTAGTAATTTTTAAACCGCGGCTATAGACGTCAACCGGGTTCTATGGGTTAAAACACAAAAAGTACTGATTTTGACAATTCAGGCCAACTGGAAAAATCTACATTTTTCTGTGCATAGCCTGGTCATTTATAAAGATTGCTGAATGCTTGATTCTTCTGCCGAACTGAGATCTTCAGAAAAAAACAAAAACTTCTCAATGTGTTTGTTACCTTTACAGCGTGAGATGGTGAAGCAAGTACGATTTGAGGAACAGCTGAGACAGCGGCAGCTCAAGAAACAGGAGAACGCTCAGAAGTAAGTCCTCAAGTCGGCTATTACTCAGCATATTACTCAAGACATCAATGCCCTATAGACCTTTTTCACGTCATCCATAGAGTTATATTATAAAAAAAGAGGCTGCACATGCTATCCCATTCATGTTGAGTGGACTGCTTTGCACGCAGACCCAAACACAGCATGCAGAGAAGAGGTACAATATGGGCAAGTAGAATGAAAAAATACCCAGATGTACCATTCAATTACATATCGTCTGCCCACTTTAAAAATGGTTCTTGTCGAGCCACGCGATGTCTTTATTGCGCCCTCTTGTTGTTTATAATATAACTATCAATTCCTTTAATATTATGACACATCTTGTGATAGCAATCCTATTATTTTCTCATACAACTGACACTAATCCTTCATTGTATCGGATATTGTGAAAGCAACCAAATCGCATCTGAAATAACGTGGGACAACAGTGTGATATTCTTGTACGACTTGTGCAACTTGTGACATCAATTCCATGCAATATTGTGATAATACTTTAGTCATCAATTCCGCATGACCATTCCATTATTTCTTTTGATTGATCCATTTCTGTCCAGGTGGTCACGCCGCGAGGAGGCTGACTTCTATCGCGTCCTGGCCACGTTTGGGGTGGAGCAGGACTCTAAGACGGGCAAGTACGATTGGTCCAACTTCCGCAAGGTGGCCAAGCTAGAGAGGAAATATGACCACCGACTGCTGGAGTACTATCAGCACTTCCGGGCCATGTGTCTACGCAAGTGTAAACGGGAGGAGGAGATTCCACCAGAGTTTGGTACGTAATCCACTGTGGTTTGTTAACCCCCTCCCCCTCTCCTTTTCCGTGGTTCCACTAATGATACCGCTTTCAGACAATATGAAATGATCTCTTACCTCCACCCCCCATTTTAATTGCCTGTTTCAAAATATTTCAAAATAGCCTCCCTGCCGCCGCCCGACTTCACCATCGAGGACATCTCGGAGGAGCGTGCCAACAAAGTGTTGCACCGCATTGACCTGCTCCTCAAGATCCGTAACGAGGTCGTCCCCCACCCCGAGATGGAGGTCCGCATGCGACACTGCAGGAAGAGTCTGGAGCTCCCTGATTGGTGGGAGCTGGGAGTGCATGATCGCGACTTGGTGATCGGCGTTGCCAGGTGAGGCAGCGAGGATCCAATTCCGTAGGTCGCTAAGGGCACGATTTTCTGGTAACGGAATCGTCGTCCATTGTGTGAAGACAGTGAGCACAGAAAAGCAGTAAAGGTTCGCTTAGCACACGATTATTTGCTGAAGTAATCCCCGTCTATTTTCGTAAAGACCGTAAGGGGGAATTTCATATTGCACAAATGAGGTATTGATTGCGGTACCGCTGTATTTGTTTCTTTTTCTGTAAACAATCTTGTTGTTCAGTGAGGAAAGAATTGTCCCTCTAAGACCAGTAGCATTTTGCCTGGCTTTGTTGGGCTTCGCTGTGAGTACTGACACTTCTGAGAACAACGCTACTGGCAATTGCGACAGTGAAAGATTTGATGAGTGAGGGTGTCCCTTAATCACTAATGAGTACGGGGTACTAGAAGGTGATCCCTTGGCAGCGATCACGGAAAAGTCCAAGTAGCCACTGTCTTGACATTTGCAGTGAAAGTGTGGAGTAACAGAATAAATACTTAACGCTTACAATAACCTCAGAATGTCATTGCATAAAGGTGGGAACTAAAGATGTCCAAACATTTCTCGAATTGAAGTAAATATTTGACTATTTCCCCGTAATTCTTTGTAGATATGGAATCAACCGCATGGAATCTCAACAGCAAATGCTGGCGGATCCCGACTTGTCTTTCAAAGATCTGAAGGAGAAGTACCCCCTCATGATCCCTGTGCCTGTGCCCCTCCCGCCTCCAGTGAAGGCCCCGGCTGGGCCGTTGCCCACCAATGCGGCGGGTGAGAGTATAGGAAACTCGAGTCCCCGACCTGAAGACGATGGCCTAAGAACTAGCGGGGAAAATATGGCACAAACCGCAGAGGAAGCCAACGTTAGCTCTGAAGACGTCAACGATGCCGGAGGTATCCCAAGTTCCCAGGAAATGGCGGTGAGAGAAAGCCTTGATGCCAAGGAAGCAAAGCAAACGGACTCGGAAGAATCTGGTATCGAGGACAGCGGAAACGACGAATCATTTCTGGAGGAAAGCCAAGAGAAAGCTTCGACGTTGAAGGATGAGAATGTCCTACCAGACTCGCAAGAAACACTAAGCACAGTGCCCTGCTTCGATTCACAGAAAGATGAAGAAGGAAGTTCCAAGGGTAACGACAAGATGAGTACTAAGAGCGATTCAGACAGTGCAGGGGATGAACCCGACTATGCAGTCACCAGAACTGCATATAGCTCAAACAGCAATCATCAGGAAAACGAGGAGGAAAGAACTAGTCTTCCAAGCAGCAGTCGAGTCAGTGACACCAAAGAGGAGTTAATCGAGGATATGGAGTGCAACAGTCCAAGGTCAGCCGCAGCTGATGAAGAGTCCAGCCAGGGTGGAACGGTCACCGGTACAGCAACAAATATGACGTATGCGTTTCTCATGAAGTGGCCTAAGGTATGATGAATTAGTTGCACTGAGAGTATCTTCTGGCAAACAATAAATGCAACCTGTTGACTGTGCAATCTCTGTATGAAACTTTTCAATCTGCATTATTTCAAACCATTGAAATAAAGCTACCACAAAACTACTAATTTCCCATAGAATTTGTTTGCCATGTATTGATGAATTTCACTTGGATATTGGGGTTCATCTAAGGGACTAACTGTTGCACTCAGACTAGCCACTTAGAAAGACTCGCTTTAATAGTTGTCTGGAATTAGGTCCATGGAAATAACCATTCACATCTCTCAACATTACCCTTAACCCCGTAGGCATTTTTACTAGGAGGCTTTCTCAACCTGTCAAAATCCAACACTGTGCAGTATACCTATGGCACATTCTTTGGACTTGGACAAATTGGGGCATCATAGCTCCATGTAAAGTAATGGTGCCAAGGCCCTGCAGTACTGAACCCATCAGAATTAGACAAAACCTGCTGTTGGAGTTTGCAAGGCTTGGGGTAGTTAGGGTTAAACCATGCAATTGTCTTCTCCTGTTGACCCAGGACCGAGTCATTGTCCACCGGCTGGATAACATCTGCCACTGCGTGCTGAAGAACGGTTGGCCGGGCCGGCGGCATAACAACCAGGAAGCCAAGGCCCAGCTAGCTGCCCTCGGCAGGCACCAGTACGACTCGGACCACAGGGACTACGGCCAGCTAGGAGGGGGCGAGCCACTGTGGGACCCCTCGACCGTACCGCCGGAGCACAACTATGCCGGGATGGCCGACGGACTGCTGGCATTGGTGCATCAGAGGAAGCGGAAGAGGAAACGGAAGTTGGAGACAGGTATGAACTGCTTTTGTGAGGCCTTGCTCTCTAGAAATTGATGATGGAAAAATCGCTATATGCTGTGGCCACTCTGCGAGGAATTTCATGGTTAGCAGATACGTGAAATTTGGCCCAGATGTCACAGAATACAGTTATCTAACTTGACCCCAAAATGACATTCTACCACCCTATATTCAAATGTGCCCAACGGTAAGTGCACGCATCATTTAAAAAAAATATATATTTGGTTAAGGAGAATACATCAAAGGTTGCATAATTCAAAGGCGATCTGACCTGCCACGTCATGCCTAAACCAAATTTATGCAAAACACGATGCATGTGCATACCCCTGGGCAAATTTCAATAGATAAACATGCCAGTTAAGTTGAGTTAACTGTTTCATGTTGGATTTCATCAGCATCCCAAGTAGGGTAATTCAATGCTCAACCCTCTCCCATTTACAGATGCCCATCTACCCCCTACGGAGGACAAGTTGATGTCAGAATCACCCCTGGATCTCTCCCAGGGCTCCTCCCGCTATCCCCTCCAGGATGCCGAATTCAGTCAACCCGTTATGGAGGGGATGGAGGAAGAGAGCGGAAGGCCTGGCCCCAGGCTGCTTGATCCTATGCGGAGACCGTCGGTGGAGGAGCTGAGGAGAAAGAAGAAGAGGTCATACTTGAAGGTGAAGCTGAAGGCCATGCACGGTCCGGTACCATCTGGCAAAACTGAGGTGAGTACTTCACCCAAGGACCTTCACGATAGGAGGAAATTCCTGTGTGGAGATGTAGGGAATGTTCACAATTTTTAAAGTTTTACCTCATTTGACTTGAATGCTAATATATAAGCCAACTTGAATATTCTATATCTCTGTGTAATTCTTTGCCTGGTGCATGTTTCTCTCCCTTCCTGCTTCAAGAGGAATATTAATTCCTACCTCTTGTATCTTTGTATAGCCCTGTACCTCGAGTGGCTTTTAAGCCTTGTTCGGGGTGAACTTGCATAAAAAATCTTTTCCTTCCGTATTCCCAACCGGAACAGGCCGTTCTCGAATAAGTGTTTACGTGCATAGACCACTGTTCCCATACAGGATGACGTGGTGTTCCCAAGCTATACCCAGTGGAAACAGAGAGTGTTCTTGATTGGATCAGAGAATGTTCCTGTTGGAACGTTCCAGTAATGTTGGAACAATTTGACTCCAAAAGCATTTGGAGTTAAATTGAGTCAGATTTGTGTGTGTTCGTGATAGAGCTTCCCAATTTGTATTCCTGCACTTTCCTCTCCTGAAACAAACGCAGCAGACGGTACAATGCAAGTAGAATCGCGACAGAAACCGTCAGTGTCTGTAAAATTTGTATTCATAATGATTGCCTCTATTCTCTTCCACTCAAGGGTGAATACCTGCATCCCAGTGGCCAGAAACGGAAGAGGAAAGTGAAACGATTGAACCTGGCTAACTTTCAAGATGGTAAGTGTTACATGTACTCTAGAAAAGTGTTAGATAGCTGGAGCTGGCCCAGGCAGCTAGTGCAGTGTGTGCTTCTGTGTTGAACCCTGCTGGCATTTCCTGGCTAATAATGGGATGACGGTGTTGAATGGAGGAATATTCTTTAACCCCTTGAGCACGGTATTTGACGGGAGACGTCAGGGTGTTGCGGCGGTTCTGGCAGCCAAGCGAACCGCTACAATGTGTTTGTGCAGTCGAGCATGACATACACAATAATCCAACAATGGATTGAAACTGCACAAACAGCGGCCAATGGCGTCATCCGGCCTGGTGACACTGTTTTTTGGGTTGTTTTTTTCGCCATATGGCGTTATCCGTACGCAAGGGGTTAAAGGAAACATACAGTAGATAACAAGTTCAACCTGTTTTTACACCTTACCATGTGTTGCAAAAGTACCACAGGGATCACAATTATTGAAGGCATAGGCAGCAATAGCCATCTTTGGTCTTGACTGTGGTGCCGTAAACAATTTCATTTTTAGAGGCCTTGAGGTACAATTTTCTCAAAGAGGACAGCATTTCAGATGGAAATATTGTGCAGGATTGATAGTTTACATTTTGGTTATTTTGGTTATTTTGGTTATTACCATAGCTGTATCAGACCCTTTGAACATGCAGATCACTTATTAGGTATTTGAACTCGCATTTCTAGCAATTTCCTGACAAATTCAAAGTGGTATTCCCAGCCATTGCTCCACAAGATTTTTGGGTGTTGTTGTTTTTTGGACGGGGGAGGTGGGGGGAGGGTGAAGGGTAGCACTTAGAAAGTATTGACAAAGTTTCATTTGTCTTGGGTCTTCAGATGACCACGTGCCAGTCATCAACCGTAAAACGGGTGAGAAGCTGTCCGGTGAAGCAGCGCCTCTCAAGAAGGACTTGATGGCGTGGTTTGTGGCCAACCCAGACTTTGCCGTCCAGAACCAGATGCACCTGTCTCTCTCCACTCCGGAGAATCCTTTCACAAGTCTGACTGCCTCCGAGGTAAAGGAATGATTGATTTAGTTTTTTGTCTGTTTGTGAATTCATTTCAGATGTAGCAAGATTGTTTAGACTACTATATGCAGTCGACTCTCGTTAATAAGAGCTTGGTTAACACGAGATCTCGGTTAAGACGAGAATTTTCGTTTGTCCTGACCGAATTGTGCACATTCCTGTGGGAGAAAATGTCATTATAACGAGCTCTGGCAGTTGTTGTCTATGTGCATTCTTGCACGTACTCAATCCATTGTTTGCCTATTGTTTGCATTACACTTGGCCACACAAATAATAACAGCCGGCCAGAATGGGTTAAATTGTCCAAATATTCATTCTTTTCTCATCCTTGGCAAAAAATCAAGATAATTGGCCTTGTTGTCCCAAGCAAGGATTCCTTGTTTGCGTCCCAGTGTAACTTTACAGATCGAATCCTTATTTTGATTCCCCGCTAATCCTTTCTTTCCAGGACTCTCAGGAGGAGCTTTTAGGCAGCGGCAACGTCGTCGCTGCTGCGGCTGCTCCCACCAACGAACTCAAGCCCAAACGGCGACGGCTGAGGAACCCTGCCAAGATCGACCTAAGCAAGGTCAGCGGGGAGGAGCGGGTGGGGATCAGTGAGCGGGACACCGGCCGCAAGCTGTCGGCCAAGCTGGTGCCCATGCTGAAGAACCTGGCCGACTGGCTGGAGAAGCATCCTGGCTACAACGTGGCCTCGGACTGGGCGCAGGTCGTCCGGACAAAAGTAAGCACGGGGAAGGGGTTGTTTAGGATGAGTTGTTCATCTCAAAGATACCCATTTGCCTCCGGGTGGGTAGAACTAGTTACTGTTCATTGTCTTGTTCAAGGAAACGAGCACTATGATTTTGTAGCAGGGTTTCAAATCAAAGTTCTGTGCTGCCACCAGACTTGCATTTGAATCATCAAAAAACGAGTCCGAGTCCGATTCACAGGTCATGCTGGTTGAGTCTAAGTCACAGGTCATGCAACTCTTGTTCCCACAGTATTTTTATTAACCATTAACCATTAACATTGTGATTTATTTTCTGCTTGTCAGGGCAATCTACCAGCCGAGCTGCAGCACCGTATCATGCCAGCACCTACCAAATCAAGCTCTCCGCTGATCCAACCCGCTCTGTACCCAGCCGTACTGCCTGCTCCCACCAGCCAGCCATACCAACCCTCCACAGACCTCAGCAACCAAGTCTCCATGCAGATTGGCAGTTCCTTGGGGGGCCTGGCGCTGTCCGGGTACCAGTCCACGTTGGGGTTAGGAGTCCTGCCGATCGGGGTGGCACCGATAGCAAGCCTAGCCGGGCTGGAACCCCCGGTGCAGCCCAAGGGCCTTGTAAAGGAGAGGCCCAAGAAGCGTAAGAGCAGCTCGCCGAGGAAGATCCTGTCCGCCGACCAGCCCGTGATAGCTGTGAGTGCCCCAGCGGCTCTGGCAGGGATTTCGCCATTCCTGCTGCCTAGCACGGCGGGGATGTACTACTCCCCGTTCCTTGCTACGCAGGGGCTCATCCCCACCGGTCTTCCCCCGGAGGTGGTGACTAGTGTCAACGGGGCTGAACAAAACCAAGCCTCCGACAGGCCCCAGCAGGAGAACACTAGCGATGACGACGGTGATGAGAATGAGGTTGGGAGTGAGCGGGATGCTGGACGGGAGACAGAGGACAGAGGGGATGAATCAGGAGACAGCGACGTTGAATAAAGTCCCTCACTGGATCAGAAACCTCCACGCTGGGAACACTAGTGATGGGTCAGCATGTTGACCTGCTGCAGACGGTGCCTCATGGATCAATCTGTTACTGCAAATGAGTGCTAAGTGGTACCAGATTCACTAATAATCCCCTATGTTTGGGCTTGATGTTCTAGACAGTCGGGCACTGTTACACGTGGAATGAAGGGTTTAATGTGCCACCGTAAACGAGGTTGGGCATCAGTCTCGTTGCCTGATGTATATTAATTTCATGCATACCCCTTGTGGACAATCACCTCGAACACGAATCGTGATTGCTGGATTTGCAATGATGAAAGATAAACTATTAAGTCATGTAAACGATCAGTCTTGTCGGCCGATGTGGTATAGTTTAATGTATACTTCTCGCGATCTGGCATCTTGAACCTGACTGTTGGAGTTGCACTGTTAAAAGTGGATTTGCAGTGGTGAAAGATGTACACTTAGTCATGTAAACTCTCTATAGTGTGAAACTGCTGCCGTGATGTTTACAGAGTCCTGCCACTCCAAGTGATGAACTCATTTGAATTTTCTGTCACTTTTACAGTCGGCATGACGCCATGCCGGATTTGGCCAGTCAAAAAAACATGACAAAACAATGGTTAACAAATTTTGCATTGGCGTGGAATGTATCAGATGGGTTTTTTTTTTCTACTGAAGTATTTATTTGTGTGAATTTAAAATACCATCAGGAATATACAAAAAAAGGTTAACTTGCAAGAAGCAAGTCCTATTTATTTGAACAGTTACAACTGTTGAAATGATGCCGTAATAAAGCAGGGTGTTCATTATAAGCAGGTCCAGTGGACACAATCTTAAAAAGCTGATTTCTGTATTTAAAAAAAAAAAAAAAAAATTTGATTACTGGAGAAGAAAAAATATTTATGCCTGAAAAAAAAGCTTAAATATTAATGGCAGATCTTGTTCTTTTGTTTTATTTTGCCAATTGTCTGTACATAATGTATATAGGAAAATGAAAAACAAAGAGTTTTTGTTTAGACATCTATTGATGGCAGTTTTGTCATGTCGAGGAATACAGTACATTGAAAAAGACACTTGGTTATATTAGAAATATTAAATATTGTTGATTACTGAACAAATTGGGTTCTTTCTTTGTACATGTACTTAATACTCTTAACCAGTTCGCATCGGAGGACGTGTTCACACGATCTGGCTGTTTTTATACACGGGCACGGCTGACGGGTAAAGTCTCAACACGCTAATCTCTCATTTGTTTTGTACACACACAAAGTCCGAGAAGTCTGTGGAGGCGGACCGTGTGTTGAACTTGGCCGCGGCCTGTTCTACAGTTTACGCTCCAGTGGGCACACCCAGAGTATTGAAATATATGAGGTTTCAGCAAGAAATATCGTACAAATACTGTTGAAATGACTCTTGCAAATCAGTATTTGTGGCGTTTGGCTATTTATCAGAAGTTGGCTGCTATATTTTGCCTTTTTGGAAAATATAAATTTTTGGCAAAAATAATCCTGGCGCGAACTGGTTACGGAAAGGTGCTTAATTTAAAACACAAAATTGAGTTTGATACCTGGCATATTATACTACGTGTAAAAAAAAACATGTCCTACTTTTGATCCTAAATAACTGTTTACCAATGCAATTAATCCAACATTTCAGATCATTACAAATTTTATGGAGTGAATTTCATCAGCTTTGTGCAAGAGGCCGGGTGAGATTTAAACGCTGTACGAAAAAATACTCGCTTTCAGAATCTACCAATGTCGATGTGCGGAAGGCGTGTGCTGCGGCCGAAAGCTTCTGAAGGAATGCAGGATCACCCCTGATGTCATTGCACACCACCTCGATCGATTGGCACAACACATCAAGAGTTGCAAAGGGACGTCTGACAGACTAATTCCTTGAGATAGCCCTATAAGATGAAGTCACACCGTCTCCAGCGCTGTATCAACATTGGAGGTGGCAGATTCTGAAAGTATTTTATTTTCGTATGGCATTTAAATCTCGCCCTCTTGCACAAAGCTGATGAAATTCGCTCCATAAAATTTGTCATGCCTTGTTTACATATATGAAATTTTTGTTTAATTCCATTGTAAACAGTTATTTAGGATCAAAAGTAGGACTTTTGTTTTTTGGACAGATAGTAGTAAATTGTATATTGTTGTAACAAGATAGGGACATAAAGAACAGTAACAAGAAGCAATTTTTTCCTCATACATTTCTCTTTTAATTTTTTTTTCTTCAATTTGTGGCAAGATCAATTGCCCTAAAATAACCAACACCAACTGCAAAATAAATCACGACTTGGATCTTGATATAAAGAACTGCACTTTGTCCGACTGCAAAATTCATTTTCAATCATGCTTTCAGCGACAAAATTGACAGGAAATGTTACATTTTTTGTTAAGCAGAGCGGTTTTGGTGAAACAATAGTTGGAGGGAAAAAGTGCAGCAACATGCAAAATTCACACCAATGAGTATTACCCAGAGTTGAATACATGAAGTATTCCAATCATGTTCAGTGTAATGCACAACTTCCAACGTTTGAACAGTAGACTCTTGCCACTGTAGATTGCTGGGGGTTCAAGGCTAATTTTCATAATTCATGAAAATAAAATGTACACTTCTGGTTACTACCTCTGTTATAATTTAAGCAATAAGAATAATGAAAGAAACCATAAAATACAATCACAGGAAACTACAGGACTATCACCACATTCAGGGCAGTTAATCAAGGCTAAAGTTTATGACACATTTACATCCAATTCAAACAAACACATGCTATCAAAGAATTTCCAATCCAGAGTCCTATAAAGGTGTTCAACATACTAATTGGTACTTTTAGTTGCCATGTACAATACATGAACACAATGAGTCCCTTAATCTCACACAATGTAATCATTTGAAATTAGAATGTTTCACCATTTGATACCCACGTTCACCAGGATTTGTAGGATCAGGTTACACAATCAAGAGTTGCAACACTGATCTGTGGTTTCACAACTGCAAGTATAATGTTGAACATTGCAACAAGTGCTGGACATAAATTCACAACCTCCCAATTATGGGCTAGCACTCTGCCACATTACACTGGACAGAAGCTAGAAGTTTGTTTTATAAATCGGTTTTTCTGTACAGTTCATAAAATTTGCCATGTCTTCAGAAAGCGACAAGCAACTTTGCTATGGATTTCCCATGTTTTTATCTCCCAACACCACAGCAGATGGTTTAAACACACTCCCATCCGACTGTAAAATAGTTTGAATTGTACAAGGACAAAGGGAGAAAAACCATACCTACCATTGTATAACATCAAATCAGCAAATACAGTAACTCCTTGGTCATGTTTTTAATGTACAAGATTGTTTGCATTGTTAGCTTACAACTTTCACAATGACTGTACAATCTTGGCTGAAAATGCATCATTTTTTATTTTTCATTTTACACTATGGGAGGGATAAATGTACACAACGAATACTGGTTACTTGTCACAAAAAACAGTTACATTCACTGTGCACAGAAGCAGTTTAATACATCTAATTATATACATATTCTTGTCAGTTTGGTGAGATGGCTGGTGTACAAGTTTCTGGTTAATAGGGGCCCATAGGTTCGTGTACAATAGTACCCCACAATGAAATAGCGTCAAGGCTTGAAAATAACTTGCAGACAGACCATGTCAGAGTAGAACATATATGCACCAGCAAGCAAAATCAGACAAGTTGGAAAATTGAGATTTCCATTCTATAATGAAATATGCAATGTAAGCTTTGTAATGGTGAAAAGAATTAGTTATACGATATTTTTGTTTTTGAATAGAGCCGTAAATTCAGCATTGAGAATGGAAAATACGCAGTTTACACGATTTTTCCAGAAGTATGACCGACTAAATGTCATTGTACACATTTAGTGGTCTCAACACAAAAGCAAACCCGGTATTTTGAATTAAATATGCTTTTAATAAAGTACAGTATTTTGACAAAAACAGGAATCGTGAGTTATATGATTTTCATGTAAATTGCAATTACTCAAAAATAGGTCATGCAACTTTTGTCCGATTTCCCTTGCGGTTGTGGCAAAAAGCCAAGTAAAATAACAGTGGGACTCCAAAGATAGACTAGCCACTATTCAAGCCATTGCCCACGATTTTGAAGCCTTTAAATTAATACCGATTCAATAATATAGATACAAGCCAACGTTCCACAGGCAGTGGAATGACAGGGAATAGTCCAATGTTGCTATCAGATGCTATTTTTTTTTATTGATTAGATCAGTAAATATATATTGGTCTTGGTACTTTTATGAATCATCGTTCAATATAAATATTAATCATTAACAAAGAAGCTATTCTATGGTATTTCACAACAGCTTTTTTGGGCTGAACCAATAAACCAGGGTACATTTTGCGGTAATCATCTTGGTTGGAATTCGAAAGCAACCACTGGCTTGAGTATCAGGTGGATTTTAGCCGTTCTTTAGCAAAGCTGTTATTTTCAGTCTGTTGTAGCAATTCAAGATATCGTCCTTCACAGCTGCCTAAATGAAATGATTCCTCTTTTAAAAGATACATTTTCCAGACGTTTTCTACTAAGCAGCCAAAATCTTGTATCTCATTGATAATCGGAATTGTGAAATAAGCACTTTGTGCTAATCTTTGGCCCATTTTCATGGAGCTGCAGAAAATATCGCTTAGAAAATCTATGCGCTAAGCAAACAATCAGCCGACAGCCAGTCACAAGCTATACCATCACACAGCATTATTGGCTAACCACTTATTTTGCTAAGGAATTTCTTTTTCCCGTACTTAGCAAATTATAAGATTTTGCAGATCTAGTAAACTGGCCCCAGGTTACCTCTGCACGGTAAACTGGTTTACCACACCAGGTAAACCATGTTCATGAGATTAGTAAGCTATTTAAATTACCATGGAATGGCCCACCACGAGACAAGTCTACTACACTTGATACAGCACATGTTACTGATGATATATATACATGTATATTTATCAAAGGCATTAAAGATTTGCTCCGTTAAACATCTACATTACTTCACAGATTTCCCCCGTCAGTGTGTCTAGAGACAATTATCCAAGTCCTCAAAAATGTATGTGTCAAAAGCAACTCTGGATTTTATCCATCATTAGTATCTCCACTTTGTGCTGGTCAGTGTCAATAGCGATGACAAATACATGTACAGAGCTATTTATTTTGCTCAGAAAATCCGCATTTTTCATTAAATTTAAACTTTAATCAGATTTTTTAATAGTGAGAATGAAATTTGACATATTTATATGGATCTCATAAAAAAAAAGCGGACATGGTTGGATTTCACAATCTGTATAATAAACAAAAATTCATACCTCCAAATTTTTCGTAAATTTCTGTATGAAATATGCGAAATCCGTACTGGCTGGCAGCTGTGCAAACATCTACTCCTTATGCAGAATGCTGTGATTTTCCATCTGATTTTTTACAAATACCCTGATGCACTTGTTATCCATTTTCGCGAATTTCCATACGAAATATGGAAAATCCGTACTGGTTGGCAACTCTGTATCTACCGTAGACTGCTCAGACATTTGTTTCTTCTCATTAAAGGTGCTATGTCCACGGACGCAGCATCTTTAAGGTTTAGAACTGTAGGATGATAGCTGTATCAAGAAGCACCGTAAATACGTTTGCACAGAAATAAGGAAAGTACTCCCAGAATGGCTCAAGCACAGAGTGGACAACCAACTGATAAGACCCAAGGCCCCAGTGGAACTGCGTGAATACAGATCCTAGATCCTCACCTACGAGTAAAAGTTCACCCAGTTGTTCACGTTTCTTTCGTA
Organism: Hippasteria phrygiana; assembly: GCA_037893225.1. NCBI lineage: Eukaryota > Metazoa > Echinodermata > Asteroidea > Valvatida > Goniasteridae > Hippasteria > Hippasteria phrygiana. The sequence continues at coordinate 161,246 of JAZGUH010000178.1, forward strand.
TCTGCACATTAAAGTCTAAAAAACACAGAATAATTAGAGCATTGTTATCTTTACACCTGGTCGGGCGATTTCCCCCTCCCTGGTTTGAAATGGTGAAGACGTGTTTAGCAGCAGCCCCCTCCGCCCTGTTGACTTCCCCCTTGAGACGGTAGCGTGGGGTTTGTGGGTGAGTGTTGGGGTCCAAGCTTGATGCCGTTGGCCTGTAAACCAAGAAAAACCAGAAATAATACACTCCTACCCATGGCCTGCCAACTGGAATGATCCAAAATGTGACCTGGCACCACAGTAGCAAACATTTGACAATTACGATTATGGTATTTCCTAAATGTACAAGTTATAAGCTTTAATTTGATGTTTTGTGTGTTGCTCTTGCTTATTCCTAGCCCACCCTATAAACTCTTGAAGCTGTTAGTCATGACTGCTTGTTTTGAGAAAACATGAAGTTTAAAGTCAATGACCTATGAAGTATCCTCTCTGTGCACAAAATAAAAATCGCCCCCAAATTTGTTTTTAATTGGATTCAGTTCTAAAACCTAGGGGTATGATGGAGTGGTGTTTTTCAGATGTTAACAATCCTGTAACTCATAATGCCATAGTGCGACTTTCCACTTATTTCATTGAGCTACATGACATATTTCAATTTCAAGTTACGAGGGTCTGACCTAATGCAAAACCAATTACTTGTTCATGAAGTTTAATGACTGTCAATATAGCACCATTCGCAAATAAGGCCAAGTAAAAAAGGAAGCAGCCTTTTTTTGTTGAAAAAGGAAGCAAACTTTTTATTTGTTATTTTCAAGATGGCTGCCATTGTTTCTATAATTTCCGACAACCGTAGGTTTTTTCAACTGTTCAAAGATACCAAAAAGGAAGAGACATGGTGGACAAGAGAATTGAACATGTTTAAAGTGGTTTTAATAGTTTCAGTAAGCTTGTATTTTATTTTCCGAGGGATCGGTTGACATTTTTTTTTTTTTTACCTCATTTCCACTGGTAAAAATCTGGCATGCAACTTGGAAAAACAAAAAAACGAGGAAATTCAAATCTTTACAAGACTTTGTACAGTGTTTTCAATTTTCAATGGCATAAGTGTGAAGTGAAAAACGAGGAAATCAGCTGATCCGAGGAAAAGTTGCAAGCCTGAATTTTTTTTCTTCAAAAATCCATGCGGCCCCCAAAAAGGAAGCGAGCGGGGGATGCTAAACATGTTTTTTTTACTTCGCCTGACATAAAAATATTTTTAAACATTTGTGCATAGTGCATACCATATGTGCATGAAACCTTTTGACAAGGACATGACCTGTCCTGACCTGGGCATCATACATGCAATAATGCCTGGGTCGGGTCATGATTTATGTAACCGCACTCACGCTGCACTATGCGTGCCCTCATTAGCTAAAAGCAAATAGTGCTGTCTACCAATACATTTCCAAAAAAAATGAACTGAATGCAACAAAATCCAACAGCAAATATTGTTGGATTCTGCAGTGTATCACCTACACACCAGCTCTGAAATTTTGTTGAGATTTTGTTGAGATTGAATTTTTGACTGATAAAATACGAGTTTTTAAATGTAAAAATGTTAACATCCAGAAAGTCGGCTTTCAGTGAAAAACCGTTCTTTCTGCCAAAGTGCAATTTTTCATGCTGCCAGGTCACATATTCTCAGAGAATCTACGAAATTGACACCAACAAAATTCTACTGTAGGTCTGCACAAGACAAAAACAGCAACTGGAGTTACTGGACTAACCTCATTGTTGATATCAAATACTCCTTCCTGGATCTTCTGGTAGATCTCCTTGGCAGTATTAATGAAGGCTTCTTCTACATTTGCCGCCGTCTTGGCTGATGTCTCCATGAAGATCAGGCCGTGCTCCCTGGCGAAGGCTTCCCCTTCTTCCTTCTTGACGTCACGCCTTGCCTCCAGATCACTGACAAACAGCAAAATAGTTTAAGTTAAATACTGTGAACGGCTTTTCTTTTTTTTCTTCAAGCAAACCCATCAAGGCCAAAGACACCTTTCCTTTCTCTGCTACAGGACAGCTTGGTGCTGTTAAAGTTGGGCTTTACCGGTGTTGCAAGAATATCACGCTCCCTGAAAATCAGATTTGTTGGTTATAGTGTGCATGCTCAGTAGGCCCCCCCCCCTCCCCCCGCACCCAAAACATTGAGAAACAGTGGAGGGTTGAAGATTAGGGTGAGAATTAGAGTTAGGGTTGGGGTTAGGATTTGGGGTCGGGGTGAGGTTAAGGGTTATGCCATTTCCAAACATCATTGTGTTCAGTATAAAAGCGAAATTGCACTGCAATGCATCATGGGTAAAGAGTCCGATATTCCCGTGAGTCGGATATTCATATGACACTGCAGCAACTTAACACGTCCACTTGATGTTGCACTGATATTTTGACGTAACCTACAGCAATACAAACTCAGTTTTTCCACTACATTCTTTTTGTTACAGCATAATAAGTTGATTTTAATCAGCCAACCCTGCTTTTCATACACATACGGACAGCGCCCATAGCCGTGGTTTGAAAAAAAAGACCACCTGGCTGGTTGACGTCTATTCATTACTGCGCATTCCTGCGCTTACTCAATCCATCCATTTTTTAACTATACTGTTCTTGAATGGGAGTGTTATGAAAGGATAGAGCTTTTTCAAACAAATTTTTCATTCGCACGAAAGGAGGGCTCTAAGTGCGATGAATAGGACCACTCTATTCAGTGGGGCGCCTACTGCTTGCATTTACGCTTAGCAGCACATCCCTGATGCTGGTATACCATGTACAGCACCCCATCAATAAAAGCCAGACACAATGGGTTAATAGCCGTCTTCTGATCAGACTGAGTGTCCAGCAAACAGTGTAGTTACCTCTTGTTCCCGATGAGCATGATGACCATATTTGAGCTGGAATGCTGGCGTGCATCTTCTAACCAGGTCGTCAGGTGATTGAATGTGTCTCTCCTGTTAATTATAACAAAAAAGTTACAACTCTATGCACATTCAGGATGTGGAGGATGGAGTCTGTAGAAGTTGAGTCTTTGTAGTGATAACATGTGGCGTAACTAACTTTGACAAGAATGTTTTTTTGAAAAAGAACCCGAGGTATAACAAATGAGCAGAACAAAAACCAGTTAAACTTTTTTTTAATGAAAACAACCAGTTTATCACAAAAAACAGTTAAAGTTCATTGTGGTTTGAGGCTTTGCGTTACGAAAGTAAAAAAAAAATAGTATTTTTCTTTTTTCAGAAAGAAAATACAATTCGGAGTAGAACAGGAATTATAAATTCGACCTTAACCTTTGTATAACAAGCATGAGGGAAATGCACACAAAAGTGTAAATAACCTTTCCCCTCTGAGTCACTCACCCCCATGCATCTGTACTCCACGTGGATAAACACACAAAAATATGTGACCTGATACCACAAAATGGGCGTAAAGTAGCAAAATTTGAAAATCAAGATTATGGAATTTCCTAAGAGTACACGTGTACACGTGTGTTGTGAGAAGAATGAAGCTCAAAGTTTGTGATCTGTGCACACTTTAACCCGAGTTCAAAAATAATTCCCCTAAAAAAAAATTGCAAGAATCTATTTAGTTTTATAACTTTGGGATATGATAGAATAGGTCTTTTTTTATACAGTTGTTACAAATCCCCAAATTGACTTTTCTGTGAAAAATTGTTGTTTCTGCTTGTAACTCAGAAAGCCATATTGCGACTTTAAGCTCATTTTGTGGCGGCAGGTCACATACATGTACCGGTATGTACCCATTGTTAATACTGAAAATGACTTACAATTTTGTCATGCATTTTCTGGGAGGTCTAAAAAAAAAGTACATGACTTTTAACAATAGACTTTTTTGTTGCTTTTCGAATCCAAAGCTTCTTCATTTTTTTTTACCCAAACCCCCTAGGGTGCCGGCAAAATCATATCAGAATTTTCAATGGGTTTTGCCCTTCACCGACGACGTATTTTATAAACACTATATACTCAGTGTTTCCCCGAGAGATTATTTGGGAAAAAATCACTCGGGTGGGACATACTAAAATTGTTGGATATATCAGGGTTAGGATTAATTATATATTTTATATCCTTGTCATCGCTAGATTTCACTTTTGATGTGGAGTTCAGTGGACTAGAAAAGCAAATGTTGACATCAACATAATGCATGCTCTAATAAAAGTAAGATATTTTTACAAATAAGTAATTAAAAATCTACAAAATATATTAAATGCATTGTATCGTATGCTTGTGCATTGGTGATCAACATAACATCATCACAGACAAACAAGAACACATGGCAACAGTAACCCCTCATTTGCATATAGTTTGCATATGCCCAATTTGCATTTCCCGTTGTCTGAGAAGCAATGACTTTAAAAGGTCAGATGCATATTAACATAATAAACATAACAAGGAGCAACACCTGCACTTTTTCATATGCTGGTATGATTTTAATGCGCATAATGGTCCTGTCCCAATGCCTACTGACATACATTGTGAAAATCGAGCACTAATAATCGACCACCAAAAAAACTACCACAGACAAATGAGTTCATTTGTGAAACAGTTCTAATGACTTGGAATTAAGGTGTGCTCATTAAAAGAATACAATCAAGGTTCCATTCCCGTAAGGCAGAGTAAAAAAAAAACATGTTTCACGTCCGGGTTTTCAAAAAACAGGAGGAAGAGGGGCTTTTTTTTTCATTTTTAATTTTCAAGATGGCCATCATTTCAAAAACATTCTGGCAACCGTTGGCGTTTCCCTGTTCAAAGACGCATTAAAACTGAAAGAGACATGTTGGACAAGAGAACTGAACATATTTATTGTGTTTTTTAGTATGTTTGTAGCACCATATCAGCAAAAAAAAAAAAAAAAAAAAAAAAAATTACGACTTGCAAGTATTTATTTTCCGATTGACTGGTTGACATTTTTGTTTTTTTATACATAATTTTTCTGTGGTAATTCTTTTTTTGTAAATCCAGACGGCCTCTAAACAGGAAGGGGGCAGGGACACAAAACATGTCTTTTTTAGTTTTGTCTAATAGGGTAGACTCATCAAAACAATTTGTATTTAAGCTTTCCATTGCTGATTGATTAAAACAAATTCAACCTCCTTCCCATCAAGGTTTTAGCCAGGGTTTGGAAACAGGGTGAGCAAATAATACTTTTACATGTGAATAACAAATAAAACAGTGTCCAAAACAGTCCAAAAGACACCTGAATATCCCTCTAGCTTAAACCACACCCCCAACCCACAAAACACTTCCAGGTTGCTGTGATAATCAGCTTGAGTGCTTCATGTGTTTTACTCATGTTTATAGTACTTCACATGATTATTTGAGCAGTTATTTCCCTGCTAACTTTCTCCTTCACCGGTCATTTTCAAATTTGGTTTAGACCGCCATCTTTCAGATTCAGTTCTGAGGACCATGCAGTCCGACAGATGCATTGATCCTTTGCACAAACTGAGAGACTTGACTCATCCTTCATGAATTACCTGCTTTACGTCAAAACTGAGTGCAGGAAAAAAATGGTACGTTTTACTAACGTGCAGGTTCTTTGCATATTCAGAGAATCTTAATTTAAAAACAAAATTACAAGTTTTTTCTCCAAACTATAAACGAACACAGCAGACTTAAACAAACCAACTTGGAATTCACTTTTTATCTAAATAAAGTGCAAAATGCAACAAGAAAACTGATAACAAAATTGGAACTTTTCACTTGTTCCCACAGATTGCTCCAAAATAAAGCAAAAACCTGTACGGATCATTTAACATGGAGACAGAGCTATGGTCTAGTAAAGAAAAAAAATAAGATTTTTCAACCGCAGTTGGAGATAAAAGTTTAATCAATAAATTTCACTGGTACCCTTATAATAAAAGGTACCAGTAAAATTATTGGAAAAAATTCGGTCTAAAACTGTCCGGGGATATTTTAATTTATTTTTTGGATCACAGTTCTGTCTCTGCATTTACTGATCCGAAAAATTGTTTGCTTTATTTCTCTGGAAATGATGTGATAAAGTGAAAGTTTTCTTTAACGAGTTTAATAATTTGGTTCCCTGTTTCCCCACTGACTTGCGCAAGAAATCAAGCCATGTTTATTCAAAAGTGGCCCACCACACATGCGCCATACAGTCAGGTTAGTATTTCTGATTTGGTTTATATGCGTGTAATATTTAAGCCAGTAATAACACATACATAATAGCCTAATAACTACATGTACATTAGCCAATTACACACTTGTATTATACAAATACAACTATCATACATCCGTCCAATCAAAAATTATGTTACATAACATCATCCAACCACTTACCTTGTTATATCATACACAAGCAATGCGCCGGCAGCCCCTCTGTAGTAAGACCGTGTGATAGACCGGAACGATTCTTGACCAGCCTGGTGGACACAAAAAAACACTTTTAATCATAAAATCAATTAATGAATATTTATGATTTACAGATTATAATGATAAGGCAAGGTTTGCAATGCACACTTAAGGAAGGAAAAATATACTTGAAATCTGCATGAACGTTACAAAACAACGCTAAGTTGAAAATTGCAATAAACCACAACATAACATTTTATTCTTCGGCTATTAAAACTGACCGCAGGGGATATTATGAAATAATACTATCTGTAAACTGCATTTTGTATAAAATCTATTATTTATATCATTCTAAATATCCCTATTTCTATATCCCTTCTGCTCAAACTAATAAATGTATGAATTTCTGACCAAAAAAACCCACAAAAAACACCAACAATTATGAACTCTATTTTAGAGGATATTTTACAGATAGTCTGGAAAGGTGTAGTGAAGGTATAATGTTGGCCTGCAACGTTGGACAAACTTTGTATGCAAAATCCCACAGGCGGGCTTTCCGTAAATAGGCCTATGTTAAACACGGGACCACCGGCTTTTCTGGCCAAAAAATTAAAATTGCAACATCTGCCTTTAAACATCATTGTGGTACGTATCAAAACAAGAGCTCCCACATTTAATGCACTGTAATACACAGGGAGCCTGAATATTGGTATGTGCAGTCAACACTCCAACAGACACATGAAGTACACGTACAGGTCTACGTGTACACACAAATTAGCAAGTCCAGTGGACCATTGATTTTATTCACTAGTTAGTGAATATGGTGCCGCAGATGGCTCAAAAACAGACTCCAGTAGTGACGTATCACGTGTATGAACCTTGTAATTTGATTGTGTGCAGTGATTCTCGACTCCAACGTGTGTGTATCTTGTCTAATGATATTACCAGCAGTCAAGGGTTAGTTTTGCTTCTGAAAAGGACTTACACTGCCCATTGTACACCTTTGCATAATGTACAAATGTACATGCACCTGTTCAAGGTCCTTTATCTTATAAAAAATTAATCATTTAATAAGGAAATTTCATTTTACAGTAATGCTCACAATTTGCAGCTTCATAAAAAATGGACAGACAATCATCAAAACAAGAGTAGATAACATCTTACACTTAATCATTTGTGCTATATTATAATATTTTTTTCAATTTAATAATTTCGGCATTTTACCACTGAAATATTCAATTTATCAAATGTTTCCCATGAATGAATGTACAAAATATGATAATTTGTGTATGCCGATTCAATCCATTCATTACCTGTCATTACTTATGCACACAAGGTACATGTACACCACTGACCTCTGGGGCTGCCCGCTAACACATGGTCATCATAATAGCATTACTTACACATGAATTACGATGCACAAACCATAAATATATTTCGCCCTCGCTGACAATTTTAATTTCCCACAGTACATACAGGACAGAGTATACACTGAGCCTATTACGTTTTACAAAGTACATACGTGTACAAACACATGTACCTCTCTAAAGGATACCCAGACTCTAAACATAGTACATGTATGTGTATTAATTTTTGGTCGTAACTGTTAGGCCAGTAAATGCTCTTCAGGATCCAAGGGAAGATCATATTGGACCATAATTATTTTAAGCTGCCATCTGTTTTGTGCAAATACCTAATAAAATGCAAGAACCAACTTCAATTACATGTTACAACTGGTTCAAGCGATGCTTATTATGTTCAAGAAGTCAATGACTTTTGTCAATGATAACAAAGACTTCAAGCAGTACAGCTAGATGCAAACCACGTATTGGGGATGCTTTCTGATCCGCAATTAATGACAATAAAAATTTGCATGCAATAATCTGGTAAATGAGCCAAGCGGCCATGGCACCTACACCTAGATTTTTTTCATATAACCGAGTATTTACTATTGTTTTTCAATACTGATTTTTACTGATTGATTCTTTTTCAGTACCGAAATACCAAGGAACTCATTTCCCATTTCAATACTGCAGAGTTTAAATATTGCATCAATGAAATTGTAGAAATTGAAGCAAAAAATGCATGGGGTAAATTCAATCACTTTAAAAACCTTGGCAACATGTTAATATTCCAATACTTACTACTTGATCGACCAGGCTGTTCAAAATGGCCACTTAGCCCAAGGTTACTCTTGGAATGCCCCCTACACCAACCCAACCCCACCCCCCTCTCCCCCTGGCAAATCAGACAAAGCTTGTAAGCACAGTAAGGTTGTATTCTAGGCCTAAAGTTGTTATTTCCAATCATGTAATCAAGCGGAACCACAGTAATATAAATATCAAGGTATTTTGTTAGTTACCACCGACTATTCAAATTGAATACAGACATGCCCCTGGATTCCTTATAATTTGTGGCAGGTTTGCTTACCGTATCCCAGATCTGCAATTTAATCTGTTTGCCATCAATGTTTATCATGCGCGCTCCAAATTCAACACCTGTACCGAAGGAAAAACATGTAAAAATGCAGCACATCAGATTAACATCTATTCAACATTTCAATTTTCAAGCCTGTTTCCAGAGATGTATTCGAGTCCATCCCTGCAAGTCCATCACAAGCCCTCTGGTACTAATTCCAATCACAAGCTATTCAAATAAGCTTTGACAAAGGCATTCCTTTGTCAAAGGCATTCCTTTGTCATTGTTCATCAAGTTATTTGTGACCTGCATTATGAAAGGAAGTTTCTGACTGGACTTGCAAAGGACTTGTGAAACTAGAAAGGACTTGCAGGGACTCTACTACAACTCTGCCTGTTTCAAATCATGCTGTTTCCGGAGTGAAATGGCTGTCAGAATAATGAATCTGACAATCAAATGATTGATCATTAAATACACAAATCTGAGCATGTGAGCCATGCACCCTTCACCACTGTAGTTGGACCCCAAAGCTGTGGTGGCATTGGGTGCATTCAATCCCGCAATTAGGTTCTCACCTAAATATTGAGTATTCACCAATTTCTTTGTTTCGTGAAATGAAATCAACTTAAATTTTTAAAATGGAGTTTAAATAAATTATTTAATTGCTTATCACTTTGTTTAAATTACATTTCTTTATACAGGGCTCGAAATATTCACTGGACCGCTGGACCGAGTCTAGTGATTTAAGCGTCTGTCTAGTGAACTCTAGACTGAAGTAAACCAGTGGTCTAGTGATTTTTTTCACACACTGGATGAAATGTTATCATTGAAGTCCAATTCTTCTAAATCTGGTTAAAAAAACAAAAAACTTAACCCTCCTACTGTTATAACTATCATAACCTATCAACAAACCTAAAGCCTTCCTCTCCAACAGCTTGTGTGTTTCAACCTGAAACTCGATAGGTTTTGATAGGTAGGGTAGTTGGCTCCATTTTGGCACGGAGAGAGGAAGAGGTTAATTTCTAGAATGGCCGTTTTAAAGTATGAGGTAGGTGGTTTTGGAGAGGGTTCCTCAGAACAAACCTGCTACCCAAAAACAGGTCGGCAAAGAAAAAATTGAAACAGCAGTTGGTATAAAAAACATTGTGTATTCTTATGTTTACCATTATCTTCTGAAATACCTTCCAGTCGGAAAAAAAATTTAAGCTACTAGCCTGGCTGTCTGGTATATTTTTATCTAAAATTCGAGCTGAATCATGCTGCTGGGATGCTTACTGGTAAAAGAAAATTTCATGGACCGACAATATTCTTTTCCAGGACTAGAACTTTATTCGTTGGAGGGGAAAGGCAATTTGTCCTTGGAAGCAGCAGTGTATCAAGAAATCAGTTCTCTACCACAACTTTTTGAGGGACATCAAGGCAAAGACCAGTTGCCTTCATTGCCTCTGTGAAGTTCCATGCAAGACTTCCTAATCTTGTCAGCATGTTTGTAAAATGTCTGTGAATTTGCCCTGTGGACTTGATGACAGCTTGTAGAAATGACACTACAAACAGCGTGAAAATACAATCAACAGCATCAAGGGTGCTTCAGAATCTGTACCTTGCGACATTTATCACCAAGATTACCCCCCCCCCCAAAAAAGAAAGAAATGTTTTGTTTTTTTTAAATTGGGGAATTAAGTAATGCTTCTTTAGTTCCACTTCATTTTTACAATTGTAAAGCTGCAGTTTAACCACAACCCTTCTGGCTTTCTCTAGGCACCCTGCAGAATCCAATAGAATCCGACAACAGCAAAATGTCAAGTCTGCTACATCTGACAGAATCTAACAGCTAGAACTAAACAAATCCTTTGTTCTGGGCCTACATCAACAAAATCAAACAAAAATAACCCACTGTCGGATATTGAAGGATTCAGGGTTAATGTTGTACTGTGTATTATTTTGCATATTTAATAACAAGACAAGAGCTACATCGAGAATTGGAATAATAAACCGACTAAAAACCCAACCAATTTGCATAACATATCAGTTTTCCTTTCCTGTGAGATTTCAAAAACCTGAGGGTTTCAAACACTAAAATGAGCAGACTTCTCATTATCCCGAACCCTCCAGGGTATTTTGGCTAGAAACCCTGCCAGACGCATCAGATTGCATACTTTGTCACATTGACTTGTGTACAGAGTGCAGCAAGGTCAAGCTGTCACCACAGATGCACTGTGCTGCGTCTGGCAGGGTTAGGGTTATAGTCGCTTTCTCCAGATACATTTTCTTGTGCACAGTTGCCTGCCTTCCTTTACTCCTTCAAATGCATTCCGTTATGGGCCACACCAGTGAACAAAATTTCATAACGTCTATTCCCACAGCCCAACAGCAATATGCCTGATGCGGTGAACCCCAATGCCAAGATTGCCTTCAACCTAATTAAAATTGTTTGTTTGACTGACCAACCATGCAAGTGCAGACCACACACTGATCAATGTGCTATACTCGACTTGTGCATGATGTGTTGGTCCCATGCTTGCCCATTAGCATTAGTTTATTCATATCATACACTATTAACCCCAACTCCCAAGGGTCTCTGAAAAATCATTAACATTTGAGGATTCAGGGCTATTGGGGTTAATAATGGAAATGAGATTATCAAGATATATGCTACATGTATACAGCCCTCAATATGGCACTAAGGGCCTGTTTGTTTCATACATATCCAGATCTCGATCAGTGATCCAACCGCTGGTTCGCTCTATCCATTATGCAAGATTTGGCGTGTGAACCAACAAATAAATCACTGATCGAGATCCGGATCTGTGTGAAACAAAAGGCCTTTTTACACTGTCCGAAATCTCGGGGATGGAATCGGATCGGACCCCGACATTTCTTTTTCAATCCTTTTCCCACTTTCAACCCGGCGCCAACCCGGGTAGCATGCTCTACCTGGATCGAAATCAACCCTGGTTGGGACCAGGGTTGAAAATCTCAACCCGAATTGAAATTGATTTTATCTTCATGGACCATGTCGAAAATGATAGTGTGAACGGGCCCGTAGTGTGAATACATGGGCCATGGTTGAACGCTTACACGGTTCTTGTAGCGGCCAGTTTGCGATAAGAACAGTATGAACGTTGCATCTCTCCGATCTGTGTCGAAAACAATCTGGGCTGAACCGGGGCAGATCCGGGTTGGTTTCAACATGGGTTGAAATGGATATAGTGTGAAAAGGCCTACATAGGCTTTGTGACAGAAGATAGTTTACCACCAGCATACAGGCAGCCTAATCAACAAGGTTGGCTCATACACACCACCCTAGGTCCTACCCAAGGCTACTGGTGAAGGTTAATTTTATTTCACTTCTTATTAGATAGATTTTTCATTACCTGGGACACAGGGTCAACACTTCCACATCTGAATGACACATGTGCAAAAAGCAAGGTCATGGTAGGCCACCCACAATGCTTTACGTTTCCTTTACAAGTTTTAGTGGAGGAAGAGATTAGCCTTCACCAGCGTCCTCAGATAGGGCAGTAGGTAGGACAAGTGAAATAGAAGAGGCAGTCTCCTTCACCCTTGACCATTATTTTGTTTCTTACCTATTGTGAGATCGTGAACTGGTTGAAACCTTTTGTCTGTAAACTGTAGGAGGAGACATGACTTCCCAACACCTACAAATAGAACAGAAATAGGCCATGAACTGAAATAACAAGTTGGATGTATTTGTGTTCATTCAATTTGGGGGGACAATGTTATCTGGTTATGCACCTATCAATTGTTATGCACCTATCAATCTGTTTTCTATTTAATGAAAAGAAAAAGTTACACAAAAAAATAACACGGGTTGACTGACACAGCCGATTAAAAATTCATTAGGTTGATTTTGATTTAAATAAATTTACCAGGATGTGGGTTTTGAACACTGGCACAGGCAGAGCAAAAGCACACAAAAGAATATTGCAAGCCATTTATAAGACCTCTCCCCTAAAATAAAATAAAAATGGAATAATACAAAAATAATTTCAATTACATTTCTTTTAAATCTTTCTTTTATGTAAATTAATATTTTGTTTGTAAATTTTTAATTGTTTTACTTTTTTTTTGGAATGTTGGTTTATTAAAATCTTTTCAATAGATTGTTGTGGTGTGGCCCCTTCGTGTTTTGGTCGGGCACCAAGAATCACTCCGCCATTGCTTTGTACACAGCTGGTTTGCGCATGCACCGAGTTGCACGAAAAATTCACTTTTTTCAGGTTTAACTTGAGCATATTCTCATTTTGAGGGGATCACAAGCTGCATGAATTACTACTCTGCATTTTGGGTGAGTGTTTGGTTGATATATTCAGGGAAACGGAAGATATCGGCAAAAAAAACAACAGACCGCTCAGAACCCTAGAGTTCTTCCAGCTCTAAACAGCAAATCTCACATGTCATGAGCCTTGAGTACTTCCAAAAATGTAAGGCTCTCCGTTAGCCTTACAAGGATATTCCTTTTTGGACCCCGTAACTCAATGGGATTTGCAATACGCTCTTGCGATATCAGTTACAATGTTCCAGAATTCCACTTTCCCAAACCTTAATCTCCCCAGAAGGTTATCCAATCCCTCCTACATATCTTTTAGACTTTTGCGGCCCATTTGCGGAACATTGAAACGGACAATTTATTGAGTAATGGAGTTTTTACTCACCAACCGACGTATGCAGCCAAAATGAACATGGCGTCGCACAGCTGACTGATACAGTCCACCAGAATGCGCATGCGCGTGGATTTTTCGAAGAAATTTGGGGCTCGACCATTTTTTGAAGGAGGGGGGTGCATCTTGTCTACATCGCGCAACGGTGATGTGTGCATGACGCGCTTTACACATCGTTGTGTGTGTTTGAACATTCCTTCGGTTTTAAAATGAACATTTACGGAATCTTTTTGGTGCTGATTAATAGTCGGTATTGCAACATTATAACGTTCAAAATTCGCTGACATTCAGTTTTGCGTTTGTTTTTGTATGCGGTATCTAATCTGGATAAAAACATACATTCCACACATCACCAAAGCGCGATGTAGACAAGATGCCCCCCTCCTTCAAAAAATGGTCGAGCCCCAAATTTCTTCGAAAAATCCACGCGCATGCGCATTCTGGTGGACTGTATCAGTCAGCTGTGCGACGCCATGTTCATTTTGGCTGCATACGTCGGTTGGTGAGTAAAAACTCCATTACTCAATAAATTGTCCGTTTCAATGTTCCGCAAATGGGCCGCAAAAGTCTAAAAGATATGTAGGAGGGATTGGATAACCTTCTGGGGAGATTAAGGTTTGGGAAAGTGGAATTCTGGAACATTGTAACTGATATCGCAAGAGCGTATTGCAAATCCCATTGAGTTACGGGGTCCAAAAAGGAATATCCTTGTAAGGCTAACGGAGAGCCTTACATTTTTGGAAGTAAGCCTTGAGTTGGAATTTTCAAGCTAGCCCCAAACAAAAACATGACAAAAATGACAAAGACAAGCATGAAAGTGACATAAACAATTGCACTTGGAAATATGCATACATAGTTTCCAGTGTTTACAAACAAAAGAAAGGTGTACAGCTCCTACAGCACCAACATGCCTACGACAACTGATAATTGTATCTATGTATTTAGGCCTATTTTCTTTTTGAGTTACAGCCAAGGAAGCAGCCATCTTGAATTGAAATCCTATTGAACAGTGCATGCACAAACCACCATGACCACGTCGACACACAACACGACGTGGCTGCTTTTCGATATTTACACATGAAAACAGAACACCGGTTACCTCAGAGGCACAATAGCGTATCAACGACAACAATCCCCACAAGAAAATCTCACCTGTGTCTCCTATAATGATATATTTGAAGAGATAGGCGTACGACATTTTGCCTTGTTTTTAGCAATGTACATAAAATACACTCAGCAAGCTACCATCAATTTAGGACACTGACTCTGGTTGGTATACTTGCGTATATCTTAAACTGAACACCACGGACTTTTTGTTTGGCGGGCACCACTGAAAAAAAAAAAACCTGTGTTGATGATGACGACGAATATATTGACGTCATTAATTAATTCGTGCACGCGTCGTCTGCGAACTGCCTCAACTTGAAGAGCAAACAAGAGGCAGTGACAAGAAAAAAATATAGAGAGGTTTCGTTAGCGAACTGTTAGACAAGCGTGTTTTATTTCTCCATGGTTAGAGAGACGACTACGTTTAGTGTCCGCGACGTCATCAGTTCAATAGGAAAAGGGAAAGTGTAAGCAATGAGGCATGATCAAGCAGTTCATCAGATGGTACTCCATTGAGGAAATGAGACAACACACTCGCCTCATTACATTGTACAAGATTCTCAAGAACGAATTGGCCATTAACAAGGATGAATATTGCAAAGGCCACAATAAACAACTAAACTACTTCAGTCAACCAGTTAATACTAAAATCATGCAACAGTCCTTCTTTCCCGAATCAATCGATATGTGGAACACATTATCTCATCCAATCATTTCTGCAGTACAACCAAAATCCAGTCAAATTACAACAAGGATAATGAACATGTTTAAAGCAAGGTAACATTTTAAATCAAAGCAGAGTATTTGGTTTTTTGTTTGTTTTGTTAAAAAAAAGAAAAAAAGAAAAGAAGAGAAGATAAAGGCCTGTTTTTGTAGTAAGCGCAGCAACTTTTAATTAAAGATGTTACGATAGTGTTATAGCGCCCTCTATAATTTGATTGATGCATGTGCATTGTACTGTGTGAGTCGACATCTTATGAATGGAGCATGGAATAAAACGTTGTAGACTAGTTCTCACAAATCCTAAACATCTAGACGGTTTTTGTGAAACATGCCACTGCTATGACAGTGTTAAACACTTCATTATCTCTTGTAAAAAATACACTTACTGCAGGAAAAATCTCCAAATGGCTTTTAATTACACAACAGAACAAATTACTTTAAGTAATTTGTTTAAACACAAAAATAATCTCATCCATATATTGCAATTCATCAAGGAATGCAATGAAACAATTTAATTCCTGCATTATCTTTCTATTACATGATTACTCCCATTCAACAATACATAACAGCACTGCTTATGACGCACATCATTGCATTCCTAAAACTGGGAGAGAAGTATGAATGGTTGGCTGGACAGGGCGTCACCCCACCTGCTGGAGGTGTTGCGAACCTGCAAATCAACCGGCGGGGACAGGTCCTTAAAATACATGGGACATGGGCGCTCTACCACTCTCCACCGCTGCCCGAACATCTGACGTCATACTTCGTGGCTCGTGATGAATAGTTTCAGCACGAGCAATTTTTAGCATAGAGGAAGCTAGTTTTTCGCTCATGGTGCAAAGAGCACAATCAGTGCTGTAGGCACCATTAACCAACAACAACAACAACAACAACAACTCACAAATCCTCCTCTGGAGTGTGATTTATTTAAGCTGCAATAAGCCAAAACATAACATTATAATTAGTGGGGCAAATTAGTCTTATTAAGCAGTGCACCATTCATCAAGCCTCCAGTTATACTCCCATGAGGATGTTTTAAGGAGGTATGATCTACAAGATACAAGGTGCACTTGTTTGACATTTTCCTCACTCGTCATTCTACACGTATATATCACCTTGTTTTACACAGATTAGCGGTCGCACTACACGTAAGAAACGGATAAAACCAACGAAAATGTTTACCAATTTTCGTCGCATACCGTTTACTACTAGTGGGCGCACGTACGTACTAACTGAGCGATAACGAAACCTCTTCAGGGGCGGATCCAGGATTGTTTGCAGGGGGGGGGGGGGGGGGGGGGGGGGTGGGGGTGGGGTGGGGGGTGTTCTGAATTGTTTTAGACGTACATTTGCCCAGAAAGTTGACGACCAAAATGTTACAACTTTCTCAACGTTGGTGGCGCCATTTAACCTCTTTGTTTTGTTCTTACCAGTACACGCAAAATAAGACCTTTACAGGTTTTTGCTTTTCTTTATGCGTAGGCCCTTACAAGCAACAACAAGAACAACAACAAAACGAGCGGGAGGGGGGAGGGGGGTTCGACGCCCAACCCCCCTTTTCTTTCCTTCAAATTATTGACTCGTAGTGGTGTGTTTCCAAAAGTGGGATATCATTTAGAATTTTTTTAAAACTTAACCCCTAAAAAGTGACTCCCACAAAACTTCATCCTGAAAATTCCTTTGATATTAATAGTTTATCTGGTGGATGATTCAAGCTATATAAAATGAGGGTGTTTAGGATACGCCGCTTGGCAATTATACATAACGCCCTTAAAGTGGCGGGGGGGGGGGGGGGGGGTGTCGGTCCAGGGTCGGCCTTGAGTGTGGCAGGATAGCTGCAGAACGTCGAGGCAAAGCAGAAAAAACATCGAATTTGCAATCGTTCTAAAGAGGTACGCAACCCCTCCTCCTAAATTTTTGATGCATTTTGACGAAAATGACTTGAAGTTTTCAGGGAAAGGATGGGAGCGAGGCCTGGGATCCGGGTAGAAGCACCCTTGGCATTGGGAGTAAATTTCAGTAAGGAGGGCCCGGGGTGCATTGAAAGGAAAAACGGAAGAAAAGACGACCGGTCATAATCCAGTTCGGTATTTCAACTGCGCATGTGCACAATGACATTTTATCCTAAATGACCCGCGTGACCTAACGCGCGCGTGTGAACGCAAAAGGACCACGTCTTAAATTCAATTAAAATATGGGCGTTCGCGTAACATGGTGTGACATTACGTCAGCAATTTAATCCCGAATAATTAGCTTTTGCCGAACTGGCTTATTTAAAAGATATACTGTCCCAATGCTCTTTTAGAGTTTCACCGCAATTTGTGTTTGTTTGTTTGTTTGTTGGGGTGTTTTTTTGTTTTTTTGTTGTCTTTTTTAGAAACACACAAGTTATTTGAGACATCGGACGAATGAACCCATCCACGTTTTGTTATCGAATAAATACTTTACAAAGTAGCAAAGTATTTGCGGTCCAAATATATTTCGCGTTCGTCTTTTTGTGCTTTAGATGCGCGAAAGCAACCAAAAACCCCTTTACGCCTACTATAGACAACAAAATTAGTTAACAAAACATGTTAGAAGAACATTATTTTGAAGAAAAAAACATTTTGGGGGCCTAGTAGCAGGCACGTTGGTGACGATTTAAATGCTGCATTTAAAAAAAAAGGAAAAGAAAAGAAAAAGGGGGGGGGGGGTAAGGAGGCATTGCATGCCCCGCGTTGGCCCTCTCCTGGGGTGCGTTCCACTCACGCGAACAACGCGAACGTTCGCCAAATTTGTGTGCACATCCATCCTATGGAAAATTGTTCGCGCACCTGGCCAACGTTGGCAGTGTTCGCGTGAGTGGAACGTACCCCTGGATCCGTCCTTGCATGGAGCGTCTTATTAGCTACACGTCAGCAGCCGAGTGGCTGGTTGCAAGCACAGCACGAATAAGCCAGTTCGGTATCTCAAAGGTCAAAGGTTATTCGGGATAAAATTGCTGACGTAATGTCACGCCATGTTACGCGAACGCCCATTCTGATTGAATTTAACACCTACGTACGTGCGCGTTGTCCGACCACCTTTTGCGTTTACACGCGCGCGTTAGGTCACGCGGGTCATTCGGGATAACATGTCATTGTGCACATGCGCAGTTAAAATACTGAACTGGCTTATTATCTAATGTACAGAGCGCCCTCTACATTTTTGCGGGAAGAAGCTGATCATGGAGTCAACCTTGGCGTCCATTTATCTCCTGCTTTATTGGGAACCTGAACATCCCACGACTGCCAAACACGAACAAGTCAAAGTGTTCTTCCCCATAACCATTTCATTTTTTTTACTGAGTAATAACATGAGATTCTACCTTACTCGGCCACATTGTGATTTTTTAGTGAAAAAAAATTCTATTCTAAATTAACACTTGAGTAAACTAAAACATAAATTTTATATTTTGAAGTAAGTCAGTATAGCTACCATTGACAACTCTTAACTAGATTGGCTGGAACATTTTTGAAGCAGTCTCCTCCCTGGTAAAAGTATGTAAATACGGATAAACAAGTTGGAAATAAATGTTACAATTGTGAACTGATACAACATCAACAAATGAAATGAAATTCTTTAAAATCTAAATTATTCAGATTTCAAAGGGAATGTTAACTGTGTCTTTTTGTTAAATGTGAGAATATTGTCCACAAGTCAGCAGTAAGGCTCAGACCTATTAATAATATCCATCCTATTTACAAATTGGAGAGAGAAAATAAAATAAATATTATTTTACAATGAATTATAATAGCATAGTGTACCCAACTAGTGTAACATGTAGACATAATAATGTTGATAAATGTGTGGCCTTTTTTTCCATATCATTGACAAAATCGCTTTATTCAAATAGATTTTTAAATACTAGAATCTAAATACCACTTGGGATATTTTGATTGTAAAGATACATTTTAGATCAGTTTGAAACCTCAAATAACAAATAAATAACGAATTTTACATTTATTAAGAAAACTTGTCCTAAATTAAGGCTTTTAAAATGCACTGATGCTGTACAGTCACTCTGAAGAAGATGCATTAGGCAGAGAAATCAGGATGTTTGTCATAGGAAAGATGTCTTCTCTACATACAGCTAGCTCTTCATTAGAAGACTTCCTGACATTTCACTGCACAATTCATAGACTTTTCTCTTTCATCATCTCTGTTCTATTAATAATTACAGGCTCCCCATGTTTCGACCCTCACAAACAACTCAGGCGTGAAATTTGAGGAAAATAAAAATTCCACCAAAAATTCAGAGGCATTTTGATTTGTAGGTCATTTTGGAATGATAAAAACCAAAAAATCTTCCGGAAATCTGGAAGACATCTCACCAAAAATCCTGAAAGGAAAAATCCGGGGAAATCTCACCCCTGACAACTTCAGATGTTTATCAATCCCTCAATTCTAGTCGGCTCTTTTTTTAAAGATCCCGGACATGTCCAACTTGCCAACTGCATCTTTTTCATGACAAGAATTTGAAATGTTTAAATTCTGTTGTTTCTAGATGCTTTTTTGGAGTCATCATGTTGTTGGGGATGACAGTGCTTTATTATTCATGATGCTTGACAATGCACCAATGTTTCCACAACTAACTGCGATGGGTAGAGAAGCTGATACAGTGATTCCTTTATTTGCTATCTGTTGAGAGAGATGAGATGGAATGAAGGCTCGTTTTTGAAACAGCTATAGTCTCAAATTGCACAGTACTTTTTCTGTTTTCTTTGCTCATAAAATCTGCAATGAGGTTTACAAATAAATGACTTGTTTTCAACTGTGGAAAAGACTTGCTCGGTTGTGTGCCTAGGCTCTCTGTTGTGCTGGATAGGAGTGGCACACACCCTTTTGACGTCTGTTTTTTTTTAAAGTTTTTTATTTTCCAAGCACTATTTGTTGTTGTTTTTTTTTTTTTTGGGGGGGGGAGAGGGGGGGGAGGGGGTTCTTTATATACCAGTACTCATTGCAGTGTATTCCACAAATGGATTTAATATAATTTACTATACCTGGTGCTGGTAAGAATCATATTGCTGAGTCTTAGATGTGACAGGTGAAAGCTCAGCGTAGACCTTTGGTGGTGATTTCTCAGCAGATGTCATTCCAAGGCTGGTATCGTTCCCAGATCGGGGAAGAGATGTGGCAGAGAAGCCTTGTCCTGAAGATCCAACAGCAGGGCAGAGGGTCGACCTCTGACACTGGAGCAGTGGTGGTGGTGGTGGTGAGAGGATGAAGTGAGGTGGTGTTTGGTGTGGAGGGCTGGGTTGGGGTACAGCACACATCATAGGGTCACAGCTACTGGACAGCAGTTCACCACCTCGAAACAGTGGAATTCTGCCTGCTTGATAATCAATGAAATTAGAACAATAATTCAATTCTAGGGCATTCAAATGAACTGGAACATGATGTTGCACGTTAGGCTTAAAGATATTTCTGCAGTATGTGACAAGACTTAGAAGTTAGAGACAATGTTTTGGAAATTTCTTTTGCAGATGGACTAGACCAAGTCTTGGTATAAGCCTTATCGCTAATACCGCCTGGTTGCGACGTCACAATGGTCAAAAGGCATTGTGCAGGGGCGGATCCATGATTATTTGCAGGGGGGGGGGGGGGACACTGAGGACACACTTATACAATGTTGGTGGTGCCATTTAACCTCTTTGTTCTTACCCGTACGCATAAAATAAGACCTTTACATGGTTTTGCTTTTCTGGTTCATACTTTGGGCATGTTTTTGAATCCTTTTGAATACCCTCCCCCCCCCCCCCCCCCACTGGATCCACTTATTTTGTGGGAAGGAAAAAAGGCACATACATTGCTCCATTTTCCTTCCCACAAGGCCCTTTGACCACTCTGACGTAAGTACAGGCAGGCGCATTCTCACATTTTGAGAAAATAACAAGATGGTATCAGAAAGTAGGCCTATGTGGGCCTTCAACATTAACTTATGAAAGTTTCCTAATGAGTGATGTATATAAAAGATTCACTGAAACAGTATTAGGGCCTAGGGGGCCTATACATGCTAGGCCTATAGCCTATAGGCAACTCAGTGTTTACTTCAATTTCTGTTGACTATAGTCCAATGATCAAACAAACTTAGGCCTACCGCCTAAACTTTGAAAGCCTTGGGCTTGGCCAATGTCATCCCGAATCACGACAAATTTCCTCAGCTGTCCTTGTTGGTTGTACAGGGAGGAGAAGTCGACGGGCCGGGGCTCGGACGGGCAAGTTGCCGTGAGTGAACCGCTGGCCGTGTTGGCTACTAACGTGAGCCCCTGCATGCCGCTGCCACCGGCGCACCAAGCATTGCTGTAGCACTGCTGCCCTGGGTCAAACGAGCTGGTCGGTCGCGGTCGGTGGTACGGGCTGAAGCGATTATTGATGTCCCGGAGAGGTTCGGCGAGCCTGACTGGGGCATAAGTGAGCCCCTGGTGGTGGAACAAAGTCTGAGGGTAACCTCCAGGGGAACCCTGGGCCTGGGAGCCCAAGTGATACGGCGCGGTAGTGAAGTAGGAATTCTCAGCGTTCTCGCTGCCGCCTCGATGGCGGCTGCTGGCTCGGCGAACATGCCCCAACATCTCCGGTCGGTTGCGGTTGAAGTACGGGTTCTGAAAGTGATGGATGTCCTCTCCGGACATGGTGTCCTTCGAGGACACCGCGGCCAGCTTTCGGAACCCATAGAGATTAAGTTGTCGCACAAAACTCGAGAAGTTCTGGGTTTTGAAGACGCTGAATTCGTCGTTGTACAACACTTCGTTTTTGAAGGTTGTGCCGTTTATTGCTATGCAGCTTCCGCCATTACTCCAGCCGATAGACTGAAACCGTCCGCCATTCACCAACTTCCATAACTTCCCGGGAAAGGTGTTAGAGTTTATTGGGCAGGAAACGGCACCGATGCTCGAAGAACTCATGGTGGTCGATAAGAATTTCTGAAGGAATACGAAAGAACTGCACGTACGTACGCCGAGAAACCTTTTTTTGAAAAATTCGAATCAAGCGAATTTACTGTTGCGTTTTTGCACGCGTTGTGCGCGTGCGACGCGTGGACGGCGCACCGGCACGCGTGTATGCAATACGCGCGCGCACGGCTGATGATAAGCTGCCGATATGCGTTCGTCCTAAAATTTCTGTGGTTGGAAAGATCATTCAAAAGTAGAATACAATAACGTACATGAGCGTCCCATGAAAGTGCGCCGTTTGTATGAAATCATTGGCGAAAATAATTTTGGGACGTTACTTTGGTTCGGAAAATTCGGACCTTGGGAATTCAGAGTGGTGCCCTTGGTGCTTTGTATGAATGTCCGGATATGCTTCGGGGTTTTTCTGCATTCTCCGTAACATATTGAAATTAATTAGAGTGAATTTTAAAAGTGTAGGCCTACTCTAAATGCAACGCGGCCGAAAGTACAATTACAAGTATACGCAAACAACTTAAAGGGACACATTGCCTTCAAATGTCATGAAATTTTGCTGTTTGGAAATGTTCCTTGTCTTTTATAAGAGTTGTTCATGCAAAACAAACACGTATAGTGTGTTGTAATTAGTGAGTAGTGATTACAAAACAAAACATTTGCCGCTGACTCCTGACATCTGACCCGCGAAAAATAGACTTATTTCCAGTTGTAAATACCACCGTCTAAATAATGCGCAAAATACGCTGCAAGAGTCTTTAGGCTGGCGCCGCAGCCAGTGGCCTTGTGAACCTATCAGATGATCGCCAGGTACAATTCTCTACCTCGCGATTATCGCCAGTGCTGCGCTGCGCGCCGTGCCATAGTACATCAAAATGGATCAACAGAACGTACTTCAACCAGATGCGACTGGAAATACGACTGGTGAACACGGTCCGCCATTTTGTGGAGTCAAAAATTTGGTTCTACAAAATGGCGGACCGTTATTTGTCACGAAATTAAACAAAAAACACGCAATTTGAATGGATAGTTATGTGAATCTTTATATTCTACTTTAAAAAAAGCTTCCCAACCATTATGCAGTTCTATAGCCCAAATCCAAAGCAATGTGTCCCTTTAAGCGCGTCATGAAGGTTATAAACGTCACGGCAAAAATCACCTGCAGCGCAGTACGCGCACGCGTTAGCGTTGTTTGCGCAGAGAAAATACTCAAAACTGACGCTCATTTACTGATTGTGCGTTTCGGTTTTGGGCGTATCGGCTTCGATAATGCAAATGTATAGAATACAGACGCAGACGGCAAATAGCCGTCATAACGTCAAAAGCCGTACACAATTTCGAGTTTATCACTGAGGTTTGTACACAAACATATGGATGCGCCCAGCAGGCATCACTTTGTACATCGAGTCAGCGCTCTAGTAAATTTATATAACTCTCTGGTGGTCTCGATATAGGCCTAAACCACGAACGGATAATTGAATTAATTGACTTCATTTTTGGGGCGTGTACAAATTTGCCTCCGGGCTACCGTAAATTAACACCCCAAATGAGTTTCCGTCCTCTAACAACTACCGCGGTAGCCTATGGGCCTAAAACCCCTTACCCATCCTACCCTATCAGCAGCTATACTCCCACTTATTGGCACAAAGTGCCATTCCTGATCCTCGTAAACCCAACCCAAACCCAACCAGTTCGACACACACATACCCCACCCCAAGCTCTAATCAATACCCAAAGGCATAATCCGTGCCGGTATGCCCACCACAATTATCAGTTGCAGCGGCAATGTCCCACCCCCACCACCCTCCCCAACCCAACCAGTGGCGTATCCAGCGGGGGGGGGGGGGGGGGGGGGGGGGTTGCAGGGGGAGGGGGGAGGGGGAAACCCCACTGGCGGCATTTGAGGCGTAATATAAAACAAAAAGAAATAGTGTTTTTAAGACGATTTTAAGACGATTCAGACGTTGTTAGCCCTCCCTGGCACAAAAAAATATAGCTGGATACGCTATTCCGTTGCTCACCCCACCACCTTCGAATATTGAACAACATGCACACACCACATGTGCCGCGCCGCCGATTTGTGCCATTGTACGTGTACTTTGTATGGGCATCCGAACTGGTACTAGTATAGAGCACCGAAGTGATGACGTCAATGCAATGTTTGGAACCAGAATACTTTTGTTATGTGTTTGCATGACTGGCTGTTAACAAAGGAACAGTCGAAATTTACATTTGTTTGGAACCAGTTGTCATGCCAACTGACGTCAGACTTCTGTACTACAGGCCGATGTCTCAAACATGTTTATTGGTAGAACATGTTTAATCATGCAAGAACCAGGCAGTCGGCCACAAGAAACAAAACAATTTCTCTTTCAACTCCTTATTTGTCCAGTCGAACAAAAATAAACGCTGTGGCTCGATACCTTTATTGGTTCTGCAGGATTTCCACATCGAAAATCGCAAGAATACAGAAAAGATCGAATTCGTGAAATTCTAATGCCCCGAAAACTCCATATGTTTTACACACACTTCCGCCTCACCGCACCCTTATGCGCGCGCGTGCATAAATCTTAAGAAAAGTACTTCTAACTTTCTTCGTCAACAAAGTCGGAACGGTTGGTCCAGTCTATTGATGATTATAGTATTTATATTTTTCTCACGTGCTGCTGTCAAAATTACATTTTTTATTTTTGCACAAATGGCGAGAAATGTATCCACAACCCGGAAGCGTTTGTAAACAGCTGAACTGTGGCACCACCAACACGTAAATAAAGCAGCTGATTGGCTTAATGCCAGACATTGGCGGTTTTGTCTCCGCCTCTAAAATGACGCTCTGAACGTCATGGCTAGCACATATATATTACTCCGCGCTTGTTTACAAGAGATTTTTTAGCCATCCTTGAAAAATATAACAGAATTATATTAAATAGGTATATTTAAGCATTTCATAATGTAAAATCAGCTCCAATATTTGACATTCAGTCGCGAAAAAAAAAAATTGTATGAAAATATGTCCCTAATTTTTTGCATAGAGATATTTTTATGGGAGTAATGCGGATTTCCCGCCATTTTCAGCTCGCGACATCAAAGTACGCGCGCCCTGCGTAAACTAGTGTATACGATCGATTATGTGAACTACACGTATTCGATGCGTGCATGGATTTAGCCAAGTGGGATTTAAATCGAAAATGGCCGAGCCAAAGAGTGAGGAATTAGACATAAAACAACGTTTTGAGGAGCTTTGCCTCGGACTCAACCTTGACGATGTATCGGGGAGAGAGGCATGGGATACATTTGAAAGAATAAGCATTAATTATACGCTTGAGGTGAGTCACTAACGTAGAGAAAATCTTTCTGCAAATGGTCATGCCAGCGTTCGTGTTGTTTACGTTGTGTGTACGTACATTCCGACTGGAACTGGAAGTTGACCTGCCTTGCTTTTTATTTGATGCTTCCAATTGAGTGCCCAGATTCCGGACTCCGGAACTTCAATTGTATAATGTTTATTGATTTTAAAATTTAGCCTTTCTCAGTTTCAGTGAAAAAAACAAACCGAAAGTTTGGTCAGCCTAACACAATAGTTCAGTTGGGCCTTGGCCTAGGCTACATGGCCTAGGCATGCGCTTTACAGTCACTTCGCCCAAAAACCACATCGCCCTCAACCACTTCGCCCTCAACCACTTCGCCCAAACGCCACTTCGCCCAAACGCCACTTCGCCCAATTACCCCTTCGCCCAAATGCCACTTCGCCCAAAAACCACTTCGCCCAAAATCCACTTCGCCCAAAAACCACTTCGCCCAAAAACCACTTCGCCCATGCCCGATCCGTATGCCCTTTTTTCATTTCATTAGTTTGTTACATAAATTGTACATCATCCCTCATATCAGTTAAGATGTTAGAATATAAATGTTTGTAAAAAATTACGATATAAATTTTACGAATTTTTTATAAAAACCTCCGGAATACCGTACCAGCGCTCTACTACCATGGAGGAAGGTTCCTTCCTCCATGATACTACCCTATGTTGGCGGTCTCCCAAATTGTCAGTATCTTTGTTTGGGTTTGGGTGGGCGCTTGTCAGAAGTCATAAAATCGTAATAATTTGAATGACCACTTGATAAAAATAATTGACCTATCGCGGTGGAATCGCGTCAACGCAGCTTATAAATTATTATCCAATCACATCAATTAAAATTCCACGTGGAATGCGCAAAATCTGAGACAAACAAAAATTACCACACAAAAATCCCATAGGGTTGTCTAAGGGGCGTGGTTATAAACTCGTAAACGGCGACAGGTCAATTGCCTATAAAACTAATAAGAAAAGAAAAGCATGGTCACAAAAAGGATGTCACAACGCAAATAAAGTTTTGAATGCACCATCAAAACGAAATAGAAAACAAAAACAAACACATTGGGAACAAAATCTTGGGTGCTTAAAAATTGGGCGAAGTGGTTTTTGGGCGAAGTGGTTTTGGGGCAAAGTGGTTTTGGGGCAAAGTGGTTTTTGGGCGAAGTAGTAATTGGGCGAAGTGGTTTTTGGGCGAAGTGGCGTTTGGGCGAAGTGGGAATTGGGCGAAGTGGCGTTTGGGCGAAGTGGTTGAGGGCGAAGTGACCGACAACCAGGCATGCTAGCCTAGGCCCTAGGGTAGGCCCAACCTCATTTTTGCAAAGAAATTAAACCTGTTAAAATATTTAACTGGTGTTCTGTTCATCATGCTTCCCCCTATCCTAAACAATTTTACAACTAGGCCTAACCCTAAGTTCCCTTCTTTCTTGACCTGTGTTTTTTTAAAGATGGTGCTTAAGTTATAGCTGTTAACCAACTCGACTTTTAACAACTTGATCGTAAACTAAAGTTAGACCTAACTCGACCATCTGTGACTAGCGAGACAAGTCATCTGACATGTCCATTGAGATGATTTAGCATTGAGACAAGTTGTTCGATGTCATGCATGCACTTTATTCTGCACATTTAATGGAAATTTTTTTTACAGTGCCCATCAAATTCGAGTCGACTTGTAAACATGCTAACTCGTACGCAAACGACTCAGTCATATGCATGCCACCTCGTACATGCACTTCAAGTTCAACTAAAACAAAGTCGAGGCTCAGTGGGTGAAAGTAGTCTTAACAGGTTTTGGCATATCAGTTTCAAAACTATCTGTCATAATGCAAACAAATAACACCAACAGTCATAAGTGGACATGCGGCAGTCCGATCCATACTCCGCATCTTCACTAAATGATTTAGCATGCGTACGAGTTGACCAAAATATACACGTACGGGTTTGCACGTGTACGGGTTGGCGTGCATATGAGTTGATCTGTTTCCGACCCATCATGCAAATTAATAGGACACATAAACATATGCACGGTCATGTTGTCTCCTCGCCAAAGTTGACTAGTCTCCTTGGACTGGTTAATCCCTTCAGTACGGCTTTTATAATGGGGCGTTGGTATGCCAGACGGGTTTGTACAGCCAAGCGTAACGCACACAATAGGCGAATAATGGAATGAATACGAAGAAGAATGCGGGTATAGACGTCGGCCAGCCACGTGGTGTATTTCAAACCGCGGATATAGTCGTCATCTGTATTCAGTGGTCAGAACGTTCCACTTGTTTGAAGGGTCGAGTTGGTCAATGGTCAAGGGCATCTGTCATTCCAGTCAAGTATTCTTATAACTGTGATTAACACTTGTAATGTTCTTTCCATTGCAAAGGGAGATGATCTGCACTGGCTTGTGTGCGCTCTGTATGTTGCCTGTCGGAGATCCACCATTCCCACTGTTGGAAATGGAACAGTTGAGGGCAATTGTGTATCATTGACCCGCCTGCTACGATCTTCAAGACTGAGGTAAGGCCAAATGATGATCCGTGACTGAACTCACGAGAGCCTCCAAGCCCAGTGTGCACTCATTTCCACCAAGTGTGTTTAGAATGCCGAACACAAGAAAAATGGTGCATGGTATTTTTCTGTAACTCTTAGGAGTGCAATTGAGATGTCATTTGCCCCCTTTTCATGCATTCTGGAGCCTATCGTTATACTAAATTATGTATAGCGATGAGGACCATCCAATAGCCAGCCAAAACGATAAGCCATTGCTTTTCTGGCTGGTTTTGGTATTTGTTTAGCAAGAGTGTTCTTGCTAAGTGCCAGTGTCAATATTTTACTTTTGAAACGGAACAATGCCAAATGTGGCCAATTCCAGTTGAACTTGAACAAAGTTGTATACTCTGTGTGCCGTTTTTGCTCATGAGAAACACAATCCATTAATGAGTGGTGAAACTAGCACTTTAAGCTAGTTCACTGTACATTTCAGGAGTCCACAGATTTGAACTAATCCTGTAGGATATTTTACAGTTTTGAAGAAAAAGAAATACAAATGGGCTCTGAGATTCATACAAGGAGGTTGTTCTTTTTAACTAGCCCCCCCCCCCCCCCCCCCAGGCAACTCGAAAAGCAAGTTCTGTCATCAGAGCAGTCTTTGCCAGTGTATATTTTCTGGGCTGGGGAAAAAAGTAAAACCCTTGTAGGTTCATAATGGGAGGTATACTGAAATGCCATGCAGAAGAGTAATTTTTGCCACAAGATCGCCAATATTTAGTGGCTTATAAACACAGACCACCAGACCTCCGCCATTGGTCCCAAATTATAGCAGCATTTACCTGGTCCATGCTACCCTCAAAAATAACAAATTTAAGGAAGTCCAGTGTTAAGAGGAAAAAAACATGCAAGGAATTTTGAAATCAACACTTGTACGGAGTCCTGAAAAGATGAAAAACGGGACTGGCCGTCATAGAAAATATTCCGTTATTTATCTTCCAGCGTTATCCAGTTCTTCAGCAAGATGAAGAAATGGGAAGATATGGCCAACCTGCCCCAGCAATTCCGGGACAAAGTTGAGCGTCTGGAGCGCAACTTCAACGTCTCGACCGTCATCTTCAAGAAATGCCAGCCCATATTCCAGGACTTATTCAAGAGCGTGTCTGGCGAACAGCCACGGGCGCCACGAGGGCGCAAGCAAAGGTAACAGTGACCTCGTTTGCTTTATTAGTTGGCCGTGTAACTCTAGACTGGCCCATGTCGCCAAAAATATAATGCTGAAGTTTGAGTCTCATTTTTTCACAGTTGAATTCTCAATAATGATTATAAATCCCTTCTTTATTTTCAAAGTTTAATAGACCGATCTGTCAATACGTCAAGAGGCGGAGCTTATTGGATTGGTCTGTTGACGAATTATTTGTATCGTCAATAGACGCGATGAAAAACTTTAAAAAGGTTTTCATGTTGTGAAATTTTGAGTCAAAAATTTACAGTAGTTATCATTTCTGTTATTAAAGAAAAATTCTGATTGAGTCCGGATGTATGTATTCCGTGACCTGGGCTATACCATTCCTGTATTCATCCAACTGAGTGGAATGGCATGTGTAATGTATCATATCTACAAATCCCTTTAACACTAACCTTGCTAAATCCAAGAATTTTTACCCTCCTACTGTTATAACTATCATAACCTATCAAAAAACCTAAGCCCTTCCTCTCCAACAGCATGTGTGTTTCAACCTATCACTCGATAGGTTTTGATAGGTAAGGTAGTTGGCTCCATTTTGGCACCGAGAGAGGGAGGGTTAATATGATTTTGCATGCACCCAAGGGGTTAACCCTAACCCTCCAGGGTATTTTGGCTAGAAACCCTGCCAGACGCATCAGATTGCATACTTTGTCACATTGACTTGTGTGCAGAGTGCAGCAAGGTGAAGCTGTCACCACAGATGCACTGTGCTGCGTCTGGCAGGGTTAGGGTTGATTGAGGAAATTTTGCATACTCAATTTCATAAAAATCTGTAAATGTTGGGCCGGGGTCTGGGGGAGAGGACAAAATCCATCCCCCCAGGAAGTTTTTACTTTTTAATGTAACATTTTGAGTTTTAACCACTATGTTCTGTTGCAATTTTGCTTATTGCATGCTCTGGTGACTGCTTAACCAAATCTATGGTGTTTACAACGAGATTGTCTCAACGTAAACTGCTACAGGGTTTAGTTTTACCCTAACCCTGCCAGACGCAGCACAGTGCATCTGTGGTGACAGCTTGACCTTGCTGCACTCTGCACACAAGTCAATGTGACAAAGTATGCAATCTGATGCGTCTGGCAGGGTTTCTAGCCAAAATACCCTGGAGGGTTAGGGTTAAGGTACAATGTAACCCGCAAGATAGTATTTTAAAAACTTGATGGAACTTGATGCTTGTGCAAGTCATTGTGGTTTGAATTAAATGACCTTTCTGACTGATTGTCGCCTTGATTTCAGGAGACTGCCCTGTTCCTATTCAGACCTCTTCTCCTTCTGCTGGACACTGTTTATTCTCATCAAAGGTAAGTCCTCTCTAGTGATTTGATATAGCTGTATGGTTCTGGTGAAAGCTCTGGATTTTGTTTTCAACTTGCACGCTCAATTACGTGGAGCAGCCCTTGTAGGCAAAATTTCAAATTGAAAGCAAAACATGACAGTTTTGAGCTTTGAACGGTCAAATTTCAGAATCTAATGCTGTTTTGCAACCATAAGGCCATTGCTAAGCGCCCTCTTGTGTTTTGTACACGGGCATTAGTTGAGGGCGCTGTCCAATAAACTTTAGTATTGTACTCGATAGTTGTATACTCAAGTAGTTTATTTTAATAGGCTGGATCATTAAGCTCCATGCATTAACCAATCACAGCCATGTGCGCTTCAAGTCACACATTTTGGATCATGGTCGTGGATGTAATTGGTTAATATGTGAAGGGGTGGCGCTTAACCCAAATCCTCCAAAATCCTCTTTGCCATTTGGGGGATTTGAGGGTCTTTGGAAGTTGAAGCATCAGAGGATTTTGCAGGATTGAGGGCATTAGAGGATTTTTGCCTCTGGAGGAAAATGGAGGATCCAGGTCATCAGGCCCAATCTGGTGCTGGATGATTTTGGAGGATTGAGGTTACTGGGGTGTTTATCCAAAACCCACTGGAGGATTTTGCAGGATTCAGGCAGTGGTCCCCAGTAAGAAACATTGAAGGATTTTGGAATCAGAGGATATTGGAGGATTCAGGTTACATGCAGGAAAAAGATGAATGGAGTTAGGGTTAATGGCTACATTTGTACTTAATGCGAAGTACGGTGTTGTAGTTGAGTAGTGGCCTCTACATTGGTGCTCCTTGCAATGTTTCTGAAGGCAATTGTATATCCAGATACCAAGCCTGGAACTTTATGGAAGCAATGGACACAGTTGCATACGATGTTCCTGGCCGCGATTTTTATTCTGTACCACATATTTTCTCGAGTATTATTGTGTACTTGGCTGTGGGAGCTGCAAGACAGGTTCTCAGACTTGTTTTCCCTTGAAATAAAATCATCCACACCACATAAAAATAGAACCCTAACTAAATTAACCCTAACTCCCTCCACCATTTTTCCTCCAAGTAACCTGAATCCTCCACAGCCTTACGCTTTACCACCATAGCCACAATAGCAGCTCAACCAAATTGGTTTACTGCAACCATATAGTTGTCTGAATGACGTCATCTAGCGCCCTCTATTGATAGCTCTATAGAATATCTTCAATGGCAAAGCAGAAAACCTATTGCCATAGTGAATATGTGATACAGAAAAAACAAAATCGCTCCCAGCTTTTGCCTTAAGCAGCCCTTTAAATGTTCCCATAGACAATTTGATTTTCTAATACAAGTACACTTTGCTGAGGAGAGACTGCCTCGCTCCTTCCAAGAACAAAGTTCAACGCTATATTGAAACCCTCAGCAGTCAATTTCATGGGGTTTGCCAAGCATAAATATTTTCTTAGCGCAAAAAGTTATAAGCCCAAACTCCATGTGATTTTCATGCTAAGCAAAAAACATGAAAATGTATGGAAATGTGTATTGATATTGATGGATTTTAAGGGAGCATATGCTATAATTTGCAGCTCTAGGGCAAAAATGTTTTTTATAGCAAAACTGCTCTTTGCCATTTACAAGTATTTGAGTATTGCAAAACTTGGTTGTTTTCTTGAAGTTGGATGTTCAAGTTGTTTTTCATGAAGATCAAAGATAAAATTTGTAAAAAGTGTACAGAATTGCGAATGAAGCTGATCATTTTTAACAAGTTCTTTTTCTTTAATTGTGCTATAGATTATTTTTCATTGTCACAAAATTCATTTCATGTGTATTATTTGTCAAGTACATGTACATGTGACAAACAACTTTATAATTTCAAAAAGACAGCTAGAATAAATCATTTAATGACAAAAAACCTGCATGAAAAAAAGTCACAATGCGACATGATCTCACAGCATGTTGTGATAATAAAATTATACCACAAAAAAATCACGCCAGCATATATAGTGATGAATTATTCATATGATTGACCCAAGTTGACCCCCACATGTCTGGAAGCCAAACAGTCATGCCATGAACTTTGCATTTGATGTACTCATGCAAAGATTTTAGGTTTGAGTTTACAATAGCTTTTATGAGGCTACAGGCCATTCATATGCTAATGATGTTTGTGACTTTTTTTGGCGGGTAACTGATGTGTCCCAACTTGCCTGAACTTTTTCCCCTCCCGGGGTTCTGTAAATAGAGGGTGGAATTGGGTTTCATTATTTTTGATTAGGGTGTAATTTAAGTTTTGAGGGCTCAAGCTTCGGGGTGTGAGTTTTGAGCTGCGGGGTAGAATTATTTCAATAAATTCAGGAATTAATACACGGCTGACGGTAAGACATTTTTAATTTGACTGTTGTTTTTTGTTTTTTAATATGAATGAACTGATTTGTCATTGAAGTGGTTTGTCAAAATAATTATAATACTACATGTATTTGTGAATTGTACAACTGTAGTGCTTCTTGAGGTTCTTCTTTAACCCTAACCATCCCTAACCTGCCAAAATCAAACACCCCATTTGTGTTGAATTTTGTGTGATTGGGTACTGTAGAGCCTTGTCACCATCACTTTGCATGGGACTTGATGCCCTGATTTTGTCTAAGTACAAAGAATGTGCCATTGGTTTACTACAGTGTTGGAGTTTGTGTGGTTAGGGAAGGATTCTAGTAAAAAGCCTTGGGCTGTTAGGGTTAATGAGGAATTTGTTTTATCTGTCTAAATATGGATAGATGTACAGTCAAACACCTTTATAACAAGGTCCTTGGGACTTTACAATTTACCTTGTTATAACAAGTACCTTGTATTATCAGTAATGGAAAGCAAAGACTCGGGACCTATTTTTGTCCTTGTTATAAGCAGTATGTTGTATTAACAGTGCTCTTATTATCAGGATTCGACTGTAATAGTATAAATATATTTATATAAATATATAAACAAAAGTGTAGGTCTCTAGTGAACTGTCCTTGTTTTTAGTGTATGGGTCATTCTATAAATCTGGGGTCCAATTTTGGTGTCCCTGTTAACCCTAACAGTCCCAAATCCTCAAATTTTAATATGATTTTGCATGCACCCTAGGGGTTAGGGTTAATGCCTTCTATCTCTTAGAGTGAAACGTAAAGCAAAGTACGCATGTACCTGCCAATCAAGTAAAACATATAGGGCTGTACCGAATATTCGAATACCTTTTTGCCGGTTTGAATATTCGAAAATACATATATGCACGTACAGATATGACTTTGATGCTATTTTAGTACAAAAGTTACGGAGCTTAGCAGCGTCAAATGCCGCATTTTTGTGGAAGGTAACTTTTTGTGGCCAGGTTTTTGTTCCCGTCCGTAAAACCCTTGACACTTGTAAAAAACTATTCTTTCAAAAACGCAGGCTGGAGTTTGGTTTCTTATCAGAACGTTATGTACCCGTAAATGATCTTGATACAACAGGCGCATGTAAACAAATGTTGATCGAGCAGTCCATAATGTCGATCGCCACACGTAAAACACAGGCGTAATGCACGGCATGCAGTTGCAGCTGACGTGTGAAAAACTTGATCGGCGAGTATCGAATATTCGAATATTCGGTCAAATGCAGTTTCGAATAATCGAATACTGAATTATTCGAAAATGAACAGCCCTAAAAACATAGTGTGAAGTGAATTTTAACGATACTTGATGGGAAATTACACAGGTCAGGTGTAACAGGGACACCAAATCATGTCCGACTTTTGGACCCCAAATGTATAGAATGTACCATTATAGTTAGACTAGGATTATGTACGTTTTAAACGTTAATTGATAAACAATGCACGAACATTGCATAACCTTGCATAATAGGCTTCAAAATTCACAATTTGCTGATTTAAATCAGTATTTCATACCCGTAAAAATACCTGGCAATGAAATTTTGGCAATGTAAAATTCCAAAACAGGACCATTCCTTACAATAAAAACTTGGCTTTGCAGAATTATCAAGGCTTTAATATATTTTAATTGAAGAAACATTGCTATACTTTTCATGTCAATTGATTTAATTAGAAACAAATGTTGGAGGTAAAAAAGACTTATTAAAATGTTTGCAAGGATAAATTACATTTATTGTAGACCCATTCCAAAAGTTTACTCCACACGAAATTCATAGTTAGTACAAACTTTGTTGAATAAAGGTATGTTTTTTATGCATGGGTCATATGGGATGAAATGGTCACACTGTTCATGCATTTACATGACTTGCAGCAGATAAAGAAAATAGCGGCTCTGGATTTTCATCGGATGGTCTACCCCCCTCCCCCTCCAGCATTGTTGAGCACAGACAGTGATAGTTCACGCCTGTAGATAGCCGTTCTTAAAGCTGCTGCAGATGTCCATGTATCTAATATGTGCTTGGGGTTTATAAATCACCCTGAAAAAGACATTTTCAAATTGAAATTTTGCTAATGTGTTAGCATATGAGCTTTCCAGTGAGGAGACTGATGAGTAACAGATTTAGTGTTTAAATTTTGAATGACAGTGGAATGCTCCTAATCTTATACAGTATTAACCCTAACCCCTCAGGTAACTTGACTAGAAAGTATCCTGAATCCGCCAAAATCCACCTATTTTGTCATGCACAAAAAGTTGGTTTTGGTGACTTCTCAATATGGAGGTATCCGGATTCCATCAAAATCCTGCAGTTTTCAATATGGAGGTATCCATCGGAATCCTCCAAAACAGGGAAAGGATTTTGATGGATTCAGGTAGGTTGGGGTTTAATGCATATATTACCGCACGATAAAAGAATATATTTTACCAAATAAGGTGCTTTTTTTGGTTCAGAAATACTTTTCTTTGATGATTCATTAGTTGGGTGAAATCCATGCAATTGACATTTTCAGTCGGAGCACGGACATATGTACAGCTTTAATTCTGTCTAGACAGCTGATCAATAGTGTACTAAGTCTAGTCCTGGCTTTAGGATTTATTCATTGAATAAGATGTTTAGTGATTGTACAGTTAAGCATATAAGCTATATGGACACAGGTCAAAAGGTGTTGAGGACATTTCCAAAGAAGAACCCAAAAGTAACTTCAACCACCCTGTCAGCCCCTTCCTCTTTAAAAAAGGCCCTTTGCTAAAATATTTACCATACTACCCCCTGATAGTTTACTGTACATTTCACAAGCTAAAAAGAAGTTTTACTCATCAGGAGGATTATTTTACGCTTGCTAAAATGTATATTTTAAAGGTAAGGTATGGCTTTGGTAATGATAAAAAAAAACAAAAATTATTACATGTAGTTTTATTTTAAAAGCTTACGGTTTATAAAGATGCTACCAGTACCGATCCTGAGAAATATTTCCATCTAAAATATATGAGAAAATTGTACCTCAAGACCTACAAAAACACTAGCTTTTTTAGATTATTGAAATAAGCATGTATAATGAACGCACACAAAATCACAGTAAGGCTATTCACTATTTTCTTGTGACTCTGATGACGGATTGACCTAAAACTTCTAGAGGTATATTTCATGTACATTAAATCACACAATGTAGGCCCATGCCTGCAACTGTTTTGTCACCTGGCCCAATGTTGTATCATACCTTTAAATTAATCAGTTTCATACAGTCAGGTAGGTGTTTTTACTAGCCGACCAGACAACATATGAAGTAAGATTGACTAGATGATTTGAATAAACCATGCGCTGTTAATCTTTTAATAAGACGGCATCCAAATTTATAAAATACCTTATACATATTCATGACCAAGAGCTGAATTCCAACTGGTCAATTCACCATGGGGAGGTCGTGCAGATTGCAAAACCATGTTGGCAGTAGACTAGCACACGGATAACCCATTGAGTACGTTTTTTTTACAGGAGACATCAGGGTGCCGCGGCGGCTCTGGCAGCCAAGCGAAACGGCCACAATGTGTTTGTGCAGTGAAGCGTAACATACACAATAATCCAACAATAGATTGAAACTGCACAAACAGCGGCCAAATATAACATGGTTTATTTCGGATGGATAGTCGATATTAGCTCCCCTCGGTATTAGAAGTTGATAAACTGGTTTGTCACCTTCCACTACATCGGGGAGCTAATATCGACTATCCACCCTCAAACCATGCTGTATTTGTATACATGTAGTATCTTTAAGATTGTTGGATTTTCTAAAAATTCTTCTTTACACATGGGCTCAAGGTTTCAGGTATCATGGTATTTTTCAAGTCCTAATGTGTTAATTGTATTTTTTTTTCCTTGTTCAGGTAACTTTCCGGCCATCAGCGATGACCTAGTAAACTCCTACCACTTACTGCTCTGTTGCCTGGATCTCATATTTGGTAACATCCTGCTGGCCAACCGGCGTGACCTTTTGAACCCCGAGTTCACAGGTGAGCCTTGGTTCGTTTGAGACAGTGGCGAGAGCTTCGTTGTCAGAGGGGTTTAGTGAGATTGTGATGTTGGCAACACTGTCTAGTTTCAGAGTGTCTGTGCAGGAACCATTTCTGGCAGACTCATTTTTATGTCCTCTCGCTGCAAACTAATTAGCAGTCGTGCCAGCCATGAAGTGTTTTTAGACGAGACGTGAGTATTTTTGGAAATGACGTTTTGCACAGTTTTGTTGGCATATTCCAGAAGTGATTTTTGAGTCTGGTGAGTTTTTAGTAATGGGCTTAAATGTATTGCATTGCTGAGTAATATGGTAAGAATAGCTGTTAGTATTTTAATTGCCGTTTTCTCACACTGGATCGTGAACGAGACTTAAGTTCACCGACATCCCATTGTTGTGACTTGGGCTTGATTTTTACAATTACTCGGCCTCTGACTTTGACGTATCGGCGAGGTCAATTCGTTTTTAGAAATCATTTCATGGGAGTCATGAACAACTCAAATTAACAGAATTGCTCTTTTGAAAGGAAATTTTGCTTCAAAAGGAGGCAATAAGGTTCATACTATAAAAAAGCATTGGCCGATTTCTGTGTAGAATTGAACGAATGCCTTTCCGAAACCAAGTTTAGTCACAATAACTAATTTAAGACAAAGAATCTGAGACCAAAAATTACTCCACAAAACTCCACAGAGTGGTCTAAGGGGAGTGATTGTGCCAATTAATGATAGGTCAGAAGTTGGGCAGTTACCATGCAACCTAAAACCCACAGTAGGTGTAAACACTGGTTGTTACCCAACACCAGCTTCCAACAGGTCTTTTAATAATTTTTAAGAAGATTTTTAAACATTTAAACCTGGTGAAAACTGAATTGAATTTAAGGTTCGAGAATGCAGTTACGAGTCTCCATCGAAAAATGATTCTATTCAGAGGAACTACAATTACTAATTTAACTCTAACGGTCCCAAATCCTTAAACTTTAATACGATTGTGCATGTACCCTCAGGGGGCTAGGGTTAATGGTATAAAAGGATGAAATTTGTGATGCACCAGTAAGCCACCTTTGATGGTTGTGCGATGGAAACTTTAAAATGAGGTTTAGGTATTGTCCCCCAACTATTGCACAATAATCATTGCTCATCGTGTTTCCCCGAAATGCAAAGTCCATGGCCATATATGTGTCAGTAATACTTTGTATCATAGGATGCCAGTCGTAGAATGGGAAATAAAATAGTATTTCCCGCCTTTCCAGCTAGCAGTATCCTGTCTATGCTAACTTTCATTACGGGGGCACGGCAATAAACATTTACAGCAAGCCATTTTACCAGCAAGTGCCATGTTTTTTTCTCAGCCAGTTTTTAGTTAATGGCAACTTTGTCTGAAGGTGGTATGGTAATTACTTTATGCCATACAGTACGGAAGAACTACATAGATCGCCCAAGCGATATGGTACGGTACATCCTTATGAGCTTCCCAACCCCTATACAAAGTATGCATCTCCTATTTTTTTTTGGTCAGTATTTTGATGACAGTGGTACAAACTTCTAATACATTGAATGGTCACATCCGCCTTAATTCGTGCCGCATGAACATAACGCATCAGTGTTCAATCTGCACAGATGCTATGGACACTCACTGAACGTAAGCCACTGGCAGGTGCTTACCGGCTGCACAGGAAGTTATTTGTGTTACTTTTGGTGTGATTGGGCAAAATCTTGACTAATTTGCATCCGATGGTCATCTGATTCCAGTGTTTTGTCACCAGATGGTATTCAGATTGCCTAGCTAGAACCGGCAAGAGCAGTGGCTGAACAGTGAAGATGTAAACATTTGCAGCCGATTTCTGACGCCGTGGAGTAAAGATTTACGCCACATAAATGTTGCGTAGCTGCGCAGCATTGTTGTGATCCATTTCACCAAACATCACTTAGCCGTGCAGTGTTTCCCATTTTGTATATATCTTGGACGAGTTACAAGACTGAATTCATCTTTTACGATGATTGTTTGTGAATAACAGAAATTTATAGAACAGTTGCAATTGTGCCATTTTCTTGCTCAGAAAAATTAGTGGAGACTTTCAAAAATAACTCGCAGATTAACCTGCAGTGCATGATCATTTCCTTAGCTCTGCGATGATGTTCTAGAGAATTTAATATCACGTAAGCAACATAGAGCTTTATGATGCCCACACTCGGCAAGTAAAGTCATTTCAGGGTTTGTACAGACTAACTTTAATACTCCACCTAAAATTACTGCACAAGTTACTCCACAATTTGCGGCACAAGTCAGTGACTTGCACATTTCTTAACCTCTTGTTAAATACGGTTTGATTCAGTGGGGAAATGTTAACATCGTTTGCAATGTTTTGTAAGAATCTTAAAAATACCTTTATCATCCCATTTCTCTCCGACTTCATGAGCTGTTTTGTGATTTTTCTTTCTTTCTGATCAGGTCTTCCTGAGAACTACTCAAGTCGCAACTACGCCGTTCCCCAGGAACCTCCCTGCATTATTGAGCGGTTATGCGAGCTCCACGACGGTCTGGTGCTTGAGGCTAAAGGCATCAAGGAACACTGGTGGAAACCACACATACGAAAGCTCATCGAAGACAGGGTAAATGATGCCCCCCCCCCCCAAAAAAAAGGGCTTGGCTTATATGTGACCTGATCAAGAGAAATGAGTCTTGAGAACTGAGTACCTGTGCGGGTTTGACGTGCTTTCCATAGAGCCCCACGTATCACATGATGTTTTCACTTACAAAGAGGATTGTCACAGAGCTCAATGTAAACTGGATAGCTCATTGGCCATTGCATGCTGTACAAGCAGCTGAAGCCAACAGCCGCCATATTACCACTCCCATTTTACCCCCCCGATCTCCACATAAGGAGAACAAAGATAAAAGTAGACCCTGGGGACAAGATTGGCAAACTTATTGTTTTGGGAGTGGTAATATGGCAGATGGCAGCTTCAACACAAACAGGCCAACGTGCTATCCATAAAGGTCAGTGGGTATTGTACATTGACATCAATGTGTTGCTTTTGCCAAACATGTATTATAAGAAGCAATGGCATAATTTACTTCATTCACATGCATGCAACTGAGTATGTTAGTGCAGTGGTTAGTCTGTGTTGCAAGTAGGCAGGGCTCATATAGATAAAACTAACAAGCCCATTCAAAATACTCAATGATGCGTGGCAAAATCTTGCCAAATGGCTTTTTGTTGAAATTCATTCTACCTTTTGCATTAAAAATAAATGTGATCTGCTGGTTACATGTATTTTGCGTCGTTGAATGAGCCAAACAGCATGGGTTTGGGCCTTGTACATAATACATGCATTTTGAACTACCAATGATGTGAAAAAATAGTTGCATTTTTTTGCACGTATGCGCATTGGGTACAGTATTTTATTTGTGATATTCAAGATTATTACAACTTCAAACATTTTTTGGAATAGGAAAAGGTTTTATTGCAAATCCACATTCACTTGATGAAGCACAAAACTCATCTGCACATCTGCGGATTTGAGAAACATGTTTATTGTAGGTAGAATTTTAAGTCTACAAAAAGCTTAGTTTCCAGGTGCCAAGGTTAAGTTTCAGACTTTTTCAAAATGCCTGAAAAGATGTGCTGCTTGCTTGTGTTTTCGATTGTGTTATAAATTTATATTATTTTGTTGACTTTTCTTTTATGCTTCAAGTTAATATAGCTAAAGCGTGGGTCTGTTTTTGTCTTCCAGGCCCTCAGAGGAAATTTGGACCGACTGGTTGGCCTGCTTGAAGTCACCAGCTTTGAACTGAACAGGTTGGTAAAGTCCGCATTTTGTTCAAAGATTCAATCCATCTAGACCAAGGCGCTTGTAGTGTGTCTCTACATTTTGTTGCCTTCATAGCTCTTGACACTTCACGACAGCATCGACTGCAATTGCCATCAATGTCCCAAGCCATTGCCACGACGCCCTTATACAAATTCCACTTTTCACGGCAACGAATTGGCATGCCTTTTTACCTAAATTGTCGCTTGGCTTCCCATTCATCAGCTAGGTTTGAGGTACAAATGCGGCACCGCAAAGAAAAATAGCGGTACCGCAATCTTGGACAACATGATATTCTTCCCAACACTTTCTCTTCCAGCAAAAGCATTAACAAACAGTACGAGGAGTACGTCTTGACCAAGGGAGACTTTGACGAGCGGATCTTCCTGAGCGATGATGCGGACGAGGAGATAGGCACGCCGGCCAAGTCTCCCTCCATGAAGCAGGCTACGAGTCTGAGCGAGAAGATGCAGGCGAAACGTAACCTGCCTAAGTACATGGAGAAGGTAGGGTACCATGCATGGATGTAAGATCAGAGCGTTTGATTTGCTGTCAGAAATCTATTATCTTTGTTCATGGACCATCCTCAAGTACAACAGTTTTGAAGTCAGATGCTGCCGAAATTATTTTGTTTGACGAATTATAAGTTAAAAAGTCGTATCATTGAGTGATCCCCACAATGTCGCTTCCCAGGTTGTATCGTAAAATTGGGTGTGATCCCTGGCTATACGGCATTCTGGGTCTATGACTTCTGACTAGCGCCCACCCGAACAAAGATACTGACAATTTGGGAGACCGCCAACATAGGGCAAGATAGCTCAGTTGGTAGAGCGCCGGTACGGTGTTCCGGAGGTCGCAGGTTCGAATCCCGCTCCTGCCAGTTTTCTTTGTTCACTTTAAAATGAAATTCTTTTTAAGTTGATTATTTTTAAGGTTAAATTTGGTGCATCGTGGATTTTGCGATATGAAAGTCTGAAAAGCGTTTTTGTAGAAAGCATGATATGGAACATTTTTGACTCTTTAAAAAAAAAAAAAAAAGTGAACCTAAGTATCCATCTAAAATACTATTTTGTCAGCCTTTAGAAAAAACAAGTGTCCGTTTGCTGCACAATTCACACAACACTTACTTTGATTGGTCAGTCTTCGCCATGTAGCATGTAACAGATTTTCCTATTAGCTGAATGGTTTTTATCAGTGTTGACAATGAAACTTCAAGCGATCAAGCTGCTGATCGGATACATTGCCACTGCGCATTGATTCCCCCCCCCCCCCCCCCCCCAGTCAAGAACTCTGTCTAAATTCTTGTTAGGCATAGACCATGTATTTTTAATTGAATTTTAGCATTGCCCGAAAAATTGTTGGTTGATAAAAATATTGCATGTCGTAAACCTGAAGCAAGACATATTTTTTTTTTTTAATACCAGAAACTGATTGAAATCAACCAACTTCTATTTAGGTAAAATCTATTAACCCCACATAAAAATAATATCAAACCAAAAATAAACAAGCAATAAAATTCCTACAACTTCTTCCGACAAGAAAAAAAATAAAATCTTAAAGTTGAAGCATCTCTTTGTTTGCAGGTGAAGACCTTGTGCCCCCAGACCCCTCTGACGGGCCGGCGTTACCTCAAGGAGAAAGACCCCAGTATCACTCCAGTCTCCACTGCAACGCAGACGGTCAGCCGGCTTCAGGCCCTGCTGGCCGGCAGCAAGGCAGGCCCCAGTGAGGAGCTGCAGGCCATGTTCAACGAGTGCAACCAAGACGTGACCGAGTCCATCTTG
This sequence comes from Hippasteria phrygiana, assembly GCA_037893225.1. Classification (NCBI taxonomy): domain Eukaryota; kingdom Metazoa; phylum Echinodermata; class Asteroidea; order Valvatida; family Goniasteridae; genus Hippasteria; species Hippasteria phrygiana. Next base: position 203,806 of record JAZGUH010000178.1, read on the forward strand.
GCTCGCATCAAGGAGATGGGGGAGATCTTCTGCAAGAGATACACCCAGGTTAATGGACCCTTCTTTAATATTTTTCTACGCTCTACCTCAGATTGATTCAGACTCTGCCTAAGGGCATTAAAGAGAATTGAAACCATTGGTAATCAGTGGGAATTTTGCAAAGAAATATTCGCTTGATGTTACCAGCTCATAATTTGACACAATCCTGCAATTATACTTGAATTATATGAAAACTTGTTGGAATTGTTGTCCCCTCATGTCTTGTTTTCTTCTTACATTTCCCAAGAGTCAATTTTGCAAAGGACACAAGTGATTAGGTGTTATGTTTTCATGGGTCGTTACTTCCTTGTATATAATTCATTCTGCAATATACTACTTTTTTTTTAAAGGTGATTGTTTACTCGAGCTGATACATCTGGCAAAAATTACCACCGCGACAGGTGGCTTATTAACCTTACCTCTCTAGGCGGTGTGAAAAATCATATTGAAATTAGATGATTCAGGACTGTTAGGGTTAATAATATACATGCTACAAAAAGTTGTACATGCCTGTGAACCAAGGGGATGGTTGACCCAGAAGGTCATGTGAAATTTTAGAACCTATTAAACACAGTGAACCATGTTTCTCAACAGGATGACGGGGTGGGGCCTCCGCTGGACTTTGCCAAGAGACGACTGACTCTGGCAGTCAAGATGTACTACAAGGCACTGGAGAGCATCCTGGTCAGCGAGAAGAAGCGAGTTGAGCCGAAAGGCAAAACGGACTTGTCGGTAAGTCATCGTCCCCCACCCCCCCCATTCCCTGTCATCCCCACCCTTGTTGTAATGATGCTAATAATAGGAACACTAATGATTTGTCAATGTTTGCTTACATTACTGTAGTCACAGGATGAATAGGAAGGACGGTCGTTAAGAGATTTCTAAAATGGTGGGTGTGATGGGAGATTGCTAGATTTTGAGATAGTATATTTTAGTCAGTGGGAGTAAATAAAGGGCTATCAAGTCATGAGTTAAATGACATTTATATCAAAAGATATTTTGTAACATGACTTAACATGTAGGGGTGTGCATTTACGGGTAGAAAGTACGGGAATCGGGTACCCGATTGAAAAAGATCAATCTCAGAAATTGCTGTTCATATTGTTCGTAAAGGTCCGCACGTTAATACTACCACATTACTGCATTAATGCAGCAAGATGTATACATACAGTGAGCTCTATTGCTTTATGGTGTAAATTGCATTTTCGCAAGCATCATAGACGTTAATCTGTTTTGTTTTTCCTTGCACCCAGGTTTTCATTTAGAAAATTCCCCACAAATAGCATTCCAAAACATGCTTTTTCATATTCTGAGAAAGTACTAAGCAGTATGTTAATTCGTTTACCCGTTACTCGATTCCATAATCTGGAATCAGTTCTTAACATTAACAATTAACATGTCCTTGCCCTGATTACATACTGAAACTTGCTAGTTATGTTAAGAAAGTGTAACCGACTTTTGACCGTTAATGTGGTATTTGTCGTTGGCAGTCCTTACTGGAACATGACATCTTCCATCGTTCTCTCCTGGCCTGCTGTCTGGAGGTGATCATCTTCGCTTACAACTCTCAAAAGTAAGTCAGTCACTCAGTTTTGTTTCTGCTTTCCTGGTATCCTTCCATAGATTGTGAAGATGAAGCAGTCTGTCCATTTTAAAATGATGGATGTAGTTTTATTCATCTCTTGCTAAACCCTTTCAATCCTGAGGCCAATCTCACAGAGCTGCTAAGCATGAAAACTTCCTTGGTTCAAACAGGATTACCAGCCAAATTTGCATGTGATGTATATTGCTTGTGACTGGTATTCAGCTGTATTTTGCTTAGCGTGAAAATCACATGGAGTTTTGGCTGGTAACCTGTTTTAACTAAGCAAGACTTTTTTGCGCTAAGCAAATTTTTGTGCTAAGCAGCTCCGTGAAATTTAGCCCTAGTACCTCTGATATCTGGGACTATCAAATACGTTCAGATTATGTACTCAAAGCACGTAGGATCTGGAGGGCACTGGGTATAAATTATATAGTATTGAAAGGGCTAAATCTGTTAAGATGAAATGGGTAATTACCGTGTGACCTTTCACCCCATGCAGGTCCTTTCCATGGACATTGGAAATCTTTGAGTTGCCGGATTTTCATTTCTACAAGGTGATAGAATTGCTGCTGAGAGCTGAAGACGGGCTGTCGAGAGACATTGTCAAGCACCTCAATCACGTAAGTATACCTCTTTTTACTAATTTTCAAGTGAGCTGTAATTGGTTAGAATTTAAATGTGTTTGTGCTGATCAGTTACACAAGGCTGTAATTTGAGTGTGAGAGATTCAAGCACTTGATTACTGTCGTCTTTGTAAGTAGTATTAACCTGCGGGTACCAAATACATGGGGCTCTGTACACCAGTGATGTAGTCGAGACCAACACAAGACCAACACAAGACCAACACAAGACCAACACAAGACCAACACAAGACCAACACAAGACCAACACAAGACCAACACAAGACCAACACAAGACCAACACAAGACCAACACAAGACCAACACAAGACCATCCGTCTAAATTCAATTCTCAAGCTATTCAAATGAACTGTAATAAAAGCATTCCTTTGTCATGGTTTATGCCTGTAACAAGCTGGTCTTGTGCCTGGTCTTGTGATGGTCTCGATTACATCACTGCTGTACACGCACGCATACTCCATTCGTTTGCATTGCACTTCCTGGTCCAAATGATGTCACACTTACCAAGAGGATACACATTACAAGCCTCTCTGGCTGGCCCAGAACATCAGCCAAAATAAAGGACCAGCAGATCTGTTGCTATTAATAATCAACTCAAGTCTCCATTGCCAAAGATTTCTTTTGTAGACTCAGTAGATTTATATCAACATTATATCACAACTCTCCAGAGGAATTTGAATTTGCATTACCGTAACAGCTGCTTGGTTTAGTAAGACACCGCTTTTCCTCGAAAGTTTTATTTGAAGGTTCAGTGAGGCCAAATGTAACTTTTGGTGCGTTTTTATATAATTTTAGAAGATCAGGTTGTTTGCTGCATTACCATAATGTGCTGACCCTATTTACCAAAGCCAGAAACCACCCTCCTATTGCGAAATCTGAATATATATAATTTTAGATCATAGTAAATTTCAGTTTTTTTAAAATAATTTCCTCAGGTAGAAGAGCAGATTCTTCAGGACCGCGCGTGGCGGAGCGAATCCCCTATCTGGGACGCCCTGCGTGACTCCAAGGACGGCCCTCCATCCTGCGAAGACGTTTCAGTCACTACGCAGTCGGAAAGCACCGCTCGGACCAACGGGAGCGCACCCCAACCGCATCGCTCCCCTGTCGTCCATCAGCGTGTCCGAATGCTCATGGAGTCTGACCCTGCAGCGAAAAGAGGTAAGTGAAGTCGGATTCCAGTCCACGTAACTTCTGAACTCTACGTTGTCCAAAATAAGATCAAGGGGAAGGTACGTTTGTCTCGCCAACGGTGGCAGTGACCCTGCCTGGGTGACTCTTTAGGTCTGAAGACTGGGATAATTCTTTGGCATCTGTTGAAGAATTATTCCCTATTCTGGGCCCAGGAAAACCATAAGTGTGGTGGGGTTGGCAACCCGAAATGTGTTTGTAGCCTTTTACCTAGAGTGCCTGTTGCGTTTGTATTGGGCAACTCCCATTAACCCTCCCTCTCTCGGTGCCAAAATGGAGCCAACTAACCTACCTATCAAAACCCATTGAGTTTCAAGTTGAAACACACAAGCTGTTGGAGAGGAAGGGCTTGGGTTTTTTGATAGGTTATGATAGTTATAACAGCAGGAGGGTTAAAAAAGACATTGCTTTTCTGAGAAGTAGAGATGTATGTCTTGGTATTAAGACTGGCCTTAAGAAAATTCTTTCAGGTCCTGACAGTTTCATGGTCTCGACTTTCAAGACTTGGTCTTGGTCTTGGTCTCGAAGCAGATGTATGGGATTTTTGTTTGAGACCTTTATGAAAGCTTGATTTTATAATTTGCTAAAATAGAATTTAAAAAAATAAAAAAACAAGCAAATACATGTTGTGGAATGCTCAAAGGTTACCTTCTATTGTATGCATGCATAAAGTTTTGAGGAAGCTAATAGGGTTGCTTGATACTAGGAATAGAGTACAACCCATGCTGTGTTGATTTGCACAGGAAGAACATTTGCGTGAATGGATCATCAAAACTGACCAAGTTGTGCACCATTATTACCCACATTTAACCGCGATTAACCCTGATGCCTAGCATTAAATAATACAGTATTAATTTCTTGTTAAAAGATGCCCTCCTCCAATCGCCAACATCCGCCCACGACCGCTTCAGTTCGCCTTCGCCAGGGAGCGCAAAGCGCCGTTTGTTTGCCGTCGCCGTTCCCTCCACAGTTGCCACCACAGACGCGTCAGTGGCGGCATCTTCCCCCCAAAAGAACAAGATGGTGATGAGAACTAACGGATCAGCGGTTCAAAAATCACTGTCTGAGACCACGCTGGAGAGTGGAGTGACCGTCAGTGTCAAACCCAAGTCCATCACCTTGACGCAACCCAAGACGAAGGCGGTGACACAATCCCAGACAGTCACGGTGACAATACAAGGTATGATAGGCAAAGCTAGGTAGGAGTTATATATTTAATCAGCAACAGCAGTTAAACCTCTTGTATACGGACGATGGCCATAGCTGCTGTTTGAAAAAAGGCAACCTTGCCCGTCTATATGCTCATTTGTGTGCGTACTCAATCCATTGTTTTCCTATTGTTTGCATTACGCTTGGCTGCAGAAGCCCGTATTTGCATACCAACACCCCATTAGTAACAGCCGGCCAGTAGCTATAGTTAACAAGCTGTGCCACAGCCTTGTTAAACTTTTAGGAGTATTTCCTTTCAAAGTTTGAGTAGTGGCCATCAAATTACGTCTACAGTGCAGTCAAACTTTAAACACTGCTATTCTAATCATTTGGCTGTAACCAGCATCCTCTGTGGCTCCTATATTCTGTTCATTGCACACTGTTATCTACTAAAATGAAAAAAACACGTAGTCGTTCGTGAATTTAATGCTGTTTTAGTGCCGTTCTACCATACAAGAAAAAAATGCTTTATATCAGAATAAAATAAAGTTAAAGCTGTGTAATGTGGCCAGCCAAGGCGCAGTTGCTCCATTTTGCATATTGGGTACATTGACCTATCGCTGTTTACGAGTTAACCACGCCCCTTAGACAACTCTATGGGAATTTTGTGTGGTAATTTTTGTTTGTCTTAGATTTTGCGCGTTCCACGTGGAATTATAATTGATGTGATTGGACAATAATTCACAAGCTGCGTTGACGCGATTCGACCACGATAGGTCAATTAGGAGTCTGTGTTGTGGTCGAGTCCTGGTCTGAGTCGGAGGCAATATCAGTTTAAAAGTCCACCTAAAAGTCCACCTAAAAGTCCACTTAAAAGTCCACTTAAAAGTCCTCTTGAGTTTGGTAAGCGATACTAGGAGAGGGCTGTGCTTCATGACTTCACTTAGTATTAACCCCTTGCCTCGGGCTGTTACTGATGGGGTGCTGGTATGCCAAGAATGGGGCTGTGTAGCCAAGCGTAAATGCAAACAATAGGCACCACACTGAATAGAGTGGTTCTATTCATTGCACTTGGAGCTCGCTTCCTGTGAATGAAAGCTTTGTTTGAAAAAGCTCCATGTATTTATGACACTCCCATTCAAGAACAATATAGTTGAAACATTATTGATTATGTGCAGGAATGCGCCTATTGATGTCAACCATGCGGCTACGGTCGTCGTCTGTATTTAAGGGGTGAAGGCCGGTTTATACTTAGCGTGACTTTCAGAGCAAAGCAAATTCCTTAGGGTAACGGTTAATGTCACAATAAAAGAACCATTGTTGACGTCACAAAATTTGCTTTGCTTTCGCATTCGCTTGAAGCATAAACCGACTTTTATACTCCTTGTTGAGTCTTTGTCTACCAGTCATAGCACATTAATGATCCATATCTATCAATTTATTCTCAACCCCAAATGTTAACCCCATTCACAGGAATCAAAGACAAGGATGGTAAAATCAAGTTTGTCTCGAGCCCCATCAAAGTCACGACAATGCCTGCTGTCGTGCCCCATGCGATGGGTTCAAATGCCTCCCCTTCACCACAGCGAGCATCACCCTCGACGGGCACCATTAAGACCTCACCAATCAAAGTGGAGCCGGGCACCAGGACGACGCCTACCAGACACGCGGCAGAGGGGGACCAGCCCGCTGTCACATTCAACAAGCCAAAGAGGACTGGCTCAGTTGGACTCTTCTTCCGAAAGGTAACAATACATTTGCTTTTTTTTTTTTTTTTTAATAATCCCTCCCCCCCCCCCCCCACTTATAACAAATGCCATGCTTTGTGACCCTTTGTTTATTAACAACCCGTACAAAACACAATATAGAGTATGGCTATTTGCATATCTGTTTGTAGTCCTTTTTATTGATTAATTTGGTTTATTGATATTTATTTACAAATTATTGTGGTTCTCGTGCTTAAAAACATTAAAATAAATCAATAAATTTAAGAAATACAATATCATTTATATTTAAAATATTAAATTGCCACTTCAATTTAATTTAAAAATGACCCTCAAAATGATTAAGATTGAAAGGTCCTTAAAATGTATTTAAATAAAATTTAACAAAAGATTAAAAGGTATTTAACCAATTGAATCTGGATGACAGTTATAGCCATGGTTCAAAAAGACCACCTGGCCGGTTGACTGCTATACCCGCATTTTCTGCATATTCGATCCATTGTTCGGTTATTGTGTGTTACGCTTGGCCGCACAAGCCCATATAGCATTCCGGCCCCCGTTTAAAAAAATATTGAAATATCTCATCGGTTACACTATGAGGTTACTTGATTTCATTCAGTCCCCTGATTAAACACTTGTGAATCTTTCCGTGTTGCATTTGATTACCCTGTAATGCTCAAGTCTAAGAACTCAATGTTATAAGCCTGTGCCCATATCATGCAAACCCAGTTGAGTTAACCTGCCTCGCCCAGTTCATTTAAAAAAAACCATCCCCTTGATCAAACATTTAAGACAAGACCAAACAGTTGATAAGGGATTCTAAAAAATAATATGGAAATTCACCTGTAGTGATTTTGTAGTAAGATATACCAAACTTTCAACTTAAACTTTACCCATGTCAGGTCTTCCACTTGGTCAACGTACGCCTGTTGGACCTGGCGCACAAACTGAACATGAGCGATGACCTTCGCCGCAAGACATGGACGTGCATCGAGCACTCGCTGACCAAGCACGTGGACCTGATGAAGGACAGGCATCTGGACCAGCTAATCATGTGTGCAATATACCTCATGTGCAAGGTAGGACCCCATGTTCTTGTGATTTCCTACGTTAGTGCTTGAGCTTAAATTAAGATTTTGGTTTGCTCAGTATACTCTTATCGGTGCACCACTTATGGTAGGGACGAAGGAAAAAAATGTGCCATGCTTTTTCATAAAACTTGTATACAATTAGCCCCATATTTTAACTAGAGCTAAAGGTTACATAAGCCAAGGCTACTTTTTGGCGCTACAACTCTGATTTAGGCCGTGTCCGAATTACTTGGCTACGGCTTGAAATTACACACGAGTCTATTAGAAGTGGATGCAGCCGCTACCATAGACATATGTGTAACATCCAGCCGTAGCCCAGTAATTCGGACATGGCCAGACTTTTTTCTTGTGCACTGTAACAGGTGACCAAAGAGGACCAAAAGTTTCAGGATATCATGAAGGCCTACCGCCGCCAGCCGCAGGCTCGGAGCCACGTCTACCGCAGTGTGCTGCTGCAGGATCGACGGCAGCACTCGGCCAATGGGAGTAACGGTAGCGGTTCCAGTCAGAGCTCGCCGGATGCCGACAAGCAAAAAGGTAGCGCTGGTGGGAATGTGGTTTGTCCTGTTACGCTGTTATTTTTCTCATATTACTATGGACGCATATAGCTACAAAACAAATGGTTTCAACTTGAAAATATCCTAAAACAGAAAAGGTTCTGAAATTAACAGTTTGAAAAAGAAAAGAATTTAGTTCCAACTCAGAAAAGTTCTAAAAGAACATAGGTCTGTCTTGACAAGACTTTTTAAGACATGAAGTAAAATTCAGGGGTGAGATTTCTACGGATTTTTCCTGATTTCAGGATTTTTGATAAGACGTCTTTCAGATTTCCAGGAGATTTTGTTTGTTCCTTAAAATTGTTTTTATCGTTCTAAAATGATCTCTGCAACCTAGAACAGCCTTCTTTCTATTCTAATGACCCTATTTTTTTGAAATTTTTAACTATCTTTTGGGAGAAAATGTATGCATTTGTCAGCAATGCAATACAAATTAAATGCCTTTGAAAGTTTCATGGATTTTCCTCAAATCTTACCCCTGAAAATAAGCCAGTTTGGTATTTCAACTGCGCATGTGCACAATGACATAGTTATCCCGAATGACCCGTGACCTAACGCGCGCGTATGAACGTGCAAGGTGGTCGCAAAAACACACACGCGTTAAATTCAATCAGAATTGGGCGTTCGCGTAACATGGCGTGACATTACGTCAGCAATTTTATCCTGAATAACCTTTGACCATCGAGATACCGAACTGGCTTATTGTGGGACCCTGCAGTAAAGCGGCTGTATATAATTATGCAAATATTTGGCAGTTCTGTTTGTGACTCCCAAGTTTTTTCCACCAGGGACTCAATGTGGATTAAGTTTTCATTCCCTATTCTATTGGGTGAATTTTCATCAAACTCATGAACTGAAATTTCTCCATTGCCTTTCTCTTCTCAAACCTGTACTATAATAGAGACGGTTGCTTTAAGCACTGATGAGGCCAAGGATAAGAATATATCAGATGTATATAAATATTATCATCCTATTATGCTACCCTGTATATGCTATTCCTGTCTTTGGGCTTTGGTAAAAAAGCTGTTCCGAAATTGCAGACTTAAACCGACTCCAAATTTTTATTTTTTTTTCCCCAGAATGTTTGTTTCACCCTCACTGATTACAATGAAAAACCAACCTTCATGTACGATTTCCGAACCGTTTTGTATCATTTGTGGGGATCTGTTTTCATAGTTTCTGCAGGCGATGCAATTCCCAACCCTCACGCACTGAGAATGCGCTCTGCCAGCACCCTGCCCACCCCTCATCCCGGCAGTGCCCCGCCCACCCCTACACGCATGGCAGGTACGAGCTCGTCATTCGAAGACGAGGACAGGGGGGATCTTATCACGTTTTACAACTCGGTAAGTAAGGGTAACATTCTGGAGCAAGTTTGATCAACGACCATTGGTTAAATAGTGCTTGAGTTTGATGTATTGTGCCTGCACACTCATTTTAACCCTAACGTCCCAGGCATTCATGCCAGTGTTATAAGACTACTGCATACTACAGTTTACTACTAATAGTATTTTGTAGCTTTAGGTGATGTTAGGATTAAAGTGTCGGTTATCTCTCATGTTACCATGAAACGCCGCAGCTTTAACCTCCTTGAGTACGTTTTTTTACGGGAGACGTTGGGGTGTCGCGGCGGTTCTGGCAGCCAAGCGAAATGGCCACAATGTGTTTGTGCAGTCAAGCGTAACAAACAATAATCCAACAATGGATTGAAACTGCACAAACGGCGGCAAAAATGACGCCATATGGCATCATCCATACGCAGGGGGTTAATGAAAAGTTGTGCTTACTGTGCTTACCTTAGCGCTATTTCACGCCTGCATGTGCGTGGACATTTTTGTTGTTGCTTCATGAAGTTAACCCTTTGAAGCTGGATGACGTCAATAGACGCCATTTTCTGCATTTTCAATCCATTGTTGGATTGTGTATGTTGCTTGGCTGCACAGGCCGCCCCGGCACCCTGGCGCCTCACTATAAATAACCGTACTCAAGGGGTTAAGAAAATCTGGCGTTTGAAGTTAGCAAGCATTTTGCTTTACTTATTGCTTCTGGTCTCCGTGAATGAAATGAAAGGGGTCTTCATAAATATGATGAGAAAGTAAATGAGAGATTGCGGGTGACACCATGTGAAAATATTCTCTTTGAGGAAGATGTGTGGTTCTGAAAAGAACCGGGGTAAGCATGTAATGTCGAGGTCCATTCTCACCCTGGCTCTTTGCAGAACCACACATCTTCCTAAAAGAGATTTTCACATAGTGTCACCCGCAATCTCTTTTACTTTCTCAAAGGGGTCTTTGTGAGTAAAAAAAAAAAATAAATTGTGCTTAGCAGTGCTTTGAAATTAATGGCTGTTGACGGCATGAAAAGTCTGCCTTGGTAGAAGCAAGATTACATGCCAAATTTTCATCTAATGTATATTGATTGCGACTGGTATTCAGCTTTGTTTGCTCTGCATGAAAATCACATGGAGTTTGGGCCGATGACCTGTTTTTACTTACTAAAACTGGTTACCAAGATAACCAGCGATGTGACTTACTTAGACAGGTTGGTTCCAACCACAGTGTAAAAACGACCAATATCATGCATCGATTTCTACTGTGTTAATGCCCGCAGATATATGTCAAGAAAATCCAATACTTTGCCCTGCGTTTCGCCCCTACTGAGGGGAGTCAGGAGAGTCTGGAAGCGCCCTCGTTGTCGCCGATGCCGGTGATCAGGACGCACCCGGCCTCGCCGCGCAGAGTGTCCAGCCGGCACGAGTTGTACATCAGCCCCCACTCTAACTCCATCCCGACCAGCCCCAACAAAGGCATGCTGTACTACATCAACAAGAGTCCCGCAAAGGTAAACGAGTATTCATTTCTGCTGTCTGTGATTGAGAGACTGAGTGGTGTTTTGGATGAGGTGGTGGTGAGTTGGTGTCACTGATGGTGGAAGTTAACCCCGCCTGGGTCTTAAGGTCTGAAAATTGGGAAAATTTCTCTGGAATCTGTTGAAGAATTATCCTCTATTTAGATCTGGGCCAAGAAAAACTGTAAGGGTAGTCAGGTTGGCAATTCAAATTATCACCAGCCCTACCACATTTGATTGTTTAGCCTTGTATTGGGTTTTTTTTTTTAAATGGAATGAGAAATGCAATTTAGCAAAAATAATGTTTTATGTTGGGAGCTACCTCCCCAAACTGTTAGTGTTGGAGAAAAGAGGTAAATGCAACTATTTTGTAATCATATCTTCTGTTCATTTGTAACATTGAGTTCAGACTTTATGTTTTGTGAAGTTGAGAGAAATTGAATTAGTTTATATAGTACATATGATGTATTGTGTTGTAACCCTTTTGAAGTTGTTAATTCTTGACCCCTTGTATTGAGAAAATGAAGTTTGTGACTTGTGCACACTATAACCTGGGTAAAAAAAAAAAAAAATCTTCACCCAAAAATTTGAGATGGAAGTCGGTTGTAAAACTTTGGGATATGATAGAAGAGGGATTTCCAAATGTTAAAATCCCAAAATTTCAGTGTAAAATTGTTGTTCCAGCTTGCAACACAGGACACATATTCATGTCGTATAAATCCTACTGCATGATTCTTGTTCTGTCTTTGCAGAATTTACGAGACATCAACAACATGATCAGACTGGGTGGTGAGCGCCAGACGCCGAAGCGCGTTCTACCTTTAGGAGATGGAGTCGAGAGCTCCCCCAAGCGCATGTGTCTGGAGCCTAACCCGCTGGCCCGGCGACTGAACAGTCTGAAGTCCGACCGATGAAGATGGAAGCCTAAACCGTGGGCAAGTTTGGTTAGCTCATCGCCCATTTAAAATATTTCTTGCAGTGTTCTTTCCTACCAAAGCTAACTCGAGGCTTTTTTTAAATTGCAAATACCCTCCATAGTCTATCAAAGGGACCCACATGAAATATTGGAGAGAATCGATGTAAAAAGTAATTTCTGATCACCAAGGTGGCCTTGTGCCGCAGTCATAGATGATGGATCTGTGATAAAAAAAATTGACAAAAGAAAACTAAAAATCAGATTAGTAAGCACAGCATCTTTCCAATGGTAAATATCAAATTCATGTGTGGTTACTGGAAATCGGCCTGTATAATTTGAATTTGACAAGGAAAAGCTAGGACCAATTGTCACATGCCTGGACAATTTAAGAAATTAATGGTATTGACCATTCTGTAATAAATTATGCTTTGGAAGCCAACCCTTTTCAAATTCTGCTGACTAAAGAAATTCAAACCATTAACAAATTCTTGAAAGATATCATTCCCAAAATGTCACGGGACGATGCTTTGGTTTTGGCATATCCGTAAAATGGACATTTTTCAAAATGGAATTTCATTGGCTAATACAGTTCTTAAGTCAATTGTACATACAGTTCTTTGTTTTCCTTCCGTTTTAAGGGGTTGCAGGTAACCTGAAATGAAACTGTAATAGTTTCTATGAAAACCAATTGCCAGTATTTTTTAGTTTGTTTTAATTATTTAAAAAAAAAAAATGGTTTTTGGGTGAATTTCTTTTAATCATTTGCCAGTAAGCATTTTACGTGCGTGTTTTAACTGTTAAAAAAACTCCTTTTAAGTTGATTTGCACATGCAGCAGCTGCGGAAGTTGAAATAATTATGTCCAAATTTTTAATATTTACCTCTCACTGTATATTTTCCCTATTTGATGGAGATTTCGGTTTCAAATTTGAAGTCATTTCTTGTCATATGATACTTAAAGAGCAACTAAAACGCCAATTACAATTTTGACTTTTTGGACTTTTCCCGACAGTTTAAATACTCTTTTAACTGATGGAGATTAGTTTGCAGACGAGAGGGATTTTTTATTTTAAAAAAAGGGTTGTTATTCTGAACAATTTATCCTGTTTCGCGAAAGCTCATTATGTATGTAAATGTATGTACGTGACCCTGTGACGTACACGTGTAGAGTCGGTTGATGCTACAGCCAAACACTAGTGCATGTACGTACGTGGAGTTGATGCTGCTGCTGGAAGAGTTTTTGTCGACATAACTCCTCCGACTTCCCGTTTGTTTTGTCTAATTTTGATATTATTTCAGTATGAGCATGGTTCTGAGATAATCATTATGCCTCGATCGTTTGTAGTTGGGGGTTGCACAAGGAACAGCGACAAAAACCCTGACCTAACCTTCCTGCGATTCCCAGTGCTGAATGGAGTTCAAAGGCGACAGTGGGTCCGCTTTGTAGACAATACAATATCTGATTTTCATTTTCGGCTTTTGAAATGGTCGAAAATATGTGCAGAACATTTCGCCAAAGACTGTATTGATGATAGTGTTAGTATGAAAACTCAGCTGGGTTTGAAGGCTGGAGCCATTCCAATCGTGTCCCGGACTCGCGCGTCCCAAACCACGACGACGTTCCCTGCGGTTGCCGGCTCCCTGTCCACACTCGCTTGACTCAACATGCATTGTACACGTACGGTACCGCATGCGCTGCATTCGATTGAGTCTGGTACCTTATAACAGAAATTGTGTGTATAATTCTGAGAAGGTGCGGGTCCTTTTGAGGGCTGCATAAGCAAAGTCACACACAACTCGCCGCGCAGGTCCCAATAAAAGCTGACTGCAAACAAAGGAAAGAGACTCATAACTAACTTTTCAGCAAGAACAAGCCTACAACCCCAATTCAAAATGTCTCACAAAGATGTCAACACTTTAAAATATGTTTACTGTGGTGTTACACCTGAATCATCATGAAAAAAGCACAGCAAGTAATACTAGCCTTAGACAAAAAAAATACGTACAGACTCTACGTAAAACATTGTCGTATAATATAGTGACGTCATATGTTTCTACACATATACGTCATCGCTCGCGTGATATGGCACGCAGTTGACCTCGGTGGCTCAAAAACATTTTTTTTTCCAGACTTGTGAAACTTGTTATATTAGTTTTTGGGAGACATAAACTATCAGATAAGTCCAAAAAGTCACAAAAAAAATTCAGCGTTTTAGTTGCTCTTTAAGTTTTTTTAATTGTTTTCTTTTTTAAAAACAAAACGATGGCCAGTTTCAGGTGTAAGAGGGTTTGGTTTTGTAAAGAAGCTTTTCTTGTAATATATAATTTGAAAGAAGTCATTGAAGTATCTTTTGGCTGTTTGAGTGATGGCTGTGTAGGAGTATGTCTGCAGTCAAGTTGAGAATTCACAGAAAGAAACAATGTTGTCGGAAATGGGCAATGAAACCTAAGGTCTGTGTCTGGTTGGAGAAATCCATGTTACATATCGGAGACATTTTCAGGGATGTAAATTCAGCAATTGTAGGGTTTCCTTCTTGTTTCGTATTTGCAATGTTTCAGCACCACACAAAACTAGTCTAATGTCTTTTTATGTTTGGATACTCTGGTGTGTGGTTTCCTTGTCGAGTAAAGCTCGGTTCATACTTAATGCGAATGCAAAGTGAATTTTACGTCATGAAACATTCGCAGCGAAGATTTGCACAAGTTGAAATGTGTTCAACTTTTGCGAATTCACAGCGCGAATATTTGGCGTTGACGTCATAAATTCGCTTCGCATTCGCATGAAGTATGAACCGGGCTTAAGGAAAGGGTTAAACTGACCAGGCACGCTGCATGTACCCTTTCTTGATGAGATCCCTGTATTAAAGTATGCCAAATTTCATTCTCGCTATTAAGAACCATTGCTATTTCAGCGTTGTTGACTATGCAACGTGAAGAAAAATGTAATTTTCATTTAAAACACATTTTGAAAAACCTTTTTTTTTCTGAGCAAAATACTGAAATTAGTTTGAAAAGGTTGGCAGCTCTGTATATTGTCGGTTAAGAAACATAGCATTTTTCTGTGTGGATGGCGTGTTGTGATAAGCACGCAGTAATTCTGAATGGGTACGGTGACTGCAGATGAGGATGACAATACTCACTGTATCTTTGGACACTGGGTCTAGCTCTATCCCTCATTTCGAAGGCGTGAAACAAACCAAGTTTCCAAGTCTGGTTTCCTGTTAAAAACTTTTATGTACATGTAGATAAACAAATGGAGCCAGACTGGGCCAAGAGGGCCTGTTACTGCCATTGCCCGAAAACATGAAGCTGAAGCCTCTGTTACCAAATGCCCATTTGAGGATCATCCATTGGGCTGTTGATTTCTTTATCCAACTGTGATGTATTAGGTTGAGATTCTTGTCACATTGTCAAGCAGTTTCTATACAAAACTTTGTAAAAAAAAAAAGAACAAAAAAAAACAACTTTTAAGGTATTTTTGTAGTTGACAAGGATTTGGAGTCCAATATTTTGTGAAGCCTTTCTTATTTAATTCTGATCATGAACCAGGAATCCATTTGCATTTGACAGAATGCAGGCTTTTGTATTTAAAGCTCATTTCAAGCGGTGATTGTATGTATTCTAGAAAATGTTCAACTTTAAAACTTGGTCCTCTTACTACATTCTGGTGTAAATGCCACAGATTTTCTTACAAAATTGTCAAATTGGCACTTAAGATTAAATAGCAAGAGGCTAGGATGAATGCATTCACTTCATCCATTTTGTGATATTGCCGTTTCCAAAGTGCGTTTTATTTTTTGTTTTACTTGTTCGGCTGAAGCAGAAGTTTTCTGGCATCCATTGTAGTTTTTCAAACAAATAACCTGAACCTGCAATGTTTCTATACAGGGTGGTCCATAAAACAACGGAATGGCATACTTCTGCTACCCTGAGACTTAAACAACCTATACCAATCAGGGGCGGATCTAGGTTTTACCCAAGGGGGGGGGGGTTTACCTGAGGTGATTGGCCTGCACACCCCAGCGTGCCGATTTTTCGACACCCGACACTGGTTAATTTTATTTTCTCAGCCCAAGGGGGGGGTTTAAACCCCCAAAACCCCCCCCCGTAGATCCGCCACTGCCAATGCATGGGTAATTTTGTTAAAAGAAAAATGATACAAGATCTCCCAATTCGGTCAAGTAGTTTTTGTTCTAGAACCTATTTTGTGAAACAAGGTGGGGGGGGGGGGGGGGGGGGGTCATTTGGTCTCTAGGTATAACAAGTATGCTATTATGCTCTTTTCTGCATTGAACAAATGGCCAAGTGACCCGACTTTGCTTCACAAAATAGGCCTCTGGAGCAAATCAAGAGGTCTTGCTATAATTTTTCTTCTAAAAGGAGTCTCCATCCATTAGTACAGGTGGTTTGACTCTAAACGTAGTGGAAGTATGCCGTTCCGTTTTTGTTTTTTACCACCCTGTATACATGTACAGCTGTACAACTATTGAAGCCAATTGAAGCCATATTACTGTGACTATAGTACAGTGATTAATGGTACTTTTGACAAGGATGGCAAACATTGTTTTTGGCACGGTAAGATGGATTTAATTGGCTTCATCTCCATGGACGAGTCCGAGTTTAATTTATATACATCCGTGGGGCCACTGGGCCATGCGTAATGGTAGTTTTGAAAAAATGAAGGTTTTTGTATGCGTCGCAAACATGAGATTTTACGTGATTTATTCCCCATGAAGGCAGACGGTTATACAAAGAATAGGGGGTAGCATGCCTTGCCGTTAGACTGAGCAATTTACTTACCCCGCATCGAAACATTTCAAGCTGCTTTGTCCAGGCTTTGGGGTTTCTCACCCTGAAAATAAATTTTCAAACTGAATTGCTAATTTGTGAGCTTCTATTGGAATATTTAACAAAACGGGTAACAGATTTAATAGCTTTCAATCTTTATCAATCTTGGCACATAATACACAATATAATTTAGGGGGAACCAAATGGAGTAACAATGTAGTGTTTATTTTTTTTTAATTAGGTGATCGAACTGATCCCCGATCAACCTATTGTATGGGTTCTAAGTTTTCCTCCTCTTGACAATATTTCTCTGCAGCTTTTCTTCTAAATGGTAGAACATATCAACTTGAAACTTCACATGAACATCAACCCCGATATCTAGATGTGCATACAAGTGTGATGTCATGATGGTTGTCATGTATCAAATTACAAGCAATTTTAGTTTAATGACGACATTCTTTAAACTATCTCATGAACTAATACAGCTATGATGTTCATGATTTAGGATCTGATGGATCTAGATATGTGCATACATCTACGGCGAAGTCATCGGACCTTTACGTCCAGTGTTACTGGAAGGTTAAAGTTAGGTACATTTCAAATGCAAAGATCGAGTTCAAATCGAAACTAACCCATTTTCTTTTAAACAGTTTATGGGATGAACGTGAAACCTAGTACCAACATGAACCTTGATGCGGAGATGTGCATATCTTTATGACATCACTATGATATCAGATAACAAATTACAAAATGTATGTACAAGTAAATTAAGGTCAAAGTTCAAATATGTTTTGAACTATAACTTTCGAGCTCAATGCGATACAATGTACCATGTTTATATTTTGTGATCTGGTCGATCTTGGCTTGCGTGACATTTATGATTTCAGACACAAAGCCGCTTGACCTTTATTTTTCGAAAATATATATAAAACAAATTTCTACAACTAACTAAATTACTCAAATGTTATGAGTAGTATGTCAAACATAAAAGGACGCCCTCTAGCGGCACATCAAAGAAAGTAAAATGCCAAACTTTTACAAAAGTTAGACAAATGCGAATTGTTTTGTGAAGTTTTAAAATGACATCATACTGGAAGTTATTGTACGATGAATTTTTGCACTTCATATAACGCCGTCATTTATTACATAGTCGAGATGTCATTTTGCCCAAATAACGGTACTAGCTACATGTAGATTTTCAAATGCATGCATAACATGTAAGCTCGCTCAATTTTGATTTTTAGCAAGTTATTTTCCTGTCATCTTACATATCAGACGTTCAAAACAAATGCCGTACTTGAACATTTCTTTATCACAATCATATATTTGTATTCATGGCTGAATTAACGTACAATATTGAAGAACGTCTCGCCCGTTCAACTTGTGTTTGTGATAAACACCAAACCTCTATTACATTCAAAAATAATTTTCTTCCTTAATTCGTTTGTAAGGGAAACCATTAAACTGACATTTTCAGTTTGAACACTGACAAAGCAGCTTTAACTCTTTCACTACGGTGTTATAATGGGTGCTGTGACGTAATTGTTTTACAAAATGTTTACAACGAGCCGCTGTGAGCGGCGCGCCGTAGCGGAAGAGTTAACACAGGAGTCCAGGAGCAAGTTCGAGCGGTGACTATTTGTTAACCACTAGTCGATTTTCCATGCTAACCTGTACACGAAATACATATTGGGTACCAGGCAAAATCTACTAGTGGTCGACAAATGGCCGCCACTCGAACTTGGTCCAGGCTGCTGTCTTTCTTGACCAATGTCAGTCATAATGAGAAATATTCATTCCAAATACAGGAAAAATATTAACATTAAAAAAAACTCCATGAACTCTCCAGATTGAAGAAAGAAAGCATCCATTAAATTGCCTTCATGCAAATGAGTCAGGAATACTGGGTTACAAATTCCCAGGTAACACACTATATAAACGATATGCTGGTTTGTTATGCCTCATTTTTCTAGACTGGGGAGCAAGCCTTGGACCTCGCTTGATACATACCAGGAGATGTTCAAAGAAACTATTGTCTAGGAGTATTCTCGAACTGGGCCATTAAATATTACTATAGTCCATAAAAGTGCAGGGTTGTGTGGTGCAAAAATGTCGGGCTTTGAAGTCCTAGAGCATGACACGTAGAATGAGTCACATGACATGAGTACATTAGGGCAGGCTAAATGCAAGTCTATTATAATTTGAATCCGAGACACTGCATACAGGAATGTGAATCGATGTACATGTACAAGACATTAAAAGAAATCTGGAACTGTTTTTCTGCAAAAATTGAATATGTGAAGTACATGTACACACTTTGTGCATATTTTGAACATCGAACATTAAATTCAAGCACTGAAACTACAGGTAAATATTGATAGAAACCTTATTACAAGACGATACTTTTTTTTTACTACTGCACTGCATGTGTTATCTACATGTATATCTATACATGGTAGTTTATAAAAACGGAATGGCATACTTCTACTACCTTAAGAGTCAAACCACCTGTATTGATGGATGGAGAATCTTTTTAGAAGAAAAATGATATCAAGACCTCTCGATTCGGTCCAGTAGTTTTTGCTCCAGGGCCTATTTTGTGAAGCAAAGTCAAGTCACTTGGCCATTTGTTCCATGCAGAAAAGAGCATGATGATAGTACCTCGAGACCAAATGACCCCCGGATTTGTTTCACAAAATAGGTTCTAGAATGAAAACTACTGGACTGAATCGGGAGATCTTGGTATCATTTTTCTTTTAACAAAATTACCCATGCATTGTTATAGGTTGTTTGAGTCTCAAAGTAGAAGTACATGTATGCCGTTTCGTGGGTTTTTTTGTGGACCACCCTGTATAGGACAAACAAATGCAGATACCAAATGGCATTAATGTAAGACCATGGTGCTTGGCTGCTAGACATTTCAACAACTGGGGGCCAAACACTGTCTTGTTGGATCCGGGAACCACTTTTGTCAAGGGAATGCCTTCGTCACTTTTTCCCCTGTCCTTTGGGATAAATATTAAAGGGTATGTCTCTCTCCCTCTCTGCTATCGTTTCCCCCTCAAAAATGTGTCACATCAAAAACAAATGGTGATAAAAGCGCCAGTGGGATTTGAAATACAAGCCCAATGGGGTGTTTGTTTTAACGTGACTAAATCAAACCCAACTGTAGTAGAGTTACGTTTGGATGTTTACCACCACAGCCATGTTGTTTGTATTTAACAGAAGCAGCTACATTGTACATGTACATGGACTCAAATGAACTAAGAGGGGCGATTGGAGATTTATAACTTTAAGGAATGTTGCCCAACCAACACAGCACATATGCCCAGCTGTTGTTTTATATCAACAAACGACTGTGGTAAACGGTCCTTTAATATTCCCAAGCAAACATCTGATCCACACACGGTACGTTTTAGCACCCTCCAACCTCTCAGAGAAAGTATAATCATTCAGCTGTACAATATAAGCATGGTAATCAGTGTTACCCTCCTCCTGTATCCATAACTCATACTGCACCTCATTTGCATTCAAGTATTCAATGTTCCAGGGTAGTCGCCACGACAAGTGCATCCCCATTTCTCTTTTGCAGTTGATGTTTCTGACCTTGCTAGGAAAGACAGCTGATGGAATTGTAGTAACTGTTCTCAGTTCGCAGTCTGCCAGACCATTTGATAACAAGTGTAGCACTGCGGGAATATCAACGACGGTGTCTTGGTAAATCCTGAAGAGCCAGTCGGGGTTCGAGCAGCAGAGATGCCTTGGCACCTCAGTCGATGACAAAATCCGCTTCTGCTCCTCGAGTCTTAGATGACTTATACCGCCGTGGACTGGTAGCGCATCTGGATGTGCAACTGAATGATCAGGGTTCATATTTCTCCAAGACCTGTATGTGATTCCCATGCCAGGAACTTGAACAAGGGTTGTGTATGGTGTGTAATGGTCTGGGTTGATGGCATAGGGGAAGAGTTCCAACAACATCGATCCTTCTGGCAGGAACATGGAGAGGACCAACAGGGAACCATGCATCCCTATTAAGACTTTGGCACATGACACCTGCTCAATCAGATCCGTCATTGAGAAGCCCTCCAGGCCTGCAGTAATGACACGCATGCCTGTGCTCTGCGCAACATGGAGAACTAACTCCATCTCATTGAGAATCAGCCTTGTGGATTCTCTCGTGATGAGCACTGCATAGTCATCTGCCTCCTCGCACTTCTTAAAACCCGTCTTGTTGCGCACAAAGGAGGTGAAAAGCTTCAGCTTTCTGGCAGTTATGAGGGTTTCAGGAATTGGACCCTGGGGTTCCTCAAAGCCATACTGGTACCATGTTGTTGTGTTTGATAACCCAACATGAGTTTCCTCAAAGCAAACCAAGCTATCCTTTGCTGCACTATTGGCGAAGTCCCCAATGAGATCTTCTCTAAGAACTGGTTGGTGTTGAAACAGAGAGACATAGAGATCCATAAATTCATCGGCTGGGTATCCATCCATGAATACAAGTCTAGCAGCAGGTCTGTAGTCTTTCTTGGTCATCAAACCATCCTGCAACAAGGTGTAAAACAGCGGGAGAAGGTCATCGTGGAAAACATGCATGATATTACTTGGGTTGAATCGATTCATCAAAAGATATTTCCCACCGAATACTGTCACCATCTTCATGTCTTCCAGTGCCGTCACTGGCAGATGACTGTATTCAAAGTACTGAGTGTTGTGGTTTGGCACCGAAGAAAGGTCCACCAAGGCGGGGTCAAAGGGATTCGGAGGAACCCCAGAGGAGATTGACTGTGGGCCATTCAGGAAGACAAACTCTCCATGTTTCGGGGAGAAACACAAGTTGTGAAACTGGCACATCCTGTCAGTGTTGCTAGAACCGGAGCACCAAACAGAGGAGCCACCTTCCAAGATCTTTCTCTCCACAACCTGGGGCCTTGCTTCACCATCATCAACTGTTACTTCCAGAGGTTGCGAGTGAGACCCAACTCCAGGTTTTGATTTT
The DNA here is from genome assembly GCA_037893225.1 of Hippasteria phrygiana. Lineage (NCBI taxonomy): Eukaryota > Metazoa > Echinodermata > Asteroidea > Valvatida > Goniasteridae > Hippasteria > Hippasteria phrygiana. The sequence goes on from JAZGUH010000178.1 coordinate 225,331, forward strand.
TCATCCTCGTGGCACTGGGCGAGTTTCTCTTTTAAAAGGTGGCACCTGTATTGGCTCCAGGCAGCTATCGCCACGACTATCAGAATTAGGTAGTCTGATAGACTCATGGCGCTGTATCTTCATCAGCTAACTGCAGAAGGGTATGCAGAATACAGCAACCATCCATCATGTTATGACCAAGGGCTGACCACTGCAAGGCTTCCTGGAACACTGGCCTTGCTGTGGAGATGAATGCTCTGACGACCACAGCTGCATCATTTCAACTGCGATCCAGGGCTGTCAAAGAAGTCAATAATAGTTCAATTACCTAAAGAAAGATCTTCCGGATTTACATAATCTTTTCAAGTAGGGAGAGAATCAAACTGTGCGGCAGAGAGGGAAATGGTGACGCCTGCAAGAATGTGCTGTGATATGACTATTGGACAAATTGGAATATTATAACAAAGTCACTACTTCAATTTCTGTATGATTGACTGAATTATCCTGTCTGATATCAGGGACGAATCACTTGAAATCACCATTGATCAAAACCAAACAATAAATTGAAAGGATGGGCGCCAGGTCCTTCCCCACGCCTCTGATGTAACCTTTTGTTTGTTTGGTGACCAATTTGTTTTGCTTTTAGATTCTGATTAGCAATCGTTCGTGCTGGCAAACGTTAGGGCCTAAAGAAAATACTGTGACACTTGCAAGCATACCTTCATATGCTCTCTGATTATCATTTAGAGGGCCATATGAGAGGCTATATTCTATACCTGTACACGATCTCCAAAGGATATCACTTCCACAACACGACACTGATTTTTCTTCACTGAACCATAATAATTCACAATGTTTCTGCCACACTTTCACGCCCTCTCTCCACAATTCCAAATGCGTCTACCAAAAACATCACGTGACAATAAAACGAGAAAAAGCAGCTGATCAATCAATGCAGATTTTACGAGCACATTATTACAAGTAAAACAGAGTAAAACCATTCTCTTGAGTTTATCATCTCACTAAACTGCTATGCCTGTACAAAATTATGTCCACTTTAAATACTTAGGTCGTTCAAAGGGTGTAAAATACATGGGTTGACTGGAAGGACACACTACGATGCCCTTAGCAGGAGGATGTTGCAAATGCGCCTGGTGCCAACAAATTATTCACAGCTGCTTTAGACACTTCGGCAAAGCATACGGGAGCAAAGTCACACACAAAATGTGACCGGCTCTGGCAAAACCCGACGTTTCTCGGCATTTCTGATTACGCGGTATGGGCCCGCCACGTTAAAAAAATTGCATCAGTGATACCAAAACCCCAATATTGAAATTTGTGACCAGCTCTAGCAAAACCCAACACTGAAATGTTAATACATGTATTGGGTTTTGGTATCATGTGCCATTTTTTACGTTGCGGGCCCATACCGCGTAACGCGACGCCGAGAAGCGTCGGGTTTTGCCAGAGAGCCGGTCACAAATTTGGAAGTACAACCACAGTCGTTATTTATAGTATACGTAATATCGGTAAAGTACGGTATCATAATTACATGATTTCATTTCCTCAGGCACCGGTACTCTGCAGATTGGCAACTGGGCCCCTTTAATCAGCCCTGTACCTTTAAGTCAGGCACCGTGACAAATTCCAAGACGCTGTCAGATCTCATGATTACCTTTCTCTCAACAGCCACTGAGGGTCGCACACTTTACTTTCTCAATTAACCCATGAATTACCAAAGACCTAATCAAAACAGGTCTGACTTACATGCATGCACAGCCAGTATATCAATTAGACATGGGCCTAATCAAATCAGGTTCCGTTCATCGTCAGCGCTTGCTAAAAATTAACCAACATTAGACCAACTTCAAATTCTCTAAACTAATTCAGTATCACAAATCTCTCGTCCCTCGACAGGATATTCTCAAGTGCAAAAAAATAACACCGAGCTGTCTGGATGGTAATCGTGTGTTTGGCCAATTCAGCAGCAAGTGCTCACCCGGGACCTTCTTATGTATTCGGACTGCGTGTGCCGCCCACGCGTCCGCCCAACCATGGCATAATTCCCGCCTATTTTATGCAGCACGCGTGAATAATAGGGCTCAGTACCAAAACAATATACATGATAGCGATAGTGCCGGCTCCTTTGCGCATAATAAAAAAGGGTTCAAGACTTCAAGTAGGCTTTCGTGCGGAGCGCCACTGCCCTGTGATTGTGTTCTCTTGTTACATCGTATTGACACAATGCCTATAGGTCTTGTATAGGCCTATACATGTAGATTAGTTTTCGATTTTGTGAAACAAGAACAGACAAAAGCTGCTAGGCAGTTAGGCCCCTGTAACATCTTGGCACCAATGAGCTTCTACTATAGAGTACCGAAGTCTGACGTCAGTTGCCTCGGCAACTGGTTCCAAACACATGCAGTTTAGAATGTATTCTGGTTCCAAACATTGCATTGATTGACGTCATCACTTCGGTACTCTATAGAGATCTGTCTATCAGACAATTCTGTCTGCATAGGCCGGGTGGTCTTGCAGATGCACAATTTTATGTTTAATGACCGGGGGAAGTGCACGTCTCCCGCCAAAAATCAATCCCAAGATTCGAGCAGGCGTATCTTAAACACCGAGGTCTCCATGTGAAGGTGAATTTAATTAAAGCCCTAACTCCTGTCTCAACAAACACACGACGTGAAAATGCATATCCCTCCGCGGCCATAAAAAATAATGTATTCGACGCCACGCAAATCATCGCCGTGTGCGAGGTGGTTGGTGATCATACCCGCACATAGGCAAAGCGCTGGACAGACGATGACCACCCGTGCAGTGTGTGCATAAATGGTAACCGTCTGATTCGAATCAGTCGTATTCGTGTGGCGTTTTCCGTGAGCGCCGATTAGAACTACCTTGCTATCAGCAGTAGATAGCAGACTCCGCGCGGTCCGTAGTCTATCTTCTAGAGACATAGCAAATCAGGTAGAGGGGGAAAATGGCGACTACCGAAGCAAATACTGACCAGATGACGACGGCGACGCCCGGCGATGGCACGGACGAACCGGACAAGACCGCGTCCGAGGCTTCTAAGGGCACCGAGCCCGAGATGAGAGCCGTGGTGCTGCAGTCCTTCGGGGGCGTGAACCGGATGAAGGTGATGATGAAGACGATCCCCGTGCCTAAAGATGGAGAGGTGCTTGTCCGCGTCAAGGCCTGGTGAGTTGGGTTTACACTTGTGTGGCAAGGCTAGCTAGCTGTCTGCAATTTTTCCTCTTCTGGTCATTTCCAATCATAAATCTTTGCACGCGCGCATAAGTGGCTTAAATTTAAACGGTTTCAAAGCTGTTTGTTGGTTTAAAGGTATGTGTAAATAAAAAACATACGCAATCTTATACCAGCACATTTCACTCACTTTATTTCGTAAAATCAGTAGCTGAAATTTTGATCAAGATAGCAGTGTTTGCACTCTCAGTAATATTTTTCGGCGTAGGCTTGCGGAGCAAACTCTTCAGCAGTAGGCCTATAGGCTCCCGTCAGTATTTTAAAAGCAAACATACGAATAAAATCGCCACAGTATGATAGTTGGCCCACCAGGCCCAGGATGGGTGCAGTGGATACACTGCTAACGGAGTTGTCAAAAGCTGCGAGGTATATTAAAATTGAGCACCAGGCGTTCTTTTCTTGCCTTCTTTTGGGGAGGGGTTCTTTTATAATTAGTGTTCGCTTTAAAATATACACGTTCTAGCGTGACATGGAAAAATAAGGGATCGTCTACGTGGCCCAACAATTCGTGCATACGAAACAGAAGAAACTTTTGGGCAAAATCCAACTAGTATTCATTCTGGCCCTTTAGCCTGTACCTGCATGAATATATTATATAAAGATGTCACATAAATTGATTCCCAGGGGCGTCGCTCAAACACTTCATTTAAGCGACGGGCCGAGTATCAAGTGCTTAACCAGACACAAAATGCACACACCAGGTTTAGCTACCAGCATTACAAATAGACGGCACTGTACGTAGCTCGGTGTCTATTTGCTCTTGTCTATTTGTTTACATCTTAACCGCCCTACCGTGCCCGGTGGTATGCGCACGCATCGTGTTTTGCATGCATTTGGTTAAGGATGAATCAAAGGTCACATAATTCAAGGCAATTTGACCTGCGATGTCACTCCTAAACCAATTTTATGCAAAACGCGATGCACATGCGCATACCGCCGGCACATTTCAATATATATGTAAACACGTGACGTTAGGGGCGCATCGTCTATAGAATCCAACCAGCCATAATTATACCTTCAATCGACAGTTGCTTATAATTTTTGTATCATGCAATCGTGTTGATAAATTTTGATGTTTTGTACAACATTCGGAGATACATATGTGAGACTTTACAGCAAATATACATGACCTACGGTTGAACATTCACTATTGTATTTACAAAATGCATACATGATTATTTGAATAATGTAATGCTTCACTAACACTTAAAATATAATTAATGGCTTTTCTCTTATAACAGATTACTCCACTGGTGCCCAGGGTCTTTTTAATATGACAATATTTCCCCCCTTTTTTAACGGTCGTTGTCGGCCAAAAGTTAAAACAGAACACAAGTTTACGTTCAGGTGACAACTTCGTGGAGCTGCTAAAAGCGCAACAGTTTGCTTCGCACGAAAACATGATTACCAAGCAACTTTTCATGTGATGTATAATGCTCGTGACTAGCTGTTGTTTGCTATGCACAAAAAGCGCACAGCGTTTTGGCTGGTTACCTGATTGAACTAAACAAGACATTTTGTGTTAATCAGCTCCATAAAATTGGCCCAATCTATGTTCTTTTGTGAGTAGATGTAACTTGAGCAAAGAGAGGTCAGTTGCATTATGTGCCTTTCTGCCATCTTCCAAAGGCATTGGGCAAGCCCTCTTAAAAAGAGCCGTTTGCGTTTGCACAAAGGCCAATAGAGTACCGAAGTCTGACGTCAGTTGGCGGACTACTGGCTCCAAACAAATGGAGATTTCGACTGCTCCTTTGTTAACAGCCAGTCATGCAAACACATTGACACAAAATAACAAAAGTATTCTGCCTCCAAACATTGCATTGACGTCATCACTTCGGTACTCCATTAAACACCCAATAATCCCGACTGTTAGGCCCATGCTCTTCTTACAATGGAAATTATCACTGCCCCTATGATGATTATTTGGTCTCTGGCCTGGACAATTCAAATTGCAGATGTTTATTGGTATGATGGAATTGTTGATTACATGATCGATTACATAAGCTGTTATGAGAATTAAAAAACAAAACCTTTTAGGCCCAGTTGGAAAGAGTTTTTGTACGTATATCCAAAGAAACACGAACCCAGCAAACTGATACGAAGTCTTGCTTTGCAACGTCAGGTCTCTTGGAAATTATAGAGCTCGACGAAACGCCCAGTTGCTGTTACGGTTCATTTTCAATGCATTTGATTTTCCACGGTACCTGGATCAACATGTATAGGGCCTAAACCATCTTTTATCAGACATTATTTCCATTATCCCAAATGTCTACTATACACACAGTATACAGAGGCAGCATCCTATTATTTCAAGTGCCCAACATAAATAATGTACGTCGATAAAATAATTCCCTTTGCTCAATGTTCCAATTAATTAATTTGTCTGTGGTTGGTAAAAATAAAGTGATTCAGTCTAAGTCTAAGTTTCAGTCTAATTAGCCTTTCCCGTCCAAATATGGCCTGCAATCTTGACGGTTTACACATGTACAGATTTCCATTTTTTAACCTTTTCATAAGAATTTCCTTTGCACACGTTTCAATTAACTCGACTGTCTGCGGCTGGTAAATTCAATTATGACCGCGTTACGCAGTTTCAGTCTAATGAGCCGTTCCCGTCTATATATGGCCTACCATACTGGTTATTAATATACTACAAGTGTGTGGGCTTTTCATAAAATTGTCTCGGCACTGCATTTTGATGTTAGTACTGGAAGCCTCATACGAAATGTGACCTGGCAGCACAAAATGAGCGGAAAGTGTTTTTTTCCTGAGTTACAAGCAGAAACAAACATTTTTCACTGAAAATTCAATTTTGGGATTTTAACAAGATGTGAAAACCTTATTCTATCATATCCCAAAGTTTTTAAACTGAATCTATTCGCGAAATATTTTTGGGGGATTTCTTTTTGAACTCGGGTTAAAGTGTACACAGATTATAAACTTTGAGCTCCATTTTCTCGAAACAAGGGGTCAAGACTCTGACAACTCAACTTAAAAGGTTCTAACGGGGGCTAGAAATGAGATACCACAACACACAATATATCAAATTAAAGCTTTTAACCTGTACTTTCTGGAAATACCATCATCTTGATTTGTTTTCTTCAAATGTTGCTACTTTCCACCCATTTAATGGGAACAGGTCACAAATATGATTTTAGTTGGGAGTCTACATTCTACGTACTCATATAACGTAGATTAAACTAATGAAATATCTCTGTCCAGTATTTCATCACATTTTGCTAAATCCATATTACGTTACTTTATTTTGCTGGTGTGATGTTTATGGTGTTGCAGTGGTTTCCCCTTTTTAGAAACTCTTTCCTTAGGCCTATACCTGATGCTCTGGGGCCAATACCATGGCGCTGCTAATTAGCACACATTTCAGGAAGACTGTAAGCAGTAAAACGCTTGCCGAATTCAGAAGCAAAATTTGCTTAACACCATGAAGCAACGATCATAGCATTTTTTCTGCTATAATTAGCACAACCTTTTCACTTACCGTTAAGCAGCGCATTGAAAGTGGTCCCTGTAATTAATACAAAATAAACGCATGTGTACTAAAATTTTCCTATGTAGTCCATATGTATACCTTCTGACAGAACTATGAGGGAGAAGCTCACCATATGGTCGAGTGGCTGGACAAGAGAATAGCTTACTGCTCGGATTTCAATCAGTGTGACGTATTTGATAGCAATGTGGTGCATGAACATAACACATTCCCATGTTAAGAATTAACCTTGATTCAAGGATCCACAGACCGGTTGTGAAGTGGTGGTACTTTCAACAGCCTCAAACAAAATATCAAATAAACGTCAAGGGCTATAGGGGGCATCCTTCTTTTCGTATTAAAAAAAAAAGAATACAATGATTTTCTTTTGTTTTAATTGGCAAAATGTCGCCGGTGGCAATCTTTCCCCTGCCCCCTGCTGGTTACACTCACTGGTTGCAGGTAACATTCAGCTAAAAGTACATTAGAACTGGATAACAATGTTCAACCTTTTGAAAGATTTTAATGAAGATCTGAACCGAAGATCTCTTTGAATCTAGTGATGAATTCCTATCGTGTTGAAAAAGGAATTTTGTTTGATAGTTCATTAGCAAGAAAGGTAATTTCTCAGCAAGTTGACACTAAAATGTTGAAATAATATACCGGTATGTTAAGCAGTAATTTCAATGAGGTTTCGCTACCTGCATTTTCAGATATATAGTATGCTCAATTAAAGCATGGCCACGACAACTCTATATGTTGATCTTTCTATTTGGCCCAACATCACTTATCCACACACACACAAATGACCACAAACTGGTTGGTGAACAGCTTGAGTAACAGTCGTCTGTTAGCCCTGCTTCATGTTTGTCGGTTTGATCAGTCGACAAATTAGTCAACCACTATATGCCTATGTTCAAAATATTTTCTAGTTCAGCTTGGCTGCACAAAGATTGTTTGAGCATGGACGACTAAAAACACAACGATCTACCATACCAGTACATATTGATTTACACTATTCACACCACCCATGCATACCGCACACAATCTTCAGCTTGAATTGCCACAGTGCTTACACTACCAGCTTACACTACCACGGTGTCTTTATATAAACTCTCAGAAAAATCAGCATCAGTAACATTTTCAGAGAATTTCATATTCTAATACTACATATGCATGTAAATTTTAGAGCTTTGATAATTGATCAAATCAACTGAATTCACACCAAAAAGTTAATTGATTAAGCAATCGACCAATGAACCGAGCATAATTCATATTTTGTGAATATTTCATTTTCAGGTGTACAGGCACTTTCATATTTACAGGGATGATTTTGATTTTGGATGCTGGGCTTCAACAGAAACTGTTCCACAATCACTTGTGGGCCCAAACTGCTGCCAAAAAGTGTCCAAAACCCAGGAGTAAACTGGCCCCTTTTTTAATGGTCAGTGGGAATGGACAGGCCGATTATTTAATCATACCCTGTATAAGCACTTCACAGACAATGCAAATTTTCCATTTGGAAAAACCCTGGAATTTAAAACTTGCACTTTGAAGCTTCATAAACTTTGATCTATGCAGAAATACATGTAGCTACCAGCAACTGTCATGCTTGCTTGCAACCCTGTGATCATGATAGCAAAGGAAAATGCACTGGAACATTAAAATGAAGGTCACATGTTCACATAACTTGTTTTGATGCATATACATGTAACATGTCTTACAACAGAGAATGATCTAAATGCTCTTTTCCATTTAAAATAAAAAGGGTGGAGGTTTTTAACACTTTTAAAGTCTTTCCAAATAAGTTATGCAAGGGGAATTTTCTTTAACTGAAGGAACCCCTTATCAAAAGGGCATAATCAGTAGGAAAAAACACAAAATAACCAAGTGCCAACAATGTTTTGAAGATTTTTATTTTTATGAGACGGCATTGGCGGTGGTGAAAACACGAACTCTGTGGGATTCAATGTACATGAAATAACAAATCTGTGAAAGTTTGAGCTCAACATATCAGCTGAGTCCCGAGAAAATAGTGAAAAACCATTTTGTTTTCCGTTTTGAGATCGAAACAAGCCACACCATTTTTTTTAGGTCGTCGGATATTATTTTCTCGAAGATGCCAGCATTTCAGATGAAAATACTTCTTTGGTACATGTACCTGTACACTCTTGAAGACAAATGCGTTGTATACACCAACATTTTGCTAAGGAATACTTTTTCACATTATTTTGTTCTTAAATGAAGTCTTCATCTGCTACCATATGTTACTGAATAAGCTCCGAAAAATGACCTGCCATCATGAAAGTAATCAGCTGACCCTTACACACAAAGGGGTTGGCATCAGCTTTGCCAACAAATGATAAAAAAAACTCTCGAGAGTGCTCATCACACCCCCCAAAAAAGAAAAACAGCTTTTCCCCCATTGCAATTCCCTCCTCGGATCTTGGCGCAAATTCATGTAAACACATCACCTGGGCAGGTGGGAAATTTTTTGCTGCTAAATGTCAAGTTATTCTAATATGCTGCTGCCGCATGAAGAGATCCCTCCTCTTGTTGCCATGGCAACCACTTTGCCCATGTGATCATCATCTCTGCATAGCTAACGAGTACCGACCTCTGAGCATGTATAATAAGGGAGATTAGGTGGGTGGACAGTACCCTGAGTACAGAGCATACATGTCCATAAGATTTATAAGTAGCAACAACAAACATTAATCATGCATGTGTATATGTACACAGCATGTTCAATCATAATCAATGCATGTGTATCAATAATGCCCAATTTGATCCACTTATGGAGTATTTACTGTTTGAATAATTGACGGAATACACGTGTAGGTAGCATGTACATGATTTTCAGGTCTTTTTTTTTCATTCTTTTAGTTCCATATTTATCTCAGTTCAAAGATGCTTAGATTCAGATTTCGACATTACAATTACACCATAAAGAAAAAAAAAATGCACCAGTATTTGCAAGATTTCATAGTCGTTAGTATCTCACTTGAAATATTTCTATGGTATTATGTACATTCCACATAGCATCACAGTAGTATGCCAAAATTAGATTTTCTATTCTCAACTGCCACATGTGGTCTGCAATTTCAAAAATTAAAATTCTTAAAAAAAGAAACCTGATTAAGAATGTTTCTGAACCAGTAGCTGACGTCAAAACCAACAACTGGCAGCAGACCAAAATAACACTCGAGTCTGCACGGTGCTTGGAAAGGACAGAGTTCCAATCGTGTTTGGAATCCTAGGGTATAAGAAGGATGTGCGTCAGGGTGTATGCATGTCCTCTGCATTGTAGAAACGGGCTGGATTGTATTGGATTATTTTGTCATTCAAGATGGGCTACCAGTCCACAAGAGAGAAAAAATGAAGGGTTCAGCCTGAAATTGCCCAACTGCATTTCCTAGCCATTTCACTTGATAGTCGATGTGGGTATTTTAACAATTTTTCATCAATTTTTTATCATTCATATCCTATGATTTTTTGTTACTGGAAGAAATCTTTAAATGTTATTTTGGGAGGATTTCTTTTTCACTGAAAGTATACCTCGGGTCAAAAAATAGTTCTGCTTCCGATATACATGGCATTGGAAAAGTAGGAAATGTTTTTTGTTCGCACTTTTTTTGGGTGCTGATCGTAGGTGTTGTATTTACAGCATTTATGGCTTTTTTTTTTTTTTTACTTTTTTTTCCAGAAAGAAAAATTAGGGTCGGGGCCGTTAAAATGGGGTAGGTAGTGGTAGAACTATATTTTTTTTGCCTCACATAGCTCACTGACACTGATCTTCATTTTCTAAAAACAGGTGGTCATTACTAACAGCCTCAAAAGGCTTTAGCGGGGGGCTAGGAATGGGCTTTAGCAACAGACCACATAAAAGTAAAGCTAATAACCTGTACTTTCAGCAGGACATACCACAATCCAAATTTTCATCCTTTGCCACTTTCCACCCATTCTGTGGTGCAAGGTCACATTTTCAATTTTTAGTTATAAATTTTTTGTATTATTATTTTTTTTTAGGGAGAGGGGGATAAATTGGGATTTTCAGACACATTACTAATGAGTACTCTTTATCTATGCTAATTTTATCCACAGTGGTCTAAACTTCTTGGATCTTATGATGCGTCAGGGTTCGGTGGATGACTGCCCCCGGACACCTTTCGTCTTGGGCACCGAGTGTTCTGGGTACATTGAAGCCATGGGAACTGGTGTGGAAAACTTCAAGGTAGGGTGCTGGCAATTTTGTTTCTGCTAAATGGTGCATTCGCTTTCATTCTATAGAGTCTCTCCCTTGAAGTTTTTGTTTGCTTTTTTTTTTGGGGGGGGGTCTGATGTAGTCAAGAAAGACTGTCATCATAGGGAAGAACAATTTATCACTTGATACTTACTTATTTCACAGTAAAAATTAAAAGTAAATAAGTTCTGATTTAAAGCTTTCCTATCTCAAAACCTTAATGTTTCTTTTTTCTCAGAAAAAGATGGGAAGGAATTTACAGGTATCTTGTCCACACCCAACTGATTAGTGATGAAACATTGCACAGGAAAAAAACAACTCCAAAAGTGTGCTGCATCAAAACCAAAAATACAAAATATTCTAATTGTTGGGTATTGTGCATTCTCAAAAAATGCCATTTGGTTGCTCATTTGAGCATCTTTAGTGAAGATAAAAGAACAATCTCTGTTGGAAAAAAATCACGTTCAGAATACACATTGCTACTGTTTGTGAAATAAGGTTATCGTTCAATTTGGAGGATTGTATTTTAATAGTGTGCAAAAGTAAAATAATTCCCACAATAACACTGAGTCACATAGTGCCAGCACGCTCTGTAAATACATTTCACACTACCCCAAGGCTTGTCCACATTTTGTCAGCAAAATGTTAATGAAATTCATGGCATAGCGCCTCCGAACACAACATCTGCAGACACAGTCCCATTGCCAGCAAGTGGGAATAATTTAGAGCAAAAACAAAGAGGGGAAAGACAGGTTATTGACTAGCACACTGTACTGTTCTTTGTTATTAGCCACAAGTGCTCTCAGGGCTATGAAGGCATGCTGGTTCAGGTTGTGAGAATGCTAGTTAACTTGTGGTAACAAAGGAAAAGCCATCAGGCATTATGTGCAATAACTATGGTCGTCTTTTAAGAGTTCTAACTTCTCTTTAACCTCTTGCCACCGGTTTACACAAATACGTGCAGATTGAAATTGCCACCTGGCCGGTTGACACAAATACACGCCAATTTTTGCATTTTCAATCTATGATTGGGGTATTGTGTACGTTAGGCTTGGCTACACAAGCCTCTTGTTTCCATTTCGCTTGGCTGCATAACCCGGCCTGGTGCCCCGGCGCCACCCAGTGGCAAGGGGTTAACAGTGATCCTATGGCCCCTCTCTACACTTTCCAAACTAGAAACTTTTGCAGAGATTTTTTGTTTACATAACACCAAAGCTGCAGGGATATGTGGACTTTCCCCTTTCTTGACAAAATCTGACAAAATGTGACAGGTCTTATGTGACAGGTCTTATAGTCTCTTCAGGGACATTACAAGGAGCACACATGGCTCTTCATTTTACACCCTGATATACACTGTATGTGGACATTGTGTGGGAGAAAATATTTACAGTTCCAACTGATTTCCATTGTGCAAGATCTTGTTTAAGGGCATGTAATTCAAACTAATTTTGTAGGGTTGGGCCACAAATTTCAGAAATGCAGAAGCAACTCTATTTGTACGTAAATAATCAGTAATTAAGGAAAATACACTATCAGAAACAACTAATTTTGAGATCACCTACATTAGTAGGACTACGTGTAGATTCATGTAGTACAGGTGGTACATTGTACGGAAACAGTATCATCAAGTGGTCAAGTCCCATTTCAATCAAACTTTCTTCACTTGACTGAAGTCAGTTTGACAAAGTGCTGTAAGCCATATTTAATTTTTTAATTTTTTTTTATAATGGCTTTCCTGAAATTTTTCCGGCAATAAAACAATTTCAAAATAGCTAAAATGAGACATTCTCCATCAATTGGGCAAATAACTTTCAGTCTCTAGTGGCAAAAATAGGACAACTCATGTGGCATCACTTGTCTTAGTTTTTCAGGTTGCACATTGAATTCTATTTTTGATTTTATATTCAAGCATTAAAAAAAACGGGAATTTTGTCATGCTAAACTGACTTTCTTTTAAAAAGACCTGAATGTAACAGTTACCTACTCAATGCCCACAGGTTGGGGATCGTGTCGTCGCCTTCCAACGCAGCGGCACTTTTGCCGAAGCCATCGCTGTACCTGCCAAGTACGTCTACGAGATGCCTAACAAGATGACGTATCAAGAGGGTGCTGCTCTTGGCCTGTGCTACGCAACCGCCTACATGCTGCTCTATGAGATTGCCAACCTAACCAAGGGGAAGTCGGTACTTGTGCACTCGGCCGGTGGTGGAGTGGTGAGTGTCTCTCTGTGAAGAATGAAAGTGAAACAAACATTTAAAGAGGGGAGTCAGGTTGGTGCAGTGTACATTACTCACTTTTCACCTTTGTGAGCCAGGTTCAAATCCCCACTTTGAGGGTTTTGAGATGTGGCATGGGTTTTTAGTCCCCGTCTGATTTTGTTTGACTTCCAGCTCTAAAACTGAACATTTGTAAATTGTCAATGAATAGTTGAAGCAACTTTAAGTCGGTTTGGGCAAACTTTTACAGATGGTTTTCAAAGACTTCACTCAGACAACATGAGCATATACTTTTAAACCTCTTAAATACAGGCAGCCATATTTGTGGTTTGAAAAAATACCACTTGGCCGGTTGTCATCTATGTGTGCATTCCTGCGTGTACTCAATCCATTCATGTTTCAACTACATGTACATGTATATTGTTCTTAAATGGCAGTGTAATGAATACATGCAGATGGAGCTTTTCGCACAAAACTTACATACACAAGGAAGGGGGTTTGGTGGTGGGGGGGGGGGGGGGGGGTGGAGGGGGGCTCCAAGTGCGATGAATAGGACTACTCTACATATTCAATATGGTACCTATTGTTGCTGTTTATTGGCTGCACAGACCGTACTTGGCATACCAGCCCTCCATCAACGACAGCCGGACACAAGGGGTAATTACAAATTTAACTTGGCAATCTGAAGTGGTATTTTATTCCATCTCTTTATGTACACATAGGGCATTGCAGTGGCACAGCTCTGCAAGATGGTGGATGACATTAAAATCTTCGGCACAGCATCGACTAGCAAACACGAAGCCATCAAGGACAAATTTGAGCACCTCTATGACCGTGCGGCCTGTGACTTCGTGGAGGCAATCAAGAAGTAAGACTTTCATGCCTGATTTGCAGTCTGAGACACTGCATGTTAACCACTGATGCAGTCACTAAATAACAGCAAAATAACTTAATTAAATTATTACCCTTACCTAAATTTGTTTGCATGCCTGGATGTGGACAATGTAAATATTCTATCTGCCTTATGAGCGCTTTAGGAATGCACAAAGTACTCAAGCGTCTGAGGTGAAGAAAGAATTCTACTGAGAGGCCTGTGTGCTGTTCTATTTATTTTTGTGTACTGGACAAAAGTCAATTAGCTTTGGTAGTGTAAACTGTACACTGGCAAAGATGTTATTAATCAGTAACACAGTGGAAGTAATTTTTAATTTGTTTTCCTGCACAGAGTTGAGCCAAAAGGGATTGATATTGTGCTAGACTGTCTCTGTGGTGAAGATACAAACAGAGGTTATGATTTACTCAAACCCATGGGAAAATATGTGCTGTATGGTAAGTCAGACCCCATGCAATACTTTTTGTTCCTTATAAAGATGTTTGGCCAAGTAAAAAAAAATGTTTAGTGTCCGGGTTTTGTTTTTAAAGAAAGGAGGGGCTTATTATTTTTTTTATTTTCAAGATGGACGTTGGCCGTCATTCTTAAAATTTCTGACAACCTTAGGTCTTTCAACTGTTCAAAGACACAAAAATGAAAGAGACATGTTGGAAAAGAGAATTTAACATGTTTACAGTAGTTTTAATGGTTTTAGTAAGCTGGTATTCTATTTTCCAGTGGATCAGTTGATATTTTCGGGAGTTTTTTAACTCATCTTTCACTGGTCAAAATCAAGGCAGCACCCAAAACTGGCAAAAGGAAGTGGGTGGGGATGCTACACATGTATTTTTTTTACTTCTCCTTATAAAGCACAGGTACATGTAGCCTATTTTGATTTTGCACATATCAGTTATTTCTCCATCCCTCATCCCACATCAATGCCACACCCGTACCCCCAGACATACGGATTGGTAATTCTTTTGTGCTCAAGGATGGGGACTTCGGTTTTTCTTTGAAAAGAAATAATCAGTTCTATGCTTTCATAAAGAAGAACGGTGCCCCAGTGGTGGGGGATTGGTCACTTCCAAAATGATGACTTACTATAATTTGGGGTTGGGCAGTGCATGGAGAGGGAGGGAACAATTGATATGCATTTGCATGAATTGTTTCATTTGTAGACAAAATCCACAAACTTGTTTTATTCTAATAAATCATTTTCACATTCACCAAAAAAGCATGGACAGATTTTATTTGAATACCCCCACCAAAATGGTCAGGAACAGAAGAATGTTGGAAAATATCCAACCATCCTTCATGTCTAAACATGCAGCACAACCTGTTATTTCAACATGTTCAAGATTTGTTAGCAAAAATCAGTGAAAAGTAAAGTAGAAATTAGCATGTAGGCCTATTAAAAAGTTAGCACAAACTTTCATCTCATATATTGTACGGAAATTTCCTGACAAAAGTCTCAAAGGTTGCATGTGTTTATACACAAATGAATGTTCATTTTGTCAGATTTGTTTCTGTTTCTGACCTATTTTGGTGGGGTATTAAAGTAAAATCGGAAAGATTTTACTTTAATACCCCCAACAAAAATCGGTCAGGAACAGCAAAATCTTGGAAAATAATTAACCCTCTTTGATAACAACTATCTAAATGTGTGGCACAACCTGTTATTTCAAGATTTATGTCAGCAGAATCTGTAAAATTGATGCCTGAAATTAACATGTATGTGAATGCTTTGAGTGACCGTACACTGTGCCAAGAACATCTAACACAGAAAACACAAACTTTCTTCCCCTATATTACACAAACATTTCCCAAATAAATTCTCAAATTCAAAGGTTGTGTCAATTTTAAACACAGATGGATGGTTATTTTCCAAAATGTGCTATTCCTGACCAATTTTTGTGGGGGTAGGCCTATTAAAGTAAAATCTGTTCGTAAAATATTTTCAAAAACACTATAAATAACCTTAATTTCTAACATATACATGAACAAAAAAAAAATTAACTTAAGTTAAACAAAGTACAAGTTAAACAAAGTACAACATAAACAAATATTCACGAATCTGGTGAACATAAACAAATATTCACGAATCTGGTGAAGCGACTGTCAAGATGAAAACAAGATGGCTGCCCCCAGCTAGCTCTTTCCACGCAGGTTTTTGACAGAAGAAAAATTACAAAACGTGCTAGGGCCTATTGCTGCAACCAATTTCTTGAAAAACTGACCCCCTTCTTACAGATATTCACACTCACAGTTGCTCCTTCAAACAAATCACAAGCAACGTTAAAAAAAAGACGGTTTTACTATCAGTTCCACTTACCCTGAAGCTTGAACGAAGCAGACGACCAGCGAACTGCGATTGTTTGGAGTATGTTAAAAGCGCCCTCATTTGTCGAAATATCGTTCTGACATGCTTGCCTTGCATGCGCGCGCGTACGTACGTACGTACGTACGGCGAGAGATGTTTTACTCACTCAATAAAAACTTTATACAAAATAGATCTTTTTCGGCCACATATTTTTTTTAATCTGAGCAGATCGGAGAACATAATTACGAAAATCGTATAGATTCTACATGTGCTTTGCTTTATTATTTGGCACGCGATCCTCCGCAAGTATTGTTCCCGTCAGTAATTTGACGAAATGGCGGAATTCCTCATGGTTCCCTTTGACCAATTTCTTAGTTTTGATTTAACGTTTCTGTTTCTGTGTTGTCTCTTAGCAGTATGTAGGCGCGGATTCAGAAGCGGGTGGGGGTTTGGGGGTCGAAACCCCCCCCCCCCCCCCTCCCCCACGCTCGTTGCCAATTTTTGTATTATTACATTTTTACTTGTACCGTATCAAACCAGAAAAGAAAAGCAAAACCACGTAAAGGTCTTATTTTGCGTTTACGGGGTAAGAACAAAACAAAGATGTTAAATGGCGCCACCAACGTTGAGAAACTTGTTGGGCAAATGTACGGGGAAAAATTCAGAACCCCCCCCTCCCCCTTCAGATAATCCTGGATCCGCCCCTGATGAGGCACTGGCCTATGACTACTTTATGTTTTAGTGAACGTTGGAATAGCTTGACGCTTGCTTCGAGTGGCGGGTTGTCATTTGCGTTTGCTGGCCGCACGGGCCTGCCCATTTCTTTTTAAATACTAGAGCGGTTTGCGCCGGACAGTCATTGTCATCGTCTAAACTCAAGATTTTCTACTAGTAAGTTGAAAATCTTTATCCAATGTTTATTTAACTTGTCAATTCACCGTGGCTGCGTACCTCTTTAACTTTGAGTATTTATCATTTGTAGGAATCTCTAACGTTGTCACAGGCGAAACAAGAAGTTTCTTCAGCTACGCCAGAACAGTGAGTCCTGCATTATTATAATCGTGTTCTGACTAAACTTTAATATTTTTAAGCGGCTATACATGACAATATCCACCCGTAGTGAAGGGATGGGCATGTCAATGTATTTTATTTGCAAATTATCCCCACCCTTATTTGCAAAACATCCCCACCCTTCTTTAAAACATGAACGAAATGGTGAACTCGTGCGAAATGAATGATGAATTCGTGTGTATACAGTGGTGGAACGTGGACAGCATCAAGCCAGGCAAGCTATGGGACGAGAACAAGTCAATGGCCGGCTTCCAGTTCTATCACTTCTTGTTCAACCAGGGCGGAGAGGAGAAGGTGAACATCATCATGAACGAGGTCTTCAAGCTCCACACGGTCAATATACTCAACCCGATCATCGATTCCACCTATGCCTTCGAAGAGGTAGGTGCCGTCGGCACGGAACGGAAACTTGGTCGCGTAAGCCCCAGAATGTTCAGTTGAATGATTAATGCTGTTGTATAATTACTAACCAGCGAAAAAGAAGCCTACAAACGATGTATTCATAGCAACGATGATCATTAAATATGCGCCAAGTAGGCCTAAAAAAATATATTAAAAAAACGAAACGAAACGAAACGGAATGGAATGGAACAGAACTGAACAAAACAAAACAACGAACGAACGGAAAAAAAACCACACAACGCACGGACGAAAAAAAAAAATACCGGTTTTCCAAAAATTTACATTCTACAATACGTTTCTCGTTTCTCTCTTTTATAATGCGATTTGACAGCTATGATTAATTCAAACAAAGGTATTTTGATCGTGTGTTTGTTATAATCTTGCTATACGTCTTGTTAGCTGGCGAGCCGTGCAGTCCTATCAAAAGAGTTTTGTGCATATTACGGTTTCCAGAAAATGTTCAATAAACGAGAAGCTTTGAAGTAAAACCGAAAGCTGTGATTTGGAACATTTTGAAGTATTTATAGCTCCTTTTATGTCGTTCGACGTACGTGACTGGATCAGGACGGATGAAATCCCGGTTATCCAAAACTGGAATTTAAAACAAAATCTTAAAAGAACGGTGGACTTAAACCCAAATTCCGCGGGTCACAAGGTGCTTTAATATGGAAGAAACAAAATAGGGTCGTGTTCTAATGCTTGTGTGGCTATGGCTTCTGCTTTTGTCATTGGTTCGGGAATACATACCCCTAGCCGTAGCCAAAGTCATCGTGCACAACCTAATTCAGTCGTTGGAGTCCTTAATTTATCAGTAAATTAGTGAATTACTTCAAAGGAATATTTCCTTCTATACAGGTTGGAGAGGCGATGCTAAAAATGCACGACCATAAGAATGTTGGGAAAATACTCATCATACCGGAACAAGAACCAAAGCCAAAGGTATGATATTATTAAATAAAAATTTTGTTTAAAATGATAACATTATTTGACATCATGGGGATGCGTTGATGTAAAAACAAGGGCCCGTTAATTTTCCATATTAACCCAATTAATGTCCAAATTATTTCTTTTCAATGTTGCAGAGCTTTTTTCCCCACTAGATACATCAATGACTTCTGTGAAAAAAAGTTCATCATATTAGGCCTAATCAATCACAATGTGTCTTGGATGCGCTCGACCTGGCTATAAAAATCGTTAGCCACATAACTGTTATAGGTCTAAAAAGTTTGATAAATTATTCAGTAAAATGTGACCTGATGATAAACTCTGAACGTTTGAAAACGAAAATGTACTATTTATCAAAGAAGATTCGTATTAAGTTGGGGGAAGGAATATCAAGCTAATTCTTGGAAGATAACTCTTTACGGAATCGAACAATTATTTCTGGGTTAATCTTTCATGTTTTCTTTTCATTTTGTTTTCCTCAGGCCACTTCATAATTCACTGTAAGAAAATTCGTTTGTACATGGCACATTTACCCATGTCCGTCGACAAATCCACCCATCTTTCTACCCACTGACCATTCGCCAGTCCGTTTGTTTGCCTCACCATCGCTATGTCGCTCAGTCCATCCACGCGTCCATTCATCCCACCCACCAGTCAGCGACCCATCCTTTCATCCATTCGTCAGTTTATCTATCCGTTAATCTGTTTAACCAAACCTATCTTTATTGAATTTCTGGTCATATCAACAGGACCATTAGAAGATGCACTTTATATAAATGTGTATGTTGTCAAACGGGATGTGTTCAGTGGCGTGGCCAGGCTCTTCTTTTTTTTGGGGGGGGGGGGGGGGGGGCATGGTTGTTTTTAAGGGGAAGTAATTTTTATCAAGATTTACAGGACCAAATTTCAAAATTTTCGTAAAAATTGAGAGGTTACAGTTTGTCACTGGCGGCGCTTTCAATAGCCTTTGGGGAGGGCAAGGGTTCCCATAGAGGGAGGGGCAGTTAAACTCTTCATTTTCCCTAGCTATGCGCCATTGGCTGTGTATTACCATGATGAACACACATCCGTCTCTCTGTTTATGGTATTCACTGCTCTCAACGCATCCCACAGACACGTGATAAATACAATACGGGCTGGGGGAATGCATCCTATATTTTCTCGGCATGTTACAATATTAATACCAAGCTGGAACTTTCATCTTGTTTTATACGTAGTTACATTTGTGATCTGTTCCCACGAAATGGGTGGAGAGTAGCATAAGTTTAAGAAGAAAAAAAGATTATGGTATTTACTGAAAGTACTCAGGATAAAATTAATATTTAATTTGACATAAATCCTCAGCCTCCGATACAACCTTTTTGAGTTGTCAGAGTCTTGACCCCTTGTTTTGAGCAAATGAAGCTCAAGTTTGTGATCTGTGCACACTTTAACCCAAATTTAAAAAAGAAATTCTCCCAACAAATATTTCGAGAATAGATTCAGTTTAAAAACTTTGGGATATGACAGAAAATAGGTTTTTTTTTCAAATTGTCAAAATCCCAAAATTGACTTTTCAGTGAAAAAGTGTTTCTTCTTGTATACTCAGAAAACCATAGTGCGACTTTCCGCTCATTTTGTCCTGCCAGGCCACATTGTTAGAGGGTAGAAAAATACAAGGGATGTAGACCGTGCATATCGGAGGAGGACCTTCAAGAATACAATAAAAAGCAACTTATTTGAATTATTTTTAAAGACCGTAATTTTTGTTGGTTTTTATTTATTTATTTATTTATTATTATTTTATTATTATTAATTTTTTTTGTGGGTGGAGGTGGGGAAGGTAATGTCAGTTTCCGGTGTAGATGTACCATTGATTTAATACACGTATTGACCAATCAGAAATCTTCTATCTATCCATCCATCCATCCATCCGGCATCCACCCCCTCAATCTCAATCTCAATTCATCCGTCCGTCTGATTGTCTCGTACACTCATCTCATCCACCTGTCTTCGTCAATTCATCAAATGTCACCTCTCGAATCATTACTCGGGGCATGAAAATACAAAGAGGATACACGTATTCTTGTTCGTTCGTGTGGTTGTTTGTCTGGCTATATGTTTTGGACATAGAGTGGTATCACATTTTAGAATAACCCCTGTGGAAGTGGACCTGGCATTCAATTTACTTATCGATACCGGGGGGAGGGGGTGGTCCATTATGCAATGGCGTAAATCCGTGTCTAAAAGTGGATAGGTGCTGATCGCCGCCTCCCCCCCCCTAACACAACATGGAAAAAGATCACCACGAAAAGCTTCCTCAGAAAAATATTTTTCAAAAGCAAAAGCAGGGTTCTAGAATAATGTTCACACGTAGGTATAAACACACGCGCTGTAAAATTTATTGCATCTCTAAATTTATGTTTTGGCGTTTTATTTTGTAATAATAAAAAGCTTTAATTTTGTTTCACGGTATTGGAATTTCTGGTGGAAAGAGATCACATCCTCTTAGTAAAAAGTGTGTGCGGATCCCATGCCCCCCTCTCAAATTTACGCCCGTGCATGTAGGCCTCTTCTGTGTTTCTTGTCGATTATATTTTGTCAAATTGCCTAGTGTTTGTTTTTCTTCAATTTAACTATCGCTTCCCTTCTTGTTCGGATATTCCAAATTATCAGCCAGTGACCGTGACAGACACAGCCGCTTCAGAGGCAAGTAGCACAGACGATGTCAAGGAACCAGACACGCCAAAGTAAACAAGTTCGGGAGAGCCAACAGAGCGACCACGCCTTTTTATCCCTGTTGCATGACTAATCCCATAATCCGAAAGCTATTAAAATATTAAATAGGATTAGAATATGGAGCCTTGGCAGAATTATTACGCATTATTCATGCGTATTTAATGTGTTGCTCTGAACATCAAGAGGGGAAATTGTAAGGCCATGAACAAGAGTATGGACATGAAAAAAGCACTGTAGGTCTTTGAGAAGTAGGCCAACTGTAAAACCTGTATTGCCACTGAAGTGGGTCTTGTGTTCGTCACAGATCATTATCAAACCGAGTGTGAGACTGTAGTTTCGAATCGAGGTATGGGGGGCCTACGAAATTTACCATAAAGAATGCCGCTAGCAGGATGACCGGAAGTACTGTATGATTTTGTTCTGTTTGTAGTTTCCTGAAGTCTACATAATCGTTATCGTGTACGCGGAATTGCGTTATATTGTATTGGTTAAGTATAATCAAGTTTAATGATAAAAATTAATAACCATTTTAGAGAAGTTGTTTTGTTGATGCTTGAGGTACCGGGTATATGATAAGTTTTCTTTAACAGATATTGTTGCAGTTGTCGGTTGATGATGGTGTAAAATAGTTTTGTGTGGTATTACGTTTAAATGAATAGCTGATGTTTAAGTTTGTAAAATTGTTGTAAGTACATTGTACCTACAGGTAGACTCGTATGACGCGAAAGATTCATTGCGTTTGGTTGTGGTCCGTGGTTGGATAATTATTCGTTGCCATAGGAATAACGAAGTTTGAACAACGATAGGCCTATACAATGTATATATAGATAGCTGTAAGAAAGGGCGCCAACTGAACTTAACTAATGTGCGCCAAACCGCGTGAGCATAGGCAAAGTTGGTTGCGAACATGGAAACATTCCACAAAACCATTTTGTTGTTTCCTGTGTTGATTTCCCACCCATCCTGAATGCATACATTGACAAGTTGAATGATGAATGAAGTCCGACTGTATTCTCCAAGTTTAAAGTCAAAACTTGTCTAAAAGCAAGACATTCTCGCGATACAATAAGAGACAGTACAGGTCCCCTGGAAAGTTCTACACGTGTAGCCTAGCAGTGGCAACGGTCGGTGGTAGGCCTACAACAGATTGAAATACACGGGTGAATCAATGTTTTTATTGGTTTATCCACAGAAAAGTCTTTAGTATCGGGGTACTTCCTTTGAACAACGTAATATATTTGAATTAATTTTATCCAATGAAAGATTCAGTTTTTGGATTGGTCACTGCAGGCTATGATGGACGCGAGAAAATAATTCTTTTGCGGCCGCCCGCCCTATTGCTCAATGTGCAGTTCAGCATTGTGTTTGTGTGCAATATTGTGCAACCCGTTCCCGCCCAACTCAAAATGGACTTGGCTGGATCATGGAGGAGGGTTAGTGTTCCTTCCTCCATGGCTGGATTAACTTTGCGAATAAAAACCCGTCAACTCCAAGACATAAGAACTGTCGATACCACTGACTCTGGCTACACAGATTATCACAATGCCTTCCATAAACCGTGATATGATACATCCCGTAATCAATCACACGATGTATAATGTAATGTAATGTAATGTAGGGCCTAATGTAATACTGGTGCTTGCATGACAACATGCGTGTATGTACATTAGGTGTGTGTGTGTAACACTCAGTGTATAGAATTGTCATAGGACGCCTTGAAATGTCTAAAGATCTGGGATGGAGAAATTCCATGCAAAAATATGAATTCGTATGTAGAGGATATTGTTCGATTTCATATCAAAGACGGCAATTAACAGAGATAAAGATTTATTCGGACAAGAAACAATTTTGTTTGCCCAATTCCATCTGCATTATCTTTGCCGCGTAAGGAATTTTTGTCACAGCCTACAGCCTCGACCCGGCCAAGAGCCCGGCAAAATGGATTTCTGTTCAGCCCCGAATCCAAGTCCTTCAGCCTTTTCATTAGTTGTAATGATGTCGCCGACGAGTTCCAGACTGAAATTCCCTGACTGAGGCATACACTATAGCGCCGCAGACAACCACTGACTGTCTGTGACTGCTTCCGACCTGTCGGTGGGGTGGCGCTTTTTGCGTTCATTGCGATCTACAGGAACTAAGCAGAGTATAGAGTACCAAAGTCTGACGTCAATTGGCGCGACAACTGGTTCCAAACAAATGCAGTTTAGAATGTATTCTGGTTCCAAACATTGCATCGATTGACGTCATCACTTATGTATTCTATAGCACCATGACTTTAATTAGTCTCATACTGTAGGTCTATCTGTATATTGAGATGTAGAGAAAAATAAAGATATAGTTTTATAGTGGATAATATATAAATAACGAGACACACGATGTATTTATTGAATCACGCAATGCAATATGAAGGAGAAAAGGATTAAAGTCTTGATAGCGGGCGTAAAAGCATTTATTAAACCCGCGGTAGAATCTGTGAATGTTGAATTCATTTTTGGCAAATCAAAGTTCTGTTGTTAAATCAGAGTTGGACAGCTGGAACATGTGGAAATGTAACATCGCTTTAAATGCAGAAAAGATAAATGCTACAAAATTGTGTGTATATGAAGCTTGCCTGTGCTTTTGCCATGTATATAAACTGAATTATTTAAAAATGATTCTACACAAGGTGGTTAATGTATAATGTAACAGCCTTGCAAAATCATTGGACTGCCCACACTCTGGATGGGTAAACATTATATGTGGAATATCCACACTGGCTGACGCCGACAAACTGTCCATAGCGAGGGTTATCCACTAACTCCACTTTTGTGGGTGTCACACTGGGCCTTTTGTTTTTAAATTTTTAACCAACAGTGCTCATGCAGTATATGGCATTATATTGATCCCATAATATTATACATGTATTGCCCCATTAAATCAATGAACCTCACTAGGGCCATAGCAAAAGAGTTGTAATCAAATCAATCACAAGTCAGATCACAAGTCAGCTCACAAGCTACATGGGATGAACAATGACAAAGGAATGCTTTATAGTGTGTTTGAATAGCTTGTTACATGACTCGAGACCAGAATTGTGAAGTGACTTGTGATTGACTTGATTACAACTCTGCATAGCAACCCGAGTTCATCATGGGACTCACCATGCCATATAAATAACCATAGGTCTATGCCCCTGTGATAGTTTTCATGGCCATGCCACCCTCCAACATTTGCAAGTGATATAAGAGTTGAAATAAGCCTAAGTGTTACTACAGTATAGCCCAGTATGGTTTAACCCATTAGTGTGGTCATAGAAGTTGTTCACCAATGCTGGTAAGTGGTAGTTTAAAAACATGTAAATGAACATACCGTCTAAACTAACTGCCTAGATTTGCATGATTAACAAAAAAGATCCAATGTAATGGTCAAAATAATATGTTTATTGTGTTAAAACTCTAGAATACAATTGTAGTTATAACGTATACTTCAGCTTATAACGGTTTTCGTGAGAGTCACAAAGCCCATTGCGTTGCCACCATCTTTAAGTAGTTTTGAAGGACAAAAAAATGCAATTAAGTTACTTGGACTCTTCATTTGTCTGAGAATGAGATTTTCATTACATGACATAGCCACATGCAAATCTTACGAATCTGCATGCAGCCTCCACAATTCACACCTCATAGTTATGAATAGTTTAGAAATAATTATTAGCATCAAAAGCTGTGATTGGGTGTAGGCCTAACAGACAATAATTATTAGCATAAGTATTCCTTAGAAAGCCCTAGGTATATAATTATGAATGCACGTTACTGTAAAAAAAGCATTAAAACAAAGCCAAGTTATTGCTGGTGCGAAGAAAAAAAAAGGATTAAAAAAAGCCTGGAAAAAAATTAAAATGCAGCATGAACATTCTGCTTAAAACGTTTCTAACTTTTTGAGTGTTTTTGTCTAACTTGGACATTATTAATCAACAAAAATTAGCTGCATAGGTCTATGGCTTAAAATTTTGAACTTAAGGTAGGTCTACATGTAAGGAAGTTCATTCTCAAAGGCAAATGACAGTTGCAAAACACAAACAAAACAACCAAATACAAAACAAATCCACTGCCATTTGCCTTTGAGAAAGATCTTGGTTGAAAGGTGACGTCATGCCGACCGGGAAAATTTTGGTAAAGCTTTGTGTGCGTCGCCATTGTAGTACATTATAGACTTCTTTCCAGTCCCCTCATTTTCGTTCTGACTGAATTTGACGAAATATTCTGAACTCCCACATGGCCGTCAGGGTGCTTTTTGGGGCGTATGACCTTGGGGAAAAATTTAAAACTAAATTGCTAATTTGTTAGCACGAGATAAGTTATTAACTTTCCAGTGAGGAACTATTACGAAATACCGTACTAGACTAAGTAAATAGTAGTCTCAACCATCCTATGAAATCGTGGCACGTGGTGTGCTGTCATGGAAATTGGAAAGTGGAAATTTATAGCGTTTTCCAAGGATTGTCGGCCGACAACTAAAAATACCTGCAAGATATGCGCCACCGATTATAATGACTCCGTCATAATCTATAGGCCTATAGGCCTGTGCCTGTAAATTTTTAAAAATCTATTTCGTAGTCCAATTATTGATTGCACAATGCTCTGCAAACAACCTTACGGTCTTTCAATATGTGCAAACTCTGAAAAAAAGGTATAGCTGACGCAACAAATTTATTGCCGATGCAAGAAAATAAAAAAATGTGTTATCTTGTAGGACTATCGACAATGTGACACATTTTGCCAACCACGGGTTGGCTTAGCATGGAAGGCCCAACACTACAAAAATGAAGACTAGTTATTAATTAAGACTCGATCGACGAGTACCGAATAATCGAATATTCGGTCAAGCCCAGTCTCGAATAATCAAATACTAAATTATTCAAAAATGAACAGCCCTAGTACTCTACAAGAGGGGTCAGGGTATGACCGAGGTTTACTTGGTCCTAAACATTTTGTTTTTTTGCCTCGCATTAGAATGGTGGAGGGGGGGGGGGGGGGGGGGGGCAGACGGTGTTCAATAGTTGTCAAAAGTTTACTCCTTCCCCACGTAGCAGTGTCTTTCATTGGGGCTACTTTGACGAGAGATATGAGCATATTTAGTGGGACACCAGAAAAATATAATCAATACCCTTTCCTAAGAAATTTGATCTTTGTAGTTTGATGGGGGGGGGGGGGGGGGGGGGGGACGAGGGGTATTGATAAAGCTATATTTCCACAATTTTATTTTAAAGGTTTGAACAGTTTTGCTTTTATTTTTCTAGCATTTCAGAAAGTACACACAAATATGACCGAGAGATGATTAAACCAGAGTACAATACGTACTTTTATAAATACAAAAAAACAAATCATACATCTATATTACAATGAAGACAAATGGACAGAAACGGACTGCATTCTGTTGACTTCATTTTCATAAAGGGAATTTAATTTTTGTTTCTGTTTGTTTTTGAACAGAAAAAACAAACACAATGAGGGAGGACTTTGTGATTTAGAATGTACCATATGTGTAAGCCGTGGGAATTTTGTGTCAAATCAAAGTGGGTTTGGCATGAAGTAGAGAAGGGATGCAGAGTCAATTTCATATTAAAGTATTGAATCTTCAAAACAACAATTTAACTAGTAACTGCCTGTGTAGTTTCTTGCTTTTTTATAAGTAAAAACTTAACATAGGATAGAGGCTTGCAGAAATGCCATTTAGACATATCTCTTTTGTGAGTATGCTGGGGTTCTGAGAAGAACCATTTGTTTAACCGACATTTCAATCAAGAATGTTTGGTGTTCCTGCTTGTCGCCTTCTGAGAGGCTATTATTCTGGCCTAATTCTTCCCGGGAATATCACATAGTAATGAGATGTGACAGGCCATAAAATTCCAATGACTTTAGTGTGGTTGGGAAAGTAATCACTGGAGATGGTGCATTTGCCTGGGATCCTGTATGCAATGTAGTGGCGAGTGATGGAGAAGGTGCGACACCTGTATAAGGTTGTCCTGACAAACTTCTCACGTCTTCTTCCGTTTGCAGTTTGGTTGGTTGGTCAAAGATTGCCTCGGTGAATGGCTAAATGTCCATTCGGTTCTTTGGCATGGCTGCCACCATATTGTGATATATATAAACAAACAGTGACGTTGTGTTACTCTCACTAAAGAGTGTGGCAAGAAAATTGTGTAAATGATTGCATCATTAGTCATCACAAAAAAGGGAAGCTCTGAAAAATGACGGACTATGGCATGAAAAAAATCAAAGACGCTCATTTTTCCTTTAAATAAGGGACAGTTTTAGAAGCTTTGTGTTAGGTTTTGCTTGCTCTATCCATTATCTTATCAAGTCTGCAGTTCTTGTACATGTACAAACCGCATTGCGGTACTAGAAACTTCAGAGGGCATGAAGTAACCTGTTAAAAGATTGGTTACAAGAATTATGAGAAGTAGACATTTAACACCAGTTAAGTACATGACACAGAATGTGCTAGGCAGTATGACTATGCAGGTTAAATCGTGCCATTATTTGTCAATATCTGAGAATTGTTTGCCTTGGTAAAGGAGACAAACATTTACATAGTCATTCACATCTAGAATTGTTAACCAGTTCGCGTCAGATGACGTATAATACACGCAAAGGTTTTGCAGTATTCAGAACGGATGACTGATAAACACGCCAGAAACAGGCCAGAAATATCTGTCAGTGAGCGAGGCCAGAAATATCAGGGTGTGCTACCCGCAGATTACAGCCCGATTCCGCCTGAACCCGGCTGGCATCGAGGTTCGTGAAAAATAATCCCGCGCCTGGGTCCGGTGAATGTCAGAATAATCCCGCCGTGAACTGGTTAATGACTGAAAGGGATTATCGAGTTGAATGAAAGCCTCTAAGTTGGCGCGTACATCACACAAATGCTCATGCAAGGCAACATTGACATCAATAAGATCCTGTAGTCCCAAGTAATTTTTTGAAAATGTTCAGCGCATCTATATCAACATTTTGTTTCATGATAAGATAAACTTGCTTTTCCCTAAAACCGAACTTTTCAGTTACCGACGGCTGTTGTGCTTTCATTGCACTTAACAGGAAAGGCATGCTTACGAGTAAAGCTCTTTAAATGAATGGATTTACCAGTTAACTTCAACTTTAGTGTCAATCGAGTGTAGCGTGAAACTTTGATGAAAGTGTAAATTTTTTTGCAATAAAGTTGCACATCCCTTTAACACCTACAGCATGCATACATGATGAGTACTTTTTTTGGTATGGTATATACCGATGATATATACATTACTGCAATACATTTGCACAAACTGGCCTTAGTATTCCTAGTGAGGGGTGGGCACATGTTGTTACATGCCGATGGTGTAAGATCGTCCGTTGATGTTGTGGATGGGCATGGTCACTGGCTCCGATACGCACCACTCGTACCAGACGTTTCGCGGGGTGGAGTTGCGCCAGAAATGAACCACCAATTCCGACTTGGCTGAAACATGAACAGGTTCCTTCAGAAGGAAAACAAAAAGAAAGGAAAATGTGACAGTGGTGTCGGGGAACTGTGGTCTGTCCCCGTTTTCAAGTTGGGGTATTTAATGATGGGGATGAGTTTAAATCTGGGGGGGGGGGGGGTTTAGATGTCCATAAAATCTCCCCCCACCCCCGAATTTTCAATACCATATAAAATTGTCTGCTCATTTAACCCCTTCTGCCCAGCTGTTATAATAGGGCGCCAGGATGCCAGAGGGGTTTGTGCAGCCAAGCATAACGCATACAATAGGCTTGTGCAGCCAAGTGTAAGGCCCACAATAACCGAACAATGTATTCAATATGCAGAAAATGCGGGTTATAGCCGTCAACCGGTCAGATAGTCTTTTTCAAACCGTGGCTATTGCCATCATCCGTATTCAATGGGTTAAAAAAAGAAAAGTGCAAAAACTTAATTCATGATATAAATAATCATTACTACTGTGTGAGTTGTGAAAGCACTTCACACTGGGTGGACTCGACCGGGGCAAATACACTGTATATTGTAGTGTGAAGTGAGAAATGCCATTATAAAAGAGGAAAATCAGACAGGCCAAGAGAAAGGAAAAGATACTGGGCCAAAATACAGGGAGCCGCTATGCTGAAAATATTGCTCAGAAAATTCACCAGAAAATTTAAGATTGCCTCTATATGAGGCCACGTCACATACCTTTAACGGGAAAAATATCGAAAACCAACTAAACATGCCCTCGGAGAAGGTTTTGGGGTTGGTGCCTGTTGGTAAACAATACAAAATTTCACATACATTTTTATTTTTAATAAATACTCAACTGTTAAAAACCCTCTGGATCCACCCATATCTACAGACCGTTTTCCCCATGTTTCGTCATGGACCGCATAGTGTAGTGATGCTCATGAAGGCTTATTCAAGTAATCTAGTTAATCGTGCTACCTGTGTGCACATGGTTTATTAAACCTGCTCTATACATATATGATGATCACTCCAAGGCAGTCCACACATGGTAGTTTTGTTTACATTTCATACTATCTGATCACATGGGTCAAAAAAGGGTCTATACCCCAAACCCTCCATGCAACTACTCACTTGGGATGATGTCTTTCTACAGCACTGTGGTGAAGTAGCCAGCAAAGCCTTGTACGTCAGCCTCTTACTCCGTGGTGAAGCTGACCGACTTGTACCGACTCCCCCACACAACCCCCCACACAACCCCACTCCCCTCTGGATCCACCCTCTTCTGCATCCCCTCCCCCGACTTCCCCCTTTCCAATGACTCACTCAGAACGATGTCCTTGTACAGTACTGTGTCAAAGTACCCTGCAAAGCCGTGTACCTCGGCCTCTTCATCCATGGTGAAGCTGACCGACTTGTACCGTGTGTTGTCCAGGCTGTTCTTGTTGGGGTGGGTGAAGGTGAAGAGAGGTATAGAGGGGGCCAGGCGAGTGACATTGTGAAGATGGACTACGTAGGGCGTCTCAAAGTGGGCCTGTGGTCAATGTTAGAATTACTGTATTAACCTGTTGTGTCTGGCTGTTATTGATGGGGGCTGGTATGCCAAGAACGGGCTGTGTAGCCAAGCATAAATACAAACATAGGCACCACATTGAATATAGTGCTTCTATTCATCGTATTTGGAGCCCCTATTTTATGTGAATGAAAGCTGTGTTTAAAAAAGCTCCATCTATTCATTACACTCCCATTCAAGAACAATATAGTTGAAACATGTATGGATTGAGCATGTGCAGGAATGTGGGTATCGAGGACAACCATCATCCATATTCAAGAGGTTAATGTTAGAATTACTGGTGTGAGCACTTAAATTGTTTGTATTTATCATCAAGTCAAAATTTAGTTTTCCCACATCAAGGACTTGGCACCCAATCTGAATACACTAATACCCCCACTGAGGACTGGGCACCCAATCTGAATACACCACTCCCCACATCAAGGGTTGGGTGGCCCAGACAGTTTTAAGGCCGACACTTGACAGGTGACCAATATCTGTACATACGTCTTGGTTCTTGTCTTTGTCCTTGCAGAGACGGACCTCATTGTAGAGTTTGTGAGACATGATGGGGCTAAGATGAGATGTGTATGCACTTGGGATACTTATAGAATCATCTGACAGAAAAAAGAAGAAAAAAAATGGTATTCAATTACCGATAAAATGGCTGCATTCAAAATGATAAAATCTACAAGGTTAATAGTTTCGACACTTTCCAACTTCATAAAAACACTCACAAGTCAGATAAGAACATTCAGCAGGAATTACTGGTGTTCCAGAAAATTAACTAATTTCAAATTGCAACTCTTTTCCAAAACACTAAAATCGACAAGAGATATTGCATTATTTAATAATATTTTTATTATTTGTTTTCTGGTAATGAAACCAAAGATCATTAAAAGTGCTTATGGCACTGCACCTTGGAAGCCAGAAGAAACATTTGGAGAGAAAATGACATAGAAATGATCAATTTTAAAGGTGGGAGAGCAAGCACCACGTAACTACTCTCAGGTAGGGACTGAAAACGTTACCTACATCTCGGCCCCTAGCAGGATTTGGAGGCTTGGTCACAGAGGTGCAAGATGAGGAAGTCAAACTCTGTCAAGCTAATGCCCATCTTTTTTTTCTCCATCTATCGTCACTTTCCCGATCTACCCAAGTCATTTCTTTTTGGTAGAGATTCCATGAGTTTCAATAAAAATGTGGCCTACTTGTACAAAACTGAGAGTAATATTTTCAAAGTGTCACGCGTCGGTAAATCCTTTTTAAAGACACATTTTCTTAAAATTGCAAGATTTATGCAGCAAACCTTTAAAAAAATTGACGCTGAAAGTGTAGCATACGAATGCAAAACATCTTTTTCTACTCTACTGAACGATATCAGAATCTCAAAAATTGATTTTTGCAACTTTACTCTAATTTTACGAAGACCACAAATTTTCTTTGCCTCAAACGATTCCCGGAAGCAAAGCATTTGAACCAGTGACGACCAAACTGCTAGCCGAGCACCGCTACAACTGCGCCACCAAGCATACCTTTAAGGAAAGGCTGTGCCCCGTCTAGGCATTCCGGGGACAGCTCGTTGTCGCCGAATGCTCCTAGGAGCTCACTGACGATGATGTCGGCCTTCTCGGGAGCCTTCCAGTCCCTCATGTCGCTCTGGATGATGGTCACGTTGTCGCCCCACTTCTCCTCTTTGAGGGTAAACAAGCTGCAGAGGAATTGATCAGCATTTCAGGCTCTCAGCTCAAGTCTTTGAAAGCAAGACTCAATTTAAGTTTCAAGTCCACGAGAGCAAGTCTTAGTTCAAGTCAATGTAAACAGTTGGTAAAACACTGGTATGGTATTCTGCAGGTTCAAATCCAACTCCTGCCAGTCTTATTTGTTCACTTTGAAAATGTATTCAAATTATCTAGTTCATGACTTCTGACTAGCCCCCTGACAATTTGGGAGCCTGCCAACATAGGGCACAACTTGGCCATGAGATATCGCTCAGGTAGCACAACTTTCCGGCTAACCATTCAGCAGCTCTATGAAATTGGGCCTGGTTTTCCATACTCACGTCACAGCTGCATTGGGGTTCTTCTCCACGGCATACACTTCAATCTTTCTGTCGGCCTGCTCCGCCGCCTTAAGAGATGCAGTGACGAGGGGTCCCCTGCCTGCCCCTAGCACCATGACTACACTGTAAGGGAACATAAAGAGATAACCTGTGAAGAGCTTGGGCTCTGCTTGCCGTCCTTCACTTAGAGTGGCTGTTTTAGCCTTGTAATGGGCAATTACTTAAAAAATGCATTAACTACAACAAGACCTGTCCAAATACACTGCACAAGTTGGACACATCAGTATCCAATGGCGAAACTAGCAACTTGTCTGCATATACATAAAGTGCATAAGTATTTCTTTTAAGCACCCATAACCAGCATTTTTGTTAAAGCCTGTGTGTGGCCTATTCACCGACTGCTGAGATCTCAAAGGTTTAGTACTTACGAGGTCTTTGTGTCTTTTTCACTCTCTGGGACCCTGTCTTTAAGTGCCTGGAATACAGCTTTCTGGTAGCTGGTATACTTGACCGGATCCTTCTCAAATATTTCATAGGTTTGGGATTCTAGATTGTCGGCTAATGGCTGTATTCGTATTAAAAAGAAAGAAAAAAAAGAGTTATGAAATAGCAATATCTCTCTTATAAACATTACAATGCTGACTTGCATCACCGTAATCAAGGGGTGTCAGACAACTCGACCACTCGCCTAGGGCCAATTTCACGGCGATGCTAAGCACACAAATTTGCTTAGCATGAAAAGTCTTCCTTGGTAAATAAAGGATTACCAACCAAATCTGGATGTGAAGTGTATCGCTTGTGGCTAACATTCAGCTGTTGTTTGCTTGAAAATCCCATGGCCTTTTGGCTGGTAACCTGTTTTAACTAAGCAAGACTTTTTTGTGCTAAGCAAATTTTTGTGCTTAGCAGCTCCGAGAAATTCGCCCCAACTTGCTCAGAGACAACTCGACCGCTGAGACAAATCAACCATTAACACAAGTCGACCGTGAGACAACTCGACCGTTTTCCTAGTTGTCATTCAGACAAGTTGATTTTGATCATGAAGACAACTCGACCGTCAATGTTAACGAGGCATTTTTATTTGCATGCCAGGCGATGTAACGTGCACGACGTGGTGGCATTTTGTGTGTCGGCAGGCAAATTGTCGTGGGGGACAACCGCGACAAACACGGTCGAGATTCGCTACACAAATGACACAGCATGGAGGGTTGGATAATGGAAGACTTGTCTCAACAGATGACTTGTCTGAGCACCTGTTGCACTGTTGTCATCAAAAAGAAATATCCAGAACCTTTTACCAAGTAAGGGTGAGACACAAAACTGCGCCACCAACAGTTTGTAACGGAGAGGCCATGATGCGTACTGCGCATTTGAAAAGGTTGACATGCCAAATATAAAATTAAAAAAATCAGATTTTTATCTGTGATTAAAAAAATTATACGTTTGCCTCAAGCCAAAGTTTACACACCGACAACCTTTTATGCAAACTATTAAACTTGTGTAAACATTTTCGATCACTACTTTTGGAGAAAATATTCGGATTGTATTTACCAGTGTTTAATGATTAATCCTAACCCTCTCCGGCTAAAATTCACAAACATGTTTTGCTCAATTTTGATGGATTCAGGACTGTAGAGCCCTGGCACCTTATTCCGCATGGGATTTGATGTCCCAGTGCTTTACAAAGATGTGCCATTGGTTTCCTGCACAATGTTGGATTTTGGCAAATTCAGGACGGTTCACGAGAAGAAAAAAAAACAGCTAGAGGGTAAGGGTTAATGTCTAGAAAGGGTTTGAACATTTTCTGCAAACAAATAAAAGCCTGTCCACAATTACTTTTGACTGTCCAGAATGACTTTTGCCTTTGCACTGGACAGGGCTCAAATTCATAGGATTGTTAGCACACAGTTTTCTGCTAATGGAACCTTCATTCATTTCATAGAGATCATAAGCAGTAAGTACAGGAAAGCGCTAATCTGTAAGGCAGAATTTGCTGGAAATAGTGATGCAATGATAGAAATCTGTGTTACCATGAGCAAACTTCTTCTGCTACAGTTAACACAACTTTACTGCTAACTGTTAAACAGCTCTATGAAATTGGGCCCGGGGGAAAGGGGGGGGGGGGGGGGAGGGGGGGCATGATAAGAGATTGAAGAGGATACCTGTAGGGGACACTGTAGATAGTCCTCATATCCTTTAGCAAATGCCTCTACGCCCGTTAGAGGCTGCTGGTTCTGAAACAGATGGTCCATATACTGCTGGTAGGCTCGTATGCCCTTGTCTGGGTGACGGTTGATACCCGTGATCATCATCTGAGCGTCCAGCTGGGTAAGTAAACAGTGCAAAGTAGTATCGTAAAAAGCTCGAATCTTGGATGCGCCCTAATGGGTTACGTCCAGTGTCAAAATATAATTCTGTCCCCTTGCTAAAGTCACAAAAACTTTTAGGTTCTGAACCTGACAAAGTCACACACATATTTGGTGGATTTTGATAGACTGCATTTTGTATGCAACTGGAAAGTGCTGGAATTTCAGGAATTTCAACAGGGTTCTCCTACTCAAAATGTTTAGTTAACCCTAACCCTTCAAGATCCTTCATTATCTACTCTTTGGGCTTTGGAGGATTCTGCAGATTGAGGACAGTACAGATCATCCATTCTTTTTTTTACACAGGGCTTAAAGGTAGTATAACACCATTTGCTTTTGCTGTAATTTTCAGAAATAAATAGATTTGGGGGTTAGTATTTTATAGGGTGCTAGCAAATACTGTAACATTGACCTGTTTGAAGTTTTGTGCGCATAGATGTTGGAAAAACCATGAAAACAGAGAGAAAAAAATTCTGTTCTAGTAGTCTGGTTCCCTGACCATACCTTAGACAAAACGGAGCAATTTATAGACGTCAGGGAATTATCAGGTCAGGGAACTAGACTATTTCCAATGATTGTCGGCCGACAATCGTTAGAAAACGATATACATTTCCACTTTTCTTGAAAACGACAGCACACCAGGTGCCATGATTGCACAGGATGCTTGAGGCTGCTATTTGCTTAAAGTCTAGTGCGGCG
The DNA here is from genome assembly GCA_037893225.1 of Hippasteria phrygiana. Lineage (NCBI taxonomy): Eukaryota > Metazoa > Echinodermata > Asteroidea > Valvatida > Goniasteridae > Hippasteria > Hippasteria phrygiana. The sequence goes on from JAZGUH010000178.1 coordinate 260,981, forward strand.
TTTCTTAATAATTCAGTAGTTTTGTCTTTTTATGTTTGCAAATGGTGTATACTACATTTAACCCATTGAACCTGGGTCAAACCGGGTATTTCATGGGGCTCCGGGGCACCAGGCCGGGTTATGCAGAAACAAGAGGCTTGTGCAGCCAAGCATAACGCACACAATACCCCAATAATGGATTGAAAATGCAGAAATTGGTGTGTTTAGACGTCAACCGGCCAGGTGGCAATTTTCAATCTGCACATATTTGGGTCAACCGTACGCAAGGGGTTAAAGTCTTAAAGTCCTTTAAATCTCAAAGTACAAAGAATGTGCCATTGAGCTACTGAAAATGGGAGATGTTGGAAGAGTTGAGAAGGTACATAGCAAAAATGTCCGGGGAAGGGGGGGGGGGGAGTCAATCACTTACCCTAAATAATTTATTAACTACTTGTTGGTGGGCCTTGGAGAGCACAGGGTATCCCTTCTTGTTGGTTAGGAACAGTGTTGTTGAGAAGATAGCACACTTCAGTGGTTCACCCATCCATCGATCAATGACAGATTGGGAAGGTAGATCGGTCGAAACCTCCAACGCTGTGGGACGAGAGGGGTGGATTACAAATAGGACCTTGCTTAGATTTAATTGTGACTGGATCTTTAGAGAAATGCAATGAAACTGGCGACACACTTCCCCCCTCACTACTGTGCTCCACTCCCATCCTCTACCCTTCCCTCCTCTCTTACCCTTCCCTCCTCTCTTACCCTTCCCTCCTCTCTTACCCTTCCCCTTCCCTTAATTAAGTCTCTTCCACCCCTTGAATTACACAATTGTACTGTCAGAAAGTTTTCCAGTTCTGTAAAATGTAAATTTGTGCCTATTTATCTGTCAAGTTTCCTCAAATTAATAATTTATGTATTCACTTTACGGTTGTTGAATTTTATGAATTTTAAAAGACACCGGTAAAGCGATTTTTAAGTGAATCTTCAATTTGACAATAAAGAATTTCAATCTTGAATTCTTTAATCTTGGAAATTGGTATTCCGGGATTTTTTCTTATTATTGAATTTTTGTAAACCCTAATTTACTTGTCAGTTCACAAATAATAATAATAACAACATGAATTTATATCTACCAACGTTGGGCTCAAGGTGCTACGTTATTGCTACCCCTTGCTTATCTATCCATTAGAATTAGTGATAAACTGTCTTGCCCAAAGATACAAGCACCATGATTCCACGGTAAGCACTTATCCAGAACCACCAAAATGACATCGTCGCGCGCATCGCGCCTTGTGCCTATTTAATAAGGCCTTGTGCCTATTCAATAAGGCCTAGTGCATTTTCAGTAATACATGACGATGTCATTTTGGTGGTTCTGGATAAGTGCTTACCTGATTCCACGGCTTGGCATTCCACAGCTGGGCTTGAACCAACAATCCGTGAAATTATGCACTAATTATAAATTTGGTTCTTGAATCGCAAATCCCACTTACCAACACTAATTCGATTGTGGTAACCTGACTTCCCAACACCTTCTCTCTTAACCCACTCACTACACGTCATCTTTTGTGGTAATATGACTTACCCACAACTAGTCACTTGTGGTAATCCTACCTACTTACAACTAGTCTCTTGCGGTAATCAGACTAACCTAATCTGACTTACCTACATCTAGTCACTTGTAGTAATCCAACCTACCCACATCTAGTCCATTATGGTAATCCAACCTACCTACATCTAGTCACTTGTGGTAATCCAACCTACCTGCATCTAGTCACTTGTGGTAATCCAACCTACCTGCATCTAGTCACTTGTGGTAATCCGACCTACCTACATCTAGTCCATTGTGGTAATCCAACTTATCCACACCTAATACTCTGTGGTAATCCGACTTACCTACACCTAGTCTCTTGCAGTAATCAGACCTACCTGCATCTAGTCATTTGTGGTAATCCAACCTACCTACATCTAGTCACTTGTGGTAATCCAACCTACCCACATCTAGTCCATTGTGGTAATCCAACTTATCTACACCTAATACTTTGTGGTAATCCGACTTACCTACACCTAGTCTCTTGCAGTAATCAGACCTACCTGCATCTTTTCATTTGTGGTAATCCAACCTACCTACATATAGTCACTTGTGGTAATCCAACCTACCTACATCTAGTCCATTGTGGTAATCCAACTTATCCACACCTAATACTTTGTGGTAATCCGACTTACCTACACCTAGTCTCTTGCAGTAATCAGACCTACCTGCATCTTTTCATTTGTGGTAATCCAACCTACCTACATATAGTCACTTGTGGTAATCCAACCTACCTACATCTAGTCCATTGTGGTAATCCAACTTATGCACACCTTATACTTTGTGGTAATCCGACTTACCTACACCTAGTCTCTTGTGGTGGTGGCACACCCTGCGTAGTGTGTTCCACCACTGCCAAGGGTCCTGACCAGCCGGTGTAACATCACTGCTCTCCATGACGGTGTCGCCACCACCAGACCTCTGCTTGGTGTCGTTCTCGATCAGGTCATCAGTCACATGTGATGGGGCGCACATTGGGACCTGGATCCACACCTGCTTGATGAAATAGGAATACAGTCGACTCCCGTTATAACGAGGTCCGGCGGACTTTCACAATTCTGTCATTAAAGCCGGAACCTCACTACAACCGGAGCGCAGTTTTTCCCATTCGTTGTGCACAAGTTATGTGCTACATGTATTTGTACATGTGCGCGCGTGTTGTAATCGTGTAACGCACGTCTGAACTCATGAAAAGATGAACGTATGTTGGTATGTACGTCTGTTATTATAATGATGAAAAAAATGAAATAAATAAAATACCTTTAAGAGTACATTGTGTAATATTTGACGACCTGAATCCGGAGGAGAAGTCATCATCGCTGAGATAGAATCGCCGAGAAGAATCAGGCAAGTAGGTTACTCGCACAAATTGTGCCGAGTGACATTTTGCTTTCGTTTTGCATTTGCTGGAATCGGGCAAGAGAGGGCGCCAATATTACTTCCGGGTTTTAGTGTCTCCTTGGATGTGAAATTTTAATTTTTGTTGACTTTGTGGAGTAATTGGGGATTATTGTTTCTGGAGGGATTCTTTTAAGTTTTTATAATTTCAGATTAACCTATGTTTTTTTGGTGGGGCATTTAAAGTTTCTGGGACACCTGTTTTCAGTGGGACTTTTTTTTAACGGGGGGAGGGTTTGTTGAGGGTATTTTTTAAACTTCAGTTTTTCGAACTTATTCTTCGGAATAACCTTTGTGTTTGGTTTTTGGTGAAATGTCCCTTTCGCTTGTTCTTGAAAGAAGCCATTGCAGTATAATCTTGACAGTTGTCTTGATGGAGTACGATAAACGTATGGCTTCTTGGGAAAAATCCCCCTCCTTATATTCCCAGTTTGCCCAGATTGACACGCAATAACAAAAGACATGGTGCATTTTTTTCTAATGCATTTTTTAATAGCCACAAGCCAACAATTACGCACCCGATGTTCGGGCGGCAGCACTAAAGGCTATTCCTTACAATGATAACACTTATCTCCTGAGCGCCCCCTATTGTCCGTTTAAAATAATAAAAAAAAAAATTTGGCGGCGTTGTGCCGCAGTCGTGTGCCTGGTCATGCTAAGGGAAACCGCAGAGGGGGAATTAGCGACTAGACCCACTGCGCTGATCATTACCGTCTCATTGAATTTATTTAAGATCGGCGAGATGAAATAACGTTGGGTTGAAGTCCTTACAAAGGTACATTGATGGGTGAAGCTTAGGTGCGTTGCCTGAATTAGAAGACGGGAGCATGATGCCCGTATCGGGACAAAAGGTTTGTCGTTGACAAGCTGCAGTGTCCGTAGTTTTGAAAAGATGTCGTTGTAAATGGGTTGAGAACAATGGTTTTGCTCGCCTGGGGTCGGCCAAAATCGTCGTTTTAGCCGGAGTCTCGTAATGTCCGTGCCCGTAATAACCAAATATTTCCCCATAGTAATGTACACGAATTGTGCTCGTTACATCCGGGATATCGTTATGACCGAGCTCGTTATAACGGGAGTCGACTGTAGTTGGGTCATTCTATAAATTAGGGGTCCAAGGTGTGACATTTTTTGCTGTCCCTGTTACACCTGACCTGTGTAATTTCCCATCAAGTATCATTAAAATTGACTTCACAATATTTTTAAATTGTTTGGCAGGTACTTTGCTTTACACAATCACTCTTGGAGATAGAAGGCATTAAAGAATGTGTCCTGAATTGCAAAATCTTAAACATGTCAGATGTAACAGGGACACCAAAATTGGACCCCTAATTTATAGAATGACCCAGTTACTAACAGTGCGTGGAGACTTGAACCAACGGCCTCCTGCCTACTAGTGCAGACGTCTTAACCACTCAACCACCAAATTTGCTGGGGTTGGCTGGCCGATTCGAATCCAACACAGCAGCTGGTACTGTGCTGTAGTCGAGTACTACAGTCGAGCACAAATACAGAATAATGTACTCCACTATGAGTACAAGCACAAGTACAATTACACATAGTCCAAACCTCAGCTTGTAGTCGAGTACATTTTTATGACTACAAGTTTTAGTACACACAAATTTACTTAAGTACAAGTACATTTATGCATAGTGTAACACTGAGCCAGAGATGGAAGGCCAGCGCAACTGAATGCTGTGTACCATTTAAAGGGCAGTGCATTCGAACTGGGTACCCGACCGCTACTGTCAGGAACCGGTTTCAGATTATGGAATCAAGTTCCCATAACTGAATTCACATATTACTTAGTCATTTTTCAGACATTGAAAAAGAACGTTTCTGAATGTCGTTTGTGGGAAACTTTCAAAATGAAAACCAGATTAATGTTTCTGACACTTGCGAAAATACAATTTACACCGTAAAGCTATAGAGCTCACTGTACACACTTGCTGCATTGATAAACCGATGTGGTAGTAATAACATGCAGACCTTTACGAACAATATGAACAGCAATTTCCAAAATATAATTTTGGGGATTGGTTTTCTTTAACGGGTACTCGGGAACCCGTGCTTTTTTCAATCGGGTACCCAATTCCCAATACCAGTAAATTCAAACCCCTAACCATTTGGTAGAATTGTTGATTACATGTACCTGGTGATTGCTGTGGCCCTGCATGTGACTGAGCAGGCACCGCCCTAGATTGGCGCACTTGTTGCTGGCCAGGGGTACCAGGACGGCCGGCACGCTGAGGTGGGCCGCGTAGGCCAGCTCCTGCTTCAGGGCAGCCTGCGAGTTCTTGCGAGTCGTCTCGTCGTCCGAATCCAGCTGTAACCATGGTGACAGCTTGCCCACCACGAGGGAGCTCCAATCTGTGAATATGTGAGGAACTGAATGTGTTGATACAATAATCATGATACATTGTAAGTGGGTGAATTGTATATTTTAGTTTAGAGTTGGGTGGGGGGGGGGGTTAATAAGGGCAACATTTAGGAGGGGAGGCTAGTCTGGTTTTTGTCCAGGGGGTAGGGATGGGGGAAATGTCCCTAAAGCCTTTCTTAGACCTTGCCGGTCAGTGCTGTTTGATGGCTTTGAGCATATAGTACCTTGGCTTGACAGGAAGAGATCCGACCTTGCAAATGCCCCCTGTCTGTCCCTTGCTTTGCCTTCAAGAAACTCCCGCTTGAATCTTGGGTGCACTAAGGGCATAGCAGCAAAGTCAAACCTGCAGCGGAAAAATAATAATAATAATTACAAATCTCCTGGATGCGGCAAATGGGCGACTCTGCCCTAAATAACCCTAGTGGGGCGACACGTGTGTCGCCTATTTAGAGCACTTTCCCCACACACCTTACTATAAAACACTCCAAAGGGGCGACTTTCACAATAGGGCGACAGTTATGTGTTGCCCTATTCGACCGCGTCACCCAAACCCACTCTTTTATAGCATTATGTGTCGCCCTATCCGGCAATTGAGGAAAATTAAAAATCTTATACATGCCGCAAAAGGGCCACACTACCCCAAATAACCCTAATGGGGCGACAGTTCTGTCGCCCCATTATAGCATTTTCCCCACGCAACCTACTAAAAAACACCCCAAAAGGGCGACTTTCACAATAGGGCGACAGTTACATATGTGTCGCCCTATTCGACTGGGTCGCTCTAACCCACTCTTTTCTAGGATTATGTGTCGCAATTCAGTAAAATAATAATTCTAATGAATGGCGTCGCCCCACGTGCATTTTCCCCACGTGCCTTACTAAAAAATACTCCAAAGAAGCGACTTTCACATTGGGGCGACAGTTATGTGTTGCCCTAATCACCCTGTCGCCCCAACCAACTCTTTTGTAGCATTATGTGTCACCCTTACCCGCAATTAAGGAAAATAATTCTTATGAATGCAATAAACGGGCGACTTTGCTAATAATAACCTGAATAGGGTGACATCAGTGTCGCCCTTTTATAGCATTTTCCCCTACATGCCTTACTAAAAAATACTCCAAAGAAGCGACTTTCACATTGGGGCGACAGTTATATGTCGCCCTAATCGACCCTGTCGCCCTAACCCACTCTTTTGTAGGATTATGTGTCATTCTAACCCACAATTAAGGAAAATGATAATAATAAGAATGTTTAATTAATGAGACTACGGACTGTAGAACAGATGTATAATGGAAATGGGAAAGAATGGGTTATTTTTACTGTCATGACAACTCACATCCATCTGTAGGGGAGAAGGGGGTTAGTTGGAACACTGGGTTAAGTGAGAAAAAAATCTCAATGTTTCAACTTACCCAGTGTTCCAACTAACCCCTATCTCCCCTACCTTCTAGACTGATCAAGCGTCCCTGGAAGGATTGCCTAACCCTAACTCCCTACATCATTTTCCCCCCATGTAACCTGAATCTTCCAACATCCTCTGATTTCAAAGTGTTAAAACTCCATATAACCCGAATCCTCCAAAATCCTCTGATGGGGACCATAGCACGAATCCTCCAAAATCCTCTAGGAGTTTTTTGCATACCCCTAGTAACCTCAATCCTCCAAAATCCTCATGTATCACATTGAGCCTGATAACCTGGATCCTCCATATTCCTGCAGGGGCAAAAACCCCTAGTAACCTCAATCCTGCAAAATCCTCTGATGCATCAACTTCCAAGTGCCCTCAATCCTCCAAATTCATCCATTTTGCAAAGAGGATTTTGGAGGATTTGGGAAGGTTAGGGCTAATGGAACAGCCAAAATTTGGGTTTGTCAAAACAGTGATGTATTATTTTGGGGGGGGGGGGGGGGGGGTTAAACAATTAAAAGGTGCACAAAAGGCATATTCTGGAATGATAATTATAAACATGCTAAACTCTGCTTAGACAGGCTAATACTAGAAAAAAATAGAGGTGTTCTAGAGGTGACCCAAATTAAACTATCCCTGTGTTTGAGTACAGTGCAAGGCGCAGTTGATGAAAGTTGGATCCCGGACCTATAGTCGGATCCTTAAAACGTTATGATTTACATAAAAAAATAATGATCTTTGTAGAAACAGAACAAACTATACTCATGTTTTTTATTCTAAATATCGGAAAAACGGCTTTAACATTTTAAGTCTATTGTGGTAACTACGGCCCGAACAATCGCGACTGTACAATCTCTGTTGCACATATGCACAGTTTGCAAGAAGACATTGCAGCCTGCCACAATTTCCATTTACGAAAAATTTTAACACGTTTACCAGGTTTTTGTTACCTAAATTTAATCAGCAATTTTGTTTACATTTCTAGGACATTGTGATGTGAGCCTTTCCTGTCAATTAAATGCCTGTAAATTTAAACATTTAAATGGAAGATCTGGCTAGGTCCGACTAGGTAACCCTTCTTTCCACGCCCCGTGCAAAGGCCGAGTTTGACGGGGCAAGTTTGTAGGAGGAATGTAATGTATTAAGGCTGGGGCAAATTTTTCAGGGAATGGCAAGATATACACGTAGCTTGAAAATTCCAGCTCTAGGCTCATGACATGTGAAATTCGCCATTTACAGCTGGAAACACTTGAATGACTTTTTTGTGTTTTTTTTTTGGAGTGCTGATATCTTTAGTTTCCCAGAACACATCAACCAAACACTCACCAAGCATGATGCGATAGAGTAATCATGATTTATGCAGCAAATAATCAATAAGAGAATACGATCCAGTTGAACCCGAAATTTTTTTTTTTTCGTGCAACTCGGAGCATGCACAAACGAGCTGTGTACATATTGTTAGGAGCCTAGCTAGCTAGGCAGTATTATATGAGAGCAATGAGAGGGACGAGTTGCATGCCCTGCACTGGCGCTTACCCCTAGAACTATGGGGTTCCGACAGGAACCCCATAGGAAGACGCCGATTTTTCCCATAGGCTAGTACAGCAAGAATAAGAACGTCATTCCCATGCAACACGTTTCTACATTTTTCGCCGTGAATTACTTCATGGCTGCCCCCAAAAATAATAATATGCCGCATTTACATCCTCACCTTGCTTGCGCCAAGTCAATTTTCGCCTGAAACGGGTCCAATTTGCGGGGAAAAAATGACAAAAATCTGCAGTCGTTCCGAAGCGATCACACACGCACACCGTCAAGGAAGCCGCACACACGAAGCTCCTGTTTTGCGGGGGGGCCGTGGGTTGGTCAAGTCATGATTATTCATCGAAAATTTGAAGCGCGGTACGGCAGGCAACTGCCGCGTGTCCGTTATATACCGTCTGCGACGACAGGCAATGCATGCAGACGGTATATAATGGACACGCGGCAGTTGCCTGCCGTACCGCGCTTCGAATTTTCGACCCACGGCCCCCCCGCAAAACAGGAGCTTCGTGTGTGCGGCTTCCTCGATGGTGTGCGTGTGTGATCGCTTCAGAACGACTGCAGATTTTTGTCATTTTTTTCCCGCAAATTGGACCCGTTTCAGGCGAAAATTGACTTGCGCAAGCAAGGTGAGGATGTAAATGCGGCATATTATTATTTTTGGGGGCAGCCTAGTCCCAGTAACTAGGACCCTTCATATCGCCTTTTTTAACATTTGGACATGAACTGGCGATAGTAGGGTCCTAGCGAATTGTGCACAAAAAACGGCACGGTTGCAAAATCGACAACATTCACATGACATTAGGCTCCAAAAACATGGTAAAAACATTCCAAACGAGAAAGAAAGTTACCCCGATTAGATCTATACATTCATGGCATTCCCTAAGGCCGCTTAAATTGTTCTCAACAACCGTTAATTTGACCAAAAAAATCATGATTGCTTACCGCTGAAATTTGCCAGGCACCGTTCGCCATCGAATTTTTGGTTAAGCCCGGTTCGGACCGACTCGGCTCGGGAGGGCGCGTCTGACGTCACAGTCATGCAAACAACAAATCACGCATTATCAACGACTGTTTCATGGTACCATCTTCCAATGGGTCGTCTACAACTTGGTTGTATTAAAAGCCCATACTGTCGCACGTACATGTATCGCACCATGAAACAGTCGTTGATAATGCGTGATTTGTTGTTTGTATGACTGCGACGTCAGACGCGCCCTCCCGAGCCGAGTCGGTCCGAAACGGGCTTAACCAAAAATTCGATGGCGAACGGTGCCTGGCAATTTTCAGCGGTAAGCAATCATGATTTTTTTGGTCAAATTAACGGTTGTTGAGAACAATTTAAGCGGCCTTAGGGAATGCCATGAATGTATAGATCTAATCGGGGTAACTTTCTTTCTCGTTTGGAATGTTTTTACCATGTTTTTGGAGCCTAATGTCATGTGAATGTTGTCGATTTTGCAACCGTACCGTTTTTTGTGCACAATTCGCTAGGACCCTACTATCGCCAGTTCATGTCCAAATGTTAAAAAAGGCGATATGAAGGGTCCTAGTTACTGGGACTAGGGGCAGCCATGAAGTAATTCACGGCGAAAAATGTAGAAACGTGTTGCATGGGAATGACGTTCTTATTCTTGCTGTACTAGCCTATGGGAAAAATCGGCGTCTTCCTATGGGGTTCCTGTCGATGTCGGAACCCCATAGTTCTAGGGGTAACTGGCGCTATGGCCACTGCACATGCACTCGACTCTGCACTGCGGTGCAGTGCAGACTGGCGGGTATTACGTACGTTTCTAAACAGCCCTTAAAAATACAAACCTAGACCTTACATTAAACTCGAAACATCATGCTAATGGGCCATGATAAAATGTGAATCTTTTACATACCCAGCCACTGAAGCAAGTTGCGTTGAAGACGATATATCGGGCACACAATGCAAGTCACGACCACACGACACATGTTGCTGGCCCGCCATGTTGCAATTCGTAGACCATTCCATTTAAGGAGTCAAGGGGAGGTTATTTTTAATGAAACCGTTTAACAAAAAGATTCTGATAAAAAGAAAAAAAGGTGAAGGAAAGTTTAGTTTACAAAAGAAAGTATGAGATAAATTTAAATAAATTGTTTTTGCAAAATTAAGTAAAATTAATGCCTTTTTAAAGAATTTTAGCTGACTATGATCCGTTCCAAATAAAACTTCTCACCCCATCCCAAGATGTGAATGAAAGATACTTTCCAAACTAGCACACCGCTGGCACGAGCATTGATATGAAGTTGGGAAGTCAGTGTCTAATTTTTTGGCCCCAAAAATGGCTCAGAATTTTACGAGGAACGCCAGATGTTACTCAGAACTACCAGTGTGGGTCGTAGAGGATCACAATGATGTGAGAACATGTAACAATGGATTGTCAATTTTGTTAAGAGGTTGCAGCAAGTCCCAGACAATAGGTCTGTACGTGTTTTTGTACATCAGGCCGGCCGGCCGGCCGGGGAGGGGAGAGGCGGGGCTGGGGAATCGGAGTTTGATGGGGGTGGGGGGGGGGGGGGGGGGGGGCCGGGGGGGGGGGGGCTAATTTGGCTAAAGGGTGTATCATTGAAAATCACAGTTGTTCAATAACTCGCCATGGTGATAGGTGTAATTTGTATTTTTTTATTTTTCATTCATTTAATTTATTTATTCATTTTCCCCTGCCAAGTCAAACCCCTAGGGCTAGGCTCATGACATGTGAGATTCGCCGTTTAGAGCTGGAAATACTTGTATTGGGTTGCCAGCGGTCAGTTGGTTTTATGCCGATATCTTCCGTTTCCCTGAATATATCAACCAAACACTCACCCAAAATGCTGAGTAGTAATTCATGCAGCTTGTCTTCCCCTCAATATGAGAATATGCTCAAGTTAAACCCGAAAAAAGTGAATTTTTCGTACAACTCGGTGCATGCACAAACCAGCTGTGTACAAAGTAATGGAGCAGATTTTTGAACATGAACGATGCTTTCCGATCGATTATCGGCCAGCGGCACTGTGCGTGCCTCGGGGCTCGATATACAACGGCTGTTTGCTGAAATACTGACAGCGATCAACTAGATTTTAGGCTTTTTGCATGCTCACTTTGTATTTTATGCTAACTCATACCTGGCTCAGTCGGCCACTTATTTTGGTCCCCCAAAAAATGGTCTCTGCAATCCATCGCAATAGACCTGGAGTTTTCAGAAATTTTGTTTTTCAATGTGTGTTTCAGGTTCTTCCGCATATTTACTGTTCCATTGCTTCACGTCATCTTCCTTTCGAAGGTGTGGCCTTGCTTCACTTTGATTCCCACCCGGACTTGCAGATAGCGACAGAGTTAGATGCAGACACCGTGTTTGACAAATTCAAATTGTTCAGGTATCGAGGAATAAATAATTGGCTCAATTTATATTCAAAAGGAATGCCATTGTTCAAAAAGGAATACTATGGTTGAAAGAATCGTACAAAAATGTGTGCATGATGAACCTAAACTTAGAATCAGAATTGTGTTTGTACTATAAAGTATGATTCTTGATTATGATGAAAGGTTTGTGCATTACAGAAACTTGTGTTTTTTCCCTACAAAAGGATGTCAATTGTTTATTTCTTCATAGACCATTTGCTCCTTTTTCCTTCCCACAATCCCTTGTGACCATTGTGCGGACTCAGCCAGGTGGTATTTATGTACAGTAAACACACCACAGCATTATGCCATCTCAATTATTTATGTCCTTCAATAATTAAGAATTTAAAGAAAAATACCCATTAATTGTTGCTGGATTTTGTAAATTTTCGTTATTTCATTTCTAGGTCTATATTTCTTTGTCATTCACCAAGAGTTTTTCCTTATGTTATTACAAACGCTCATTGTAATAGAGCGCGCAAGGAGATTTGGTGAGAATACATAATTCCTGGTAGACCTGTGACTCGTAGACATGTGGCAATCCATTGTTTGCCAATTATCCTTCCTCCATGGTTACACAAACCCATATTGGCATACCAGTACCCCATTTAATAACAGCTGGACAGATTGGGTTACGTTACTTGGGATAGAGTGCAGTACCTTTTATCTTCCAAAAAATATCTTGTGCTTATTTACAGCTTTTTTATTCTGGCTTGTTTCAAATAGCTCTCTGAGCATCGAGAACTGGATTGTCCCAGCAGTGTACGCTGGCCACATCAACCATGTGGTTTGGGTTAAGCCACCGTGGGCCGACCAGCTCCCAGAGGGCAGCAGACAGGTCTTGGTGGGGAGACACTGCAGGTCCAAGAAACTCAGGTACTTCCGAATTTGCTTTCATTTATATAAAAGGAGTTGTTAAAGGCATGATATAGCATTGGTAGAGCTGACAACATAGTTGTAAGCAGTGGTCATACTTTGTGGGATTCAACATAAACAGGAAAAAAACAAAAAACTTGGGAAAGTTTGAGCTCAAACTGTCAACGAAGTTACAAGAAAATAGTCAAAGGTATTATTTTTTAACAGTGATTGTGTGCATGTTCAGTATGGGCTTATTTCAATAATAGGCTATGACATTTTTGGAGGATGTAAGATGTTCTCGAAGATGACAGCAGAAAATGTACGAACGTGATATGTAATTTGTAATAATTGAGAAATATAAACATGTAATTCATTCCTTCACATTTATTTCCATTTTGTACAAGTTGTTGCATATTACTCAAATATCCCAAGAGCGAGTTAATTTGACAAGTTTTTCCCACTTTTAACCAGAATCAATTGGCCCGACGGCTACTTCTTAAGTGACCTCCTCTACGCGCCTCAAGAGGACCTGGAGTGCTCTAAAAACCTACAAGTGGATGTGGTTACCATGGGAACAAACTTACTACCAACGGAGCCCAAAACACCAGACTCGGCTGATCGAAGCCACTGCAGTGGTTTGGAAAATGACAAAATCAGGGCGAATTCCCCGGCTGACTTGGGTTGGACGAGAAAAGAAGGTCGGACACAGGATCGTGAAGATCGGGATTCGTCGAAAAGTTGTGTGAAATGTGATCAGATGCTTTTGTCTCGGCGCACACAGTCATTAAGCGATAGATGGAGCTGTGAAAGTTGTAAAAGCAACACAGAAACAGTTCTTGATGGCATCGGTGACGAGGCAATTGATAACGGCAAAACGCCACGTGGGAAAAAAAGAAGACGGAGCCAAGAGGACCACCAAAGTCCAACATCCGGGAAACCGTGTGGACTGCACGACATTGCGAGAGCTGCCCTTGAAAAATGCACTGGTGCTGTTCTGGACATTGATCTCGATTTCTTTTCAACGAGGAATCCTTTCAAGGAAATTTACTCCAAGGTGAGGAGTAATTTGGCTTACTTTGACAAACTAAAGTGAACTTTATATTGGGGTAGTATTAATTTGGTTGGAGTATCCTCCAAAAGAAAGTCTCAAGTGTTATTTAGGACAAATCAAAATACAGTATTTCAATTGTTTTGAAATAGTGACTAACATAGAAATGAAGATTTTGACATGCTTTTGTATTTTACTAATTTATCAAGACTGAGGATGAAAAAAAATGTGTGCCCTACCCCTTTCTGGCCATGACATTATCGGAAGAACAAAACATTGCTTGCTGTGCCCATAAACCTAGAATATATAAAAGGTTTATAGTTCCCTTTCATAAATTTCCTATCACAGTAGAATTGCATTAATGCAGACAGTGAAATAGTCCAATCAAATGAATTACAACTTGACCCAGAATGCACAATATTAATACTCAAGTCAAAATGTTAACCCCTTGCCGCCGGCTGTTATCGATGGGGTGCTGGAATGCCGGAACTATCACTGAACGCGGAGTCCCCCATCTATTCATTACACTCCCACTCAAGAACAATATTGATGAATAGTGAATAGATTGTGTATGTGCAGGAATGTGGCTATACATGTCAACCAGCCCAGTGGTCTTGCCTCAAACTGCGGCTATGGCCGTCAAGGTGTTAAGGAACGTTATCGCAAAACATTCCACAGGCTTGTCTTTATGGTATGGCTATGTGCCAATCAGCTTCACAATAGCATTTTTCCTAAATTGTCACATGTGGAATCTTCAGTATGCAACTAATTTACCTGGTACATTTTGCTCCTGGCTTTTAGTCACAGTTCCGTCAGCTGGAGGATTTGTACAGCTACGATGGGCCTGTGGACGACAGCTCACCAAGTTTGACAGAATGCACTCTGAAGCGGGCCAAGCAGCTCAACCAGTTGCAGACTGCACTCGGGTTGGCTGTCGAGGGTCAGCAGAAACCGGACACGATATCTCAGGAAAGGTAAGGCCCTGTCCGAGTTACTTGGCTGTGGCTTGAAATTACACACAAGTCTATGGTAGTGGCTGCAGCCACATCACATAGACTTGTGTGTAATTTCAAGCCGTAGCCAAGTATTCGGGAACGGCCCAAGCTTCCACTAGGACTGGGAATGAATTGTTGGGGCCCAATTTCACGGAGCTGCTAAGCACAAAATATTGGCTTCAAAGAAAAGTATTCCTTGGTAAAAACAGAATTGCCAACCAAATTTTCATGTAAGGTATATTGCTCGTAACTGGTATTCAGCTGTTATTTGCTAATAACATGTGGAGTTTTAGCTGGTAACCTGAGCACGACTTTTTTCTAAGCAAATTTTTGTGCTCAGCAGCTCTGTGAAATTGGCCTCAGGGTAGGATAGACTTTTCCATTTCGTTTGAGAGTAGTTTTCAGTAGGCTACCTACATCAGGGTTCCCACAGTCGTGGAAAATCCTGGAATATATAGCTGTCATGGAAATTCATAGGAAAAGTCATGGAATCTTGCACAACCCACACATGATGGATAATATTTGGCTATGGCAGTCTTCCAGTGTACTATTCCTCATGATGCATGTACGCCCTATACTTGTTGCACGTCCAATGCAACATTCTGATGTTCTTGTTGTCTTATGTGAAGTCCGAATGGACCTTTTTAATATTTCTTTGCATTTATCTCCACTGCAGCTTTCTTCAAGTGCAATCCCTGGTGGACTCCCTGCGAGCAACTGGCCGCGATGACGAACCCTTGGATGCTGAGATGATTCACATGGCAGGCTTGACGTGCGACGACAGTGGTGAACTCCCGCACCATGTCAGCACGGAGGAGGAAATCAGTAGCCTTGTGGTTGCCATGGAGACAATGTTGTCACGGCTACCCAAACCAGTGATGGTGACAATTGCCAGGTTAGTCTCATCACGTGGCGATCAAATCAGCCAAAGCTCAAATAAAATATTCACTTGCGAGTTAGACGGCTTCTAACCATTTTATAAAATTAACAAAATAATTTGTAGCATTGCATTTAATATTTTGATTTCTTTCCACTAATAAGTATTTAAATTCCTTTTGACAATGGGGCCCTTTTTTAAGTGCATTGTGTGACCTTCCAAGTTACACTTTTTTTTTATGGAATGACTGGCCAAAATTAAGTTTGAAAGGAGTAATTGTTTCAGTGGAGTGTTTAATGTTCCTCCAACTTAAATTTGATTTTGACTCAATTTGTTATGGACCATTGGAAAGCTCAGATTCTTGTAAATTACAGAGATTTTCTCTTTTGCCCTGACCCGACGTAATGTATGAAGCACTGTATGCTCAGTACTTTCCGAGAGCCTGTGTGAAGAAACTCACAGGCTTACTCGGGCGGGATTCGAACCCACCACTTCCTGCTTACTAGTGCAGACGTCTTAACCACCGAGCTTGCCGGGGTCGGCTGGCTGATTCGAATCCAATGCAGCAGCGGGTACTGCGTAATCGGATTCTTAAAAAAAATTGCATATTCAAAATCCCCATTTTAGAAAATTTAGAATTCATGCGTTTAAAATACTAAATTTATTGGAGTTAGCTTCTTTTTCAGCAGATTATTCTATTTTCTCAGTTTCCTTTTCTTGTGTCTTGCAGGTCTTCCCACGACGATTACTGCCCACCGGAGCAGGTAGAACACATCCAACAGCAGGTGCTTGAGATGTTGCAACGCGTCTATGGAAAAGTGGATGTGCACTTTGATTACGAGCACCAAGTACAGAGTTCAGAGAGGATGTGACACAAGAAAAATCACAATGGGAGACATTTTGAACAACAAATATTTATTGTGTCAGCATTACACCAAAGTCTGTTTACAGAGGATCAAAATGCCCAACACTTGGGTGGGGGAAACAAGTGATAGGTGCATAATATTGTACACGTGTTCCAATATTGCTCTGAATACTGGAAAATCTTGTTTTTGGTACATACAAATGTGATAAAATACAGGGGGAACTCTTTGGAATCAATATGAATGGGAGAAGTTGATGTTGGTAGAAGTAAGCATGACATCATACAAGTCGGACTTCATCTGCTATAAAGATGTTCCCTCTCTCTTTTTCTTTTTGTGCTTCTTCACTTTGGTCACAGTGTCGCTGTGTGTTGTACTACTCCTTAAATGTTCTTCTGTGCTCGGATGTTGTCCGCTGTCATTGCCACTGAGAGATCTTTTCCGTTTGGCTTTCTTGCTCTGGGGTGAACTGCCCGGCTTGATTGCTGAGTTTGACATTTTTCCAAAAATGCTGTTAATGTCATTGTCCTATACAAAGAAAGAAAGAAAACAAATTATAGAGTGAACACAAACTACCGACCAGAATCTGAACTTGCAACCACTAGAATATTGTACCGAAGCTCTGTAAAGTGAGCTATCTCGCCCTATTGTTGGTCTTCGAATTTAAGTGTGGTTATTTATAATGAGGTGCCAAGCAAAACGGACGCAAGAGGTTTGTGCAGCCAAGCGTAACATACACAATAATCCACCAATGGATTGAAACTGCAAAGATTGCGTGTATAGACGTCATCCGTCTTCAAAGGGTTAATATCTTTGTTCAGGGTTAATTTGTCAAGAAGAAATAAACCCATAACACCGTACAGCTAGGATTCGAGGGGTGAGATTGGCCAAAAATGAAAAATCCACGAGGACCCCAGATCAACATATAGTTTGTATTTGCCTAAAGGCACCCCCTTAAAATATTCGTTTTTATTGGTCTGTATCCATTTTTACAGGTAGAAACGCCTTGAGGACAATACCTCAGGAATTCCAGATTGCAAAAGAGATTTTTTTAAAATTCTGAAATCCTGACAATTCTCACCCCTGAATTACATAACTGGTTATTTGACATTGAGGAGAGGTGACTATTGAAAAGCTACAGCATAGTGTACACAACATCTGGAAGCACATACTACTTAAAATAGAAAGAAAAAAACAATATTTGACAGCACACAAATCACCTTCCTATAATATCCAAGATTGTTGTATACTAATTAGAAAACTAGAGGTCTATGTTTTTAAGAACATAGGGCTTTTCCATATGTTTTTATGATGTCACTTCGAATTTTGTAAACTAGTGACAAATCTACCTAACCACCAAGTTTCGTGACGATTAGACATGGTCTATCCATATGTCTTTCAAGAAATCATGCCTTTAATGACGTCATTATGACTTCAGTAATTTTTCGCATTTATATAAAAGAATGTACGAGCTAACAAAGCTATTACAAAAGGAATTTTGAATTGAACATGTTCTGTTGATGAGATGTGGTTTTAAGAATCTTTAACGTTAAAATTTTGAAATTACCATAAAAATCAGATGATGACGTCATTATGACGTCACCTAAATTTTGATTTATAACATGTACTTGTTTAGCCAACATACCAGGTTTGAATGCAATTGGACTTACGGTTCTCTTGATATGGGCCCTTGAAAAATGAGCCTTTAAGATGACATCACGTAACACATAATGACGTCATCGTGACATCACTCTTCGGCACACAATTTCAGATTAGGGTCTATGTTTGGGTTAAGTTTGCTTAAGATCTGATGTTGTTTAGTGACCAAAGTGCCGCAGACAAAATTCGTGTTTAAGAAGAAACCAAAATAGTGGGTATTGTGTAGTTTAGGATTTCTGTATTAATTGTGTTCATGTTAGCTTCTGGAGTATTTGATTATTCCAAAAGCCTTTTTTTGTTACTAAAGTAGACTTCTCTGAATCCCAATGACACGTGCTTTTGTGATTTGGAAAGGTTTTTTAAGGCGGAAAATACGATTTTCTTACGTTGTGTCACGTTTTGGCTCGGTCAACTACTCTCCCACCAGCTATATATCCGTGTAAAGCTGGGTATTGCGCAATCACGTATTTTGTTACCTCTTAGCTAACGATTTCACTCCAAAAAACCCCTGCAGATGTTCTTCGACGTGGCCCTTTGTTCTGAATGTGGCAAAACGAACAATTTTCAAGTAGATTGTGTTCATGCCTGGGCGAAAGTGTACTAAACTACACAATCGCGCGAACAGAACAAAAACAAAGGCTTTCCTGCTGTAGCGGAAACGCCAAAAAATGTGCGTCTGTTGTAAACATACGCATGGCTTTTCCTTTTTTTCTTTTTTATTTAACATAAAGTATCAGAAGGTCTATGTCTTTGCTAAGTTTAAGATCTGAGATTATTTTATGATTAACATTTCGTACTCCAAACTTGACCTTTAAGTTCATGTTACATGCCACACGAAGACGTCATTATGACGTCACTCTTCGCGGCACGACTTTGCATCAGGGTCTATACCTATGCTAACTCTGACTAAGATTCGATGTTGTTTGATGACAAAAGTGCCGATCAGAAAATCTATGCACAAAGTCTATGGGATTTGGGATAGAACTAAAATAAGAAGCAGAAAAAAAATAGATATAGGGCCTTCAAAAATGCAAATTTAAGATGACGTCACGTGACATGTGATGACGTCATCATGACGTCATGATTCGGCACCCATCTCGAGTAGATAGTCAATGCATATGCCAAGTTTGAAGTTCATGGCATTTGAAGAAGTGCAAAATTTTAAGAGTACAATGAAATTTGAAACATTTACAAATTCATAAAAAATCAGCCGATGACGTCATCATGACGTCACTTCGGATTTTGCATGCTAGTGGCACTATCTACCTACCCACCAATTTTTATGACGATCGGACGTACCCTTATGTGTGTTTCAGAAATGCACATTTTTGATGACGTCATGATGACGTCACACATTTTTCAAATGTATGTGAAAGAATATAGGAGCTAACAAAGCTATTACAAAAAGAATTTTGAATTTAGCATGTTCTGTTGGTGAGATATGGCTTGAAGAAACTTTGAAGTTGAAAAACTTTAATATTACTGTAAAATCGTATGATGACGTCATCATGACGTCACCTTAATTTTCATCTATAACACGAGCTACCATACCAACATACCAGGTTTGAAGGCAATCGGACCTACCGTTCTCTAGATATAGGCTCTTGAAAAATGCACATTTAAGATGACGTCACATGACACGTGATGACGTCATCATGACGTCACGTTTCGGCTTACATTTTCAGCTTAGGGTCTATGTTTGTGTTAAGTCTGATTAAGATCCGAGGTTGTTTAGTGACCAAAGTGCCACTTACAAAATTCGTGTACAAAGTCTATGGGATTTGGGATAGAACTAAAAAATTCACAGAAAATCAGCCGATGACGTCATCATGACGTCACCTCGGATTTTACATGCTATTAGCACTATCTACCTACCCACTAATTTTTATGACGATCGGACGTACCCTTATGTGTGTTTCAGAAATGCACATTTTTGATGACGTCATGATGACGTCACACATTTTTCAAATGTATGTGAAAGAATATAGGAGCTAACAAAGCTATTACAAAAAGAATTTTGAATTTAGCATGTTCTGTTGGTGAGATATGGCTTTAAGAAACTTTGAAGTTCAAAAACTTAAAAATTAATATAAAATCATATGATGACGTCATCATGACGTCACGTCAATTTTCATCTATAACACGAGCTAGCCAACCAACATACCAGGTTTGAAGGAAATTGGATATACCGTTCTCTAAATATGGGCCCTTGAAAAACGCACATTTAGGATGACGTCACGTGACACGTGACACGATTTTAACAATTCAAGAATTCAGCGACTTGAAAAAAGACTAGAAATCAACCCCTTTTATAAACAGCAAGCTCATAATAGCCATGGTTATCAGCCCGTCCCAGAATTCCTTTGTGTTATATTGAATTTGGTCTAAATTTTGAAATGGCTGTCATTTCTTACTTGAGTGAGCCACGATCATGAAATTTTGGAATTGGGTACAGGAAAATTCAATATATACATTTTTGTAATCGGATTGACCCTTACATGCGTTAACAAAAAAACACATTTTTGATGACGTCATCATGACGTCACACAATTTTCGCAATTTAGGGCATATCTTTGAGACATACCAAAGCTATAAGAAAAAGAATTTTGAAAATATCTTGTTTTGTTCGCTAGATATATTTAAAAGAATGTTACGATTTTAAAAATTCAAAAATTCATAAAAAATCACGTGATGACGTCATCACGACGTCACTCTACGACATACAATTTCAGCTTAGGGTCTATGTTTGATGTAAGTTTGGTTAGGTTCTGAGGTTTTTTAAGACCTAAAGTGCCGCCGACAAAATTCGTGTACAAAGTCTATGGGATTTTGGTCAGAACTAAAAGAAGAAGAAAAAGAAACTAGAGGTCTATGTTTTTAAGAACATAGGGCTTTTCCATATGTTTTTATGATGTCACTTCGAATTTTGTAAACTAGTGACAAATCTACCTAACCACCAAGTTTCGTGACGATTAGACATGGTCTATCCTTATGTCTTTCAAGAAATCATGCCTTTAATGACGTCATTATGACTTCAGTAATTTTTCGCATTTATATAAAAGAATGTACGAGCTAACAAAGCTATTACAAAAGGAATTTTGAATTGAACATGTTCTGTTGATGAGATATGGTTTTAAGAATCTTTAACGTTAAAATTTTGAAATTACCATAAAAATCAGATGATGACGTCATTATGACGTCACCTCAATTTTGATTTATAACATGTACTTGTTTAGCAACATACCAGGTTTGAATGCAATTGGACTTACGGTTCTCTTGATATGGGCCCTTGAAAAATGAGCCTTTAAGATGACATCACGTAACACATAATGATGTCATCGTGACATCACTGTTCGGCACACAATTTCAGATTAGGGTCTATGTTTGGGTTAAGTTTGCTTAAGATCTGATGTTGTTTAGTGACCAAAGTGCCGCAGACAAAATTCGTGTTTAAGAAGAAACCAAAATAGTGGGTATTGTGTAGTTTAGGATTTCTGTATTAATTGTGTTCATGTTAGCTTCTGGAGTATTTGATTATTCCAAAAGCCTTTTTTTGTTACTAAAGTAGACTTCTCTGAATCCCAATGACACGTGCTTTTGTGATTTGGAAAGGTTTTTTAAGGCGGAAAATACGATTTTCTTACGTTGTGTCACGTTTTGGCTCGGTCAACTACTCTCCCACCAGCTATATATCCGTGTAAAGCTGGGTATTGCGCAATCACGTATTTTGTTACCTCTTAGATAACGATTTCACTCCAAAAAAAACCTGCAGATGTTCTTCGACGTGGCCCTTTGTTCTGAATGTGGCAAAACGAACAATTTTCAAGTAGATTGTGTTCATGCCTGGGCGAAAGTGTAAACTACACAATCGCGTGAACAGAACAAAAACAAAGGCTTTCCTGCTGTAGCGGAAACGCCAAAAAATGTGCGTCTGTTGTAAACATACGCATGGCTTTTCCTTTTTTTCTTTTTTATTTAACATAAAGTATCAGAAGGTCTATGTCTTTGCTAAGTTTAAGATCTGAGATTATTTTATGATTAACATTTCGTACTCCAAACTTGACCTTTAAGTTCATGTTACATGCCACACGAAGACGTCATTATGACGTCACTCTTCGCGGCACGACTTTGCATCAGGGTCTATACCTATGCTAACTCTGACTAAGATTCGATGTTGTTTGATGACAAAAGTGCCGATCAGAAAATCTATGCACAAAGTCTATGGGATTTGGGATAGAACTAAAATAAGAAGCAGAAAAAAAATAGATATAGGGCCTTCAAAAATGCAAATTTAAGATGACGTCACGTGACATGTGATGACGTCATCATGACGTCATGATTCGGCACCCATCTCGAGTAGATAGTCAATGCATATGCCAAGTTTGAAGTTCATGGCATTTGAAGAAGTGCAAAATTTTAAGAGTACAATGAAATTTGAAACATTTACAAATTCATAAAAAATCAGCCGATGACGTCATCATGACGTCACTTCGGATTTTGCATGCTAGTGGCACTATCTACCTACCCACCAATTTTTATGACGATCGGACGTACCCTTATGTGTGTTTCAGAAATGCACATTTTTGATGACGTCATGATGACGTCACACATTTTTCAAATGTATGTGAAAGAATATAGGAGCTAACAAAGCTATTACAAAAAGAATTTTGAATTTAGCATGTTCTGTTGGTGAGATATGGCTTTAAGAAACTTTGAAGTTGAAAAACTTTAATATTACTGTAAAATCGTATGATGACGTCATCATGACGTCACCTCAATTTTTATGTATAACACGAGCTACCATACCAACATACCTGGTTTGAAGGCAATCGGACCTACCGTTCTCTAGATATGGGCCCTTGAAAAATGCACATTTAAGATGACGTCACATGACACGTGATGACGTCATCATGACGTCACGTTTCGGCATACATTTTCAGCTTAGGGTCTCTGTTTGTGTTAAGCCTGATTAAGATCTGATGCTGCTTAGTGACCAAAGTGTCCCGTACAAAATTCGTGTACAAAGTCTATGGGATTTGGGATAGAACTAAAATAATCATAGAAAATCAGCCGATGACGTCATCATGACGTCACCTCGGATTTAACATGCTAGTAGCACTATCTACCTGCACACTAATTTTTATAACGATCGTCCCTACCCTTATATGTGTTTCAAAAAAGCATATTTTTGATGACGTCATGATGACGTCACACATTTTTCACATTTATGTGAAAGAATATAGGAGCTAACAAAGCTATTACAAAAAGAATTTTGAATTTAGCATGTTCTGTTGATGAGATATGGCTTTAAGAAACTTTGAAGTTCAAAAACTTTAATATTACTGTAAAATCGTATGATGACGTCATCATGACGTCACCTCAATTGTCATCTATAACACGATCTACCATACCAACATACCTGGTTTGAAGGCAATCGGACCTACCGTTCTCTAGATATGGGCCCTTCCAAAATGCACCTTTAAGATGACGTCACATGACACGTGATGACGTCATCATGACGTCACGTTTTGGCATACATTTTCAGCATAGGGTCCCTGTTTGTGTTAAGTTTGATTAAGATCTGATGTTGTTTAGTGACCAAAGTGTCCCGTACAAAATTCGTGTACAAAGTCTATGGGATTTGGGATAGAACTAAAAATTCATAGAAAATCAGCCGATGACGTCATCATGACGTCACCTCGGATTTAACATCCTAGTAGCATTATCTACCTGCACACTAATTTTTATAACGATCGTCCCTACCCTTATATGTGTTTCAAAAAGCATATTTTTGATGACGTCATGATGACGTCACACATTTTTCACATTTATGTGAAAGAATATAGGAGCTAACAAAGCTATTACAAAAAGAATTTTGAATTTAGCATGTTCTGTTGATGAGATATGGCTTTAAGAAACTTTGAAGTTCAAAAACTTTAATATTACTGTAAAATCGTATGATGACGTCACCATGACGTCACCTCAATTTTCATTTATAACACGAGCTAGCCTACCAACATACCAGGTTTAAAGGAAATCGGACCTACCGTTCTCTAGATATGGGCCCTTGAAAAACGCACTTTTAAGATGACGTCACGTGACACGTGATGACGTCATCATGACGTCACTCTTCGACATGCAATTTCAGCATAGGGTCTATGTTTGAGGTAAGTTTGGTTAAGATCTGAGGTTTTTTAAGACCTAAAGTGCCGCCGACAAAATTCGTGTGCAAAGTCTATGGGATTTTGGTCGGAACTAAAAGAAGAAGAAAAAAAAAAATCAGAACAAAAACAAAGCCTTTTCCGAAAAATTTTCGGAAAAGCCAAAAAAAAAAAAATCAGAACAAAAACAAAGCCTTTTCCGAAGGATTTCGGAAAAGCCAATTATCCACTATTATTGTTTGCATGCTCTGGGGATAAGGTTGTAAGGGTTGACTACACTCACTGATCTCTATGTATAAAAATCTGGATACATCATTGGCTGTTGCGCGCTGTACAAACAACTGTCGCTAGCCACGGATCGCAGATCACGCCAACTAAAAGAGCGCACTCTGTCGGATCTCTAGGGACAGTGAATAGCATGGTGCCTTGTTTTAAACAAAACAGGTTAAATACAACGTTGGCGATTTGGGGACGCGTCTTGTTTATACATAGTGGAATGTTGCATATTGTTGCTTGATTAAGAATGCCTAGTGAGATTAGAAACCACTGTTGTATTTGCAGAACAGGATAGTAAGTTGTAGATTTTATCCATCTAGTGTTTATAAAGACGATATCAAACCTTGTTTTTTGCTTCAAGATGAGCGTGAAGGTGATCTCTGCACATCGTGTAAAACTTCCATTACAGTTGTTTCGGGCAGACAAAGCAATAACTTTCGCGCATCGCGTGGACAGCAAGCGTGTTTGGTGCAATTTATCAACGTAACATTGGGGAAAACGTAAAAGAAAACTAAAACAGCAAGTGGAAAAAAGCGCAGAAGTGCGTGATGAAGCACCCTCACGCGAGGTTGAAGAATTGAAAGGGAAAATGTAAACTCTTGAACAAAAGTTGAAGAAGAAAACAAGAAACTCAGCAGAGGATTCGAGGAAAATGTAAAACACCATCTAGGAGTTGATAGGACATGTGAGGCACATCAACTTAAAACTTCTGCACTAGGACATATTGCAGCTACCTCAAGGACGGGGATAAAGATATCTTTAAAAATTGGGACAAACATACATGTAGGCATCCAAAGGTTTTGTTAGGGTTCCTGAGGTACAAGTTCTGCTTGTACGAAATAGTCCTTGTAAAAGGAGCCAGATGATTGAAAAGGTAGAACAATTCATACTATCTTGCAGTATGTTTCCTTCAACTTTAACCACCGGTTCACAGTCAAGCTCTGGTAGGACTACTCCCTCAGAGGCAGCTTCTTAATTGGATGATGTTGCTACTCAGCGCACTCAGAATAAAGCAAAAGAGAAAAAGAGAATGCAACAGCATCCCAAGCATGCAGCAGGCTTGAAAGTTTGCACTCAGGTCTCATCAAGGAAAACAATAAGTGGGTTGCGCAGCCATAGACCATGTGGGTTTTTTCTTTAAAAACCCTAGAAAAAGAAACGGGCAAAAGTTGTTGGGAACACAACAACCAATGAAATCTTCAACATAAGTTCCTGACTGATATGGGTTTGGTTCTTTCCATAGCGAAGGGGGGGGGGGGGGGGGGGGGGTGCACTGCTCATTTTGTAACAAACATGATGGTAAAAAGCTTCAGTGATTCATTATGACTGCATATTTAAAAGTGTTAAAATTTCCCTTAATTCTAAATGTCAAGGACAGTCACTCTGTAAATCACTCAACTTAATGGGAATATTCGAAGGTGGGAAGATGATAGGATCAACATTGGAGCAGCATGCAGCATTCAATCCTGTTGTTGAAGAACTTCTGGAGATCACTGGGGCATCTCAAGGTTGCAGCTCACAAAAATTCAAGGTTCATCACAAAATCAGAGAACATCACCGTTCGTGTAGGCTTTGTGAAGGTTAAATACATGTTAATTTCCTCCTATTTACTTTTCACATTTTTCATCACAGAAAAACTTCTGGGGGAAAAACAAATATTTAACACAAAATGAACTGGTTTTAGAATTTGAGTCAAGCTAATATTTTTTGTATATCATACAATTGACTTGAAATTGTAAAGGTAACCAAAATTGTACCCTTCTAGAAAAATTAAGGGTTCATCACAAAAAGCATGCCAGCACATGGTTTTTTTTCTTCTTTTGGGTTTACTTTAAAATGTTTCATTTTACACAAAAAGGTCTTGAAAATGTATGCGATATGCTACTTGGGTAATAGTCATGAAAGTCAATGGTATTGCAGTCTGGTCAAGTGGATTACATGATTCTTCACAAGGATCTCTTCTCATTGGTGGGTCAGATCTTTGAGTCTAAACAAGACACGGTTGTGATGAGAGGATCTATGACAGCATCTACCCAGAGATCAATATTCTATCCGAGTCCACATCAAAACAACTGCAACATGAAAACAGTGGCATAACTTGGGTTGAACATGGGGGGTGAACAATTTTTCAGGGAGGGGGGGACTGAAGCCAACGATGTAATTGTTTTTATTCAAGATTTGAAATGGGGGAGAGTAAGAGGCGCGTGTCCCCCATGCATGCCCATATAGTTATGCCACTGTATTAAGCGCATATTGTACTTCTAACAGCCGCAATTTTTTGTCGAGTGCCAATTCTTCATCAAGTAATCAGACGGTGTATGATGACTGGCCGTCTTTCTTAAGCATCCCCCAAAGGCGGTCATCCATGTGGTACTTTTGAAGAAAAACAATCAAGTAACCAGCAGTGGCGTAGCTAAGGGGGTTGGGGGTGGGGTGGGGGTGGGTTGGGGGGGTTGGGGTGGGGTGGGGGGTTCCCCCCCCCTACACCTCAACATTTCGCAAATGCAGAAAATAGTAGCATAATCAAGAAAAATAACTGAGCACCCCCTACTGTAACATCCGCCCCCCCCCCCCCCCCCCCCCCCCCCTGCCCATATGGATGGAGAGAGCCCTGGCTACGCTGCTGGTAACCAGATGACTTTCTTCGGCACTGTTTGATGGTGATCACCGCTGTTTAATCAGAAAAGAGCACTACTTCTCTTTGATGACAAGCTGTGCAGTCTGCTTCAGTGAACAGGAATGGTAAAGAAATCATAATTGGGCCGAATGGGGGTCATTTATTAGTTATCTGAAAAACAAAAATTAAGTTTTCTTACTTGGATTTCAGGTACTAAGCATATATTGTGGAAGCCTGGGTAATCAGGATCTATGGGTGGGCGAAGAAATTAATCCACGGGTCGATCTAGTTTTAGCTGAAAAGGGGAGAAAACTCGGGGGAGGAGACTTAATATTATATGCACGACTTGTCCGCATAATATTTAACCTGCTTCCTTGAGTTGCATCAAATAGGTAATTTAGTAGCATGTCTGCCCAGTGACGTGCATGCCCTCTTCCATAACCACCGTACCCCCCCCCCCCCCCCCCCCACCAATGTCGGATCTGCCCAGGTGATAGATATTTACACAGAAAATTTTTACTTTAATAACCCCACAGTAAAACCTTGGAAAATAACTCCTTGATAAAAACTATAAAAATATGTGGCTCAGCCTGTTATTTCAATGTTTATGTCGGCAACATCTGTACAAATTAGGCAGAAATTGGCATGTATGTGAGCACTTTGAGTGGCCATACACTGCCAACTTAAGAACATCTACATGTAGCACAACACAAATAACAAAAACTTTCTTTCACTATATTGCACAAAAAATTCCCAACTAAGCTCTCAAATTTAAAGGTTGTGCCAAGTGTTTAATACAATTGTGCACACGATGGATGATTATTTTCAAAAATTTGCTTTTCCTGACCGATTTTGGTAGGGTGTATTAAAGTAAAATCTTTCCGTTTAGTGTTTATAGAAATACGTGTAGAATTCATCGTGCATGAGTACATATGTAGTACATGATGTGCTCACTACGTTATTATTGTGCATGCTCTTGCCACCACCAAGCCTACTTACAATCTCGAAATTATGCTGATTGTAACACCCATCAGCATGTTGATGAACGCTGGAATAAATCTACTTCCCGTCCTTTTAACCGCAAACACGACAAATCTGTGAATACATTCATTTTCCACGTCCAAAACACCCACAGAATCGACGCTGATTTCCCGCACGCACAATGTTGCCACGTCAGCCATTTTTAAATACCCACTGAACGTCAGCACGTGCGACTACGCACAGAAATCACCAGGATTCAGTGTAAAAATCTTCCTTTTAAAAATATTGGCCAGGCAAGGATGGACTTGGCCAAAGTGTTATGCAGAGTTTAGAAGTTCAGCTAAGTCTTACAAGTATAATTGAAGTGAGTATTGAAGCCGTTCGTCGAAAAAGAAGAGATTTGTTGCACGACAGCTGTTCTCTATCTCGGGAAAATCCAGGGCTTGGGTCATGCATATTTGACCTTGGCATAAACAACGGAGTCGTGTGACAAGGAGACGCGGAGTAATAAGCCCAATCACTTGGGGGTTGTTGACGAAGAGTTCCTCCACACACAAAAAATAGATTTTGACCCCAAATATCCTTGGATCTGGTCCATCGAAGACATTTTGGGGAGGGGTAAATATCGATGACGTCATCACTTAGCCGAAAGAAAGTCAGCAGATGCAATTTCTGTGACGAAAATTATCTTTTAGTGGCCACCCACGCCAGCTGTTTTCCTCATAATGGTGCGATAGACGAAGGTTGAAAGGTCACGTACAAGAGAGGGATTGTTGAGTATTGAGCTATTTCAGTAGTTTTGGTGAAAAAGGCGGAAATTTGTGTACGCCCAATATTTCTTTTTAATAAGTAATTTTCGTAACTTATAATTCGATAATCTGAAGGCCGATTTTCACAATTTTTAAAAGGTAGAGTTAGGAACTTATGCATATTCATTACATAAATTTCCCGGATGTAGGGTGTTCCCCGTGAGGAGAAATCCATTCATGAATTTCGTTATGTGTTTTAGGAAATCCGAGTCGGTACATGTAAACAACAAATAAAAGGGCGCCCTCTGTTGGTTTGTACAGTCTAGTTAAATATTGCAGCGCGAAATACAAACGTGCGAGCCGTGTAGCAGCCGCCATATTACCACTCGTGGAACATCCATAAATCATTGCTGCCTAGCACCTTGCTTACGTCATGCTTGAACTAGTTTTACGTACGTTCGCACATTCCATGGAGTGTAAAGATGACAGTTGGTATCATCCGGTTGAACAGCCACAGATCAATCCAGATTTGTATACATCATACATGGAGATCAGTGACTACACTACACCAGGGGCCAATTTCATGAAACTGCTTAGCGCAAAATATTGCTATGCAAATTTCCTGCTGAACAAAAAGCTTACAACCACTCCACACCAATATAAATCGCATGCAATTTTGGCTGGTAAGCAAAACCTTTCTGTAATAAGCAAATTTGTGTGCTTAGTGAAACTGGCCCCTGACCACAGATACCGTAGCAGACATACCTCATCAGATTCTTCAGTGTCCTGGTCTTCTTCCGTTATCCCGAGGGCCAACACCTCGGCATCTCCTTTAGATTTCTTTCGTTTCTTCTTCGTCTTGGCTAAAATACAATTACAATCACAATTCTGTTTTAGATTCTATCAGAAGTGACCATGTAAGAGCCTGGTACAAAAGCAAAAAAAGTCATCCAAATCCACCCTGTCCTACGTCCATTCTACCCCATCTTTCCCCATCCTTCCCCGCCCTGTCATAACCCCCTCCCCATCCTACCGCCCCCGTTACTCACCCCATGCCCTATTTTTTTAAACGTCCGTCTTTTAATGTGTTATATACATAGGGCAAGATAGCTCAGTTGGTAGAGCGCCGGTACGGTATTCTGGAGGTCGCAGGTTCGAATCCCGCTCCTGCCAGTTTTCTTTGTTCACTTTGAAAATGCGTTATACATCAGCTTATACATCAGGACCAACTCACTCACCGGCCGACGTATCGTCTCCGATGATCTCAGCAAACAGCTTCCTCTTCTTGCTTTCTCTTTCTTGTAACTCCTCCCAGTCACGCTGGCGATGCTTGAACAAACCTACGGCGCAGTTCCTATAGACAAACTTGCCTGATCACACAAAATACACAACAGAAAATCTGATTTGAAAATCAAGGACAAGGCACATTGCACTGCTTTGTTAGCAGTGAAATGATACAAAAAATGTGATTTCATGCGTTGTGCTTAAGTTAAGCGCGCGAATAAAAGCAATTAACAAAAATACATTAATAGAATTATTCTATCATAATAAATGGTGGCTGAGGGGGGGTGTACATTTTATTTGTGTAAGGAAATAGAGCACTCTTTTGTTAATAGTGCTGTAAAGACTGTGGGCCCAACCCCATAATACATACAGTTCAAAAGAGAGCTCAATGGTAATAAAACATTGAACTTTGATTACCCATCACAAAGTGTCAATCTGAATTTTAGGAGAGTCTTGTCAAATCCATAAAGAAGCATTCTAGATTTTATTCATCAATTACCAAAATTTCAAAATTAAGTTCTAAAAAAAAAATCTGTCGTCTTCCAAATTTTTTTTCCATCACCTTGGTGATGAGTGCTAGAAATGTAGGTAGGTTCTTTGAGAAAAAAAAGTCCCTCTCTCATCCCTAACTTGTGCAAAGCACAGTGCAAAACCCTTAGTGTGACTTACCAAAATAGTCGGACTGCAGTTGCTTGTCCTTCTCGGCCAACGCCTGAGTGAGGACGCTCTTTGCCTTCAGCGACACTGCCCTGAAGATGGCGTCAATGGAACGAGAGCCCGTCTTGTCGCATGCAATCTTGAAACAGTTGGTCTGGAGAAAGAGTACGGGACAATTGATCAAAATATTCAGACAGGCTTACTAAAACAATCTCAAACTGGCAAAGGGACAAATTACATGAGCTTTTAAAACAACTGAAAACTCACACACAGAAAAAAAAATTGCATTGCTTCCTCAAATTTAAACCCCCAAAATCTGTCAGACGTAAGCTTCAACATAAAGACCAGAGCAGTGATGTAGTCGAGAACGTGTCGAGAACGTGACAAGACCATTCACAAGACCAGCTTGTTACAGGCACAAGTAACAGGCATAAACCATGAAAAAAGAATGCTTTTATTACAGTTCATTTGAATAGCTTGAGACTTAAATTAAGACTGAAGGTCTTGTGCTGATATTGCAGGGTCTTGTGTGGTCTTGTGATGGCCTCGACTACATCACTGCACCAGAGGAGCTACATAAACCAACAAAAGCTGATAAATAAACAAAAGAAACAAATTGATCGACATATTGATGGACATACAAAAGAAAAATAATGGAGGGTGCAGAGGGGAGGGGTAAATAGAGAAAAATGAAAAGTGACTCACCACCAAACAGAGGGACAGACAATGCGACAGACAACTTGAGTCACCCAAGCCTAGATCAATGCAGCAGTGCAACAAAAAAATTGCCAAGTTTAACTGAGAGTAGGGCTAACATGTCTTGCACATCTGGGCCTACAGTGGTCATATAATGAGCGACTTACATTAAAAACCATCAAACAAAAAAAACTGTACCTTCAGTTTGGCTGCAAACCTGTCTTTCTTCTTTTCGCTGACCACGCTGCTGGTCACAAAGGCCTCCAGGACATAGCTCCCGCTGGGGGAGCAAGCCATGGTGGTCAGGTCATCGTCCAGCAATGCCATGAAGCCAGCTATGATTGGCCTGCAGTGGTTAAACTTCAGTAGCTGCTGTATGAGGAGGGAACCGTGGAGGTTGACCTCTGACAGCCGCGGCTGGATGCAGAGAGAGATTGATTGAAATCAGTTTGTAAATAGGCAGTAATTATCTGAAATAATTGCAGTTATAGGTCTCTCTCAAATGACGTCACTTCCTGCAGATTGCCACATGCATCGGCTTTGCTGTATTTCGAACATGCATGCGTGTTTAGAATATTTTGCACCCTGCGCGCACACGCACCTGATGGCATTGAACACACAGTTGTAATTTTCCTACGAAGATGGCGTCCTATGAGAGAGATCTATACTTACATTCCCATAGACAACCGCACAAAACCCAACATGCCTATTCTGGTTTAACCCCATCTGGCCGGCTGTTATTAATGGGGTACTGGCATGCTATACGGGCTTGTGCAGCCAAGCGTAACACACACAATAGGCAAAGAATGGATTAAATATGTGCAGGATTGTGCATCTAGATGACAACCGACCAGGTGGTCTTTTTGAAACTGCGGCTATGGCCGTTATCCGTATTTATTTCATTGATAAACGGAAGTTTACAGCATCTCAATTTGGATGCATTTCTAAAAAATCTAGACATTCAAACCCCAACAATTCTTTCTAGAAAGGGTACTTTTGACCTTAGAGTCTTTACCCCTTGTTTTGAGAAATTGAAGCTCAAAGTTTGTAACCTGTGCACACTATAAACCAAGTTCAAAAAAGAAATCGCCTCCAAAAAAATATTTCGAGACTGAATTCCTTTTTACAACTTTGGGATATGATAGAATAGGGCTTTTCAAAAGTAAAAACATTCAAATGCCAAAATTGACTTTTCAGTGAAAAAAAATTGTTGTTTCTGCTTGTAACTCAGAAAAGCCATAGTGCGACTTTCCACTTATTTCATGCTGCAAGGTCACAAATTGTGTAATAGCAATTTTGAAAAGTCAAGGGTGAAAAATCCTTATTTATTTTGTGAATACATATTACTTTTGAATAATTATAATGAAATACCACACAGTGTGTGCATCCTTGAAGATACCTAATAACTTGACACAACGTGACCCACACAACAATTGCACATACTTGGTGCAAGTTTGATCAAATGTGATCTGGTACATACAGAGGAATGTGGCAAATATTGAAGACTGAGATTACTAGTATTTCCTGAAAGTCTAAGCTATAATCTGATGTACTGTGTGTTGTTGTAGCTCATTCATAGCCCACGCTACAACCTTTTGAAATAATGACGTTTTTTCAGAAAAAAATGAAGCTCAAAGTGCGAACTATACTATACAACATAGCACGGGATATATTTCTCAAGGAACAGCTATGATCTCTTGGTTGTAAAACTTTGAGATATGACAGAAAAGGGTTTTTGGATGTAAAAAATGCCAAAATCAACTTCTTGGAAAGAAAAATCTTGTTTCTGATTGTAGCTCAGTATGCCACTTGTTTCAATGTGCCACATCACATGTCTTGGTGTACCTTCTCAGATTCGTCTTGTTCCTTGTCTTCCTGGCTGTCGGGATAGAAGACTTCGTGGGTGACCATGCCTGCAAGAAGCAGGACGCAGGTAGACTGTCGCTCTTTTGGTTTCCAGCAGTGGAAGGCATCCAGTAACCCTTGTTGGAAGGCACCTAGGTACAGCAAGTTTAACAATCAGATTTACTTCTTGAACACCGACGATGACCATAGCCACAGTTTTAAAAAAAATCTGGCCGCCTGTCGTGTATACACGCATTCCTGCACGTACTCAATCCATTCTTGTATCAACAATATCATGTATATTTTTTCTTGAATGGGAGTGTAATGAATAAAGGTTTCATTCACACGAAAGGGGGGGGGGATCGAAGTGCGATGAATACTACCACTGGTGCCTATTGTTTGTGTTTATGCTTGGCTGCACAGCCCGTTCCTGGCATACCAGCTCCCATCAATAATAGCCAGACACAATGGGTTAATAACACGCCTCTTGCTGGTTCTTTGTCCTGGTTGGCTCAGGGATTCACTAATACAGCCTAGTGCATGAACATTTGCATCAGCGTATAACTAGACGTGCATCAAGCATTGCATGCACACAAATGCCATTTTAGAGTGCCCGATCAGGCACTTTACTCGGCACTTTTTGACTGGCTAAGCTCCCGTTGGAGGTTGTCAATCTTTCTTCTATTGTTGAATTGCCTGTTTTTGTGTAAATACAACAAATCCAACATTCAGGAATGTTTGGTTGATATTAATACGCTAAAAACACACAAGAACAGCAACTCAAAAACCTTGATTTAATTGTTAGATTAAAACAGATCAATAATAAAAATATAACTATAAAACTGTGAAAAAGTCTCTTTTCTGATGGGATATTTTGGCCTTTTTTCATAATTAGTAAAATAAACTCTGCTTAATTTTCTTCAGTTTTTTTTACAAAGTTAACACTAATTCATGGTGATTTTTTTGTTGTTAAATGACATTCTCTTTAAATGGTTACATCAAGAACAATTACAGAAATAAATCAAACTGATAAGTTCACAAGTTTTGCACCCGTTACATGTATTCCTTTTAAACAGTGAAAGTAATTTGTGGAGAATATCTTAAATTTTACAAAATTCAACCGTTTCTTGCAAGTTCAAAATAATTCCAAAAATAACGTTCTTATCACAAATGATCACGTTAATAGAACTATAAACTTTGGGGCTGGGTAGCACCTTTTTTTACACACTTACTTTGTTTGTTTGGGTGAAGGACGCATGCCTCAGCTAGTCTCAAAACTACACCCATGTGGTTGACACCGAGAATTGCTTCCATGTTTGCTGAAAGTTTGTCAAATATCTCTAGAAACTGGATCTAAGGGTATAAAAGGGGATTGCAAAAATCAGTGAGAACTTGTTTCTGTCAAATTTCGTCAACTTCACAGAACGGGTGACTGCACAAACGATATGCAATAACAGAACACGCCATAAAAGTAATGACATCTCAAACCCATCAGGGTGTCCGGCTGTGATTGATGGAATGCTGGTATACCAGAATCGGGCTGTGCAGCCAATCGTAACATAAACAATAGGCAACACACTGAACAGAATGGTTCTATTCATCCCACCTGGAGCCCCTCCGATCCCTCTCATGTAAATAAACGCTTTGTTTGATAAAAGCTCCATCTATTCATTACACTCCCATTCAAGAACAATATAGTTGAAACATGAATGGTCCAGATTGAGTATGTGCATTGAGTATGCCAGGCGGTCTTTTTCAAACCGCGGCTATGGCCATCGTCCGTATTCAAGAAGATAAACTGCTAACTGAATGGATTGACTTCATTTGCCTTTGAGAAAGAACTTGCTTATGTTTGAAATGTTAGGCTAGCTAATGTTGTTAATTACTGAAACACTAAAATTCTTCTGTATTTATGATTTTAAATCCATTTTAAGCATTATATTATATTTTGATTTCCGGGAACCTTCAAGCAATTTTCACCCCCCCCCCCTCCCCCGTGCCTCTAAGAACAATCGGTGCCTCCACCTCAAACTGGACCCTGGTAATACTATGGACCCACCTCCTCCTCATTGGCCGCTCTCTTAATGAGTTTCTGTAGGATAAAGTTGGCCATAGGATGCAGGGCCATGTCCAGCAGGTGACCACTGAAACACCGTGAGTAGACCTCAGGGAAGTATTCGCTAGAGGTCACCTCAATGACCACCTCAAACAGGTGGCTTCCGACGCTGTCTGTCAAGACTACTGGCATCCTGAAATCAGAGAATACAGTCTGCACGTAGAATTGCTGTGTGGGGTAAACCAAACTTACGGTTCACAAGATGCGAAAAATGATCAAAAGTTCTGAAGCAAAGCTGAATACGTAAGAAATAAGATTTTGATTTTTGTTTGTGTGTTTAAGTAATTTATCAAGACTCGGGGCAGAAAATATCTGACAATGTATTACCCCGAAAACACATTTTGCGCTTTTTCAATTTCTAACCAAAACCTTGAGGGCGATAATTGGGCAATGCATCTCAATAGGACTTCAGATCATGCCTGGTTCCAGTCCGGGTTTAGTAGGCGTGGTTTATAAGTTGAAACGACACACACTTTATGACGAGAATATCACGTATCTTCAACTATCCTCAGCCATTTACTGACGTGGTAAAGATTGGGTAATCGCACTTTTATTTCAATAGTGTTGTGGCAAGAATACAGTGAGAATGTTTATCACAACAAGTCAAAGGACTGTCACCCTCAAACCATCAGACTGAAATCAAGTATTTTTGATTAGTGTGAATGTGAGGGAGACTACAATACCGTCTTTGCAGCACAGAGGGTTCAATTTTGGAGCATAATTGACAAACGTCTTTTCTGAGTCAAGATGTAACTACCTTTTGTCCCCCTCGGCTGCAGGATTCTTTGTCATGACCTTGGACTTCTTGAGGATGGCTTGACAGAGACGATGACAGAGACCGGGATGGGACCGCTGAAGGACCAGGAGCAAAACCTCTAACACTGGGCTGGAAGAAATGTGCAGCAGGTATTCTGCGGAATAAAAATCAGCAACTTCAGCAAAAATGTAATCATCAGTGACAACCAAAAATAACACCTTACCAGTAATGCCCACAATGCCACTCTCCAGGTAACATCATAAATATGATAGGCTTGGGCGATTCCAGCATTTTTAGTCGACTCCGATTCCCAGCAGGAATCGGGATTTCATTCAGAATCAACTCCATACCATTAGGCATAAAAGTGACATCAGCAGCATATCCTTTGAATCTGTGTAGCATCATGAATGACTTCCTGGACAAAACAGCCGACTCTGTGAAGTACCTGTGCTGTTTTAATTGAATCGGCAATCTTTAAATCCTTTTTTTGAAGTCTGTGAGTTTCAGAATCATCGGGCAGTGCCCGGAATTTACTCCAAGAAAGTAGAAAAAGGGCTACTTCAAGAAGTCGACCCCTCAACAAAAATTTAAAAAATTGCGATTCCAATGCTGGAGTTTAGGAGAGTCAACTCCTGTGCGGAATCACCCCAGCCTACTATATGGCATGTGTACAGTTCAATGACATCTGACTAACACACCTAACGAAGATATTGGCAAAATAGCTCAGTTTGTAGAGCACTGCTATAGCAACAGGGATGTCATACGTAAAACAATGGTGTTTACAGTTTGCAGGTTGTCCCCAGTTAAAAAACGTGTACAAAGCCAATGACAGGTTGCAAACAAGTTTGAGTACACACACAGAGAAGGCCAAAGCAAAGTCTCTGGTTTACACATTAGGCTTGAGTTTGAGTGTGGTGGCTTATGGGAAGGTCTAGACACATTGGAAGATATAATACCTCCCCCTCTATCTCCCACACATGGGACTTGAGCATTTCATATTATCCAGGTGTAGTATAAAAGGCAGTACCACTGTTTTTCTTTGCAGTGCTGCATCCTTTTACTTCAAACCTAGCTGAAGAATGGGAAGCCAGCCGGCTTGAATAACTGAATAATCACGGGGTCAAAACTGGAGTTTGGAGCTCATTAAAGCACAGTTGGCTGGTCAAAGATTTCCAGTTTGCAGCGGTCATTAAATGCTGAATAGGCATGGGGCCAGACCATGGAGAAAGAACCCCATTTGTGGAGCTCTTGCACTGTTGCAATGAATGTTTATTATTAACAACAAGAGGGATTTCACCAAAGAGCCCAGGGATTAGTGATCCACAGTTGGATTCTTTGTAGAGCACTGGCGGCCAGTAGACCACACAAACCCATGAATATTGCTGTGAGCAATGACCTGCAATTATCTCAGCCTGGCACTGCAAAATAACAGCGTTACCACAATTGATACCGCTTTCATACAATATGAAATGATCCCTTATCAAACTGGATTACCATTGAAGTTCTTGGCACTCAGGATAGAGTTTGTGATTTTCTTAAGACTCAGCTGCATTTTCTCCGGTACATCTTTCAGGAGTTGTTCCGATTGTTTGGTTGCAGTTTCTACAGACAATGGAGAAAAAAAAGGGAGAGATTTTTGTTATCGTCTGGTACCCAATGGAGTCTTGCTTCTACATAAAAAAAAATTGTGTGCCGTTCACCAACATTCACTTGAGCAGAGCGGGCTCCAGTGTGGTTAGACTGCATCAGCAAAGTGGAAGATTACTTGTGTCATTTTACCACTAGGAGGCAAGAGGGGGATAGTTGGCACTGGTGCTGCGCCAATACAGAATACATGTATAGGCTTATAACCTTTAGCTGGTCAGAATTCTACACTGTGGAGTGCCTTAGCCGCATTACCCCGAGTTCAATTATGAAACGCTTCCTGTGATTGGTTCTTCATTTTCTGTACCCACTTTCAATGAAAAAAGAAAAGAAACAAGGATCATAAATGGCTAAAAAAAGGCAATGATGGGGTGTCCCCCAGTTTTTTTTGGCCCTGCAAAATGTAAAAAAAGAGAGGGGGGGGGGGGGGGTGGGTTGGGTTGAGGGGGGTAGGAAGGTATCTCAGTTTTGATGTGGTGACATATTAAGTAGCCTTTGATAGACATGTCCAAATACACTGCATGCATATAAAAGCACAACATTGATGGGGGTATATTCTGAAAATTCTAAACAAAAATTTCCTTTTGGGAATGATGTGACCTCAGGCACGAGGTTCCTATTGGCTAAAACCAGGAGGTATTGCAAAACTCATACTCAGTCTTGTTCCCATATTTGAGTACTGCTTGTCATACCGGAAATCGCACCATGTACTCGTGCCCTAGTCCTATGTGTACCTTTGTCATGCTGTTTCCTTGACAACCTGCTCCTGGCAACCTCGTCTGGTACCTTGATCCCACCTAGTATCTGCACCATGGTGCGGAGAATGTAATTGCCGTATGTATCCATCATGACCGAGTTCAGGCTGGCACTGAGCAAGTCGGCCATTGAGAGAACTGCAAAATAAAAGTTGTGTCAAGTTGTAAGCTGTAAGGTAACCATCAGTAATGGTACATGTCTTTGTTGATGAGCTTTAAACTCATTCAGTTGAATATTGGAACTTGCTTTGCGAATCATGTGAAGTTGTTAGTATCTTGAAATTTAGTCTGCAAGTCAAAAATCTGATGTCTGGAAATTGGGCACAAAATTTGCCCAGTGTTGTCTAACGTAGCACACTTGAACAAATTTCAATAAATCATGCAGCACCTCACTTGTGACTTTTTGTTGGTATGACTATGAGCTAGATGAAATCAGATAACAGAATGAAAAAAAATACAACCAGATTTTGAAATCTCTGAATTCTCCCACTGCTAGCCCAGACACCAAATATTATTATATTTCAGTCTTACTCTGATCCTGAAGTTTGACACCTTCTTCTTCATCGTCCAAAAACTTCACTACCTGAAGAAGTGCCTTTTGGACAACATGCCCGGCAAACCGGTCTTTGACGACAACCTCAAAATCTCTCAGAATACTGGTGAGGAATCTCCGTAGATGAGGCGGGCGGGCAAGTGCCAGGATGTCTTCAAGGATACGAGAGACAGTATGATTCTGGCAGAGTTTGACTTCTTCGTTCTCCATCTGGTCGAAGACATTGTCCAGGAACACACCTACTCGGCACAATAAAATTATTCTGATTTTGAAAATATTACATGTAAGAGTTTTTTCATTGTTTTTGAATAAGCAACTTTCTTTTTAGGTCTAGCTGAGGAAGTATATGAAGCCAATGATTTGCATTACACTGATTTTTGGGGTACTTTTGGGGTTAACTAGTGAATGATATAAGCTAGTTCTTCAAAATGTCTTTACACTGTGAACAAGTAACAATGGATTTAGTGCCAAGTAACAATGGATGTTCATTGTTAGTGCGCCGTTTTTCTTTTGTTAGATGTTCATAGTGTTATTAGCCTAAAAAACTTTTAAAAATCGACAATAAAATGCAGATATATAAAAATGTATGCTTTGCTGCATTTGATGCGTGTTCATTTGATTTGATTTTCAATACTTGTGTATTTTCAGATGATACTGTCGAGCACAATCTGGAGTTTTGCACAAGTTTATTGTACTCCCTCCCGAGTTCATATCCCTATGAATGGATTTCATTCAAAGGGAAATTAGCTCAGGAGGGAGTACAATAAACTCCAGATTGCGCTTGACAATACTTTTGTACAGGAGAGGAGTGCCCCAGGGTGGGGATTTTGGTCACTTCCAAAATGAAAATCCCCACATTGGGGGTGGGGCAGCCCAGGCGAGGAGTGGAGGAAACATTTAATATTACTAGTAGGTGCATACATTCATGACATTCTCAAAGCATCATGGGAACAGTATCACTATCGCCATTACTGACAAGAGCAAGCACATAAACGGACGTGATTGGTGGCATTGGTCACACATTGGTCACATGTTGGTTGTCATGGTTGTAAAATCCTCTTCTGATTGGCTAATGAAATATGAAATATGAAATTATTAGCTGTTCTAATTTTAGAGGTGTTGCGGAAAGAGTTCCATATCCGGCCATCACTTGGACCTCGTGCACAAAGTCTATGGGTCCATGGAGGTAGATGGGTCATAGTATTTTCAAAGAAAAAGTAGAAATTTTTTCCCTCCTAAATTTGTGTTTCTTAATCAAATTTACACCTTTTTTTGTCGTTTTTAAGTCATATTAAGGGAAAATAAGTGATGGCCGGATATGGAACTCTTTCCGTTATAACAGTAGCAGAGTTAATATTTGGACTTCACTTGTTCACAGTGCCATCGGCATAGGTTTGTGTATAAATTATATGGTTTGTTTGGCCTCCATACGTTATACCATAGAGCAAGGAACAGTCAATGCATTGATTATTGAATGTAACTGTAAGGTTTACGCGCTGGCGCCTACCCTGCTAATGCGCCTACTACTACTAGTACTACCTTGCTCAGTGTCGTCCTGGAATCCATCTCTAATAGTATCCGATACTCGACGATAATAACCCATAGTATGCTCTTCAAGTCTGCCCACGCGGCCATCAGGTCTATCATCTTTGTTTTGATTAGTTTTGCCTTTACTGTGCTGCTTTTTAAATTCACCTTTGCGTGAAAAATCTTTCACGTGCGTGAGCGCTGCCATTTTGTACAGCGCCCTCTATTGTCTATGCTGTAGAGCAAGTTCGGTTGGGCGACGTCGACCAGATTTATTAAATCGTTTGAACGATTTAGCAGCTGGAAAAAAAATATTTCTAACTGTCCCTTCCCGGGCTGCTAATTTTTTTCCCCAAACGACATCTGGATGGGGTTAACGCTATGAGATTTCGGATTTGACTTGCCTTTTTAAAAAAATCCTCCGGAGCCACGAATTTCTGTTGTTTTTTTTCCTGAAGAAAGAAGGGGGGGCGTGCGCCCCCACACCCCCTAGATCCGCCCCTGGTCTCAATCGAATGAAACTACCGTCACATTGGTATAACACGGCATCTTATACCAACAGATCCTAGTAGGCTATAAGACAAATGAGCAAGTTCGGTTGGGCGACTAGAGTCGACTAGACTTAACCATTATAGATGTCACTCGAACGCTGGGTGGTTTGACTAGCTAGGCCAGGAGCACTGTTTCTCTAGTCAAAATCGCGAGTTACGTTACGGTTTCAAGATGGAGGATAGGTAGGCCTAACTGGGCAAGTTTAGCAAACGTTTACGATAAACTGTTGGTTTTGTCCAATGATAATAACTCTTTGCAATAAGGTAATTAATTAATTATTTGCACTAAAGTTAAGGAGAGAAAATAGTATAAATAAATCATAGAAAGTAAAAATGCTGTGCGAACATTTGCTTCGTATAACAACTACGTTAGCAGACGACATTTTTTGCAGTTTTTGCTGCACACTAACTAGATTTGATGTAGTCGATCGACTGGACGCGTTCGATTTAAAAACAGGCCACGCATGCGCGATTTAAATCGCAAATTGACAAAAGAGACGAGGAAAGCAGCACCCGAACTTGCTCATAGCTGTATATACTCAGTCACCGGGGAGCGAATTTTTTTCCGTAGGCGGGTGAAGCAATTTTCATGAATAACTCAGTGGTTGCATTGATCACTGCACAGCTAGAAATTAGGTTCTATGTCTCTTTTTCCCCTTAAATTAAAAATATCCCAAAGATATGATATCACAGTAAAGAAAAATGGGTACAGGTGGATTCGAACTCTGGTCCTTTTGATCCATAGCTCATCCCACTATCCACTAGACTATAGTCTGCAGCAGCTCAACAACAGCCGTTCTTTAAAATGATTGATTGAATGTAACTAATTGACTAAATAATAACAATGATACGACGTTTTCTATTATAATGAATAAACATAACTTTCTCATAAAAACTACTGAATTATTCATGATTATTGCTTTACCCGCCTAGGACCAGTCAGACCCAGAGCGCAGGCCAGGAGTGTACAAGATCCCCTGCCAATGTAGCAAAGTGCAGGCCTACATCAGCGAGACTGACAGGGACCTCCCCACCAGACTCGTCAATGAACACAAAGAGACTATGAGAAATCATCCATAGTCAAACACTCACACACCGAAGACCATCAGATCAACTGGAGCCAGGCCGAACTCATCACCAACATCAAAAGCTGGTACCCCTGCCGCATCAAAGAAGCCATTGAGAACTTCAAGCACAACACGGTTCCCCCAAGACATCGGTTTCTCCATCAGCGACATCTGGGTGCTCCATCCTTACCTCCCAGTCCAATGGGTCTCTAGGACAACTTAGTTCTCCAGCCTATGGGTCCCCTATACCCTTGGCAACCCCCCCCCCCCCCCCCCCCCTTCGCTCCCTTCCTTCCGAATGACACGCCTCAATTTTCATCCAGGATACCCCAAGCCCTGCACGAGTTTGCATCCTTCTCACGCTTAACCCCTTCCAGACACTATATAAGCCCGCTTCACCGTTTGAATCCCTGTCTCCTGACGACGGGCAGAGCATACTGTCCGAAACGTTGAGTTCCCTCTTTTCAGAACCACACAAACTTACAAAAGAGATTTAATACATGGTGCTACCGCAAACTTGGCCGAGTTCGGGCGGTCTGTTCTTAACACGAGTTCTATGTTCTTGCACCCGAACGGCGGAAACGCGACCCGAGAACATTGCACTCGGAACAAGATCACACACCACCTTCCAGTCGGGCGCAAGAACAGGGAACTCGTGTTAAAAACAGACCGCCCGAACTCAGCCAGGGCGTCGCCAAGATCGCCGTTACTTAGCGATGACTCACCGAACAGCGTTTTTTTTCCGCTTGTACACCTGCAGTTGCAAACCAGAAAAAACACAGAAACCCTGTATGGATCTAATAGGGTTTACGGGTTAAGAAACCTCGGAGGTTAAATGGCGCCAGCAATGCCAAGAAAAACAAGCCCTGGCTCGTCAACACGTACATTTCGCAGCACACGTATAGATTTGAATCTGAAACTACACTTTAATTGAAGGCCATGAAACACTCAACTTAATCAACAAACGACGACACACTGTCGCTGTGCAAAAAGGGGTTGCTAAATCTAAGAGTATCTCGCGACATTTATTCCAACCACTGCCTGTGAAATAGTTATAACACCACGTACAAAATAATGTACATGTACACCTGGTTTATCTGTACAAGTCAAATTGTCTTCATCTGGGTACATCCACGGTAACTGAACTGACATACATTTTAGACATTCAAAATTGTTACCAAATATAAAACAACAATTCGAAAAGCTGCCATTTTCTCATTTGGCGGTTAACAGAGCCAATGGATGTTCTTACTATTCTCGTGACGAAGCACACTTAATAAGCTCTGACGCTTAACGGCAACAGACCGATCAATTAGGCACCACCCCTTTGATGTACTAGCCAATCACAACCGCGCGCGCTGCACGTTGTTCACTTCTGTCAACCACAGCCGCGGATGTGATTGGTCAATACCTCCCGGACATGCTTAACGGATTGGTTTATTCCCAATTACATGAATTAATACTCGAGAATGGGAGACGAAGACATAACACCGTAGTTATCCAATCCACTGGCTCGATTTACTAACAAAAAGGAGACAGCCAAACTACTTCTTGCACTAGAGTAAATCGAAAGAAAAACCAGATGTCCTTATACTACGTGTCCTACCATAGACCAACCCAGTCGCCGTTTCGACGAGAGAAACTCTTCACATTATGGTTATCACAGTCCAATTACCACACAAATACAATAAAACGTCTACCGGTCTACAATGTCGTCATTTACTACTTGTCTACACCGTTAAATACCGTGCTTCGCAAATTAAAAGTAATCAAAAAATAATAATCCCGTCATTTGTGTTCATTAGTTACAGCTTTAGATGTACCAAACTGGGGGAGGGGGTTACAACCTGGTATGTAACCCTTATAGACCATATCAAATATGACGTCATGGCAGCCATGTTTTAGGACACACGCGTACAATAATACAAGCTGCCATCTTCGAGATATATTTGACATTTAAATTCTGTAACAATGTTTGAAGCACAAAAGGTTTACATAAGCCCGTCCAAGGGTTACAGACATTAGCCTCGTAGATGACCTCTACGTGTAAGGTATATATTCAATCAAAATAACACTCCAGTATCCGATTAAAGCCACACCCACTGGACACATGAAGCCCCTCCCCCATTTGATTAGGCACACCTCCATGTAACATACCATAGACATAATTACAAGATATAGAAAGAATTATGATACAGTCTTGGGTAAATCGAAAGTACACAGATTTTAAAGATCCGTTTTAAACAAAAAAATCATCCAAATAATTAACATCAAGCTAACAAAAATAACATTTCTAGAAAGTCTCCAATGAAAAAGTGACACTTAGCTAATACAAAAAAAAAGAGAAGATTTGTAACAAAGAAAGAAAAACAACGGGTGAAATATAAATGAATCTGACTGGGTTCAGACTTAAGATGTAAATTTAGAAAGGGCGTCAAATTTTTCAAAAAGAAAATATGAACAAAAAGATAAATGGTCAAATGGACAATTTATATATTTTAAGTGATTATCATAGAAAGCTGCGGGACTAGGGATGGGTGTTGGGGTGGAGTTTAACACCATCTTTTGCAGCATATTCATAACTGATTTCCACTGTACACGTTTAACTTTAATTCTTGTACTCAACATGAAATTAATAAACAAAATGAACACTGGGGGGGGGGGGGGGGGGGGGGGGGCACGAGGGTGTAAAAGTTGTCACTAAAGCGTACTCCGCCATATCGGTCCAG
The DNA here is from genome assembly GCA_037893225.1 of Hippasteria phrygiana. Lineage (NCBI taxonomy): Eukaryota > Metazoa > Echinodermata > Asteroidea > Valvatida > Goniasteridae > Hippasteria > Hippasteria phrygiana. The sequence goes on from JAZGUH010000178.1 coordinate 305,951, forward strand.
CAAGTCTTTCAAAGGATATACTCGAGACACGGGTACACCCTCATAACTGTCCCCCACCTGCTCTTAAATCTTGTTAACAATTCTGTAGAAATCCCTTGGCTACAAACACAAATCTTACAAACTACATGTAAAATTCTAAAAAAATAAATCTCTCAGAGAAAAAAAGTTATCTGTTTGGGTGGTAACAAAACCTTTCAGAACTTCAAAGCCCCGTCTCGCAAAAATATCAAACAAAACAACCAAGACACAGAAGTGCCATTCTACGTGCCATCTACATTTGAATACAGCTGTCGCGTTTTCTTTTTTTCCTCTCGAGTCCTCAGAAAAAGAAAACAATCAAAATTAACATCTAATTCTATAATTATCTCTTTGACGGCTGTTCCCCCTCTTAACATTTGAATCGTTGGTTAGAAATTTGACGAATTAGTCTACTCAGCTTAACGCATTGGTAAAAACAAAATACATACAATGAGTGATTTCTGGGAAAGACTGGCTCTGCGCAAATATATCTCTCAAGGCAATGCTTTCACTTTTTTAACCTTTTCCAAAGGCCCCTCCGATCCCCCCCCCCCCCCCCCACAACTGACCTTTCGCCATTTTGTGTGGTCATTTTTGTCTGTCAGATTTTGCATGTTAACCCTTGAATTATAACTAGCGTTATTAGCAATATTTCACATGCTGCGTTCCCGCCATTCTATCACGACAATTCCTTGATAATTACCACTCAAGACTTCCATATCTGTACACAATTTTCCCCATAATTTCCCCACAACTTTCCTACATGAAGCATGACTTCTTCATTGAAATTTACGGACATTTACGAACTTCCAATTATTTATCACCACAACACATACAACTTATCTTCAAAAGCTCGCTGGGACATAAAAAAGTTCTCGTTCAATTTTGTACTCTTCTTTAAGTTCATGAAGTTCATACACAAAATGGATATCTGACAAAAATATCAAAAACAAATTACTAATTTATGTTTTAAGCATACACTACAACCTCAAAACGGGTTTAGCAAAGATAATACATGTTCTAAAGCAGAAAAAAACATGGCAATGATAATTCTATGGCACAGATAATGTACTAATGTGAATAACCCACAGCCCCAATTAACCACGATAACTCAAGTCAAAATAGCTGTTACAATTGTTAAGGTCAACCTCAGATTTCACACCGAGTTAAAAGGAAAAAAAACGGGATGACTCAAACTCACTGGACAATTTGAGCACAATGCATCATGGGTAGATGCTATGTTTAGGAATCAATTCGACAAACTGAGTATTAAAGTAAACTGATGATTGATGCAAATATATATTTACAACTGCTTCAGCTGAATTACCCTTCTTATTCTCTTAAAAAAAAAATTGAAAAAATGATACAGGGATTTATTAAAACCCCCAGTTTGACTGCAGTGATTCTCTCATAATGAAACCAGTGGGAAAAGTCTTACATACGAACTTCCAGCAAAATACAAATTTTTAAATTTTTTTTGTTTAGTCCAAAACCGAGATTTGATTTGTAAGCAAGTTGGCACTTCATCACTAACAACCACCTTTTTTTGGGAGTGCCCACGAGGTGACTGAGACCCTCCCCTCCCCTCCCACGTATCTAAAATTTCTTGCTACAATACATCCGTTCAACTTGGCACAATCCACATTTTCACAACAAAATGTTGGCATATATGTAAACAAAATTTCCATTTTGTAATTTACATGGCAAGGAGAAAAACATCTCCTTAAATGATAGTGTTTCCATGGATACATAGGTCAACCTTGTGGGCAGCCATATTATTTTCAACTTTTTCTTTTGCCTGTAATGCACTGCATGCTACGACAGAAGCAGAAGCAAGCTGATAGCGTGGAGTCCAATTCCCGGATAGCCAGGTGGGATTGCCCACAATCCTTTGCGTATCCATGTAAGATTCTTTACAAAAAGTAGATCGGCCCATACCAGCGGGCCTTGGATGAGACCAGTGGGCACAAGCAAAGCCGTATTAAAAGACATCTTCCCACAATGCATTACGCTTATGCTCAATCACTGCAAGTGCTACACTTAAGAAAACAACAACCAAGAATAACTATAAACAAAAGAATTTCTCCGATGAAAAATACTACTTATTTTTGAACTCGGCTCTGACGCGTTTGGTCGCCCGGCCGCAACACAAACCACCAAAGAACAGCACAGCTATCATTATCAGCAAAACCGTGAGAAAATAGCCCCGCTCATCCGAGGCGTTGATTGCCGCTGCGAGGTCTTGAAATGAGCCTGGGGGTGCCAACTAGTAAGAGGGAGAAGAATGAAGAGGAGCTGTGTCAATGCAGGTGGATTTTGGTTTGGTTACACTAACCTACAGTTTGCTATGGTAGGCAAAACGGTTCTTGTTAGACCATTGCTTCAATGCTTGGAACTCAGTACTAAGTGATGTATTGCTGCAGACAAACTTTGCATGAATATGAGATATGTAGATGAATTTTTAATTCGTTAGTGGCCAAAGCCTTTTTTACATTACATCAATGGTGTTTGTACCATTTTAGGCTTCAAAACATATGTGACCTGTTCACATGAAATGGGTGGAAAGTACCAATATTTGAAACTCAAGATGAAGGTATTTCCCGAAGTACAGGTTAAAAGCTGTAATTTGATATATTGTGTGTTGTGGTACCTCATTCATATCCCCCCAATACAACCTTTTGGAGTCACAGCAACCCCCCCCCCCCCCTCCTTGTCACCAATGTTTTTTTTTATTTTTTTATTTGCTCAGGTTTTGCGAACCTCAAACCCTGTCTTTTTCACGTGTACAGGTATGAACAAAGCCAGGTTAAATTGCACCACCAACATCAGGAACGAGTACCTGCCACCCTCCCCCAATAAACCCAACCCAAATAAACCCAAATGAACCCAAAATGAACCCAAAATGAACCCAAAATGAACCCAAAATGAACCCAAAATGAACCAAACCCAACCCATACCCAACCCCAACCCCAACCCAACCCATCTTAACCAATAAAATTATCCAGCAAAAAACACCAGATAACAAATAAAATTAAAAACCAGGTTACTTATCAAGCGAAACAAAAAATAACAGATAACCTAGTTCAAATTGCAGGGTACCTACTTTGATTGCATAACTCCACATTTCCCTGCGCTCCGAAATCATCCGTTGGCAGTCTGTATGAAGCTTAATGGTGCTATCGTCATTAGCTTCTAGTAGGCAAGACATCTCTGCCAATGGAATACCACAAAATAAGATCAGACCGGGTGGCACAGGCCCTATGCTATCACATATGGGTGATCTGTTAAACCGGGAAATGACAATTTTGCCTCTCGTAAAATTGACAGGCTTGCTGAAATTTCAAAATGATTACTGTACGCAGTTTCTTTCTGACCCTTGGGAAAACTCTTCTACCCAGCGCAATCAACTTTTCCACACGACTTGTGATAAAATTAATATTTCATTGGCACTGCCTGAATAAAGTGGCTGTTGGCCTTCTTGATTGCGAAGTTCAATATGAATACAAAACAACGGTGGGTACTTACGTCGTCCCTCCCCTTGTGGTATACCGGCGCAAAAATGCTTGATGTCCAAGGCACATGCTTTGTACAGGAGAGGATCAATGTGGACATCAGCACGACCTTCTTGCAGCAGCCGAATCACTTGCTGCAAATTGGACCGATAAGAATGAGTGCCAGTGATATCTACTACTTTTTAAAAATGATTTGTAAACACTGCCTCCCAAAAAAAACCAACCAGCACTTAAAAGCTTTGTTTGAAAAAGCTCCATCTATTCATCCCACTTCCATTCCAGAACAATATAGTTGAAACGTGTGGATTAAGTAGATGTAGGAATGCGCATATACACGACAACAAGCCAGGTGGGTCTTTTTCAAACCGCAGCTATGGCCATCATCCGTATTCAAGAGGTTAACAGGTATGTGTTCACCCACATTTGCCAGTCAACACTCAATCCTATACAAGCTTGGACGTAGAAGTTTTAGTGCTGATTTTGCACAAACATCCCATGCTCAATAATCCATAATCTGTCCTGAGCGATTGACCTGCCACTTGTAAGAGAAGATCCTAGGCTACATGATACTAATTTGGTTTGATTCATCTGGGATATATCTGGTGTTCAATTTTGGCATGCTTTTTTTTTACTCACCCTGTAAAGTCCTTTAAATATCCAAGTGCTTCGCAATTATTACTCCTGGTCATTAGACCATAAGATCAGCTATGCAGCAATTTGAGATCTGCAGTCTAGTTCTCTCTACCCTAACAGGTACCTCTGGGTGGAGCAGAACAACTGAAGTAAAGTGTCTAGCCCAAGAACACAGATATTATAATCCCCTGGCAGGGTTCCAACCCAAATACCACTGCACATGACTCAGACCACTTTAACACCAGCTCAAGTCTTTCTGTCTTTCTGGGAATACACCCCAAACAGCCCTAATTTCTCACACACAAAAAGGAAATCACAAGGAATGCCTGTAACAGTGGCCTCACCATGCGACACATGACATCTATGATTTTTCCCTGTTGCAGTTTGGTCTTGAGGCATTCCTCCACCTGCCCTTGGCCGGGCGTCTCCAGCTCCTCCGAGCAAAGCTTCTTGGCCGTCTCCTTGCAGATGCGGGACAAGATTGGATCCATCCTGAAGTCCATTGATGCCTCTTGAATTGCCTACAAGATGTCATTTCGTACAGTTTACATAACATTAATGTACTCAATGACAGACTGGTATTTGGTTCCTTATATGTCAAGTCCGCGTCTGAATCGCTAGTATTGAATCTGAGTGCCCAGTGTCCAGTCTGAGTTTAATTCCCCAGTGATGTTTCCAAGTCCCAAGACCCCTTGGCCAAGTCCCCGAGCTCGAGTCCCCAGTATCAAGTCTAATCTCCAGTGTCAAGTCTGAGTGCCCAGTATTAAATTTGTCCACTTTTGAGTCCGAGTCCCCAAACATTTAATCCAAGCCCCGGTATCGAGTGAAGTCCCCAGCATCGAATTTAAGTCCCCCATCTTGAGTCCGAGTCCCCATGCTGAATCCAAGTCCCTAGTATCAAATCCATGCTCCAGTGTCGAGTTTGAGTCAAGTATCGAGTCCAAGTTCAAGTGATGAGTCTGACTTCACAGTTTTGAGTCCGAATCCTAATTGCCCTATCGCCGTTCAGAGACATCAGCCATAATCATGGCGTGTTGAATATCACGTGACATTCTAAATTTCAGACTTACAGAAAACTTACAAACAAGTGCCTGCGTACTGCGTGTGTTGTACGCTGAAACGCAATGTGCTAATGTTAGTTAAATGCAATGTGATTCAACTACAGGCATGATGTGGTTCATATGTGTGTAAACACTAAGAAATATTTAAGAAAAAATCCATAACAGCTCTGGTCAGAGATACGTGTAGCCCACACACTGTAGCCCACACACTGTAGCCCACACACTGTAGCCCACACACTGTAGCCCACACACTGTAGCCCACACACTGTAGCCCACACACTGTAGCCCACACACTGTAGCCCACACACTGTACGTAGCCCACACACTAACAAACACTGTAGCAAATACTTGAAACGTGTTTGCATATGCACTGCATCGTTATACGCCATATTACAGAGATAGGCTATTTATTGGGTCCAAGTTCCCAGTGTTAAGAAACTTTGAGACCCGTTTTGATCAGGATTTTTGTGTGGCTGCCGTCTTTGTGCTTCCAGTCACATGCTGTTCTCTTAAACAGTATTGTTATTGTGTATTTTGGATAGTCTGTTGAATCAAGAACAAACAGAAAAAGAAACCACTTACATCTCTGACGTAATTCTCACAATCTGGAGAGAGATGCTGTAGGGGAAAAGATGTACACGGAAAAGTAAGACATTGTTTTCATAAACATCAGCATTTCATCTATTACATTATATACCGACATGCAAATTGTGACAAAAAAGCGCATATTTCTGGGAATTTCTAAAATTTTAAGCACAATCTTGTTGAAAAACTGCAGTGAAGACAATATAGCGTTCCTACCTTGGAGACAAATTTTTTCTTGAGACATTGCAGCATTTCTCCCTCCATCACCTTGTTTCGCTGTTTCTCTTGCTTGGACTTCTCTATGACATCACTGCAGAACTTGGGCATGTCTCGTCGGCAGGCCTTCTGCAGGGCGGGGTTCAGACGGAAGTCTTCCTTCTTCTGAATGCCCCGTTTTGTCAGGACTGCTTTGCAGCTGGGGGGGGGGGGGGGGGGGGGTGTTACAAAACTCTGAACATGTTGTCTTGTTTGTAAAATTGCTATAAAAATGACCTTAAGAACTCTACTGGCTCACCAAAACCTTCCACTTGCAACGGTCATTAATTTTTTGCAGTTTATTTTGCAGTTTATTAAAACGTTATTCTTGGGCCAAGTAAAATACCATGTTTAGCATCACCCACCTGGACCCTTTTTAATGGCCGAATGTCTTTTTTCTTTTGCCTTTTCTCAAAAATCCATGAAAAAAAATGTAAACTGAACAGAAGAAATGCCCCCAAGTTGATCTATTGCTAGTTTTGAATTGATTAGGGGGAATTCATCGTCAGAAGAAGCCATCTTGGAAAAAATGGGAGGGGGGGGGGGGGCGGAGGTGGCCATCTTAAAAAATATTGCTTGGCATGATCTTAAAACCAAGAAAGAGCCTCTTTTTTCCTAAAAATAGCATGATGATAAACAGGTGATTTTCTTTTTAAATCGCTGATCAAACGAGGGCGCTACTCTGCTACTTTCCATGATTGTCTTTGCTGTGGTTGGGCTATTGTTTTGGCTGGTTGGAAAGGGAATGAAGGCGAGTGTACCGTTTTTTTCGCGAGTGGGGGACAGTTAATGTAATTCTCTAAATTTAAGGAGCGGCTCTCTTTCATTTTATTTATTAATAGCATAAACATCCATTCGACTTGAGCAGCGCGAGAACAAACAAGGGCCAGCCCTCTTCTTTAGTCAGAAGCTACATGTCTGGATAAGCGATGATTAGCGGTTTAGGCCAACTGGCTTTATGTTTGTTCGGCAAGCCTTAAACAATGATCTGGTATTAATTCAAACAAATTTACTGAAGCAATGAAAAACTCCAAAGGACTGTGTGATTGACTACGTGTTTTCAAAAAGTGGGTGATAATAATGGTTTTGCGAGCAATGGGCTCGCAAAACGAAAACGCTCGTCATAACCGAGTTCTCGTGTTACAAGTACTTATTATAAATCAAATTTTCTGCCATAGGAATGTGCACAATTCGGTCCAGACCGAACACAAATTTGTTGTCTTACCCGGGATCTCGTCGAAACTGAGCTTGTATTAATGAGGTTTGACTGTACAAAGCTTGAAAGACACTTACGTGGGGTCAAAGGAGGGCTCATTTTTGTGAGACTTGAGACATTTGAAGAGGGTGTCTTGGGGTATTTCTAAACAGAATTGCTGGAAGAAATATAAAACAGAAATGGGTAAGCATTCAGACATTTTGCCAATTTACAATTGGAGAAGATGATGCGACTTTTATTTTGAATGCAGGCTGTTAAAGAATGGGTACAAAATAAAGACCTTTTAAAAAAAAAGAGTGGCGACTCTAAGCTTTCTAAAGATGGGCTTTTTAGGTAAAAATTAAGATCGAGTTACCACACAAGAAAACAAATTCTGCAAAATTTGTGAAGCATATGCAATGATGCAGCATAACTACACCAAAAATCAGTTCATTTTATAGTCAGGGTTAAGAGGTCATGTCAAACAATGTACTTTTCCTATTTTTCTATCTTTCAACCATAGTTCCAGGCTCAATAATAGGCCACTTTAAGTGACATGCCATGATTGTATGTGTTTTTTTGTAAAATAAGTTTTCAAATGCTCAGAACCAACACAAGATTTACCAAAAGCTGTGTCGATATTTTTTGAACGTGTCACCCGGAAAAATAATTTTTCAAACTAATTTCTTAGCATTAGATAAGTTATTTGCTTTCTAATGAGACATTCCACCGAAAAGAAACCAAACAAACGATAGAAGAAAAAGACCTGTTTTTTCAATAGGTGTGGGACCCTCCTATTCTCAGTGTTATACAGGGAAATAATTGTGGGTAGAGTGAGAACCAAACAGATTGCACCGTGTAGTAAGCGAGGTTTTTTCGTTGAAAAAAAAAGAACAACAATTTTTCTTCATTATTCGATGGTAGAAGGAAATCCATTGAATTCAAATTTTTAGCCTGAGCATGGAACATTGCAGCTTTACGTCTTGCCTGAGAATGAAATGATCCAAGATAATGGGTATCTTTGCTCCATACCTTGATCATTTGCTGGCAGGAATGTATGAATGCATAGTCCGTCTTGGGGTTCACTGCCTGTTCCTTCTGGCGGTTGAACAGCTTGACGTGGCACGTGTCGTTCAGATTATTCCGGTGGTCACGGAGGCACTCCAAGATCCTGGCTTTGCCGGCCTTGAGCTTGCTGCAGTACTTCTTGACATCCTGCTCGCAGCCTCTGAAGAGATCTGGATCCAGCTTGATATCCTCAGACTGTTGGGCGGGGGGTGGGGGGGGGGGGGGGGTCAAATAAAAAAGGTAGGGATCGGAGAAACATTTCAGAGTATACAGGGTGAGTAACGACAAAAAAAACTGAACCAAATGTTTCCCCGTTTTTGTCCATTGTGACGGTGTTCAACTGTACCAGGATATGGTGGCCTTTATCTTACTTAATGGAAAGTGAGGGTTACAATCAGGCAAAACAGGCTTCCTGTCTCCAGCTACCAGCCTCAGCTAACATTACACCGCAGCCTAATACTAAACTCAGGCTTACTATTAAACCGAGGCCCAACACTGAACCCAGCCCTAACATTAAATTCAGGACCAACACTAAACCCAGCCCTAACATTAAATTCAGGACCAACACTAAACCCAGCCCTAACATTAAATTCAGGACCAACACTGAACCCAGCCCTAACATTAAATTCAGGACCAACACTAAACCCTGCCCTAACATTAAATTCAGGACCAACACTAAACCCAGCCCTAACATTAAATTCAGGACCAACACTGAACCCAGCCCTAACATTAAATTCAGGACCAACACTAAACCCAGCCCTAACATTAAATTCAGGACCAACACTAAACCCAGCCCTAACATTAAATTCAGGACCAACACTAAACCCTGCCCTAACATTAAATTCAGGACCAACACTAAACCCTGCCCTAACATTAAATTCAGGACCAACACTAAACCCAGCCCTAACATTAAATTCAGGACCAACACTAAACCCAGCCCTAACATTAAATTCAGGACCAACACTAAACCCAGCCCTAACATTAAATTCAGGACCAACACTAAACCCAGCTCTAACATTAAATTCAGGACCAACACTAAACCCAGCCCTAACATTAAATTCAGGACCAACACTAAACCCTGCCCTAACATTAAATTCAGGACCAACACTAAACCCAGCCCTAACATTAAATTCAGGACCAACACTAAACCCTGCCCTAACATTAAATTCAGGACCAACACTAAACCCAGCCCTAACATTAAATTCAGGACCAACACTAAACCCAGCCCTAACATTAAATTCAGGACCAACACTAAACCCAGCCCTAACATTAAATTCAGGACCAACACTAAACCCAGCCCTAACATTAAATTCAGGACCAACACTGAACCCAGCCCTAACATTAAATTCAGGACCAACACTAAACCCTGCCCTGACATTAAATTCAGGACCAACACTAAACCCAGCCCTAACATTAAATTCAGGACCAACACTGAACCCAGCCCTAACATTAAATTCAGGACCAACACTAAACCCAGCCCTAACATTAAATTCAGGACCAACACTAAACCCAGCCCTAACATTAAATTCAGGACCAACACTAAACCCAGCCCTAACATTAAATTCAGGACCAACACTAAACCCAGCCCTAACATTAAATTCAGGACCAACACTAAACCCTGCCCTAACATTAAATTCAGGACCAACACTAAACCCAGCCCTAACATTAAATTCAGGACCAACACTAAACCCTGCCCTAACATTAAATTCAGGACCAACACTAAACCCTGCCCTAACATTAAATTCAGGACCAACACTAAACCCAGCCCTAACATTAAATTCAGGACCAACACTGAACCCAGCCCTAACATTAAATTCAGGACCAACACTAAACCCAGCCCTAACATTAAATTCAGGACCAACACTAAACCCAGCCCTAACATTAAATTCAGGACCAACACTAAACCCAGCCCTAACATTAAATTCAGGACCAACACTAAACCCTGCCCTAACATTAAATTCAGGACCAACACTAAACCCAGCCCTAACATTAAATTCAGGACCAACACTGAACCCAGCCCTAACATTAAATTCAGGACCAACACTAAACCCAGCCCTAACATTAAATTCAGGACCAACACTAAACCCAGCCCTAACATTAAATTCAGGACCAACACTAAACCCAGCCCTAACATTAAATTCAGGACCAACACTAAACCCAGCCCTAACATTAAATTCAGGACCAACACTAAACCCTGCCCTAACATTAAATTCAGGACCAACACTAAACCCAGCCCTAACATTAAATTCAGGACCAACACTGAACCCAGCCCTAACATTAAATTCAGGACCAACACTAAACCCTGCCCTAACATTAAATTCAGGACCAACACTAAACCCAGCCCTAACATTAAATTCAGGACCAACACTGAACCCAGCCCTAACATTAAATTCAGGACCAACACTAAACCCAGCCCTAACATTAAATTCAGGACCAACACTAAACCCAGCCCTAACATTAAATTCAGGACCAACACTAAACCCTGCCCTAACATTAAATTCAGGACCAACACTAAACCCTGCCCTAACATTAAATTCAGGACCAACACTAAACCCAGCCCTAACATTAAATTCAGGACCAACACTGAACCCAGCCCTAACATTAAATTCAGGACCAACACTAAACCCAGCCCTAACATTAAATTCAGGACCAACACTAAACCCAGCCCTAACATTAAATTCAGGACCAACACTAAACCCAGCCCTAACATTAAATTCAGGACCAACACTAAACCCAGCCCTAACATTAAATTCAGGACCAACACTAAACCCTGCCCTAACATTAAATTCAGGACCAACACTAAACCCAGCCCTAACATTAAATTCAGGACCAACACTAAACCCAGCCCTAACATTAAATTCAGGACCAACACTAAACCCAGCCCTAACATTAAATTCAGGACCAACACTAAACCCAGCCCTAACATTAAATTCAGGACCAACACTAAACCCAGCCCTAACATTAAATTCAGGACCAACACTAAACCCAGCCCTAACATTAAATTCAGGACCAACACTGAACCCAGCCCTAACATTAAATTCAGGACCAACACTAAACCCTGCCCTAACATTAAATTCAGGACCAACACTAAACCCAGCCCTAACATTAAATTCAGGACCAACACTGAACCCAGCCCTAACATTAAATTCAGGACCAACACTAAACCCTGCCCTAACATTAAATTCAGGACCAACACTAAACCCAGCCCTAACATTAAATTCAGGACCAACACTAAACCCTGCCCTAACATTAAATTCAGGACCAACACTAAACCCAGCCCTAACATTAAATTCAGGACCAACACTAAACCCTGCCCTAACATTAAATTCAGGACCAACACTAAACCCAGCCCTAACATTAAATTCAGGACCAACACTAAACCCAGCCCTAACATTAAATTCAGGACCAACACTAAACCCTGCCCTAACATTAAATTCAGGACCAACACTAAACCCAGCCCTAACATTAAATTCAGGACCAACACTGAACCCAGCCCTAACATTAAATTCAGGACCAACACTAAACCCAGCCCTAACATTAAATTCAGGACCAACACTAAACCCTGCCCTAACATTAAATTCAGGACCAACACTAAACCCAGCCCTAACATTAAATTCAGGACCAACACTAAACCCTGCCCTAACATTAAATTCAGGACCAACACTAAACCCAGCCCTAACATTAAATTCAGGACCAACACTGAACCCAGCCCTAACATTAAATTCAGGACCAACACTAAACCCTGCCCTAACATTAAATTCAGGACCAACACTAAACCCAGCCCTAACATTAAATTCAGGACCAACACTGAACCCTGCCCTAACATTAAATTCAGGACCAACACTAAACCCAGCCCTAACATTAAATTCAGGACCAACACTGAACCCAGCCCTAACATTAAATTCAGGACCAACACTAAACCCAGCCCTAACATTAAATTCAGGACCAACACTAAACCCTGCCCTAACATTAAATTCAGGACCAACACTAAACCCAGCCCTAACATTAAATTCAGGACCAACACTAAACCCTGCCCTAACATTAAATTCAGGACCAACACTAAACCCAGCCCTAACATTAAATTCAGGACCAACACTAAACCCTGCCCTAACATTAAATTCAGGACCAACACTGAACCCTGCCCTAACATTAAATTCAGGACCAACACTGAACCCTGCCCTAACATTAAATTCAGGACCAACACTAAACCCTGCCCTAACATTAAATTCAGGACCAACACTAAACCCTGCCCTAACATTAAATTCAGGACCAACACTGAACCCAGCCCTAACATTAAATTCAGGACCAACACTGAACCTACAATTCTGGACAAAACTCTTGGGACACCTCAACAGTATAGACCACCACCCCCCTTCCCCCGGTCAGTGTTGATGTCCGATGTTAGGAAATTTGGCGCCAATAAAAAACATTTCTGCGCACGAGTTTCCTCAATCGTCGACTTTTAACCACACTGAACCAACAATGATTGGGGGTGGGGGGGGGGGGGGGTGTCCCAACGAGTTTTGTCCAGGATTGTAGCCCTAACATTAAACTCGGGCTCAACACTGAACCAAGGCCTAACATTAAACTCGAGCCCAACATTGAATCAAGGCCCAACATGAAACTCGGGGGCCAAACACTGAACCCAGCCCTAACATTAAACTCAGGCCCAATACTGAACACACACCTAATGCGTTATGCGGCAATGTACTGTTAGTTGGCCATTGACAAACAGCAGTCTGACAGGAGACGACAAACTGGAATTGGCAAATGTTTCACAAAGTGCTTCCTGTATACTCATCAGGAAGATGATAAGACTGTTGGAATGTTATTACTGACCCTCTGCAGGAGTTCAGCTTTGAGCTGTTTGCGGCATTCCTCGCTGACATTGTGCTGCCTGTCGTTTAGGGTGTCATCCCGAACCTTGCTACTGAGACACTTGATTATAGAATTCCTGTAAAAAAAATAAAAAATCACACCACATTCAAGAATCAAGGACCTTTTCACAGAGTGATGTGGGACCTGGACGCAAGTTTTTACTGTCAATCCCCAAACACTCCCTCTGGGTCCGCCCCTGCACTCATCCATAACAATGGACTAATTAAGAAACAATGTCACACTGTGTGTACGTCCTTGTGTACGTGGGGGCCAGGTGATGAAGGAACATTGCACTTTGGTATTACGACATGCATTTCAGAACATACAAGTTGGGATCATGTCGATTTTTGCCTGTTTTGGGGACAAACGCCAAGACTGTGTTTTTCAAAATCATAATGGAAACAATGTTTTCTTTTAGGTCCCTAATACGAAATAAAAATAATCCTCAAAATAATAACTTTTTTTTAATGCAAGTTTAGCCTGAACATGGCTAAAAGCCTATCAAGGTATGGGGCTACGAAAGAAAATACCAAATACAAGAACACAAAAGAGACAGAGGATAGGGAAAGGCAAAACTGGCAGGCCTTTTGCCTAATACTGAAGCAAGGTAGAACCTCTTCACAGGACCACGAGGGTAACGATGAGGATTAACAATGCAATGCAGAAAAAAATACAGAGTTTCTCCGACCCCTCAGAAAGTGTGCATTTACTTACAAAAAAATATAAAATTCACTACTGTTTGCATCCCTCAAAATAAAATTGATAAAGCGACTTCAGTCGGTAATACATATGGCCTATTGACGTACTTGTCCTTGCTGGTTTTGCAGAACTCTATGACATCCTTCCGACATGAATCCTTGAACTTGTAGCTGAAACGATAATCCTGCAGCTGAATCTATACAAGGTTGGACAGGGAAACACAATTGTTAACAAGGGATAGCAAAATAATTTTGGATAATCATTCTTTTAGGGTCGTGATCCTCATGTTTTGTGTGATTGGATGGTTAGTGTCTGGTTTTAAACTAGAACAGAGATTTTAATATTTGTTTTTCTCTTTTGCCCTTTCCCGACGTAATATATAAAGCAATGTATACTCAGTGCTTCATCAAGTGCTGAGGGCAAAATGGTTATAGACTGATTCACACTCTGGTAACTCGCATTATTAAGATACTGCGGGTTCAGATCCTGGAAGGGAATTATGGTACCCTTGGGAGCTTCAGCACACTGGCTTCTTGTCTTATTAACAGCAGCCACGCTCCTCCTTGATAAATACTTAAACAGTATAAATGGGATATCACATTTTTAGCCGCGTCGCATCGCAGATGGGGGCTCTATAAGCGCTTGGCCTAGTTCTTTTTCTTGTTGTGCCAAATTCGTTTTTGCGACACGGCTCAACAGAAGTGGGCGCTACAACATTTACTATGCTTTACTGATTCATAGGTGGACGACGCGGCTCCTGCACGAATTTGTGTTTGTTCATCCCTTATTTACCCCTTGCTGTTATTGATAAAGTGCTGGTATGCCAGGATCGGGGCTGTGCAGCTAAACGTAATGCAAACAATACGCACCACACTCGGATCCCCCTTTCGTGTGCATGAAAGCCTTCTTTGAAAAAGCTCTATCTATTCATTACACCCCCATTCAAGAACAATATGGTTGAACAATGAATGTTCTTTTTCAAACTGCGTCTATGGCCGTCTTCCGGAATCAAGAGATTAACCAATTGGTGACTCAACCCTACAAAATGAGTCACGAGTCGTCAGAGCTGCTTTTGGGTCACAAACCCTGAAAACACATAACGGACATCAATGTTCGCGTTCATCAGAATGTTGAACTGAACGATATGTCAAAATGAAGAGGGCAGCATGCTCTTTCCAAGTCGTATGAAAAACTGTGGTGGATAAAAGTCTTTGAGACTTGATGCATAGGTTCCTGCTTCATTTGTTGCTGTGTTTAGATTGCAATTATGAGAGAAATGTAAGTTAAGTAACTGAAATCGCTCTGTAAGCTTCAATAATAGCCCAGACAGACTGGGACACGCTCTGCCAACTGCTGCTAAATCAGCCCACTCACCAGTTGAAAGTGCTCAATACCGGCTGCACATTTCTCATTCATTTCATCGTCATTCTTGTGGTCAATCAGGCACTGAAGGGCTGCCCCTTCGTCCACTTTCTTGGTCAAGAAATCCTGTGAAAATCAAACCCAGATTCATATTACCCAGAAATGGGAGGAAAAAAAAAACCCAACCAAGCAAGACATCTCCCTCACATTGAATAAAATATAAAAATAATAATATTTTAAATAAAATAAAATAAATTAGAAAGAGTTTTGTCCTCCTTCGCTTTCCCAGCGTGCCTTTTCTGAAGTTTCACGGACAGCACTAAAATCTAGAGCCTTCAAAAGGCCTGGAAGGAAAAACATCCACAGAATAACATGGGCAGGACTCAAATCCAAAAACTCCTGCCTATGAGCTAACAGGCTCTTGAAAAGCATTAACCCTAACCCTCCTCAATCCTCAAAAATCCTCATGGTGGTTTTGGAGGATTTTGGAGGATTGAGGAGGAATGGTGATTGAAGCACGGAGGATTTTGGAGGATTGAGGAGGAATGGTGATTGAAGCACAGGAGGATTTTGGAGGATTGAGGATGGTTCCTAGCAATACGGGCCTAGGGGGTTAGGGTTAAGCATTCAGTGACAACACCACCACACCTGGAACTGCATATCTTGTTTTATCTACATCACACCATTGTATTTGAGTGGTAATGACTGCAAAAATGCACACCCTTTTGACTTCGCAGACCGACAATCAATTTGACTCACCTTACAAAACTGCTTGATCATAGGTGCACAGGCCGCCATGAGTTTACGGTTCATTTTAACATCCTCGGCTTCTTCAACTGTGAAAACCCTAATCTTTGCTTTGCATTCTTCCGACAGTTCCTTGTAATTTGCCTGGAGGCATGACAACTCCTGAAGTACAGCAGGGGAAATTAACAATTTAATTGGCCAGCTGAGTAGGAAAAGATCGCTGCTTCAAGCATACACCACCTACTTTATTTTGGAGGCACTAACATCAAAAAAGTTAAAAGTGGGTGGTTTGCCGATTTAAAAAAAAAAGTGAGAAGTTAATGTGATTACAATATTTGAATACTGCAGCTATTTGGGAAGCAATCTTGTGGGGGGGAAAAACCCCTGGCAGCCATTTTGAAAAGAGAAAAGTTTACAGCTTGAAAAAACATTTAACTCTCAGCCACTCAAACTAATGCTTCTAGTTTGTAATAAGTTAAAGATCTGCTGTAACACCATGTGGCAACTCTCTTTTGTGAGTTTGTAGGATTCTGAAAAGAACCGGGGAAACTCAACGTTTTGGACAGTATACTCTTGCCTGTTGCCAGGAGACTGGAGGATTGCAATGGTGAAAGGAGTTTAGTGACTGGAAGCAGTGAAGCGTGTAAACCTAGTTTATAGGCACACATCATACAAATTCTTTTACTTCTTTAATAGGCAATCATGGAGGTAAGTAAGGCTGTTCGATATCCATTTATTTTGATACCGAAATATCGGCAGAAAAATATCGCGATATTCGATATTATCGTGATGACGTCACTTTTTCATTACCAAAAAAGCGCAGGAAAAACAAATACATGACGGAAGTCACCACGGCATCATAAGATCGGGGCCACCGGCGCGGGATCTGGCCCGCCGGGATTGAGCGGCAGGATAACGGGGGGCCGGTTTGACAAAGCTTCCCTTCGCTCGTTGAGTATTTGGAGTTTTACGACATTTACCTTCAGTTGGCTACTTTATGGCACTCCAGAAAGACTAGCGTTTGTTTCAGCATTGTTGATTAGTAACACAGATGATAATACCATGGACGATCACATGCGAGCTGTCAACAAACGATCGTGTCGTATATTTTGTGAAGACGACATGACATTGCACGATGTACAATGGATGCGCGGCACGTGTTTTAATCTTTTCTCAAGACGCGACGCAGTTCGCTACACGTAACTACACCTAAACTGCGTGTGCCTTGTACTGGGGAAAGACGGTGGCATTCAGTGCGGTTGCTTGCACTTGACCAAGGCTAGCAACAAAGCAACGCGCACGCGCAGATGCGCTACAGGGGTTGACCTTATTGCAAACAATTGCCATACCCCTCGATCTCAAGATGAGTTCGCAAGCGTGTAGGTACGTACATTGTACACTGTGAATAAGACGTTGTTTGCACTTGACAACGTACGGCGCGGAGGGTAAATCGCGCGGAAGGTAAATCGCGCGGAGCGGAGATGTCATGTCGGGGTTTAGAAAACGGTCAAAGAAAGACACATTTAGTGCATGTATGTATTTTTTTATTCCTCCATGGTACATCATGATACACATACTGTTCCTACTGTCCAATAATTGGAAATAACTGGAATTTCGAGCAAAGTAAACTGGACAAATCCACACGTAATGCGGCCAAAAGGAACATGTATCGCGATATTCTTCGGTATATCGAATTCCCCGATATTCCGGTTTTTGTTTAAGGGGCCGATACGATTTTCGATATGAAAAAAATATCGAAATATCGGGAAATATCGTCATATCGAACAGGCTTAGAGGTAAGCATAATTTTGTCAATTCTTTATTAACTGAATAATTTAATTTTTTTTTTTAAATGACTTGCACCTGCTGTTCTCTTCCTTTGATGCTTCCCCTAAACCTGAACTGACCCCAGTTCCTTTGCCCCTCCCCTAATTTTCTCCTTTCATCTACACTAGAGCATTTCCAAACTTATGGGCATCTGGTTTGTGTCATTTAGCAGAAAGATTCAGCTAGGATCGAAATGTCAGGCCCTTCTAACTTCTATCACTTTCAGATTTTGTTAGTGCTATATTTCTCTAATGTCAGGCTGGTACTGTATAGTGCATACTGAATGCAACAATTAGATGTCACTGTTATTACCTCTCCTTTGCCGGTCTTGTCTGCGCACAACTTTCCCAGATCGGCACGACAATAAGCTTCTATTTGTGGGTTCAGGTGAACACTGATAGCACGCTGACGCAGCACACGATGAACCTGAGCCTGGCATCCCGCAGAGAGCTGTAACAGAAACAATTGAAAAAGTCTGACACCTTGGCCCCAACCTCTCCCAGATCCTTCCTTGTCCACCAGGTTTTCAGGACAGGAGGACAGCCCAGTCCAGCCACTCCCGGACGAGCCCCGCCCAGCCGAGCCCCGCATAGACGAGCTTACGAACAATGGTTTAATGTGGCTGCAATGCTCCAACTGTAATACTTACATGTGTACATTAGGGTTTTATTTTATTATACATGACAGTTGCCTTTTTGCGCTTCTGGAGAAGTTTGTTTTTCAGTGCACGTCCATGGCAAGGAATACCTGCTGCTTGCCAGTAGATCATCAGAAGTCATCAGAAGAGACAAACGGCATCTTATGTTCAATAACATACTCAGTCCATAAAGTTTCCACCCTAATCACATCATAGTCTGCATTGGATGTAGATGGCATGAATTGTCGAATAGAGCGATTAGCGCTTTTAGTCTCAGCAATACGTCGGTGCTTGGTGGTTTCAATGTGGTGCGTAATGTCATACGATCCACTGTGAGCGATGCTGAAATCCGAACTACACAATGTACACCGTGCATGATTGTTTACCTTTCTGAGACGGCTGTATGAAATCCCATTTCTCCGAGTATTCTGTTTTGTAACATTGCTTCCTTTTATCTTTTTTGGAGGTTAAAGCAATATTTAAGCATTCATTTTATGCTCAAACTAGATCATAAAATTATCGTCTGCATGCATGGTCTGCGCTACTCAAATGATGGCCATTCATTTATCCTAATGCCTAGCACTTTTGTAAGCAACGTTCCGATTGGTTAATACGGTCCCAAATGCATTTGTTTACATTCCCATGCACCAATCACGGACGCCCTAGCTTTTGAGATGGCGATGTAGAGCAGTGTCGAGCCTCGTGTCATATCTAGCGAAGTCTATACTAGTTTTTTTTCTTTCTTGCATAATCTACACTCGCAGCCGCTTAGAACTAGGATTTTTTTCGGGCATGTCAAAATGGTAAAAACCTGTATTTTATGGGGGGGGGGGGGGGGGAACTTACGGTTGTATTTTCAACAAATTCCCGTACGAAATACGGCAAAATCGTACTAGTTAGCAAGTCTGTATATTCCACTGACCAGAACCAAGCATGTGAATCTGGTTGATTACAGCCCCTCCCCAACCCTCCACCCCTGAGAGAAGTCACAGTGCTCTAAGTTGGGGTCAAGACAAGTTCCCAGGCATGTAACCAACTCCACCAAGTTTCACTTCTACTTGAAGATCTGCTCAGACTTTATTGAGAAACTTCTTAAACGTACCTGTTCATCTGGACTATCTGGGTGAAGGTGTCTGTTCAGACAAGCAAATACCAATCCTTGTGGAAGTTCACTGTTTTCTATGTCCTCGTCGTTGCACAAGTTATTAACGTCCGCCTTGCAGTTCTTGAACAGGAGGGGATCAAGCCTACATAGAGGAATCAGTCAAGTACAATCATGGCACTCTGCTGGCATAAACATTCTTCTGCAGAAAATTATTTATAATTTTATTTGTTACCATTACCTAAAATACACTTATGGGTTCAAAGGAAACATGCAATGGATATCCGATTTCACACAGAAACATGCTCCACATACTTGTTTGCATGAAAAGGCGGCAGTGGTTCTTTAATTCTTAAAAATTATTCCCAAAATTATTCCCAAATGATTCCCTTGTCAAAAGAGTATTTAGAACTAATCCTTTAAAATAACCCATTAGCAATGCTTTCAAATATTGTAAGCTTTTTGCCTGTGAAATGGAATATTATTTGGCGCTATACAAATTTCATTGGCGCCACAAATATCAAGAGAGAGGTTTCCCTTCCCAAAATTGACCAAAATTTGTCAGTGCAACCTTTTTGTAAAATGTTAGAAACATTTTTTTTGGGGGGGGGGGGGTGGGGGAATTGTTGAGCCCTCGCACCCCACCCCCACTCAAATCCCCAGTGCGCTGCTGATCAACTCAGTTCCTGTGCAAAAATCTTGGCCTGGCTACGCTTCATTTACTCAAAGCTAACCACCTTTTTGAGAACTAGACTTCTGAAAAATTTCCAAAGATTTCAGACTTGAAAAAAATGTTTGGACCATTGTTCGGGACCCCTCATGTCACAACTCCCCAATACAGTTTTGAAACGCCTCTCTTTTCCCCCATTTTTTGGGGTAAGCTCATGTTTTGTGCACGTGACTTTCACCCCGTGGTGGCGTCATCGTAGGGGTATACTAACTACAAGCGTTACTGCATAATGCCTTACTGGAAGTCTCTGGCGACAAAATATTGCAGAAGCAGCAGTTCCGTCTCGCACTCCTTGGTCATGTCCGTTGAGTAGATGTTCTCCATTAAGCAGGACAGCACTCTGTGGGATATGTGGGTTATTCCATAAATTTGGGGTCCAAAAGTGTGACATTTTTGGTGTCCCTTTTACATAGTGACATGTATAAGATTTTGCAATTCTTGAATGCCTTCTATCTCCAAGAGTGATTGTGTAAAGCAAAGTACCTGGCAAACGAGTAAAAAATAGTGTGAAGTCAAATTTTAATAATACTTGATGGAAATTACACAGGTCAGGTGTAACACGGACACCAACAATGTCACTTTTGGACCCGAAATGAACCAAATGCACATGTCACTTTAGATCTTTACAAATTGGACCAATGCTATCAAGATGGGGTTTCACTTGTAATAAATTATAACATTGTGTTGTGAACATCAACAGAAAGTAGTGTTTAAAGTGTTGGATCAAGGGAAAAGGGGAGGGGAGGGGGATATGGAGGGCCAAACCTCTGTCTGATTCCCCTCCTGCCGCTAAGTGCCAATTTCTTGTCTGAGTTTGTGTTTTGGGAATTTGTTGTTTTTCTCGCTTTTAAGCTTACAATCTCAGATTGAGCCCAGTCAGCAGCTTAAAAAAAACCCATGTTTTTCTATCCCAATTCAATTTCCAGGGCGCTAAGTCACGGAATGCACTAAAACCTGATAAGTGCATCCAAGCTATGAAAATATTATACAGCAATTGTGCGGCCACACTGTGCTTATATTCTTATTCATGTTGGGATGGGGGGTGGGAAGTGAGGTGGGGTAGGGTAGATTGAAACTCACTTGGCATCGCCAACCTCTTCAGCCTGGCACAACTTTTCACGTACTGGTTTACAGGCTTTGTGCAGTGCCCTATCAATGTGATAATTGGCTCCAGCGTCGGCAGTCTTCACCAGATTTTGAAGCTATGAAAAAAAAAAAAATGTAAACTAACTTTGGAAGGCATGTATACTCAATGGTGGATCCGTTATGGAACCTGAAATCTGAAGAAAAAGAAATTGGTATATTGATCGCAAAAAATGTTTTTCCAAACTTCAGCCTCAGCAGATGGTTATGCAAAGTTGACACAAGCTTGGCTGATACTGACGTTCACCTGTTGAAATAATAACAGCAAGGGCAAAACCATAGTGATCCAGCAGTGAAGCGAACATACTAATCATATTGTGAAATATTAAAACAAAATAACCCACAGGATTTCAGTAAAATTTGTAGTGTTGTTACAACAAGTAATGTATCTCCTTTGAAATGAGAATGGATGCAAAAATTGGTCCAATGGGGAAACCCGATTCCATTATGACTTGTTCATTGGCTTTGAGTTGAAGCAGTGTGTTATTATACAAATAATGAATGTTTATGAGTGTGATGGTAAGAATAATTTCATGAGGTGACAGATGGCATGTTCTATTCCACGAGGCGAAGCCGAGTGGAATAGAACATGCCATCTGTCACCGAATGAAATTATTCTTTCCATCGCACGAATGTGAAACATTCATTATTTGTTTTATACAACGCCTGAATAAATTCTCGTCATCTGATTGGTAACTTGTAAACTGGTGCTTACATAAATGTAAGAAACATGTAGTAACACTGATAGCTGGGGGAACACTTTCAATGCATTTTATTCAAGTTAAAAACTGTTCAGAATTGTAAAAACTGTTTCACAAATTCAGAACTTCCAGTAACTAATTACTGTCTCGAAAAGTCTCAAACAGTTAAAAATGTTCACTGTTTTTCAACAAGTTGAGAAGAATTATTCACTTCAGATGCAGAATGTCATCAAAAAATATCCGTTCCGAAGTGTTGAAGATCAAACTGTTCAGAATTGTTAAAAAGCTGTTTCACAAATTCAGAACTTTCAGTAACCAATTAATGCACTTTCATATCCAATTTATGGAAGTTTACAACTGTACTAGTCCAGAAAAGTTAAAAATGCGGATTGCATGCATGGATTTCTTTGTGTACAACGTGCCGTTTTCCTTTCTCAGTCCCGCATAAAACCGGGACAAAAAAATGTCGAGTTCAGAATTAGTTAAAGCTTCAATTGTTGTTCCTGCGTGTCTAGCAAATTCATCTAATCGTTTCACTGCATATTTGATTTGTCTCTTTGTATTTGGAGAGTCAGCATTGCTTACAAGTTCCAATATTTCGTCGTCTGTTAGGAGAACAAACCGCGGCAGTTCGGGTAACTTGGCAGCCATGTTGTGTGAATGACAGCGCTGTTGTAGCGCCACCTAGTGACCGTGAAATTAGAAAAGTGTTTTGGTTCTATCAATGCGCGCGCACCATGTGATAGACCCATGTGATAGAACATATTGGGCGGGGCGGGTTCGCGTCGTGTGATGGGTCGAATAATTCAATGCACGTGATCGACTCTCCACCAATCGGATGGCGGGGATTTATTCAGGTGTTGTATAATAGCATATGTACAAATTAGGAAAGTCGCCAGCATGTGAAATCGATTACCAATTGTTAGCTTGCCCTGGGTATCATGATAGTGAGGTTGGGTTGTGAATTAGGTTAGTGTTTCCATACATTTAATCGTGTTTTCATGATGTTTTCACAAGTACAATGTCCACTGATCTTACTTCATCATCTTGTCTGGATGCGCTCATAATGTTTTACATCAAAATTGTCTCCATTAAGTTTTTACGTACCATTTTCAAGACAATGGAAGTCAGTGATATCAATTTGCCACAAAATACACATCTGTTAAAATAGAGCCAGAACTGTGATCTGGTATTAAAGGATAAGATGACATTTTCCACAGATTTTGAGAGGGAAAATGCAGTTTATAGCAGCAAGCAGTTGGCAGCAAGCAGTTGGCAGCAAGCAGTTGGCAGCAAGCAGTTGGCAGCAAGCAGCTGGCAGCAAGCAGCTGGCAGCAAGCAGCTAGCAGCAAGCAGCTAGCAGCAAGCAGCAAGCGGCTAGCAACAAGCGGCTAGCAACAAGCGGCTAGCAACAAGCGGCTAGCAACAAGCGGCTAGCAGCAAGCAGCAAGCAGCTAGCAGCAAGCAGCAAGCAGCAAGCAGCAAAGCAGCTGGCAGCAAGCAGCTAGCAGCAAGCAGCTAGCAGCAAGCAGCAAGCGGCTAGCAACAAGCGGCTAGCAGCAAGCAGCTAGCAGCTAGCAGCAAGCAGCAAGCAGCTAGCAGCAAAGCAGCTAGCAGCAAAGCAGCTAGCAGCAAAGCAGCTAGCAGCTAGCAGCAAACAGCTAGCAACAAGCAGCTAGCAGCAAGCAGCTAGCAGCAAGCAGCTAGCAATTAGCAGCAAGCAATTAGCAGCAAGCAGCTGGCAATTAGCAGTTGGCAATTAGCAGTTGGCAATTAGCAGTTGGCAATTAGCAGTTGGCAATTAGCAGTTGGCAATTAGCAGTTGGCAATTAGCAGTTGGCAATTAGCAGTTGGCAGTTGGCGGAAAAGTTGTCCTTACTATAGCAGAAAAGCTGTGCTAACCTTAGGTGCATTTTACATTGCTAACGTCTGCATGTATGGAGATTTTGTCAATAGTTTCAGTGAATTCTGCTTTTGAAGCAAGCTTGCTGTTTCCTGGACTTATAGTCTACGATCTCAGTGAAATGATTGAAGGTTCTAACGCAGAAAAACTTGCTCAGGAACCCTATTGAACTTGGCTCTCGTCAAGCCACTTTATACTATTTCTGTATACTATTACTCGGGAAAACCCATGTACTCTCAGGAAGGCAACACTCCACGAGTAATGTAAATGCTAAGTCTGGCTTGCAGGAAATGGGAACCATAAACAAAATTGAAAATTCATAAATACCTAAATGCAAGCAACTTTGCAGAGTCTATAATAACTTGCACTTGCAAAACACGTGGACTGGTCACAGCCGTTTCATAGGTCGATTCTCATCAATAAACCAACAGCTGTTGGAAGCAGGCTTTCCACAAGCACGTTTTATAGACCATTTTGTATCTGCTGCACATTAAGCTGGCTTTGGATAAATGCGTAATCACTGTCTTTCTGTCCTTTGCATATTATGCCTATAGTTTGCCCACAGACCTAAAACGCAACCAACACAAACTGGTCTGAAAATGCACTTATGGAAAGCTGGCTTAACCTTTTAAATATAGGGGCATTACTGCACTTACTCAAATTATTCATGTTTCAATTATATTGTTCTTGAAGGGGAGTGTAATGAAAAGATAAGAGCTTTTATCAAACAATGCTTTTATCAAACAATGCTTTTATTCACACGAAAGGGGAGGCTCCAAATGCGATGAATAGGACCACTCTATTCAGTGTGGTAAGTATTGTTTGCGTTTATACTAGGCAGCACAGCCTTAATCATGGGATTAAGGCCAATAGGCCAGCCATATACCTTGAATACAACATAAACAAACAGACTGAATATATATATGCACTTATTGAATTCTTAAAAAATGTTGGCAGGGGATGGGTGAGGGGGATGGGGGAAAGATTGCAACGACAATGGCAACTTTTCAGTGCCATTGCTCACGGTCTTTCCCCTTCATTCCTAAATACCCAATTTTATTTCAGTCAAATGTAAACAGGAAAAGAAATCCTAAATACCCAATTCTATTTCAGTCAAATGTAAACAAATAAGAACAGCTGTTGAAAATTCAAAGTACATGTAAAGTGTTCAATTGTGAATGCTCGTTGAATAAATCCTAACTAAATCTATTACGTGTGAGGCAATGGAGCGTAAAGAATTCAGAACACAATACCCAACAATAATTGCATTACAAAACCTGTATTACACTGTAGGCATATAGGACAAGCAAATACTTGCTGTACGGGCAAAAAGCATGAAAGGCCATTCATTAGCAAGGTAAACTCGTCCAGTTGCAGCCCGACTACACGGCACCACGGCAACCACCTGTGGTATGAATGAGGTTGCCATAGCAACTGCAGCCCTGGTCCTTTGCTCTTGCCACGTTTTCGTTCTGGTTGATTTATGTCAATAGATCGTGACATCTCTTCTTGTTGGCAGGGGCTTGGTGATGTTGAGGTGCGTAGACAAAAACTGAACATTTTGTGACTGCACAAAACCCTGGAATTGTCTGATTTGTAACGCACCTTGTTTTCTTTCATTACTAGGGCTGTCCCGAATATAGCGAATATTCGAATAGCTTTGTTCCGGTTCAAATATTTGAAAAAAAATATATGCACATACAGATACGACTCTGATGCTATTTTAATAGAAAAGTTACAGCGCTTAGCAGTGTCAAATGCCGCATTTTTTTGGAGACAGAGGTTTATTTTTCCCAACCGTAAAACCCTCGACACTTCTAAACTAATTATTGCAAAAACTCGGGCTGGAGTTTGGTTTCTTGTTATCAGAACGTTATACGTACGTACTCATAATGATCTTGATACAATGCAAAAAATGTCCATCGGGTGGTCTATAATATCGATCGCTGCATGTAAAACACCGGCGTGCTTTGCGTGCAACTTTTTACTGGCGCGGCATGCAGTTGCAGCAGATGCCTGAAATACTTCATCGGCGAGTATCGAATATTCGAATATTCGGTCAAGCCCAGTCTCAAATAATCAAATACTAAATTATTCGAAAATGAACAGCCCTATTAATTACATAATCATCCCAGGGACTAACATACACATTCTTATGTGTATTCTCCTTGCACACACCCAACATTAGAATGAGAAACAATGAAATCTTAATTGTTTTAACAGGGTTCCTGATTGTCCCACACATAGCACTAACGTGTACAAATTCTTGCCCTGCTTGTATTAAACACACACATTTCAGAACTACTACCTCCCCCCCCGCCCCAACACAAACCCCTGGAAAAAAATTGGTTTACCAAATATGGACAGAGGGAGAATAACTGATTTATATAAACCAGCTTATTCCTTGCGGGAGGGGGGGGGGGGGAAACTAAGTTGGTGAATTTGTTTCCACTAGCTCTCGGAAAACACTGAGCAGACAGTGCTTAAAGGGTGGCTGCAATGGAATTTTTATTGTGTATAGCGATGAAATAAAGTTTTTGAAACACAACTGTGTGTTGTTTGTATTTTGTTATTTCGCGTAAGCATTTGAAAGTCTTATTTTTTTAAGGCGGGAGGGGGTCAGCCCCGCCCATCAAGTGGTAACGCCGATGTGACGTCATCCCGGGAACCCGGCTGGCTGGTGGCTGGTCGGCCATGACTCGACATGTGCATGTAGTATAGTCAGGGGTTTCAAAATAAGCCGGCAACCGGCGAATTTGACCGGCTATTTGAACTTTTGCGCCGGCTACTTTTTTTCAATCATGAAAAAAAAGAAACACCCTTCCCTGAGCTACCGCTTTGGGGGAATAGATTCTTGTTTTAAGTAGAAAATATATTTTGTTTGTTCACCAAAAAAAATACATCCTGGTCCATGGATCGTAATTTACGGGGGCTAGCATAGCATGCAGCGTGAAGTATACAAGGCTCACTAGCCGGACCGCAACGTACATTATCTACGTTACGCGGCCCAATATCGCGATATTGCTTTTCACACGTTCAAGATTTATCTAAGATTTGTATTAAGTGTGGATTAGTCCAGATTACCTTGCTCGAAATTCCAGTTATTTTCAATAAATTTGACGGTAGAATAGTACATACACGTATGTATGTAACGTATGATGTACCATGGAGGAATAAAAAAATACATTATGTACTAAATGTGTTGTTTCTTGGATCGTTTTCTAAACCCGGCCCGACAAAACTTCTCCGCAGTCCGCACCGTTAATTTATTCCATCGATATGGTGCAGATGTAGTCTTGGTCAAGTGCAAACAACCGCACTGAATGCTACCGTATTATTCCCAGTGTACAATGTACGTACACGCTGCTAACGTGTTGCGAACTTCAAGTCTTGAGAAAAGGTTACTAAGACCTGGGGGGTTAGAGCAATTGCTTCAATAACTCCAACCCCTAAAGCGCATCTGCGCGTGCGCATTGCTTTGTTGCTAGCCTTGGTCAAGTGCAAGCATGCAACCGCACATGCCACCGTCTATTGTTCCCAGTGTACAATGCACGTGCACTTACTAACGCGAAGCGAAATTCGCCTTGAGAAAAGAGAAACACGTGCGGCGCAAGCGTTGTATGTACAATGTCTGTTTTGTGAACGCGTACACAAGACGATGTTTTTTTGACAGCTCAGCTGAGCTAGCTTACGTGTGATTGTAGGCGCGGCGTCCATATTAATTATCAGCCGTTACTTATCAACAATGCCAAAATAGAAACAAACGTTAGTCTTTCTGAAGTGCCGTAAAGAAGCCAACTGAAGGTAAATGTCGTACGTAGTACTCCAACTTCACTCAACGAGTGAAGCCTTGTCAACCCGGCCTTCCGATCTTGCCGGCCCGCGCCCGCCCGGCCCCCGGCCCAATTCGCAATCGATCTCGGTGGTCGGACCCACCGGAGGTTTTCGAGCAAGCTGTTCTGCAATAACGTACATTTAAGCCCATAACTTGCACATCCATAGGCCCACCTCGGTTTGTTTTTTTTCAGATATATTTCATCGTCTTCTTGTTGCATTTCAGATCATTTAACTTGTTAATCAGAATTCAAGGGGTTTTGTGCGCATGAACAAAAAGGCATGCGGTGTAACTTACATTTCTATGATATTAATAGGAGGTGGGCTGTTTTTCCCACATTTTCGGTAGATATGAATTACTAGGTAGATATGAATTACTCTTGCTAAATATATACAATAATTACATGTACATTTACAATCAACTGGGAATCCTCTTGTCCAAATTTTTTGGGGAAAAAAAATAAAAAATTCTATGAAAATAAATTTTCTTCCAGCAGTCCAATAAATGGGTTAACCACCCGCAGGGAAACCCCTGGCCATTTTTTTATTTATTTTTTTAATAAATGAACGCAAAGTCGGTACTGTACAGTAGGATCTTTGAAAACCTAGTCTCAGATGCCAGGAAATGCCTAGATTGCACCAAAGAGCATCTACAATCCGAAAACTTCAGGGGCCCTTGGCGGGCCCCGGACCCCACGCGCGCCATTTGGGGCAAGGACTCACTGCCGCCTACTTTCATCCATCTGCCTGCTACTCTAAAACATTTTGAAAACCGACCGTGCGTTGCATTGACATGCATGTGTGTTTTCGCTGTGTCGTGGAAAGCTTTCAGTGTTTTGCGAATGTTTTTCGTCGATAATACAGTGTCTTTGTGATGATGCTGGATTCAGCAACACCACTAAGGATGGTGTCAGTCTTGACCTCTTTCCAATAGAACCGAAATAAAGTCGTATTTGGACTCAGTCAGAGAGTGTTATTTAGCCTAGCAATCGTTGTTTTCAAGTCGTTCGCCGCGTCCTGCATCGGAGTCCGATTCGGAGTCTTCAGTAGTTTTGCAGTTACTCTCGCCTTCTGGCTCATACATGTACGGACGAGCTCCAAGATCCTCATCTTCCTCGCCCCAATAATGTTCCGAAGAAGTGTCTGAATCAACAAGTCTAAAATCGACACTCGATTGTCAGATTAAGATCTAAAAGATTCTGTTTGAAAATTTTAATGCAACGAGAAATGTTTCCCTGGTCCCTTCATCCAAAGCTATTTAATCGCGCGTGGCTGGTTCCCTCAACAACGGCATACATCCACACATATCAAACAACTCTCGCTGAGTTTCCGTTTTCCCGAGATGACGTCACGCAGTTAGGGGTGCGGTAACAATAGAGAAAGGGGAAACTTTATTCCGGGAAAATTAAACACCAAAAATGGGCAGAAACATGGGAAACACATTGTAATCATATTTCTTATATTGTAAAAGAGTTATACAACACAAAATTTAATTTTTTGTACAATTTTATTGCAGCCACCCTTTAATACAACGTCGGGACAAAAAATCTGCATCATCCCCAATGTTAATTCCATCTTCCAATATCGAAATCATTGGTTCTATTTCCACACTTTTAACAGTAAAAAGAAAAAAGCATCTGTTCCTTAAGAATATCTGGAGTTCCCAACAGAACGTTCCAAGTTTTGAGACGCCCCTGCTTAAAATTCACTTCTCACCCATTACTAACTAAACAACGACCAACAAGAACCCAAGTCTAAAAACAACTTTCACTTTTATTTTTTTATTTACTTACAGCAGCTTCACACCTCAGATTCAGTTTCTTTTCCTGGCCCAGTTTCATCAAGCATTGGAGGGTAATTCCCCCGCGTTGAAGCCCGGAGCACTGCTGGTTAATTTCTTTCTTGCAGCCAGTCATAATCTCTGGATTGATCATGAAGTCACCCATCAGGCTCTTACGCGTCTCTTCGAGCTCTGCAACGCAGTCCCCGCTCAGCTTCACCTCGCCTGAAGAAATCATGATAGAGGGGGGTTACTCGGGTATCCCTGTGGCCTAAAGGTTGGGGCGACTGCTTTGTGTGTTTCAGCGGCCGAGTCTTCTAGAAAGGGTTTTTGAGTCCTGCCACAGGGTTTTGGGAGGGGGGTGGGGGGGGGGAGGGGTGGACCCATGGGTAATTTTAAACTTCTAAACTACATTAACCAAACAATAACTAACTGTACTCCAGTAGATGTGGTATTATTGTAGGGCTGTCCTGAATATACCGAATATTCGAATGTCAACCGAATATTCAAATAGCTTTTTATGTACGATACGACTCTGATGCTATTTTAACAAAAAATTATGGTGCTTAGCAGTGTCTAATGCTGCATTTTTGTACATGGTAACTTTTTGTGGATGGAGGTTTATTGTTCTCATCCGTAAAACTCTCAACACTTACAAAATAATTACTGAAAAAAATGACCAGACTGGAGTTTGGTTCAAGTCAAGTCAATCTTTATTTATCCCACAAGGGTAATTAAAAACTTGCATACAATAAAAACATTAAAACAATCACATGTACACTTATAGACAATTACGACGATTAAAATTCTTCTAAATGTGGTTAAAATTAATCCAATGTGAAACTAAACAATTCAAATTTAAGCAATTTAAAATCAACGCTGGAACTTAATATTATCGTGCTTTATTGCACGTGGTATAAAGGAGGATGATTCTTTTTATAAGAACATTTTACGTACCCGTAATGATCTTAATACAACAGGCGCATGCAAAAAAGTGTCGATCGGACAGTCCATAATAGCGATTGCAGCACGTAAAACAACAGCATGCTTTGTGTGCAACTTTTTATCTTCGTGGCATGCAGTTGACACTCACCTTTGTGTTTGGCTTTTTCCAAACAGATCAAGAGTTTTGACAGTCTGAATTCCCGGCCTTGGGAGTCCTTGGGCTTATTACAATTTGTCTTCTTAATGTCTTCTCTGCACTTCCGCATGAGCCGATAATTGGCCTTGTAGTCATGACTGATCACTATCTGGCGGGTGCTGAGCTTGTTACGGCACTGCACGAAAAAGTTTTACAAGAAAATAAGATAAGCATCTGAAATTAAGTCATGTATGCTGAAAAGCTTCAGGTTCCATGTGAATGGTTTGCAGTTTATAGTCACTTAATATATGACTGAATTCAAACTAGTTTATTTGAACTTGTCAGGTTTTTTTTGAGAATCCACACGAATTAATGATTTTTTTTTCAGGCACAAGGCCCATACCACTAAATTTCAGCAAGAATTTGGTTTCTTTGTATGTAGATGCACACTATTAAAAAGCAAACTGAAGATGGGGGCGGGGGGCAGGGGGTGAAGTAGACTGGGCTGTTCCTTGCTCAACAGTTGCATGTTCCAAGACTCACATCTTCACTCATGTCCTCCTTAAACTTGTGCTTGAGTAGGCAGCTGTAGATGGCACCCTGTCCTGCGGCCTCAGATTCACAGAAGCGTTCCCGGTCGTCACGGCAGGCAAAGTACAAGGCCCGGTCGGAATGGTAATCATCCGCCGTCAGCTCGGCTACTCTCATGATCTGTAACTGGCAACTTTCCTTAAGCTCCTCAATATGCTTCTCCAGGCAGTTGATGGTGGCTCCTTGCTTATGGAGCACAAAATCCTACAAGATGCAAACAAATCAAGGTGGAGATTTAGCACACTACGGCTGGGTACGTATTGTCAAACATATTTACCTTTCTCATTTTAATATTTTGCTGTATGAAGTAGTGCCTCCGTTAGTAGTGTATGTAAACTTTGGGTGAAAAAGTGGCCGTCTTTTTCTCCCACCAATGAAAATATTTTGAAAGGGGGGGGGGGGGGGAAGGAGGGGGTGACACTTGATTAATTAACCCTCCTACTATTATAACTATCACAACCTATCAAAAAACCAAATCCTCTCCTCTCCCACAGCTTGTGTGTCTCAACCTGTCACTCGATAAGTTTTGATAGACGGGGTAGTTGGCTCAAATTTGACACCTGGAGAGGAAGGGGTTAAACCAAACAATTCACTAAAAACAAACTTATTTTTACTAGCAATGATGTTGCAGCCTAGACATGGCTACATCCCATGATTTTGGCAGAACAACTTACAACACTGTTCCTGTTTTGGTTTCTGTGAATAACAAAGGATAAAGACAAGAGAAGGACAGATAGTCGGAAGAAAACGGACAAACTGACAATCCGAACGATCAAAGTGCATCCGGATTTACCTCTCGTTTGGGGAGGCCTTTTTCGCTGACAACACCACACTGCTTCTTCTCAATGTCCTCCTTGCATTTATCATAGAATCCCTTGAGGAGACGGTAATCGCTGAAGGTAATAGCCTTCATCCGGTTGACGTACTGTCTGCACTGCACTGTGGTGATGTTCTCTACGACCTCGTAGAGGCACGGCAGCAGCTCTGTCTGGCCTTTCTCGATGCTGGTACAGGTTGGAAACTGACCAAGGAATACAAATTTAGACAATGGTCAGTATAGCAGGGTCTGCTTGTCCACACAATTGGAGACTTTCGAGATGCTAGTGGCAGTGGACGTACCCCTCAGAACTACATGTATGTACGCATGCTCAGAACTAGCAAAAAGGACCAGTATGTCTGCTGCCACCGGTGTCCCAAAGGTCTACCATTCTTCCTGCCCGGAAGGACTGGTTCTAAAAATGTTTCAACTCAATAAAAAATTAGGGCCAGATGATTTGATGGATCTTAGCAGAATCTATCTCCAAAAAATCTTTTGGGAATCCGGATCTTTCTCTTCAGCCTTTTACGAAAGATTCCGCTAGGATCAAAATGTCAGGCCCTCCTGACTTCTATCAATTGGATATTTCAAGTCATTCCAGTTGGCACATAATCAGTAACAGCTACATGTAGAACATATATACGAGCGTGCCAAAAGGACATTTGAAAAAGAGTAAAAGACAATGGTAAAGTTGATGTTGTTTATGGCATACTTACTTACAGGTGTCCAAGTGATGGTGAGGCTCTTATCAATTAATGCAATGCAGATTATGCCAATCTGATGTAAAACTAATATTTCTCAGCCATTTTATAATGTCAAAGAAATAGCATTTAGCATGTACATGTAAAGTGTCCAGCTACAAGCATATTTGTGGCGCTCTCAATAGAGAACAGTCTCTCATCGCAAAAATTAATTTCTAGATTTATATACCATTGGAAAGAACACATAAGCTTTAAAATGATGAAAGAATTATTAAAATCGGAGCAGTAATAAAAAAGTTATGATCATTTTAGTGTTATTGGATGATCCAGCACTATTGTAGAAATCAAGCGATAAAGTTTGTCCTTTATTTCCGCACCGCTGAACGGCTCATGGTTAGGGGTAGCCTTGGTATCTCCTACAAGTGTCTCTCATTGGATTATTTGTGGGAATATCGGTCAGATCGGCCAATCAATGAAGAGTTTAGATCACAAGCTCTAAATTGATACCAAGTTTGTTATGATTGCATTCAAAATGGCGATGTCCACGAATAAAAAAAATAACGAATCTTATGAAGATAACTAAGCACAAATTCCGGTGATTATCAGTGAGTTAGCTTACTAAAATCTCTTTTTTAAACATTTTATTGTACAAAACTAAAACAAAAAAACGAAAACACAATATGATTTTATTTAAACATAAACTAGCATTTTAAGCAATAAAACAAAAATCGAAAATTTCGACCCTCAATGGATTTTTACCTGTAGCTCAAAACGGAGGAATGCGACTTCCGACTGGTCCCTTGTAAGAATGGCACATTTGTACAAATTGTTTATAGTAAATATGTCTATGAAATTCAACAACGGAAATTTGATTTGATCTGAATATACTACAGCAAATTTCTTTCGGTGTTACATGATAGGTAAATAGCATAACAATATTTCAAGACTAGGCCTGCGCCTTTCTGTTTCATTTCTGAAATGTTTAGAACCCCTTTTCAGTAGTGTTTAAAAGTTTGAACTGAACTCATGGAATGCACCCCACAAATTAACACAACAGGACCAAGACCATGATGATCAACAAACTTATCCACGAAAAATCCACGAAAAATCCACGAAAAATCCACGAAGACCCCAGATCAACATATAGTTTGTATTTGTCAAAGGCACCCCCTTAAAATAACTTTTACAGGTAAAAACAACTTTAGGACAACACCTTAGGAATTCCAGATTGCAAAAGAGATTCTTTAAAAATTCTGAAATTCCGACAAAAAATCCTGACAAATCTAGCCCCTGAAATACAGATCGGATGTTTTCAACTGACTGACTGCAGTGAGAAAACTCAGCATTGGGAAGTGTTTACACATATATCATCTCTTCGCCATTCTAATAATCGGATATGTTACTTATTTGTCACTATTTTAACGTTCCTTGATTTTCACAGGACTTAGCAAGTTCAGATATTACTCCGAGAAAGAAATGTCCCAATTTTCAAATATGTTTTCTTTAATACTGTAAATGATTACTAACGTTTTTCTCCAAAAAAATGTTTGAACATTTAAAAGTTTAAAAACACTTATTCAAGAGTGGCATGTGTATTCAATGCCTGTACTATTAAAATGAATATGTACACTGTTGATGTGACTTGCATTAAACATTGACCAGATTTTTAAAAAATCTGTTGCACGAAGTTCTGCAAGTTTATCCGCATCAAATTACCTTTTTGATCTCGTTTTTACAGACTTCAAAGGCGGCCGAGTCAAAGCGGACATCAGTCGTCAGGTTCAGCTTGTAGCTCCATAGAAACTGCAATGATGAATTACAACAAAGTCAGTTGAACAATGTGTGCACTGTATAGACTACCAGTACACTGGCAAAACAAATGCAAAAACATGTCTTTAACAATTCCTTTCAGTACATGGAATTATTCGACAATGTTTCAAATTTCACAAAAATTATTGAAAATAAAAAAAAATAAAAAAATAAAAAATATTAAAATATAAAAATCAAGGTTTCTCAAAATTCCACAAGCTATCCTCTTTAGAAGTTTGTTGTCATTTAGATTCAGAAAAACAATGCAAAAGAACTGAATACGTGTGCGTGTTGCTTCATGCAGTCCACAGAGCCCTAAGTATTTGGGATCTGGAAATAAACGCTATTTACAAAGAAGAAATGATAAGGGCTGATAAACTGCTATCATGCCAGAAAAACACAAATATATCCACACAATGACTTACTTTATTTCGATCCTGTATTTATTAATACCAAAAGTATTATTTTGATGTAAATTTTAACAGGTAGGTTACTGAATTTTTCACTAGCCCACTGGCAACCAAGGAAGCAAGTTTTGGTAGCCCGGAACAATTTTCACTAGAATTTGTTCACCAGGCTAGTACTATTTTGAGGCCTGTAATGAACGGCCATCTTTGGTCCAAAATCTATTGTTGCAAATCTCGATATATATTGCTCTTTCCCCTGCTTCCCACTGACCTATCACTTTTAATAAAAATTAGCCAATGACAGCATGTGTTGAAATCATGTGATACTCTAAATCAAAGACACAAAAACTTCCAAACATGTGCGAGTGGTTGCATCTGTGCCT
Source organism: Hippasteria phrygiana (assembly GCA_037893225.1). Classification (NCBI taxonomy): domain Eukaryota; kingdom Metazoa; phylum Echinodermata; class Asteroidea; order Valvatida; family Goniasteridae; genus Hippasteria; species Hippasteria phrygiana. The sequence goes on from JAZGUH010000178.1 coordinate 341,410, forward strand.
TGCTCGTTGAATGCAAGTCAAATGTGATTCAATTACTGGCTAATCGTTAATTGCATGTAAAACACAATGAGAAAAGTTGTCTTAGACAGATCTGAGGCAGGTAATCCTTTACGAGCCACTGGTGTATGCAGTGCGTCACTACTACACACACTGTATGTGTGGAAAGTCGTCTAAGAACTTGCAAACAGTGATATGTCAATACAGTCAAGTATTAACCCCTTGAGTACGTTTTTTTTACGGGAGACATCGGGGTGTCGCGGCGGTTCTGGCAGCCAAGTGAAACAGCCACAATGTGTTTGTGCAGTCAAGCGTAACATATACAATAATTCAACAATGGATTGAAACTGCACAAACAGTGGCAAAGGGCATCATCCGGCCTGGTGGCACTTTTTTTTGCGCCATTTGGTGTCTTCCGTACGCAAAGGGTCAAAGGTAGTGCACACGATTGGTATTCCTTCACATTTTTTTTACTGAATTATTACGAAATACCTTACTAGACTAAGTTAATAGTAGTCTCAATCATCGTGTGAAATGATGGCACCAGGTGTGCTGTCGTCAGGAAAAGTAGAAATTTATATCGTTTTCCAATGATTGCCGGCCGGCAATCATTGGAAAACTGCCCTCTATAACAAATGTAGCCTTTAGTCAAGGCTCGTGTGGCTACCCGGACGAGTGGCGTGGCTACCCGGACGAGTGGCGTGGCTACCCGGACGAGTGGCGTGGCTACCCGGACGAGTGGCGTGGCTACCCGGACGAGTGGCGTGGCTACCCGGACGAGTGGCGCGCCCCGGACACGCTGGCATATCCGGGGCATGTCACGCGTCTAGGCAGCCATGCGTGCCTTGACTAAAGGCTATCATCCACCCGACGGTTGAACACGAACGTTTCTCTCTCGTTTTTTTTTGCCATCCAACAACACAAAACTTTGAACAGTGGAACGATATTTCCTTTAAAATACTAACCCCCAAATACGCCCATTTCTGAAAATTGCAACAATGACCAATCATGTACACTGTGTTTAAAACACTGACCAGTTTTTCTCTTTTACTACCAGTGTTCGTAATTAAATGGCCGACTTAATTAGCAATCATTTTGAACTTGAAAAGCAGAATTAGTCAGTTGTAGAAATGAACAAAAATGAAGTGTTCTTACCTGGTTGCACAAATCACTGAGCTCTCCTCCATCCTGGGTAAAAAAAGAAAGTAAACAATTATTTTAATTTTTTTAATGAAAAAAAGAATGCAAATTAGGAAGGGGGGGGGGGTATCTTCTTGATAAAGTGTTCACTACAATAATAATAATAATAATACAAGCATTTGTAAAGCGCCATCTATCTATGTAGACATATTCCGAGGCGCTTGAAGAAAAGAAACTGTCCAGAACTCTACAAATAATTAAATATACATGTACATGTACATGTATGTATACTTGAAACAAAACCAGCCATCTAATTATAAGTTGAGTTAAACAGGAATGTTTTAACCCTAACCCCCTAGACCCTTTTTGCTAGGAACCATCCTCAATCCTCCAAAATCCTCCGATTACCCTGCCCCAAAAAATCCATCATCCTCAATCCTCCAAAATCCTCATGTGCTTTAAACACCGTTCATCCTCAATCCTCCAAAATCCTCTGCTTGAAACACCATTCATCCTCAATCCTCCAAAATCCTCTTTTTCTTAAAATACCATTCATCCTCAATCCTCCAAAATCCTCCTTGCTTGAAACACCATGCATCCTCAATCCTCCAAAATCCTTTTTTTTTTTAAATACCATTCATCCTCAATCCTCAAAAATCCTCCAAAACTGCAAGGAGGATTTTGGAGGATTGAGGTGGGTTAGGGTTTTAAGAAGGCATTTGAAGGTATGTAAAGATTGACAGCTACGAATTTCCTGAGGCAAAGAGTTCCAAAGAGTGGGCGCCGTAACTGAGAAGGCATAGTCCCCATACGATGTTCTAGTTCTTGGTGTCACAAGAAGATGTTTGTCAGATGACCTTAGGTGGCGATTAGGGGAATACTGGGTGAAGAGATCCTGCAGATATGTTGGTGCGCTGTCATTGAGGGCTTTCCAGGTAAGTAGGATTATTTTGAAGGCAACCCTCTGTTTGACTGGAAGCCAGTGAAGATTTCTCAGGACTGGAGTAATGTGGTCAAATTTCCGTGTTCGGGATAAGACACGAGCCGCAGTGTTTTGAACATGTTGAAGTTTGCACATGAGAGTGTTGGTGATTCCAAACAGAAGTGAGTTGCCATTATCCAACCTTGATGTCACGAGAGCATGGATAAGGATGGCAGCCGACTCATCAGTCAGGATTCGGCGGATGCTGTTGATGTTTCTAATATGGTAGTATGACGTTTGGCAAACTTTCTTGACATGCGATTCCATTGACATCGTGCTGTCAAACATGATGCCAAGATTACGTGCAGTCGTAGAACGTTGAATATTAGAAGTCCCAAATTGCATCTGGTTGCATCTGATTTTATCCTAGCTACGTTTGGAAGTGATAATTAGAAATTCGGTCTTGTCGTCGTTAAATTTTAATTTATTCCTGGTCATCCATTGCTTAAGATCACGAACACATTGTTCAATACGCTGTCTCACGGAATGTTCGTCGTCTTGGTTTCCTAGATGAAACGATCCATATATCTGTGTGTCGTCTGCATAGCAATGAACTTGAAGTTGATGCCTCCGTACAATAGCGGCAATAGGCTCGGAGTATATTGTGAAGAATAAGGGACCTAATACTGACAGGCATGATATATAATAGATTATAATTCTAAGAGTGCATTGTGGGTACATATACAAAATAACCTGCATTCATATGTAGTTATTTCAAAGTACCATTTAGTTTTTTTGCCATTTTCATTTCTGTGAGCCACGTAAGTGATGATAGCTCCTATGAAAACAATGTTCGGGAGATTGGCCAAAAATAAAAACAATCCACGAAATCTGCAGTGTTTGGGGGTCGCTGAGGACTCCCAAACGTAGAGCAACGTAGGGTCTGTGGTTGTATTTGCCTAAAGGCACTCCTTAAAATACCAGTTTCTATTGTTCTATATCCACTTTTACAGGTAAAAACACCTTTAGGGTAACACCTCAGGAATATCCAGATTTCAAAAGAGATTCATTAAAAATTCTGAAATCAGTAAAAATCCTGACAAATCTCACCCCTGCACAAAAATACAAAAATGGCAAACATACATGTACACCGTACATGTAGCATGACTTGTGTGCGAGATATATGCCTAAACATTGTGAACACGTACACTTGCCATACCTCAACAAATCAAATCAAACGTCTATAAATGCATTATTATGCAGAGCAATGCTGTGCAGTTTCCCGACTGTTATTAAAAGCCTTGCTTTATGGACTGCTTATTAATGCAAAAAAGAAAACTAAATAAATGGTTAGTACAAGCAGCTGGGATAACACACACACCTGGACACCTGTCCACTTAAAAGGTGGACTCATGTACCTTTGGTAAAGACAAACAAAAATGGATTAGTTACCATCTGATGAAAGCTTAGTGTTTATGAAGATGGTTCTGATACCAATCCTCCTGTAAAATATTTCCATCTAAAATGCTGTTATCTTCAAGAATATTCTATCTCAGGACCTCCAAAAATGCTGTGGCTTATTTCAATTCCAACAATCAAAACACTGTACACCCAAATGAACGTGCTCAAAAATCTTCCTGTGACTCAGATGACGGACCGAGTTCAAACTTTCACAGGTTTGTTATTTTCCTGTATATGTTGAATCCCAAAAAGTATGAACACTGCCTGAAACTTGTCAGCTCATATATCATACCTTTAATTTGAAGAGGCAATCTTTTAATTACAAACCCTCCTTTATGTCAATCCTTACTTGCATCTGACAAATACAATTTTACTACTTTCCCCACCCCCCCCCCCCAAAAAAAATATTTTTTTAAAACCACCAAAAACAAATAACAGTATATGCAGGTAAACCGAAGTGGTTTAAAGTACACGTAGCTTCTGGCTGCAAGTACACAATCAGTGAACAAAATCTGGCCAGAAGTAGACACGCAGTATCCTATTTTTACAGAGAGAGTAGATAAAGATTTTTATATTCTTCCTGTTTATACCAGCGGTGGGATATAAATCCAGCGGTGGGATATAAATCCAGATTTTTTTACATTCGGTTTGAATTCTGGCTTTGATTTTGGAAACCGGATATTGGAAAGCAACCTTAAAAATATAAGCCTTCTATTTTTTGTGTGACACAGGCTAAAGAAAACAACTGGAACATCCCTCCAGTTTGCTCCATGGTCTCTGATTGTAACTGCATTCACTTGCTAGTGGTCTTCTTGGTATATGAATAGCCTGCCTATCCATTTATTTTTACATTACAGCCCTGGAGTGTTTTTGTCAAGGTCCAGTGGTCACTGAATCCTGCAAATTATATCCAGTCATTGGGAGGGCTTTTCATTCCGCACCTCACATTTTTTTATGAATTATTTTGGAGAAGACGAATAGAAAAACAAAAAGCAAAACAGGAAAAAAAGAGGTGGCTCCGAAAAAAAGAAAGTGGGTGGGAAAGCAAAAAAAATATGTTATTCTGCCTTACATCAAATTCAATCTTTATTAACGGGCTCTTCTTATTTAACATTTGTTTGTGATTTCATGACTCTCCTATCCAACATCCTTACTGTGTCAAAACTAAGACCTGTATGTACTGTATGTGTAGACAGGTACAGAGAAGATGCCAAGCTTTAAAAACAATGGACAGATTTGCTATTGAGATTCATTTTGTAAATTCTTAAAATCTACAAACTGAACTTTTTTGAATGTGCTGATGCACCTAGTGAAGTTTGAATGGTATGCATTTTCCAGGGGTGAAATTTGAGGAAAATTAAAAAATCCACGAAAGATTCAGAAGCTTTTAATTATTGCTGAAAAACACACAAGAAAACTGCATTTTCTACCCAAAAGATACGGTTCAGAACTGCCAAAAACAGGGTTATTGGAATTAAAAGGAGACTGTTTCAAGGCTGCAGAGGTCATTTTGGAAGGACGACAACAATTTAAGGACCAACAAATCTTCAGGAAAGACGTCTCATCAAAAATCCTGAAATCAGGAAAAATTCGGAGAAATCTTACCCCTGGTTTTTCCTTATGTTCATTGCTCTTCCATATGTGGGCTGCACTGAAATCCTTCCAGATTTGTTAATTCTGACATGAATCACCATCCGCCAACACATGTACATGTAACTTCCAAATACTCCCATGTGTCTTCATGTATAATCAAATTCAGTATTATCCCAGAATACATGTAACTCATGCTACATGTATTGTATAAGTTACTCTGATAAGCTCATACCTGTTTTGTTTTTTTCCCGCTGGAAGAATTTCCTTGTGTTTCCTTGTTATATGCGTACATTTTATAGCGAGTACCATTGTAGAGGTGGGGGAACCAAACATTTTCCACATATTTAGTTAAAAGTCATGGTTTTGCACTCAAAGGAAGCTAATTACCTGCAGGTTACAATTTCTGCCCATGAAAAATAACTTACGGCAAAATATAATAAAACAAAATATGTGGAATTTTTTTGGGTGTCAACCCACATGTATCACAATGAAGGTACAATCGATTTTGTTAAAAACAAATTTTATGAAATAATTGTATGAAATACGTTTTGTGAAATAATTTTTAGTATTGAATTTTCTATTGAATAATCTTTTTAAAATGGAATATAGATTTTTATGGGCAGACCTCTACTTGGCCTACTATACTATACTATGGAGGGAAAAATCTTTCATTGTATACCTTTTAGGCCATTCAAAAAATGTGCAGTTAATGTTCACAGCATTAAGTAATTCAGATATATTTCCTTGCAAGGTGCTCTCATGTAAGGACAAAAATGACATTCTTTTGCAACAGTTCAAAAGGATTGCTAACTCCATACTACACATACATATACATGTACATGTATTCTAGCTCAAACACAAATAATCTTTGTGCACAATATCCTAAAAAAGAAGGTACACAATCCATATGCCATATTTCAGCAGTTGAACAACAGGAAGTTTGAAAAAAAATTCTGCAACTAAATTTCCCATTGTGTGGTAAATGTATACACCCGGTCGTCGACAGTACACCATAGTACACCATAGGAGAAAGGACATCTGGGTGTATGGGCGTGTTGGGGTATTCAAACCGTGGACGAAAAATGCCGGAAAACAAAAGAGAACAATATCGTCTGCGATTCCCAGCATACATGTACATGTACGTCCACGATTGGGATTGTGTACAAAACTTATGGAGGTCTTACGAAAAAGTTAAAGTACATACATTGTACAAACAAGAGGAACAATAGGACGTCCACGTTTGGAGGTCGATACACGAACTTGTGTGTATGTGTAGGGGAATTGGGGTATTCCAACTGTGGACGAAAAATGTTGGTGAACAAAAGAGAACAATATCTAATATGCAAATTAGACGCATGTGCATCAGTGTTACAAAACCAGCTCTTCCCAAGAAACTCACTTCCAAAGCTGTGATACAAGTGTGGCATGAAAACATACACCCGTGGCTTTTTAAAATGAAAGCCAAGCAATTTGTCCGTTTCGAACAGGCACATTTTGAACGGGCACTGCACTAGTCTCAGTAAATAATGGCAAAGACCATGCACATGTAATCTGTTATTCAACCGCTGTAGGTCGCTGCTACCATTAGTGAAAAGTGAAAGGGCATATCTGCAATGTACACGTAGGCATTTCATTAATTAAGCAGTAGGCTCTGGTTCTCAATAGCACACAAAAGGGCAAGTGCCACTCCCCAGTAGGCCTCGGTCTGTGGTGCCGTACATCATCCACAACCTCCTCAACCTCCATCCCACTGAAGGGATTTACCCTGGCTACTCAAGTTCTTGAATATGGATGACGGCCGTAGCCGCGGTTTGAAAAAGACCACCTGGCTGTTATAAGCCTGTTCGATATGACGATATTTCCCGATATTTCGATATTGTTTTCATATCGAAAATCGTATCGGCCCCTTTAAAAATAACCGGAATATCTGGGAATTCGATATACCGAAGAATATCGCGATATATGTTCTTTTTGGCCGCATTACGTGTGGATTTGTCCAGTTTACTTTGCTCGAAATTCCAGTTATTTCCAATTATTGGATATAGTATATAATGTATCATGATGTACCATGGAGGAATAAAAAAATACATACATGCACTAAATGTGTCTTTCTTTGACCATTTTCTAAACCCCGACATGACATCTCCGCTCCGCGCGATTTACCTTCCGAGCGATTTACCCTCCGCGCCGTACGTTGTCAAGTGCAAACAACGTCTTATTCCCAGTGTACAATGTACGTACGTACATGTACCTACACGCTTGCGATCTCAGCTTGAGATCGAGGGGTATGGCAATTGTTTGCAATAAGGTCAACCCCTGTAGCGCATCTGCGCGTGCGCGTTGCTTTGTTGCTAGCCTTGGTCAAGTGCAAGCAACCGCACTGAATGCCACCGTCTTTCCCCAGTGTACAAGGCACACGTAGTTAGGTGTAGTTACGTGTAGCGAACTGCGTCGCGTCTTGAGAAAAGATTAAAACACGTGCCGCGCATCCATTGTACATTGTGCAATGTCATGTCGTCTTCACAAAATATACGACACGATCGTTTTTTGACAGCTCGCATGTGATCGTCCATGGTATTATCATCTGTGTTACTAATCAACAATGCTGAAATAGAAACAAACGCTAGTCTTTCTGGAGTGCCATAAAGTAGCCAACTGAAGGTAAATGTCGTAAAACTCCAAATACTCAACGAGCGAAGGGAAGCTTTGTCAAACCGGCCCGCCGTTCCTGCCGCTCAATCCCGGCAAGCCCGATCCCGGCGGTGGCCCCGATCTTATGATGCCGTGGTGACTTCCGTCATGTATTTTTTTATTCCTCCGTTCTTCCGGTAATGAAAAAGTGACGCAGGGTTCGACCTTAACGCTGGTCCGCTAGACAAATTCTAGTCAAAACAGCGGCGGTCTAGTCAAAACCCTTTTCTAAGTAGTCCGGCGGTCTAGTGAAAACAAATTGCCAAGATAAGCTAAGCGCGCGCGTCTTCAGAGCCAGATTGTCAACAGCGATCCCCGATTGCGTGGAGTTTACTCTCACTTCAGCTAAGGCTGTTCGATATCCATTTATTTTGATACCGAAATATCGGCAGAAAAATATCACGATATTCGATATTATCGTGATGACGTCACTTTTTCATTACCGGAAGAACGGAGGAATACAAACATACATGACGGAAGTCACCACGGCATCATGAGATCGGGGCCACCGGGATCGGACAAGGCTTCCCTTTCGCTCGTTGAGTATTTGGAGTTTTACGACATTTACCTTCAGTTGGCTACTTTATGCTCTATGCTTTATGGCACTCCAGAAAGACTAGCGTTTGTTTCTATTTCAGCATTATTGATTAGTATAACACAGATGATAATACCATGGGCGAGCTGTCAACAAACGATCGTGTCGTATATTTTGTGAAGACGACATGACATTGCACAATGTACAATGGATGCGCGCCACGTGTTTTAATCTTTTCTCAAGACGCGACGCAGTTCGCTACACGTAACTACACCTAAACTGCGTGTGCTTTGTACACTGGGGAAAGACGGTGGCATTCAGTGCGGTTGCTTGCACTTGACCAAGGCTAGCAACAAAGCAACGCGCACGCGCAGATGCGCTACAGGGGTTGACTTTATTGCAAACAATGTACGTAGCCTCTGTTAAAGCCTGAAAGGATGGATTGCAGCAATAAGCGCGCGTGTATAACGATCACTGTGCAAACCTGCGTCTTGAGAAAAGGCTAGTCAAAAAGACGCGCATGCGTAGTTATAGTTTCAAAGCCGGGTTAGTGGGCAACACCGTGATTTGTAAGCAAGTGATTTCAATGTGGTATATATACGACGTTCGTGAAAAATTAAAATAAGTGATCTCAATGTTATTGTCGGGTGCAAAGTTGTGTGACGTTCTATGATTTGTAGAAGTATTTGCCGTACGCTAGAATTTCAGACTCATAAGAAAGTGGCCAGGAAATGCCTCAGATTGCACCATAGAGCATCTAAAATCAAAAATTTCCCGGGGACCTTAAGCGGGCCCCAGACTCCACGCCGTCGCCGTAAGGGCGTCGCGTACGCGCGCGCTCGCATTGTGTCTGCCGCCCTGCTAAAATTTCAGGCCGTGGAGTTACTGGAATTTCGAGCAAAGTAAACGGGACAAATCCACTCGTAATGCGCGATGCGGCCAAAAGGAACATATATCGCGATATTGTTCGGTATATCGAATTCCCTGATATTCCGGTTTTTTTTTAAGGGGCCGATACGATTTTCGATATGAAAACAATATCGAACAGGCTTACTCTCAGCTTGTAATAAATGTTTGTAAATACAGTGTACTTGGTCAGGTTACTTACAAAAAATGTAGCCTAAAAGGTGAAAAAAACATGCGGACCAGTGAAAATGCTGGCGGGCTAGTAAAAAGTCAACATTACTGGTCCGGCCGGCTAGTGAAAAAAAAAGTTAAGGGGAAACCCTGTGACGTCATCACGATAATATCGAATATCGCGATATTTTTCTGCCGATATTTCGGTATCAAAATAAATGGATATCAAACAGCCTTAGGCTGTTATCATCTACTTAAGTGCATTCCTGCGCATACTCAATCCATTCACGCTTCAACTACATGTACATGTATTGTTCTTGAATGGGAGTGTAATGAATAGACCAAGCTTTTTCAAGCATATGTTTCATTCAAACAAAAAAGGGGGGGGGGCTCCAAGTGCAATGAACAGGACAACTCTATCCATCTTTTCTCAGGTATGCCACAATATATACCCATCATCTCACTGCAGTAAGTTTCAAGAAAAGGTTTTATTGTGATCAATTACGACGGGGGCTTTTCAACAAAATGTACATTCCACGATTCATCAACCAAACCACAACGGAAACGTTCTGAGAGAAAAGAGGGAACTGGCAGGAGTGGGATTTGAACCTGCGACCTCCGGATTACCATACCGGTGCTCTACCAACAAAGCTACATGTATGATTGGTGTGACACATCAGACATGTCAGAGGCCCGAGTAAAATCAATAAGATAACCCTGAAATTTGTTTTTTGTAATAGTCTGAGCTGCTCTATAGCTGTTTTTGACAGAATATCCAAAGATCACCATTGGATTAACCCTAACCCTGCTAAATGCAACAGAATACACTAATCGTAAAAAAGTTGTTGCATTTAGCAGTCAAGGCATGTCTCCTGGTCTGATGCATTCTTTTGTAATTAGTATGATACATGTATAAGCCTCCAGCAACAAGGCTGGTACAGATGAGTTCACTGCACAGTGCAACATTGTATTTGGCAAGGTTCTTATTTCAGCTGTGTTGCATTCTGTTGCATTTGGCAGGGTGCTCAGAGAATACCTCATGGGGGTTAGGGTTAACGAAATTTGAATTCCGTCAACCCATCATTTCTGGGTTTTTTTCTTCAAAATGACAGTGGCTTTTCATAGTCTTTGATACAGGTAATACCACACCAACATGTACAATGTACCTTTTAACCCTACAGCCTGAATAATTTCTTAGGAGGGAAACTACATACATGTACATACATTATACATGTACATACATGTACATGTATACTGTTGTGGGTGGGGCAGGAGGGGGGGGGGGGTGTTTTTTTTTACAGAAATATCCTAGTGGGGTATTTTAAGAGATTCTTCTATAAACTGACTTCTATGACTACATTGTATCTCTTGGAGGTGCAGCTTCTTTTTGTTAAACAAAAAAAACCAAAAATAAATCACCTATGGAGCACAAGCAACAAGTGAGCAGGTCATCACATCTATTTGTATCAAACAAGCTACCAGAAAAACGATCATGTACGTACACAGAACATGCAGACAGACAAACAGGCAAAGTGCACATACAAACAGCATGCAACGCTGAAAGTCAGCAGACAAGCAACCAACCATGCAATTCCATGCAACATGCCCATGTGTGACAAAGGCCTTTTGAAATGATTTCCATTCAAGAGTTATGTTCTTAGGAATCTGTGTACATGTACTTGTACCCAAAAGTGCTATGCCAGAAATACAACCACATCTCTTGAATATTAATGAGGTCTGGGTTTGAATTCCACGTTTGGTGACATGTACGTGTACCTGTACTAGGCACAATACTGTCTATTGAAATGTAGTGAAGCCCATAGCTGAGTGTCATTTTAGGTATGCCCTTGGACTCTGTACCTACATGTACATTTACATACATGTGTAAATTACAGATGGTATCACTTTCATGAGAATTGAGATTCAATGTACCAGTGCATCCCATAATATGCACATGCACCCCTTAGTATTTTACAGTTGCATTCTACAGTTCATAATTTGGAAATCTCAAAGTTATCCTTTTATGCACTAAAAATCCATCCAAGTGCCAGAGTAGTTATAGGCAAAATATTTCTTCAAAGATATTTTTTTTTTTAAACAAAAGTTTAAATGGGGTAAAATTAGAAACGTTGACATGTGTACGACACACTGTGAGTACATGTATGATATGTATATTCTGCCATTTACATGTACACATACATGTATTTCACATACCTGTACACATACAATGTACCTCAATTATCAAAGAGCATCCATCCTTGCAAAAAGCAATGGAGTGAAGTTCCAGGCAAACCAGAAAAAAATATTAGTATGGGCTCAATTTAGAGTTAGAGTTGGAGTTAAGTTACAATGTACATACATGTACACTGTACATGTGCCTTTATTGTGTTAAATTTTGCTTTTAGCAAGGTACATCGTGTACATGTACATGAAGCTCTCTGGACCCTTTGACACTACACAAATCATTCGCCCTTAGATGAACTTGATACAAGTGTGAAATGACTGAGTTGAATGAAGGGTTGAAAAATCCAGATTCAATTCAGGCTGGCCATGGGTTCACCCTGGGGCAAACTCTGGGTTGACTTCAAACTGGGTTGACTTCAAACTGGGTTGACTTCAAACTGGGTTGACATGTACATGTACATGTACATGTACATGAGCGTTTTATTTTGCTCTGCGCAAACAACGCAAATGCGTACGCGTACCGCGCCGCAGATCATTTTTGCCGTGACGGTTTATAACCGTCATGGCGCGCTTAAGTTGTTTGCGTATGTTGTACTTCTGCGTTGCCTTTAGAGTACACTTTTAAAATTCACTCTATCTAATTTCATTATGTTCTTCAAACACGCACACGAATTCAAACTGTCTGCGCGTAGGAACGATTTAAAGAGGGTAATTTAATATAGCTCTATGGGCCACACCCATGTTGCACATACCAACAGGTATTTGTACCTGTGCAATACATGTATGTGTACCATACATTGTATGTTGTGTTGTCAATTACCAATGTCCTGTGTAAAATGTTTTTTTTACACTGACAAAACATAACAAACCACACTGTTGCCCTGTTATTTTCCTTGTTAGTCAAAGACTGAAAGTTTCAATAATGTCTCCTTATCAGAACTACATGCAGATGAAGAAATCTGTTATAATTTCAGTGAGACACTTTAAGTGCATGGTTCCACCTGACACCAAAGATTCATTTATTTGATTGCAGCAGCCTCTATGACCAACGAAAAGCCTACACGGAAATTTTATTGCATTAAGTGTAAGGAAAATCCATGGCATAATTGCCCGATTTGTTCATATTAAAACCCTCCTATAGTTATAACTATCACAGCCTATCAAAAACTCTGAACACCAACTCTCACAGTTTGTGTGTGTTTCAATCTGTCACTTGATAGGTTTTGATAGGGTAGCTGGCTCCATTTTAGCCTTGAGAACAGGAGGGTTAATTAAGATCCGCATCTATCATGGTAAACGTCTTGGTGGCATGATGAGCAGTTTTCTAAAACAAAAATACAAATCTTGAACAAGTAGCTTTGTTGAAGAATCTACCCAAAAATAACATCACTGCAACTGCTTTGAAACCAAGGGCAAGATACATGAAAGAGCAATTAGTAACGAGTCAAAATCAGTTTCTCTTTGCCAGCTCCTTTTTGTTAACCAAATCAATAAAGGATACTCAAGATTCATAGATGATGACATCATCTGCAGGGTTCGACCTTAACGCTGGTCCGCTAGACAAATTCTAGTCAAAACAGCGGCGGTCTAGTCAAAACCCTTTTCTAAGTAGTCCGGCGGTCTAGTGAAAAAAAATTGCCAAGATAAGCTAAGCGCGCGCGTCTTCAGAGCCAGATTGTCAACAGCGATCCCCGATTGCGTGGAGTTTACTCTCACTTCAGCTAAGGCTGTTCGATATCCATTTATTTTGATACCGAAATATCGGAGTTTTACGACATTTACCTTCAGTTGGCTACTTTATGGCACTCCAGAAAGACTAGCGTTTGTTTCTATTTCAGCATTATTGATTAGTATAACACAGATGATAATACCATGGGCGAGCTGTCAACAAACGATCGTGTCGTATATTTTGTGAAGACGACATGACATTGCACAATGTACAATGGATGCGCGCCACGTGTTTTAATCTTTTCTCAAGACGCGACGCAGTTCGCTACACGTAACTACACCTAACTACACCTAAACTGCGTGTGCCTTGTACACTGGGGAAAGACGGTGGCATTCAGTGCGGTTGCTTGCACTTGACCAAGGCTAGCAACAAAGCAACGCGCACGCGCAGATGCGCTACAGGGGTTGACTTTATTGCAAACAATGTACGTAGCCTCTGTTAAAGCCTGAAAGGATGTATTGCAGCAATAAGCGCGCGTGTATAACGATCACTGTGCAAACCTGCGTCTTGAGAAAAGGCTAGTCAAAAAGACGCGCATGCGTAGTTATAGTTTCAAAGCCGGGTTAGTGGGCAACACCGTGATTTGTAAGCAAGTGATTTCAATGTGGTATATATACGACGTTCGTGAAAAATTAAAATAAGTGATCTCAATGTTATTGTCGGGTGCAAAGTTGTGTGACGTTCTATGATTTGTAGAAGTATTTGCCGTACGCTAGAATTTCAGACTCGTAAGAAAGTGGCCAGGAAATGCCTCAGATTGCACCATAGAGCATCTAAAATCCAAAATTTCCCGGGGACCTTAAGCGGGCCCCAGACTCCACGCCGTCGCCGTAAGGGCGTCGCGTACGCGCTCGCATTGTGTCTGCCGCCCTGCTAAAATTTCAGGCCGTGGAGTTACTGGAATTTCGAGCAAAGTAAACGGGACAAATCCACTCGTAATGCGCGATGCGGCCAAAAGGAACATATATCGCGATATTGTTCGGTATATCGAATTCCCTGATATTCCGGGTTTTTTTTAAGGGGCCGATACGATTTTCGATATGAAAAAAATATCGAACAGGCTTACTCTCAGCTTGTAATAAATGTTTGTAAATACAGTGTACTTGGTCAGGTTACTTACAAAAAAAGTAGCCTAAAAGGTGAAAAAAACATGCGGACCAGTGAAAATGCTGGCGGGCTAGTAAAAAGTCAACATTACTGGTCCGGCTGGCTAGTGAAAAAAAAAGTTAAGGGGAAACCCTGATCTGATGACAATTTAATTGATAGTGACAATTTGGATTGTTGTGTAGCAGAATGCCATTGGGGTAGGTTAACTCTTTAGGCCAAGATTCACAAGCCTGTTCTTTCCTTTCACCAATAGCTACAGAGCGTTAGTTATTAATGTTAGATTACCTTGTTAGACAGAAACCAAGCAAGATTCAGGTACACGTACATTTGTACATGTATACGGATGATTTTTGGCGTTTCAGAGATCTGATTTTCACATGTTGATCTCCTCACTTGTTACAATAGACCGGTCCATTCACCCCACCCCTTTATTGTTCCATCAGAGCCGCAATTAATGTCCGACATGCGTGTCCGTACACATGTGCGTGCACTGTTGTGATTACAGGGGCGGAGCTTAACAGTTCAGTTTATTCTAATGGAGGAGGTTCTCAAACTTATAAATGCAGCAGTACATGCAAGGACAGCCGAAGGATGCTTGCTAGCCATTTCAGACAATACTGTTACCCGGGTAATCAAGGGGGGTAAAAAAAAAATTTACCCCGAGATTACCTGGGTAATATGGAGTGTTCACACTACACTTCTCAGGGTTAGAAATTATCTGGGCTAACTGCCTCAAACCCTAATTGCGAGGTGGGTTAACCCACCAATCTCAAGGTTAACAACGACCTCGATTCTCCGGGTTACCATCAGTGTGAATGCTCGCCGGGTTTTCTTCAAGCCTGGTTGATTGGGGGGGGGGGGGGGGGGGGGGTGTCACATTCGAGGGCTATTTCTTATGAAAAGCTAGATTCCCCTCTCCCCAACTATTCAATGCTGACATCATGGTAAGAAAAATAATTAAGATTTTTGTAAAGTATACAATTACTCTTACTTGCAATTTTCAAAGTGTAAATTACATTATGGTTCAGGATTTTGGGAGGGCAGAGGTCAAGCAATGCACATTCTCCGGGTTACCCCGGTATGGGTGCGTGCTGATGCGGGTAAGCTGAATTGCGAGGTTAATTTTGTAGTGTGAAACAAATTCTCCGGGTTAGTTTCTACCCCGGTAATGGACTACTACCCGGGTAAATAACAGGCCTTGAATTAGGTAATTTTTAGGGCAAGGCCACTTTGTCCTTGAATAAAGCAAAATTATGGAAGGCACCAAGGCCAGTAAGTAGGGCACCAAGGCCAAATTATATCTGCAGAAAGGGCACGGCATTGTTGATTTTTTTCGTTCAAAACATATTTAACTAAAGAGTAAGAGTAAGACTATAAGGCCAAAAACATACTGCTTCCGATCACATGGGTATTCAATTATATATGTGAATTTCAGCCTAAACTATTTCCGTTTACGCTACGAAAGCTATAACAAAAAATGGCAAAAAAAATGATCAAAACTTGCCTTAATTAATGTCAAAAATATTTACGGTCGATAATTCTTAAAAATCATGGAGAATTTAGGTCGTACACATTACTATGCACAACACTGTCCATTTATCGTACGGTGGTAAGCGTGCGTGATGCACTTTGTGTGGCGGGCGATGAACCTCGTGTTGCGGTAGGAAATGTCGGGGAAACACGCTGCGGTGTACGAGCGGTACAACCTCGAAATAAATTCATG
Organism: Hippasteria phrygiana; assembly: GCA_037893225.1. Taxonomy (NCBI): domain Eukaryota; kingdom Metazoa; phylum Echinodermata; class Asteroidea; order Valvatida; family Goniasteridae; genus Hippasteria; species Hippasteria phrygiana. The sequence continues at coordinate 357,569 of JAZGUH010000178.1, forward strand.
AACACGGAAAATGCATACACAGACAAAATAGATCAAGTTCTGTGAATTAACGTGCAGAAATCTTCTTTCTCTGTCGAATTTTTTAGCCTAATTATTCATCAAAACTTTTGACAATCGGAACACCGCGTGTTGTGACCAAAGTTCATGAAGTTACTGTATGTAGCGCGCCGAAGGCGTGCTTCGTAGCGCCGCCTACAGGGCGCATTTCCTCGTACACGAACATCGATGCGTATTGTGAGGCGCACACGTGCAAGTACTGAGAAAAAGAAAGTCAGTTGACTGCACGTAAACGTTGCCGTACATGTACATACTCCTGCTGATTTGTGTGTACGTACGAATACACACATTTAATCTTGCGGTGGGGGTGTTGATGCTTGAAGTATCGGCATACTCCGAAACTGGACTAGATTCAGTGTGTGTGCAAAGTATGTGCATATGCTGCAAGTATTGTGTGCATGTGATTCTGTACGATCGCCAATGTGTTGTGCAGCAAGATTTTATGAAGGGCTGGCATGACATCGAAAAAACAAATGAATTGTAGTGGCTGTGTTTTTGCAAAAAGGGCACAGCGGCCAAGGTAAATATGGGGCAAGGCAAAACTGGCCGTGAAGACGGAGATTTTTTGTGGGGCACCTCGGCCAGTAAGAAGGCAACGACGGCACTGGCCGTCGTGGCCGTCGTTCATTTCAAGCCCTGAAATAATTACCCGGTAAGTCCAGAGCAGTGTGAAACCCCTATACATGTAGATGCATTGGTTAAAAATTTACAAACAAACAAAATAGAAATGAAAGTATTGATAATGATGATGATTGATGATTCATGACATTTATCGCAATGAATGTGGTGATGGTGATGCTGGCAAAAGCGCTGGTGGTGATGATGGTGAGTTGTGACGACAAAAGTTGACAACGGTGATGACAACCGCAGTGCCCAACATGACAGCCATGATGATGTCATCGACTATGACGACACACAATGACTGACATACATGTACATGTATGCATTCTCAATTCACCAATTAGTCCGTCACTGTGACAACCCACTGGCATTGAACACCGAAATTGCTAGAATTTCTTTGAACCAGTGATGTGTAAATGTATCTCCTATTATCTGTCAAAATGTTCTTAGAAAAAAAAATCAAAAGTATACTTTCTAATACTAGAAGCTTGCAAGCAGTACACAACATTTGAAGAAAAGTGCTGAAGAATATACAGTAAAGTCCAATGGCACTGCTGCTGGTATGGAACTTAGTATCGAAGCCACCGGAAGATTTAAAACAATGCTAACAAGTGTGAATAAGGCATCAAGAGTTAATCATCCACAACTACAAATTAGAGTCAAGGTTATACATATCTCGATTTTCTAACCTTGCCATCAGCTCGACCGCTCTTCTGGACAGAGAGAAAAGGAAAAAAAGATACACATGCAAATAAATTCCAATTAAAAAAAAATAACAAGAAGAATTAACAAAAATAATCCAAATTATAAAATGTATCATCTTTTCAAATCGACAAATGAAGTACTGGTTTACATGTACTTTTGGATACCAAAATTTTATGTGACAGTGCCCTCAGTAGGTCAAAATTAGACTAAGCCAGTATGACAGACGAAAGACATGTACAGTGTAGGCACAATTTTTTCAAACTACAAAACTGCCATTTGCTCAAGACAGATCTTAAACAACATGTGTAAATGGTCTTAAAAGCAGTACAATCAAAGTTTTCTGCTTTTCCAGAATACAGATGGAAATCACTAAAACAAAAGTAAAACATAACTTTAAAAAACAACAATTTGTGCTGCATAAGTTTCTTCACAATTTTGTTACATTTTTGGTTAATCTTTTTCGGCAAATTTAAGTAGCTACGATTCCCATGTCCGAGTCTAAATATCCAATTGGTGGGTAGTTTCTTTGGAATTTGTTGGTCAGTGAAGAAAATAGGGCTGTTCATTTTCGAATAATTTAGCATTCGATTATTCAAGACTGGGCTTGACGGAATATTCGAATATTCGATACTTGCCGATCAAGTCTTTCAGGCGTCTGCTGCAACTGCATGCCGTGCCGGTAAAAAGTTGCATGCAAAGCACGCCGGTGTTTTACGTGCGGTGATCGATATTAGAGACCACCCGATGGAAATTGTTTTGCATTGTATCAAGATCATTACAAGTACATATAATGTTCTGATAACAAGAAACCAAACTCCAGCCCGAGTTTTTGCAATAATTAATTTAGAAGTGTCAATGGTTTTACGGTCAGATACCAGCCAAATTAAATGGCAAGCTTTCAACGTGACTGTTCACCTTATTAAATGATTGGTATCTAGGGCATACATGTACGTGGGATTTTGTGGATTTAAAACAAGAAAAGTATTCATGTCTATTAGGCATGGGCGACTAGCGCGACTATTAAAAGGCATTGGTAATCGCGACTATCAATTTTCAGACAGTCGACTAGTAATTATTCGGCGACTAGTGTTCAGCATGTCGCGACTAGTTTACAAACCACATGGCCGCGCGACTATTAATAGTCGCTACGCAACGTGTGCTGCATTCCGAAATGACTCGACTAGTCACAGCATACTGCACGCACTGGCAATTCACAAGTGCAATCACCAGACACTCATTGAACGAACGTACACTTGGCTGTATGGGTGTATTTACGCACGTGGCGACAGGAAGGGCCAATGCGGTAATATTACGTGTATAACACGTATTTTTTTGTACAGAGACGTAAATGTACTGTACACACCACGTGTCTGCAGAGTTTGTTACATACATAACGAAGAAATAAACCTCCATGTACATGATGTGTCAACCCAATTGTCACTTGTCAGGAGATCTTTGTAGCAGAAAAACCGGGCCGCTAATAAATGTGTTCAACGAGTATTTTTTTACCCAAGATTTTTTTCGACCAAGCGACTCTCCTTCAAGCCGAAAAAATATGAGAACCATAGAAATAGAAAGGGACGCCCTGATGACCGCCAAAATGCAACCCCGATTTGCAGAAATATTATTATTCATGTTCGGGGCGAACCCTGGTGCTCCGATTTATTGTAAAGCATGAGGATTGGTTTGGTTTTTTTCACAGGTGGAATATGCATGTACATGTACATGTACATGTACATGTACATGTACAATGTACATGTACAATGTATGTGAAATGATTATTCATGTTTGGGGCGAACCCTGCTCCGATTCATTGTATGTAAAGCATGAGGTTTTTAATTATTTATTTCACTGGTAGAGTATGCATGTGCATGTATGTGAAATTATTATTCATGTTGGGGCGAACCCTGCTCCGATTCATTGTAAAGCATGAGGTTTTTTTTATTTCACTGTTAGAGTATTGCATGTAGGGCCTATATGAAATAAAAAATGTTTTCATATAGTAACAAAATACAATACACTGTGATCCAACCTTCTTTTAGCTTTATTTGTCACAACTTGTATCGATTTTATTTTACAAAATATGTATAGGCCTAATGTTTACCTCTGATGTTAATGGTGGATCCTATTGCGTTCGGGTGGACTCCATACAACATCATTAAATGCAATGCCACGCAACGACTTCCCAGGGTCAATTTTTAAATTAAGTTCCCCATATGAATTTCAAGAGTATTATCAAGCAGACAGTTGTCTGTAAAAAAAAAACAGGCACAATATTTCTTTTATGAAAAGTATTATAGAGACTTTATTTCCCTTCATCTACTACCCCCCCCCCCCCCCCCCCCCCACCTGACAAAATGGAAGGATCTGAATTCACTAGGCCAGGCATGCGGCTTGCCCAGGCCATGGAGGAGACTCATGCACAACGGTCGCTTTGTATACACCCCTGAGATGTCGACAATAGGTGGCTGAACGATAAGGGCGTGCGTTGCGGCTGGCACGGCGGGGCATGCGAAACTGCCAAGCAAGCTAGCCTTGTTCCCGCAAGGACAACTTGTCCATGTAAGCAACCATTTATATAATTCTTTGCAATGATGATTCGTGAATCATTTAACATAATATCAAAATAATAGCCATTTGATCTTACAAAACTGACTCATAAATTTTCATAATCCGTTTAGAAAAGTATAAACACGAACTGCCTCAAATTCAAGGGCAGACCCACACGTATGGTTGCATTCTCAGCGGTATTAATGGATAAATAAACAATGGTAATACTAGTCGCGACTATTTTTTAATAGTCGCCGCGACTATTGAAATTCACTAGTCGCCGACGCCTAATGTTTATACAGTTTATTACCCCTCATAACCAAATAAACATAAAAGTATAACATGTATCGCAAATGTAGCTTTGTACAAAGGAAATTAAATTCAAATGAATTAAATTGTTAATTTGTCACTCCAATGATCCGAGCTATAAACTAAAGGCCATGCTCTACCTTCTCAAAAAAATTCAACTTCTTAAAAAGAAATGCCCCAAACCCTATGTGCAACAACATCCTGGGCTTCCAACATCCATCAGTTGTTGAAGTGAGCAGGCTGCCCATTGCAACAACCTCCAACAGCTACATATATAAAACATATACACAGTAAAACAAAAGGTCTAACTGTTTACTGGTGAGATTCATAAGAACTGTGTACTTGTTGCTCTGTGTTGAGCTCTGCAGGAAAGGTAGACCCCTGTAGTAGGAAACCAGTCTCCAGCTAGATCATAACATCCTTTTCGTTGGTTGATTGATAATTTTATAAATCTGTTTTTTCTTCTTATTGTAACACGTGTACTTTGCCACTGAGTATGACAGTCTCAATTAGGGCTATGCAAGCGAACCGGGTATCGACTACCCAACTGCTAATGTCAGGAACCGGTTCCAGATTATGGAATCGAGTACCTGTAACCAAATTAACATATATTACTTAGTAATTTCTCAGACAATGAAAAACGGTTTTTGAATGTCATTTGTGGGGAATTTTCAAAATGAAATCCAGGGTACATGTACATAAAAAAAAACCAGATTAAACATTTATGACACCTGCAAAAATGCAATTTACACTGTAAAGCTACAGAGCTCACTGTACACACTTTGCATCTTGCTGCATTAATTAACCCTAACCATCCCTAACCTGCCAAAATCAAACACCCCATTGTGTTGAATTTTGTGTGATTGGGTACTGTAGAGCCTTGGCACCATCACTTTGCATGGGACTTGATGCCCTGATTTTGTCTAAGTACAAAGAATGTGCCATTGGTTTGCTACACAGTGTTGGAGTTTGTGTGGTTAGGGAAGGATTCTAGTAAAAAGGCTTGGGCTGTTAGGGTTAATACACAGATTTGGTAGTATTAACATGCGGGGCCTTTATGAACAATATAAACAGCAATTTCCAAGATTTGGGATTGGTTTCTGTAATGGGTACCCGTTGCTTGTTTTCAATACCCGATTCCTGTACTACCCGTAAATGCACACCCCTAGTCTCAATGGGCATGATGGGGAGATCCCAGCTTCACCTCTCTGCCCACCTAAACACACCCATCATTATGACATGCTTAGCAACGGTAAAGGCTTACATGTACAAAATGTATATCTGCATCACAGAAATAGGCTAGTGTTGCTAAGCAACAAGGACATGAAGGTAGTTATTTTGAATGGCACAACTCCCTGTGCAAATGAACTGGCCCTAGTCTGTCAAATGCTTTTAAAAAAAATTATCTCCTGACAACAGTGCCACCACTGACTTGTCCAGTGTTCTGAGTTGCACTGGGCAAAATGATCAGTAATTTTGTTGCCATTGATTATGAAACATAATAATGCATATTGTATGCTAATCATGTCTTTTACCAATGGCATAAGTACACGTAGAAGATGTGATTAGCATATTATACCCAGCTCTGGAAAAATATTGTAACAGGTTTAAATTATTGAAACTGGTTTAACCTCATTTTTTAATAATTGTTTTATCTTATCACCAAAACGTACAGACTGTATAGTACCAAAATCAAGGCGTTCTACAAAAAAAAAAAAAAAAAAATAAAGAAAAATAAAGAAAAACTACACTAACATGCCTACATTTGTAAATACAGCTATGACGGCACAATTGTGCATTTCGCCGCGAATCTCACTTTTAAATAAGCTCACTTTTTGCTTCCCGACTTCAGAGTTTCAAGACTTTTTATTCATGTTAAATTCTTTGCCAGAAGAGATCATGTACTGAACAAAAAACTTGATAAAATATGAACGAAATGTGGTCTTGTTTTTTACATACATGTGCTCTGTGCTATGAATAGAGTTGGCATTTGGCTCCACATGTACATGTACACGTGTACATGTACACTGTAGTGTGATTTATTAACCCGTTGAGCACGATATTTTACGGGAGACGTTGGGGTGTTGCGGCGGTTCTGGCAGCCAAGCGAACGGCTACAATGTGTTTGTGCAGTCAAGCATGCATACACAATAATCCAACAATGGATTGAAACTGCACAAACAGCAGCCAATGGCGTCATCTGGCCTGGTGGCACTTTTTTTTGCACCATATGGCGTCATCCGTACGCAAGGGGTTAACCATTTGAAAGAAATACATGTAGTATTGCTTTTATGGATGGTAAAGAAAAAAGAAATATATCAATCGACCGACCGACCGACTATCCCTCCGGATTCTTCCCATTTTTTGGGCATTGTGTGCTGTAACAGCTTTCCTGGTTGGGAGAGTGCACGTGTACATTGTAACAGCTACTTGTACATGTACATGGTTGAATGTTGCCGTGATTAACGCATCATGAATGCACATTATAGAAGTGTACCACAATGTACACCTACAAATGTACATGTATGTATCCTGCAATCCGACAATACCAGGCCCCCCACATCTTTATAATGGAGAGGCCAATGGGGTATTAATGGCAACACATTACTTGCCGAGCGAATACACCTGCAGAACCCAATAATGGTTTTGCATATCCATTTTGTACATTGGGAACTTTTTGGTCGCTTCTGTAAGTTCTGCGGTCTACTGTATACAGGCATGCAACTCTTCAATTAATTTCCAAAAACGCGGAAAATAAAAAGCGAGCGCTTAGTGCTAGCATGAAGCTCTTACAACGTCGTGCAAACATGTACATGTAGGTATAGTGTCTGTATCCCGATGTATTGTATTGTATTCATTTACGCGAGAACAAAATGCGGAACCAGACTATTAGTCTATAGTCGATTGAGGGCGCTATAGCGACTAGTTCATACAACGGCAAGACTATACATGTAGGCGACAGAATGTGTACGGAGTCTGTGTCCTGCACCTTTCTATGTAATATATGTTTATACAAAATACGGAGCCAGACAATGTGCGCTAGCAATATTGGTCATGTTGGTGGACGATTCCCGGGTCGGCACGGTGGGAAACGAGATGAAGAGCGGATTTTGTTCATGGTCGGATATTTAAAAAACGCGGAAATCTGCGGATCCGCGGAAAAATTGCATGCCTGTGTATACTTGTGCTAATTCTGTATCAATCAATGAGGCTTGTAAGACTGGTGTTATTTTGAGTACTGCACTTTGTGTTACAGTATAACCCTGACCCTGCTGAATCCAACAGGATCCAACAATTTGATAATTATGTTGGACCCTGTTGGATTCAGCAGGCAACAGAAAAATATGTCACAGTTGGATTCTGTTGGATTTAGCAGGCAAGCCATTTTTTGCCATGGCGGCGTGAAACGCGCCGTGGTCTACTGCTGCTTATGCTGGTCGTTGGGTGGGTTGGATGGTGGATGGGTGGGTGGGTGGACAGTTTACTAGGGTGTATATGTTTCCATGCCCTGTGTGTATCACGGCTATCAGTTGGGAATGGTGTTTTATTAACACTGATGCGCATGCGTCTAATTAGCGTCTAATTAACATCTAATCTACATATTAGATCACTTCCATTGCATTGCAAAATTCGCGGTTGTACGGTTCATGGACCAGTGAAGTTTTAACACGTATACCTGCCGTGGGCTGTACCACTTGGTACTTGTTTTATTTTTAGCTACCCAACAACTTGGCATGTTGGACTGTGTTGGACTGCATTGGATTGAGCAGGAAACTCATATGAGTCACCGTTAGACTCTGTTGGATTTATCAGGGTAGTCCTGGTGAACCGTTAGGGGGTTGAAAAAAAAAAAAAAGTTCCAGTAATATGTATTGCACTGTGACACAGTACAATGCACCACATTTTGTTTAAATAAAAGAACATTTCCAGTTTTTATACAGTCATTTCCTCCTCAACCTTAATTCCAACATGCACGCAAATGAAAATATGCATACACCGTAAAAATTACACATTTTAAAAAATGTCAGTCTATTTTTAACATGTTATTGGCCAACGAAGCCAAATATTGATCTATTTTTTTTCTTCTTGTGTTTCTAAAGCCGTGTCCGCACTGGACTTTTTTTTGGAAGGTTTTACCGAGACGATGGTAAAATGAAAAATGGTCAAATGTGACCACTGTCCGCACTTGGACTTTCGACATTGGAAAATTTTACAGAGACTATGAGCAAGTTCGGTTTGGCGACTAGAGTGACTAGACTTAACCATAGTCGATCTAGATGTCACCCGAACGCTGCGCGGTTTGACTAGCTAGTGCAACTGGATCAACCTAGCTCCAGACCATGGTTTCTCTAGTCACTCGCGAGTTACGTCACGGTTTCAAAATGGAGGATCGGTAAGCTGGGCAAGTTTTGCAAACGTTTACGATAATTTGTTGGTTTTGTCCAATGATAATAACTCTTTGCAATAAGATAATGAATTATTTATTGCACCAAAGTTAAGTAGAGAAAATAATAGAAATAAATAATAGAAAATAGAAATGACATGCAAACATTTGCTTCGTTAACAACTAGCAGACGACATTCTTTGCAGTTTGTTGTTGCTGCGCACTAACTAGATTTGACGTAGTCGATCGACTAGATGCGTTCGAGTAGAGGACAGACCACGCATGCGTTTTTTTAAATAGCAAATTGACAAAAAGGACTAGGTCAGCAGCACCCGAACTTGTTCCATGGTAGAAGTAACCGAGCTGTCAATATAACGACTCATGAGGGCGCTTTGCGTGACCTTTCTACATTGACGCGATTGACCCAAATCATGCATGCCTTTTCATTTTTCCGGCCGATGTGTACACGTAGCCTACATCTTTAGCACCAACCAAACTTCCGACTGTATCAATAATAAAATCCGCCATGATTGCGACAAAAGAGGAACAACGCACTGTAATTTGGAAACTTGCCACATGTGCACCGTACCGCGGTGAAACAATGCAAAACGCATGCGTGGTTTCCCTGTGAAGCATGACCTTGCGCTCGGGCCGGATGTACGCTTTCCTGAGCCGCTTTTACCGACTCGCACTGTCCGCACTGGACTTATCGTCTCAGGAAAAGTTACCTGGTCAGTTTTCCTGGGCAGCAGTTGCCAGGTAGAAGTAACTGCTGGACTCAGGAAAAGTAACTGAGAGGAAAACGTCCTAGGCTGTCCGCACTGGACTTAAAATGGGAAAAGTACCCATCGTCTCGGTAAGTTTTACCAAAAGAAGTCCAGTGCGGACAGGGCTTTAATGTCCTTTTTGTTTCTGTATACATTTAAACAGGACTTAATTTTTTTATCACAGTCAGGCAGTTACCAAATTAACGTCCCGTGTGAGTCTTAGGATGAAGGTTTTAGTCGATCAAATAATTAGTCAGATTAGGAAAAAAATAAACACAGACTGTTAGACCAGGTTGAGGGCTAGGTTTTTGAGGGTTACATGCTCACATACAAATCACAGAATTGTTGATGTTATGAGTAAGGAGCGTACAAAGGAAACAATTTAAGCAACAATTGGGTGTGTAAACAGAAAACAGCATATCTCAAAGAGTAGACCCAAGATGTACACATACTTATGTACATGTACATGAACCTGTACGACAGAACAATACTATTGATTCTACAACATTACACACCAATCTGCACTCTTAACCCTAACCCTGCCAGACGCAGCACAGTGCATCTGTGGTGACAGCTTGACCTTGCTGCACTCTGCACACAAGTCAATGTGACAAAGTATGCAATCTGATGCGTCTGGCAGGGTTTCTAGCCAAAATACCCTGGAGGGTTAGGGTTAAAGAGGACGTTGATTGCTAAAAGAAATCTGCATCATTTTGTATTTTTGTGTGGATGAATGTACATTACAATAAAGCAGGCAATTATTTCTACCATAAAAACAACAAAGTTACTTTTGAGAGCTGTTGTTAGCAAGTCCTTTTATGTCTAGCACTAGGCACAAAAGGGGACTTTGTCTTATGTCAGATTTGTTTGCTGCCCACAGCGATGAGTTTTTGACAAATGGCACCAGCGGGCTAGACTTGATAAATATGGCTCTCAAAAGTAACTTTTTTATTATTTCATCACATAAATAATTGGCTGCTTTCTTGTAATACATGTACACATTTACATAAAACTACAAAATGGTACAGATCTCTCTCAGCAATCAACACCTTGTTTAAAAGAACTGTTGGGGTGTGAACCTGGGTATATACTAGACCAGAAGCAGTAGTGCGCTTGGAAGGTGATAAATGTACACGTATCTGTACATTGTACATCTGTGCATGTACAAATGTACATCTGTACATGTACATGGTAGTTGGTACATGTAAAGGGTGCTTTCCACTCACGGGAACATTTGCCAACTACGTAAAACAAATTTCCATTGGATGTGCAAAAAAAACTTGCTAACGTTGGCGAACATTTGTGTTGTTCCCGTGAGTGGAACGCACACCTGGTGTAACCGCAGGAATAAGGCAATTGTGGTTAAAGTCACCCTAATTTTCAGCATTTTGAAGAATTTGCTTGGCCTCAGACTATACAAGCACTCGCAAAACACTCCAGACTGAAATAATCTGTAGTTCGAGTTCATGGTGCAAAATAAAGACAACCTACCGACTACCCCAAAGAACCATAGACAAAAACTGCAGGTTTCCCCCTCCCAATCCTTTACATGAGAGGGCCGCCCTACCTCTATGTAAGATGAGCCTCACTGTTATTTGTTAGTACAACAATAGGATACAAAATCCAAGACAAATGGCGAATTAAACTCCAGTAAATATGACAGTCAATATACCTGTGCATAATCACATACATGTACCTGTATACATGTACAATGTAAAGCGGGAAAGATTTTACTTTAACCCTAACCCCCTAGGCATTTTTACGAGGAGGCTTCCTCAACCTGTCAAAATACTCAAATATTCCTGATGCATTAGGTATAACGCCCGGGTGCTTTTGCACAATGATCAAAAGGCACTGTGGGAAGGAAAGGGGAACAGTGTTTGTAATAGGGTTGTGCATCAGAACCGGGTACCCGACTACCCGACTATTCATGTCAGGAACCGGTTCCAGATTATGGAATCGAGTACCCGTACAACTTTACATTATAGCACAGGAACTTGAAAAATGAAAAAGGAAAGGTTTTGAATGTTATTTGTCGGGAATTTTCAAAATTAAGACACGACTACATGGGAAACCAGTACAGATTTAGTGTTTATGATGCTCAGGAAAATTGACAATAGAGGGAATTTACCAGTTGTGGTTTTTGTAGTCTGGGTATGGATAAAGAGCCTTGACGAGACATACATATACATCACTATAAATACAACTGTATAAAGCTTCTGTCTTTTGTGATATGCCGGCGCATGCACGTGCCGGAACATGTAATGGCGGAGTAGTGATCATGTTTACTAGACAGGCATAAGATTTTTCAGACTTTTGTCTGAAATCAGACTTTTGAATCTCAGAGAAAGACATTATTGCAACTTCCGGGATTGGAAGTTTTGGGTTGGGTTTCTTTCACGGGTACCCGGGTACCCGTATTTTTTCAATGGGGTACCCGGTTCTTTTACTACCAGTAAATGCACACCCCTAGTTTGTAACTTGTTCTTCCCACAATGCCTTTTGAATTTGACCATCGTGTAAAATCATTCAGGCGGTATACCTTGACAATGTCATTTTGGCTGTTCTCGAACAGTGCCTTCCCACTGGGAGAGGAACAGCATCGGGGAAGGGTGAGGGAAATAACTGATAGTGCATAATGCAAATAAACTTGGAGCAATAGTTTATACTTGCTGAAGTTCAGAATTTTTTCTAGACCTAAATGTAAAGTTACGATCATTGCAACTACGGAAAAAAGTGAGAACTGCTTTAAAACCCTAACCCTCCAGGGTATTTTGGCTAGAAACCCTGCCAGACGCATCAGCTTGTATACTTTGTCACATTGACTTGTGTGCAGAGTGCAGCAAGGTCAAGCTGTCACCACAGGTGCACTGTGCTGCTTCTGGCAGGGTTAGGGTTAAACACCAATGTCTTTGATAACTTAGCAGACTTGCTTGATCTTGATTTCTACCATAAGCGTAAAATGGAGCATTATGAAAACCTAGTCATGCTAGTACAGATGATATAGGCCTACATTGTACACTCAATATTTATATATTACAAATATGGAGTATCGATAAATAGCTAATAGGACGACCGTCCCATAGACTTGTGCACAAAATCTTGTAAACTTTAATGTAACCTAACCCAAATATTCCCTGTTCAAACCCCACGAAATTTGGTACATTTTCATTTTGCACCATCCTCTATCGATACAACTCATTTTCGACAATAAAATTCTCAATATTTAAAGAGGTTCTGCGTTAAGCCGACCATCAAACGGTCGCCCTAATGCCACCGGTCAACCTAAGGTCTGAAAAATCTTCAAAAACGGTCGACCTAATCGCGAATTAGTATGTATATCTGTATATAAATCATGAAGCTGGGTCCTGATATGACCGCTCCATATTGCAAGTCAAAAATCACTCATATGAAATGCATGTAATGTATCTCATCCTATGAATCTTTGTACTAACGTGCTTGACTATACACGCGTACAGGTATAGTCGCCGGTTCCTTTTTGTCACCACTCGTGTGTATGTACATACAAGTGGCAACAAAAAGGGCCCGGCGACTAGTCACGCACGTTATAGACTACAGCTCTTTTGTTTAAAAATGGGACACAAATTCAAGCTGTGAAACAGCTAGCCCAACAGCCCATCTCCCCGGTAGGATAGAAATATTCCTTCAAGAATGCGGCGCTAAATAGTCTCCACGCGACGCTGACTTCACAAACAAGAGGAGCAATACCCACATCAAGAACGTTCATCAACAGAGGGCACATTTTACAGTCGCCGTTACGGCTGTGGGTACGGCCGCGGCGACCGCCTGTAAATTGCGCCTTCTGTTGATGAACGTTCTAGATGTGGGTATTGCTCCTCTTGTTTGTGAAGTCAGCGTCGCGCGGAGACGATTTTGCGCAGCAAATATCTCCTGTTCTTAACATTCTTGGAGGAATATTTCTATCCTACCGGGGAGATGGACTGTTGAACTGTGGACGGAGATGATGCCAAGAATATTTATGCAGGTAAAGTGTGCTTTTTGAACCTCAGTTTCTAGCATAGGACTGTTTTGCAGTCTTGTGTGCTAGGACACCATATCATGGCGTCCTTCAGGACTATGAAACAGCCTATCAATGTATCATGCTTATGTTCATGATGTGCCATGTCTGTGCCTTCATTCCACATTTGCATTAACACGCAAGTGAACCTAGCTTAAGATTTCCAAAACTACAACGCTCCATGCTCGACGTTGATTAATAGCTAGTGCACATCTCTTTCCAGAACCATGTCCTTTGCAATATTTTCCTCGACAAGGCGAGAATTGTCATAAATCCTGGATAATAATAGTTGCTGAACTGTTTCCATCACTTGAAGGATAAATAAAACCAGAAATATTAACTACTTACGTATATTTTGGCTAAAATTGAGGAGTCTTTGTTACCAAAACGTCAACAAATCCGAATGTTTTTTCATTGCCTCATGCATACACATCTTCTTCCTGCTTTAAACATCGCCACCATGCAGTCATTTGAAGACATGTTGGTCGTGTCCCCAAACCCGCAATACTATCGCGAGATTGTATACGACTGTTTTATGTAATATTTAAATGTATAAATACTTTCATTGTTGATGCTTATCTCAACAAATATTATCAACACCAAACAGTCGTCTGGTATAGTATATATTGAACATGGAAAATAAAGGTGGTGGAAGCGTACCCGACCATTGCTAGGCGCTGGTGACAATGCGTGCTACTTAATGCAAAGTACCTGCATTGACCTGCATTTTGAGTGTGCTTCAGTGTGTGTTAACGAATCCAGACCTCCAAAAATTAGCTGTAAAAACGTGAGTTGTCATTATATTACTATTCACCTTTTCATCATTTGGTGCATATACATGTAGGTCTATACTTTATACTTTTGCAGTTATACTTCGATATTGAATATATTATAAGATTTTTCGTATCTGAAAAAAATTGCCATTTTTGCTAGTGCGTGTTTCCTAGCGTTATGTACAACCATAACGCTAGGATCATCCTAGCTAGCTAGACGTTGATACCCACCTCTCCGGCATTTTGCAGGCAGTCCAGCACTGAAAAGTTGTTGCCTCGAGCGTTCTTGCCGCATAAATTTATCACGTCTTCTCTGCAAGCGGGATGCTCGGCAATCCTTATTGGTCGATTTGAAGAGGGTTGCAAAGGTTTCAGTTTTTGCTGTTGCCATGCTTGCTGCTGGGGAAGTGGATTAAAGTTTTGCTGCTGCTGAGTGTCACCGCGCCACCGTTGCTGGTCAACTTGTTTATTTCCAAATCCAAGGCCTTGTTGTTGCTGTTGTTGTAAATACTGTGGTTTTACGTTTTGTATATTCTGTTGTGCAGCATTTATGGCCAGCCTTTGGTGATCCTGCTGCTGGAAATTTGGTCCACCGGCAGGCAACCCACCACCCCCGGGTACGTTGGCGGGCATGCCTGGCGCAGGGGCCCCTCCTCCTCCCTGACCCTGCATCATCATGCCCTGCGCACCACCAAAGTCACGCTGTCCGCCACGCCTGTCCACTTCGAAATTCTCGGCACCATTTCTCCGTCTCACATCTACACCGTCTAGTCCACCGACAGCCTGAACAATCGAAGAGAACAGACAAAAAGTGACACACGTTACAAGCTGAACACGTATATTTGACGCCATTTTGGCTGGTACGGCCTAAGAATAAATTACACACACACGACGCAACGACGCGTCATCAGATATAATAATCATGGCGATGGCGTGAAGTGATGACGTGCATCGTTTATATAGCGCCCTCTAACGTTACTGCACGATGATCACCGTCACGTGTACACGTTATGTAAAACAAATTGTACACACATTTGCAGAATATCGAAGTTATAAGAACGCAAAAGAAAATTCTTCATTCACAACTAAAAGTTGATTGCCTTTAAAGTTTTCCTTGTGGTATATTTGTTGAAAATAGAAGCGGGAGCTTGTGTTATCTTACTGGTTTTTTTTCACTGGTTCGAATACCGCTCCTGCCAGGGGGATGGGGGGGGGGGGGGGGTATTATATCCCCCTCATCCCACTTTTTGACCGGGGTGGGGGGGGGGGGGGGGGGGTTGGGGAGGGGTTATTGGATTATCCCCCTCAGATTTGTGTGGTGAGAAACAAAAAAGTGCTGATTTCGAGATTATCTTGTAACAGTTCCAACAGTAAAAACGGTAACCAGACCTTTGTATTTTGAACAACACCCCTATTGTCTTGTCTACCCCCTCTACGCCCCCCCCCCCCCCCCCCCCACCCCCACCCCCGCTTTTCGAATTTCTTTGATCGGCCGGGATTTTGGTCGCAAGAACAGGGAACTCGAACAGACCGCCCGAACTCAGCCAACGCGTGCGCCCGTTTTTGGATTGTTAACCCATTACATTTGGTCAATAGAGGGCAGTTTTCCGACGACTTTTCTTGAAAACGACAGCACACCCGGTGCCATCATTTCACTGTCAGGATGATTGAGACTAGTACTATTAACTTACAGTCTAGTAAGGTATTTCGTAATAATTCCGATAAAAAAATTGGAGGATTACCAATCGTGTAGACTATATTTATTTTATTTTTTAAATTTTATTTATTGTAATCTTTACCGAGGGTAGTCCGCTTTCCAAAGGAGCCCTTACATTGAAATTACATCAAAATAAAATTAGATTAAAAGATCACTAATACAAATAGACAAAAATAACATGCAAAATTTACACAAACATAAAAAAATATAAACAAATTAATAGACAAAATTGTGATACAGAATAGATAAAAATACCCAAATCAAATTAAAATGCTACAAATGACACAATAATAAACAAAATAATAACAGCAAAATATAACAATATTGCACTTATACGTAGATAAAATTCAGTTTGCATATAATTTAAACAACATCATGTTTCCAATACCCGCCCCAGCCCCTCATCGGGACACCCCCCGACCGCCAATCAGCATGCAGCCATACGCCCCATCAGACTCCCCCGAAACCGCATGTGAACCCACTACCAGGTCTATCCCAAGACCCTATGCAATGCCGAGCAGCCACGAAACAGTGTAATTTTTATACTGTCCCATCGCCGCCCAACACCACATGAAGCCCTAAGACAAACCCGGCAACAAATCCCCATGGAGCTCCAGAAAAGCCCGTCAGGCGTCCGACAAAACACAGTCGACAAAGGAACAGTCGAAATCTCCATTTGTTTGGAGCCAGTTGTCGTGCCAACTGACGTCAGACTCGGCATTATGACTTCTGACTATAGTGCCCACCCGAACAAAGACGCTGACAATTTGGGAAACCACCAACATAGGGGCAAGATAGCTCATTTGGTAGAGCGCGGGTACGGTATTCTGGAGGTCGCAGGTTCGAATCCCGCTCGTGTCAGTTTATACAGATGGCATCCGTGATTTACGGGAATGGCGAAACCCTCTAAAAAGAACCTTTTTGGGGAAGTAAGAAACAATGGGAAATTCCCTTCCGGCTCCAAATTACAGTGCCAACCAAATTATAACTCCATAGTTCAGCGCAAATACAGATTATCACTAACGAATGGAGTTAGGTAGCTCCGATTGAAATATACCTGTAGGAGTTCGAGGTTCTCAGTTGTTCTGGCAGAATATCATCCACATGGCAGCACTCACAGCGAAGTTGTGGCGTAGCATTCTTTTTGCCGAAAGGAGCTTTTAAGTTAAGTGCGAGATGTGGGTTGAATTAAATGCGGCATTGTTTCACGAATCACTGTAAAAAGTGGTGTGAAACTAATTCGTCAAGTCACTCTGTTCAGACTTTTGAAAACAAGGATCGCCTTTTTAGGCTTAACTCTTTCAGAAAAAGAACCCAATTAAAGACCGGTTCATATACTTCACGCGAATACGAATGCGAAGCGAATTTATGACGTCAACGCCAAATGTTCGCGCTGCGAATTTGCATTTTAACGCGAATATTAATGTTTTATGGCGTCAAATTCGCTTCGCATTGGCGCGCGCACATTCGTGTGATAGGTACGAACCAGCCTAAGTTATAGGCCAAATAAAAAAAAATACCAGTTGATCGTCCAGATTTTTTCAAAAAGAGGAGGATGAGGAAAGATCACATGGCAAACATTAATCCGCTGATGTTGAAAAGCATGTCAATTTCTGTGCGAAATTGAATAATATAGTACAAGTAAGTTATTAAATTGCATAGAGGGAGGGGCAGGGGTCTTGTCATTTGTTCTTATACTTAAAAGTCTCCTGTAAAATTAGAGTCAGGAAAAGACACGGGTGTGGTGCTTAGGCGAAGTGGCTATACTAGGGCGAAGTGGCTATACTATTACTAGGGCGAAGTGGCGTTTGGGCGAATTTGCGCTTTGTGGGCAAAGTGGCGCTTAATTCGGTAAGTGGCGCTTGGTTGGGTGAAGTGGCGAAGTGCAAGTGGTTGAGGGCGAAGCGGTTATAGGCGAAGTAAAATATGGGCGAAGTGAAAAATGGGCGAAGTAGCCCTTGCCTGAGGGCGCTATACAGAATGTTAAAAACGTCATAAGCAACCATAGAGTTAGCAACGTACACTCGCGATGACGTCACGTCTACTATGTCTACTGCTCATAAAATACGCACTCAATCGCGCGGACGATAGCCAAGTGATTGGTAACTAGTCTAAATTCTTTCGGATTGGTATCGATTATTTTGATTTGAAAGACTCGTTTGCGTGTACGCAAAGTGATACCCCAGCACATTTACGAACAAGGTACATGTATATTCGATTTCGAATTGTTGTCGTGGGTATCGATATAGGGTATCGAAAAATGTTTGTGCAGTTTGAGGTAGTTCCGTCACCGGCCGGACCCACGTACGTACGGGACGTACGTCATGTACATGTACAATGTACGTACCGTGTTTATGTTGATAATGACACTCAGCTAGGTTTGAGAAGGCAAAGTGGAAAATGTCAATTTCTTTCTAAAATTACTTGTACGTCAAACAGCTAATTGGTGCTTGATCAGAGAGTCGTAACAGAACAGATTCAGGTAAAAATTCATATCGTTAAAGTGAACTTTTTATGTGCAAATAGTGCTGGGATTGGGAAATTATTTCCTAATCCTAACTAGCTTGAAAATTCCAGCTCTAGAGCTGGAATTTTCAAGCTAAATCCTAACTAACATTAACAATGACTAAAATTAAAAAAGCAAACCAAGCGTCTACCGTCAATGAACTAGTAGTCAAATGGTAGTAGTAACTTGTTTTGGACCTATCGCCTTTTTTAACATTTGGACATGATCTGGCGAGTACAGTCGTTTGACCGGTTCCGCAAACGGTAATCGTCTGAAGCGTCCTGTGGCGAAAACACTTACTTTCCGAGGAGGTTACCCATCCATAAATAACCGGAAATAACTCAAGTCAACTAGAGTACACAAATAATTCTGCAAGTATTTGAAAGAATAACGTTTACAAGCTTTTTCCAGCAGTGAGTTGTTTGACCGGTTACGCAAACATTTGCTAGTTTCGCAAACAGCGCCCTCTGCCTATACTAATACGTGTTTACTACCTGAACTTAATGTCTGGACATCGACAGTTGTGCTGCCACTGTGCCAGTTTGGGGGAGGGGAAACATTTTATTCAGTATTTTGTTCGCATGTTTCAGAAATTCGGTGATATTCTTCAGCAATTTCTCCAGTACAATAAAAACAAAGGTAGGTGGAATAGGTACTTTGTTGTTTGCTGAAAAAAAAATAGGACGGTGAGGATGGTTTAGTTTTTGTTTTTGAATGAAAAATTACATACACAAAAAAAAAACAGAAGCTTTTTTCAGTGGTGAGTGTTCAATGATTTTGCAAACGTTTGCTGACCATGTAATGGTTTCATGAAAATATTCCAGGCGCGGATTCAGGGTGGGGGTTTGGGGGTCGAACACCCCCCCCCCCCCTTCTTGTTGCCAATTCTTTTTTGCTTTTAAGTGCCTATGCCTAGCCCTAGTATAGCAATCCAGAAAAGAAAAGCAAAACCCCATATTTTTAAAGGTCTTTCGTGTACGAACAAAACAAAGGTTAAACATGTTACATGGCGCCACCAACGTTGAGAAATTTTTCGGGAATATAAACTCCGTTTACCGGTACCTCGAGCACAAACAAGTTTTCTGGTAGTTTTTGAAATACTAAGAGCCTTTTCCAGCGGTGAGTGTTTCGACTGCATTGATCTCCATTTTTGACCGGTTCCGCAAACGTTTGTTGGTTTCGCAAACAGCGCCCTCTACCTATACTAATATGTGTTTACTGTGTGTTCCATCCCAGACATCGGAGGGGAAACATCCAAACTCTTTCTTCTTTGCATATCTCATTTCAGGGATATTCTTGAGCAATTTTACAATAGACCCAACAAATTTTTTCCCCTTTAGGTTAAGGAAAAATGTCATGTTTCCTGTAAAATAAAAAACAAAGGGTTGGTACCTTCCGGGTCTGTTTTGATTACCAGAAAAAAATCGGATGGCGAGTATGGTTTATTTTTTATGTATTTGAGAAAAAAACATTCGCAAGCTTTTTCAGTGGTGTTTTGAATAATTCCGTAAACGTTTGCTGGTTCCAATGCACTCATAAAATATTCATTATTTGTATGTGAAACAACTGTATGTTCAATCTGCATGTGCTGTTCAGCTTTAGATGGTGATGCAATTAAAGTCACTCATAACCTTTTTATTAACCCTCCTATGGTTATAACTATCACAGCCTCTCAAAAACTCTACCCACCAACTCTCACATTTTGTGTGTATTTCAACTCGTCACTTGATAGGTTTTGATATATTATAGGGTAGCTGGCTTCATTTTGGCCTTGAGAACAGGAGGGTTTTAAAAGGTACATAGTTTATAAACAGGGTGTCCACAAAAACTACCTCGGCGACAGCATTTTTTGTCTAGGTTGGTTGGGGTAATACTTGGGAAAAACAGGTATATTTTCTTGGCTTCAGTGTTGAAAATGAGTGATTTTGATTTATAATTTTCACCTTGCTCTTATCACATCTTTATCTCTCTTCTTGGTGGAGATATATTGACGATGTGTTTTTCATCTGGACCAGTGATCAGGACAGTCTGGAGACTTTCATTAATCACATTAATTCCTTCCACAGGACCATCAAGTTTACATCAGAGTATTCAATGCATCAGACCAACTTCCTGGATGTCACCATCATCCGCAAAGAAGACAACTCGGTAACCACTGATCTGTATTCTAAACCCACAGACACCCACCAGTACCTCCACTCCTCTAGCTGTCACCCCAGGCATTGCAAGACAGGCATAGCATTCAGCCAGGCACTTAGACTTAGAAGGATTTGTTCTAATAATTCTGACTTTTCCCATCATGTACAGGTACTGAAGAATAACTTGGTTGCCAGGGGCCACAGCTCCCGCCAAGTTCAACGTGCTATCGCCAGAGCCAAATCTATCACCAGAGATTTGGCTCTCAAGGAAAAGACGTCTAGCACTAATGCCGACCCCAAGATTCCCTTGGTCACCACCTTTCATCCTAGTCTCCCTCCCCTTCGTAAAATAACTAATGACAACCATCATATCCTTCATACTTCAGATCGCCTTGCCCGTGCAGCCCCTGACAACCCAGTATTGGCTTATAGGCGCCCCCGTAATCTACGAGACCTGATTGTTCGAGCCGAGGTCCCCACCTTGGCTGCATCCCCTCCCATACAGCATGGTACTTTTAAGTGCGATTCTAGGTGTGTTGTTTGCCAGACTCACATGCAGGAGTCTGACTCCTTTTCTGGCCATTCATCTGGAACTACTCACAGAACCAATGGCAACATTACTTGCAACACCTCTAATGTCATATATCTAATTTCTTGCAGGGTTTGTGGTATCCAGTATGTCGGGGAGACCAAGAACACGCTCAAAAAGCGTTTCTATGGCCATCGATCGACTGTAAACACCAAGAAAATGGACACCCCGGTTGGTCATCACTTCAACTTGCCTAACCATTCCATTTCTGATATGATTCTACAGGGCATAGAATCACTTTTCCACCGCAAGGACTCAGTTCGCCTCAGCCGAGAGAAAGTTTGGATGAAACGTCTTCGGACTATCAACCACATGGTCTCAACATCCAGGAAGGGAATGATTAACTTTTAATTTTCCCCCATTGTCATTTGTTTACAGATTATCCTCCTGGCAAACTCTCTTGGGGTCTCTTGGCCAAATGGGGTTGTCTTTCTATTTCCTGTTTATCCTTGCCACTTCTCTTTGTTCCTTCTCCTGCCCTATTACCACCTTCAATTCAACCCCCCCCCCCCCTTCCCCCCCCCCCCCCCCTAACCATATTCATTTGTCCAATTCCCCAGCTTCCACCTTCATCTTAATCCCTCCCCTCCTTCATCCTTACCCAAACCACACCTCTTTGTCCCTGTCTTCCTGGCTGTCCTTTCCTCTCTTTGATGTTTACCCACTGCCATGTCCTTTGCATCCCTCTTTTGTGTTTCTCCACCCACCCCCTCATGCATGTGAAAACTTAAAAACTGACTGAAAACTTGTAAACCCAATGAAAAGCATTTCAACAATCATGCAAATTTGACAGCAACAATCAAACCAAACTTTAGGTATTTTTGTAATTAAAACAGTATTGAGCATGTTTTGAAACCCGAAATTAAATTTCTCCTGTGGTATACTACATGTATATTTGACCATGGTGTGCTATATAACAAAAGATTGACTTGCTGTACTTTTTGGTTTGCTTTGTGTGTACATGTATAAAACAAAAATTAACAGAAAAAAATTATACTGAAGTCAACAATTACACAATATTAAGATGACACCAGAAAAATACAGTATTAAGGCTTACAAGAGATATGGTACTTAATTAATATGACCACATTATAAATCCCCTGATACTGGAACCTGGGCACCTTTTCGGATGCAATAAACTCCTTTCGGCAGAATGCCTCCAATCCAGGAAAATGTCTGGAAGATAAAAGAATTCCAGCATTGATGCTCATTTAAAGGCATGACTGCAAATGTTGCTGGAAAAAGAAATTATGACAGGAAACACTTAATCCAAACTTTTTCTCTATGACTGGTAAACGTTTTAACATTTTAGTTTATTTTTTGTGACCATTCTCTACTAAGAACAATAAGAGCATTACAGACAATTACCTGCCTACATCTTTTGCTGGTTTTCAAGTTTGTCCACAAAATCTCTGGATGACTGGCCAATGCGGAACCTGCATACAGTAGTAGGACAAAAATATAGTTTTAAAACAGCCTTGCTACTTTTGAGTTGAAAACAATGCTTGGAGATGTACTTTCTTTTATAATCATGACTATTAAAATTAAGCTGTATACTTTTCCTGAAAAATAAATCAACAACAAAGCTCAAACTAATTCCCACATTACATTTTGTTAAATTGGGTCTCAAATAATAGAGAAAAAGTGAGCTAGGCCTAAAGTTTGCTCGTGACATACACAAAAATACAAACCCCCCCCCCCCCCCCCCCGCCCCCACCCTCGGGAAAGAAATTTATTTTTAGGTTTAGGCGAAGTAAAACAAAATGTTTAGCATCCCCGCCGCTTTTTTTGGGGGGGGGGCGCCTACATTTTTTTAGTTTTACCAGTGGAAAATAAGGTGAAAAACCAAATGTCAACCGATCCATCGGAAAATAAAATGCAAGCTTGCTAAAACTATTAAAACCACTGTAAACATGTTCAATTCTCATTCATGTCCAACATTATAGTGTCAGAGCAGTTGAAAACCAACGGTTGTCGGAAATTTTAAAAAGCATGCATGGCGACTATCTTGAAAACAAAAATAAAAAGCCCCTCCTTTTTTATAACCCGGATGCTAAACATGTTATTTTTTTTACTTGGCCTTATTTATACTATAGCTCATATATCACTTGCAGATTTTGAAGACGGCAGGCTGGCTGTGTACGTACGTATGTGATTGGGATCCGCGCTGGAGTGCTCAATTTCCCAATGACATCTCTGTTGAATGGCGTTTGCGGAACTGGTCAAACAACTGGTAGTTACTCTTTTGGCAATAGAAACAAATACTTGAAAAAGCCAGGCTTCATATTTGCAAGGTGAAAATATAGATGATTTCCGGTCAGCAAGAGATTATCGCCGCGACAAAAATCTGTATGACGATCGTGCAGCAGAGTGACGAACACCGACGAACACGCACGCGTGCGCGCGACTGTAGCAGTGCGCGGTCGGTAAGCAACAGTCTCTGGCGATTTATTTTAACATAAAAGTCACTTTCCGGAAAATAAAACCATTTTTGATAACAGGTTAATTACCCGTTCCAACAGCATCACTGACGCAGAAATCGACCATTCCGTCTTCCCGGAAACGCGATCTAAATTTCCAAAATTGCGGAACCGGTCAAATTGCGGAACCGGTCAATCAACTGTAGTGTCTAAGTCCGTGTACGACGATTTTCTATTCATTAATTAGATACGTCTAAAATCTCAACAAAAACATCCGAATTCAACCTTACAATTAGCGTCAACAAGCATCAACAAGCGTCAACAAAGCGTCAACAACTTATAGTTATAAAAGCACTGTTAAGCTTAAACATGTTATTCACAATATTTAGTGGGCTCCTATGATTATTTAAAAGTATCATTAGTATTTAAAAGTATCTTAAAATGTGTGATTTTTAAGCAAAAAGTACGACATCAACGGTGCTTTTTCCCGGCAGCCATCTTGTTTTTCTGGGACATGGTGCAATCGTGCATGCGCAAAAGAGAAAACAAAGATGGCGGCGCCCATTTATCGTAATTTTGTCGTCTTAAAATTTCGTTTTTATGTGGGATTGTGAACGGGAATTCAGCCAATTTCTTACATAATACGAGATGCGAGAGTTTGTTGAATACAAGTATAGCTTTTGTGAAGCTTAAATGTGCATTTTGAGCTTGTTGACGCTTTGTTGACGCTGATCGTGTTTGTTGACGCTTGTTGACGCTTGTTGACGCTAAATAGCATGACCGCAACGGCTACTTCCAAAAATGTAAGGCTCCGTTACGTTAGCCTTACAACGCTAAGCTTTTTTGGACCCCGTAACTCAATGGGATTTGCAATACGCTTTTGTTAGGTCAGTTACAATGTTCTAGAATTCCACTTTCCCAAACATTAATCTCCCCAGAAAGTTATCCAATCCCTCCTACAGATCTTTGAGACTTTTGCGGCACATTTGCGGAACATTGAAACGGACAATTTATTGAGAAGTTTTTACTCACCAACCGACGTATTCAGCTGAGATGAACATGTACATGTACCACACAGCTGACTACTATAGTCCACCAGACTGCGCATGCACGTGGAGTTGTGGAAGAGATGTGGGGCTCGACCATTTTTTGAAGGGGGGGGGAATCTTTTCTACATCGCGCAACGGTGATGTGTGGAATGTGGATAATTAATGGCGCGCTATTATATCTAGTGTGGTTCCTTGGCCTGACAATGTTTGTTATGCCCAGACGTCTAAATTGTAGGGCAGGTAGCCACGTAGCTATTTTTAGATGATGCAACAAATCAAATTATATTAACGACTTTTCCCAAATAGGCACAACCCCTAGCTGCGGTGGCTTTAAATATAGTGATATTTGGCATTTTGTCTGATGTTATTTGTGGCCAATGCGAGCTTTTATTTTATGCAAATCAGAAAAAAACAGAATCTGGATCGATGGTCATTATTTTGTTCACGTTGTTCATTTGAAAACCGAAGGAATGTTCAAACACACACAACACTGTGTAAAGCGCGTCATGCACACATCACCGTTGCGCGATGTAGAAAAGATGACCCCCCCCCTTCAAAAAATGGTCGAGCCCCACATCTCTTCCACAACTCCACGCGCATGCGCAGTCTGGTGGACTATAGTAGTCAGCTGTGTGGTACATGTTCATCTCAGCTGAATACGTCGGTTGGTGAGTAAAAACTCTGATTTCTCAATAAATTGTCCGTTTCAATGTTCCGCAAATGTGCCGCAAAAGTCTCAAAGATCTGTAGGAGGGATTGGATAACTTTCTGGGGAGATTAACGTTTGGGAAAGTGGAATTCTAGAACATTGTAACTGACCTAACAAAAGCATATTGCAAATCCCATTGAGTTACGGGGTCCAAAAAAGCTTAGCGTTGTAAGGCTAACGGAGAGCCTTACATTTTTGGAAGTATACAACGGCCACCAAAATACTAGATACGCCACCTTCGGAACAAGTGGAGTTCCATGATGATCAGATGGAGGTGTCGAGCGCAATCTGGAGTTTTGCGCAAGCTTATTGTACCCCCTCCTGAGTTCATATCCCTATGAAGGGATTTCATTCAAAGGGAAATTAGCTCAGGAGGGAGTACAATAAACTTGCGCAAAACTCCAGATTGCGCTCGACACCGGTACCAAGGTTTACTTACCATCCAAATAAAAAGTGAAATTTACCGTTTAATTCCCAGTCTTTTCGCTGTCTTGGAGTTCAAATCGTGACCCCTCGACCTTGCATGACGTCACCCTGATGCGCAGCGCCCGCATGCACCGTGCGACAACCTGTTTATGCCAGCGACTGTTTTGTGAGTGGTACAACGGTCGCGTTACGTGTTCATGTGTAGATTGATTCGAGGTTGCACGCGCGTCATGGGGGGGGGGGGGGGGGGCTGGGGCTAGGAACTTCCTCCATGAACTCGGTTTTGTGTTTTGTTTTGATTTGATTTGTTTTGTTGTTGATGTTTTGTTCTTTTTGTTATTGTTTTGTGGGATCCTTTCTTAATGACGTTCAAAGAGCTTGATTTAAACATGAAGAAAACCATGATTTAAATGTAATCCATGTATAATGCATATTTTCCTTTGAGTCCATCAATTGGTCGTTTTATTTGCGTTCCCTCAGGTTGTAATTCCTTCATGGTTTCTTTATTTCACCACCTCCCCCCAAAAAAATCAATCAATCAATCAATATTGTAAACACCCCCCCCCCCCCCCAAAAAAAAGGAGGAAAATTAGATGTGCTTTAATTTTATGTTAAATCTCAGGCAGATGGGCAGATACACCAGATACTTGTAATTAAATTAAGATCAAGCAGTTTGATCTTCCTTAACAAAATTACACCCGCCCCCAATAATAAAACGCAACAGAACAATACAAAACAGAACGAGTCCCATGCGCGTACAGCCTCCAATCGGACCGACACGACCGTTGTACCACTCACGGAACAGTCGCCGGCATAAACAGGTTATTGCGCGGTGCATGCGCATGCATGCGGGCGCTGTGCATCAGGGTGACGTCATGCAAGGGTGTCTATGGGAATTAAACGGTAAATTTTAATACAGAGTAGGCCTAGGCTATAGCAAAATCCGCCTGCTGGGTGAGACGTCACAATGGTAAAAATGCATTGTGGGAGGGAAAAAGGCACAAACATTGCTCCTAATTTTTCCTTCCCACAATGGATGTTGCGATACTACAACTAAATCGATCCCATACCTGATTCGGTAATGTCAAGTGACTTTGTAAGACGTTCGTGTTGTCCGGTAATTTGGCACCCCGTGCATAAGTTTGGCATGTCGTGATCGCAATTTCTGCACTGTTTTTTTTTTTTTAAATGCAGCAAACAGGCAGGTATAAGGCGCTAAGTGAACTAAAACATTTATTTGCAAATAGTGGTTCATCTGAACATTTTTCAAAACTTTTGAATGAAACTTAAAGTTTAAAGTAAATTTTTCTAAACATCACTGTTATTCCATGCATACAATATTCATTACAACATGTTACAATGGATGATGCCACGGAGCGTAAGTTGTTTATCAAGTGCTGAAATTCGGGTCACTTTCCGACCCCTGCACGTAATTTCGTCATCCCCCATAAGATTACACACCACCACTGTGTACAAACGATCTTCCACTGACAGCGGCACAAACTGTCACCAACGTCGGAAAAAAACTTATATTTTAACCACTTCGACATAAAAACAAGCACGAATTCGTGCAGGAGCCGCGTCGTTGGTGACTTGCGTGTGTGACAGTTTGGCCTGCGGTCTCATAGACTTTGCGTGTGTGAGAGTTTCGTCAAAAAGAAAACTGTCACGTGACTGTCACGTGACTAAACGAATTTGGCACAAGAAGAAGAACAACAACGCTAAGCGCTTAGCCTCGTCTGCGATGCGACGGGTCACGCGGCTAAAAATGGCTGCAATTATCACTTTCATCTTAAACCCCATCTTACAAGGAATCCTAAAAACTTGAAAAAAATGGTTCACCTTTTGGGGAGAGATTTTTAATCGCAGTTTATTTGCAAGAAAGCCTCAAAAGTATCCGTTATTTGTAGTTGAAAACCCAAGGGCGGGAGTTTGTCGTGTCACCTAATAGCAACATGGGTGGTCACGTGACTGCGCTGGTGGGCTAGTTCACTATTTATATAGGGGTGTCAAATTTTGGGATGTGTCGAAATTCGGGACGTCTATACCCTACTCTTGAGTACATGTAGGCTATCTATAGACAAAACGTATTTCCACCATATTTCTAATGTCTGAAAATTAAATAACGAAATGGGCCAAACCGCAAGTGAAAACAACTTTATTCAATCTCATTTTTGAACATGTGTGGCCCGTTAGATATGGTGGCTCTGAAAAGACCCATTTGGGTAATTGGGAAATTTTCTAACAAAAACAAAATCTGGGCCCCATATCATCAGCAAGAAGTTTTAACCCTAACTCCCTACATCATTTTCCCTACATCATTTTCCCCCCATGTAACCTGAATCCTCCAACATCCTCTGATTTCAAAGTGTTAAAACTCCATATAACCTGAATCCTCCAAAATCCTCTTATGGGGACCATAGCATGAATCCTCCAAAATCCTCCAGGTTTTTTTTGCATACCCCTAGTAACCTCAATCCTCCAAAATCCTCATGTATCACATTGAGGCTGATAACCTGGATCCTCCATATTCCTGCAGGGGCAAAAACCCCTAGTAACCTCAATCCTGCAAAATCCTCCGATGCATCAACTTCCAAGTGCCCTCAATCCTCCAAATTCCTCCATTTTGCAAAGAGGATTTGGGAGGATTTGGGAAGGTTAGGGTTAAAGATCACATGTATATTGGGTCTTGTTTCCGAATATCATTCTTGTTTCTGAATATCATTCTTGTCTTGATTTCAGCAAGCCCATTTTGTCAACTGAAACCTAAAAAAAAGAAGAAAAAAAACAAAGAACATTTTATATTGATGAGATATTGATGGAGCCGGATGGGAATTTCCCCTTGTTTTTATCCCCCCAATTTTTTTTTGCGGGTTTTTCACCCATCCCGTAAATCAGCAATAGACTTCTACTGGAGAGTTGAAAAGTTAACTGTAAATAGATTTATTTGTGTAAACATTCTTGTATTTGTTTAAATATTTGTTATGTGTGTGTAAATATTCAGTTTTAACTAATAATATGCATGGCCCCAATGGAAACCAGTTTTAAACTGTCTGGGCACACCCTGGGTAAAGAAATGTATTGAATAAATAAATAAAATATATCACTGGGAGATCATTCAGTTCTTGAATTCTTGAAATTGGGTCCTTTTTATAGATCACTTCCATATGGGGATTTTTTTTTTTAACAAGCCCAAAAATGCATCCTGATTTCTCAAAAATTTAAATAAAAAGAAGTTTGTACATGTATATCCAATGGAAACTACTCTTTTTTTTTAAAATGAGGTAATTTTGGTTGAAATTTCTTAAAATGATGACCAAACTGCACATGGCACCGCGTGAAACCTATCGCGGTACGAGTTGTCTTAACTAGAGATAAAAGTTGGCAAAGGTCCGAGATGTCCATGGTACGAGTTGACTCGAAAGCCACATTTGTGTGAGCCATTGGAACAATGTCCAAATTGTCCATGAGACAGCATTGGTCTAAGTACTAGAAAATGTTTAATTTTGAGGAAAACAAATCAGAACTGGTTGCGGCCAATGACATAGTTATGTGGTGCATTTTGTGCATCTGCCACCATGCACAAGATAACATGTGAACAATCTGTTGTTTTTAAAACCTTTTTTATTCTTAAATTTTGATTTTCCCTTGCAGAAAAGAATTGAAAAAATGCAGTGTGTATTCAAGTTTGGACTTGGCTGGCAGCGTGTATGCACGAGAATATTTGCAGGTAAGATGGTGCACATTGTATTAAAAATATCAATGTTTCTGATCGTCTTGCTTATTGCCAGAATTCCCTGTCTTTGTAAAGGACAGTATAATTTATATCACTTCTATTTTGCATGTGATGATGCACTGTTGCAGGCAATAAGGGACTAAATTTCTGATATATCCAAAAGAGGGGCGGAAGTGCATTCTCAAAATGGCAGGACTAGAAATTCCTTATAAAAAAAACCACTTGTGCCTTGTGCCAGGTTGGCATTTTAAAGTATTTGCACTTACAAAATTTAATATTCACACATGAATGAACGTACGAAGCTTTGAAAACTTTTGCTCGAGGAAACACTTCACATTAGTGCTAGTGCCCCAGGTGCCAAAGACAGAAAAGCTGTAACAACTGTTTATTAAATCTAAAGTGCTATAATAATTTGTCACTGAATGGATTTCTGCTTTGGAAACAATGCAGAATGTAAACCTTGTAGAAAAGAAAACATTTTGGAAAAAATTATTTCTTTACAAAATGTTCTGACTTCATGACTTTTGGTAGCTTTGGGAGAATCGTGTGCCCAAAAATTAATCAGCAAAAAGTTGACTTGACAATTTTTTTTAAAGACACATTTATTTTTCTTACATCTGGAAAATGGACACACATGTACAGTAAATGTACGTACATGTACATGTACATGTACATGTACATGTACATGTACATGTACATTGTATTTCTTGAATTGGAATCTCACTGGCTCCAATGTAAAGGTACATGTAGTTCCTTGTGGCAAAACCAGAGTATAGCTTTTATAAAAAGCATTCCAAAATGATTCATCTTGGGTTTACCTCAATGTGGGCCACCGTGCTAATACACACACATGTAGAAATTCCCTTTTGTGAGATTTTGTTAGAAAGGACATACACATGTAAGGTTGAATATAATTTGTATATTTACATAACAAAGCAATGGAAATTGTGCCTGCCCATGCACGTCACCCCAATGGGAGTGTGTAGGAGCTTTGTTGCACTTGAACCTTCACATGACCAATTATAGCTGTGCTTGTATTGCCTTGCTGGTCGTGGTACATGTACATGTAGGCATAAAGAGGTACAGTTCCCAATTGCAAGGGTACCCCACAGTTATAAATGTGATTAAATAGAGCTAGTGCAAACAGATGTGAAATCTATTTCTATATATCTCTTTGATTCCAATCGGCTGTACATTTCATATTCTGTTAAATGTAAAGTTCATGCTCAGACATTGTCAGTTGTAGATGTTAGGATTGTTCCGAATATACCGAATATTCGATATTCGATCGTCAAGCGAATATTCGAATACCATTTTGCCAGTTTGATTATTCAAAAAGATATATGCACGTACAGGTACGACTCTGATGCTATTTTAATAGAAAAGTTACGGCGCTTAGCAGTGTCAAATGCCGCATTTTTGTCAATCGTAACTTTTTGTGGATGGAGGTTTATTGTTCCCATCCGTAAAACCCTTGATACAACAGGGGCATGCAAAAAAATTTGAACGGTCCATAATATCAATCGCCATACATAAAACACCGGCGTGCTTTTACGTGCAATGTTTTTTTTTACCGGTGCGGCATGCACTGAAAAACTTAATCGGCGAGTATCGAATATTCAAATATTTGGTCAAACCCAGTTTCGAATATTCGAATACTAAATTAGTCGAAAATGAACAGCCCTAGTACATGTAGACGTAGGCTATAGTTGTGCAAAACCATCCCTAAACAGACCGGACCCGACCCAAAACCGACTTCAGTTCAGTTTGGTTTTGGCATCAATTTAGTCGGGTCGGTTGGTTTCGGTTTTGTGACGTACGATGTTCGGATTAGATCAGTTCAGTTAAGCCATAATTTAACCATTAACCCTAACGGTCCTGAATCCTCCAATTTTAATATGATTTTCCACACACCAAAAGGAGTTGGGATATAACCTTAACCGCTGTGGTACTTTTACTGGGAAGTCTCCTGAAATTGCACTCATTGTTTGTGAAGTAAAGGACATTGAGTCCAAGTCAGATATGCCTACGTTTGGGGTGTTCGATTCAGGTTGGTTTGGGGTCAGTTTTCCTTGACAGTTCGTCAGGTTGGGTTGGTTCGGATTATTTAAGCTCTGATCGGATTTGGTGCATATTCAGTTTCCATCGTTACATGTAATTAAACCTAACCAGCTGGATCCAACAATATATCCAACTACAGTGAAGTAAAGACTTAAAACTGTTCCTGCTGTCTGATTTTGTGGGATTTACAGGGCTTCACACTTTTCTGTTGTTGGATTCTGTTAGATTCATGTACGTAGAGAAAACTTACAGATAATGAAACAGAGTCATCATTATTGTCTGCATGAAATATTATGTACAGTGTGTACAGTGTGTACATGTACATGTCATCTTTACAATACTGCAATGAGGATCAAACATATAGCACGTGTAATTTAATGCAGATAAAACATTAGGCCATTTGTCTGAACTGTAACTACATGTGGGACTACTATGGTGAAGGACCATACATTTGGTCATTTCAAAAATAGCGAAATAGATTAATCATCATTGTATGCATAATATACACATACTTTGTACATGTATACATACATGTACATATTATAATTTTGGTGACCATTTCCCTGTTCTTTTGTTGGTACACACAATGTAGAAAAGATGTGTACACCTAAGGTCACGACAGCTGCATTTAGTGCCAGATTTTCAATTGTATTGGTTCCTTTACAAACATTGTGAATTGTCAGAATTTTGCAAACCAAAAGATTCAGAAGAAGCCCCCTGCCTGACACAAGTTGTTGAATGGAAAAAAAGGGAAATAGTGCAATTTTCTTCTGACTCCACCATTTTGAGGTGCATACACATGTACATGTACATGTACAATGTATACGCATACATGTACATGTACATGTATACGCATACATGTACATGTTACACGTATTTTTCATTATTTTTTACTTTTACATTAAAATATAATTACCCAAGGGTCTGTTTGTAAATGTACATGTAATTTTGAATTTTTGGTTGTTTTCTATTTTGAAATGTTATTGTAAATTTCAAAATGTTATGTAATTCACCCTTTGGCTGCAATATGATTTTTAATCAATAAACCAAGAATGCCTCAATGGCAGTGCAGACACTCATGTATGGACATCGGGAAGCATTGTAGACTTTCCTGCTTGACAGAAACAGGGACGGGGACAGGCAACAAAATTGAACCTGGTTCAACATTGCTGCCCACATGGGAGTTGGTACCTTTGGGGCCTTTTTCATGAGTTCGCCATGTCCTGTCATCTTTCTTTGGGAAAACAAAGCGAAAAAATGCTGTTCTTGTAGTCTGGATCCCTGACCCTGCCTCAGACAAACGAAGCAATTTATAGACGTCGGAGAATTATAAGGGCGGGGAACTAGACTATTTCCAAGGATGGTCAGCCCTCCATCGCTGGAAATTGATACACAAATTCCAATTGTCTTGAAAATGACAGGTACCATGATTTTACAGGATGCTTGAGACTGTTTTTTTTTTCACTGACAGTCAAGTAAGGTATTTCATAATAATTCAGTAGTTTTGTTT
Source organism: Hippasteria phrygiana (assembly GCA_037893225.1). Classification (NCBI taxonomy): domain Eukaryota; kingdom Metazoa; phylum Echinodermata; class Asteroidea; order Valvatida; family Goniasteridae; genus Hippasteria; species Hippasteria phrygiana. The sequence goes on from JAZGUH010000178.1 coordinate 390,635, forward strand.
TTTGATGTTTGCAAATGTTGTATATTACATGTACCTTTAATTAATTCAATAAACCGTGATTTTAGCTGAGGACATCAATATCAAATCCTGAAAAAATCAAGTGGTTTTCAAGAGTCTAAACCATGTAACAATCTAATTTTTTTTATTTCTGTTTGTGTTTGCAGTCGTCCTTATTTTCCTGTCCACGGCAGTAAACTATGGAGTCACAGGATCAGGAGGTATTTAACCCTAACCCTGCCAGACGCAGCACAGTGCATACAGTCATACTTTTCCAATACTTCAGAGGACAATGCTTTGTGTTTCCTATTGTTCCTTTAATATAACCCAACCCCATAGACTAAGCACGTATTTTTACTTGCGAGGACCGATTTCAACAAAAGACTTGACTTTAGGGCTGTTCATTTTCGACTAATTTAGTATTCGAATATTCAAAACTGGGTTTGATCGAATATTCGATACTCGCCGATCAAGTTTTTCAGTGCATGCCACACCGATAAAATAAAATTGCACGTAAAAGCACGCTGGTGTTTTACGTATGGCGATTGATATTACGGACCGTTCAAACAGCATTTTTTGGCATGCCCCTGTTGTATCAAGGGTTTTACGGACGGGAACAATAAACCTCCGTCCACAAAAAGTTACGATTGACAAAAATGCGGCATTTGACACTGCTAAGCGCGGTAACTTTTCTATTAAAATAGCATCAGAGTCGTATCTGTAAGTGCATATATATCTTTTCGAATATTCAAACTGGCAGAATGGTATTCGAATATTCGCTTGACGATCGAATATCGAATATTCGGTATATTCGGGACAGCCCTACTTGACTTGTGAGGACTGAAAGGTTTCTTTGTGTTTTCTTTCTCCTCTTGTCCTCGGAAGTATATATATACATAACCTGTACATCTGTGCTGACAGCTCCAATTTGCTGCACTGTGCACACAAGTCAATTTGACAAACTATGAAATCTGCTGCATCTGGCAGGGTTCTAGCCAAAATGCCCTATAGCGTTAGGGTTAAGATCCGAATGCCCGGAAAGTGGGAAACCAGAACAAAAATTGCAACAAAACAAGAAAAGAAAATGAAATAAATGAGGAAAAAAAAGCAAAATTTTCCCCTATAAATGTGAGGGAAAATAAATATACAATTATAACCCTCCTACTATTATAACTATCACAACCTTTCGAAAAACAAAATCCTCTCCCACAGCTTGTCTCAACCTGTCACTCGTTAGGTTTTGATAGATAGGGTATATAGTTGGCTCCAATTTGGCACCCGGAGAGGGAGGGTTAATAAGAATTTGAAATTTAATGAAAACCAGTACATGTATCATTTGTACTCCTTTCCTTTGTACGGTAGCAATTTGGTCAATTGAGCATTTGTATTTATTGAAAGATAACCCATCAGTAATTTGTATCGTTGTTTTCTCACACTATTTATAGATTGTGGTCAGAAATATCTGCAGGGGCCATCAGGGGAAATAATGAGTCCTGGTTATCCTCATGACTACACGAACAACATTGGCTGTAAATGGAGTATAACGTTAAATGATTATCAGATTGCCACTCTAAGGTGAGAGTAATGCTCGTTGAAGAAAGAATCTTCAAATGTACGATAAACCAGTGCTAGTGCTTAAAGTCTACATAGTATTTTAACAGTCTACACCATGTACACGATCTATGGTCTGTACGCGCCAAATGAACCACTTGTGTAGTGTGTAGTGTGTAGTGTAGACTACACAATCTACGGTCTGTGCACGCCGTGTTGCTGCAAATATACCAACCCAAGTATATGGGACCAAATAATTTGGACACCTATGTGTGTAGATACACTACACACTACACAGAATACAGCGCCCTCACAGCACAAGGTGGCAAGAGTGGATGTGAGCACCGTGTACGTACACATGTGCCTCCTTGTACAATGGACTCGTCGCGGACGTGATTTGAGAACAAAATGTTTGAGTATTGTTTACGAGTGGACAGTATACGTTTTAAATCGCTGGTTGAAGCAATCTGAAAAGTCTACCTCATCTACACAGTACAGTGCTTTAAAAGTCTACATAAGTACACAATCTACACGGTGCTTTGGAGGCATTGCCTACCCCATATAGCCCCTACACAATTTCAATCACAGGTCACGCACTGAGGCGATTTCAAAAGTCTACCCCATCTACACAGTATTTTACATTTCTACACCATTTACATGATCTACTTTCTCTCCACGCCATCTCATATGTTGCTGCAAATGAACCATTTGTGTAGCGTTGTAGTGTAGACTACACGATATACGGTATGTACACGCCGTCCCATATGTTGCTGCAAATGACCAGGCAACCCAGAATGATAAAGAAACATAAAGAAATTGGACATTTTGATAGTCTTCTGTTTTGGCATAATAATTTTGCTGTCATTCATGTCTTTAGCCGCATCAGATTGTGTTCTAATCCCAGTTTTAATCCCCATGGATTGTGTGGCATATTTACCCAAAAAGTGAAACGAATCGTGGCATAACATGAAGTAACATATCACATGACATGTACTTGTAAATGTGCAAAGCTACAATCATGGGTACACTTTTTGTTACAAAGACACCATTATGAACGACAGAGCAATGCTGAATAGCTCTTTCAAAAACTAGGATTTGCCACACTTAGAGCACTTTTTTTATTCCAAGCTGGCATAAAGCTGGATGACCATTCGTGTGTAATCTCAAATAATGTTTCCATGATTGTTTTCAAAATGTTGTTCATAACATGGACACCAAAAAAAGGTGTACCCATGATTGTGGCTGTGCACAAGTGTAAATTGATATTCCCTAACCAATGCATCATTATGCACATGTAGCTTTAATACTTGTTACAGCAAAACTTGACTGTACTTTACCAAATTTGTGAGCTTACAGATCAGGCTTAGGCGACTCCAACATTTGTGGAGACGATTTCGAGCAGGAATCCGGTTCCATTCATGTAGTCTTTTCAAAGAATTGGCAAGCTTTAAATACTTTTGTAGTTGGCGAGTTTCAAAATCGTCCGGTGGTGCTTGAAATCTAACCCAAGATAGCAGAAATTGGCTACTTCCAAGAGTCGACTCCTCAACCGACCATTGCTGGAAATTGTTACAAATGTTTTACTTTTCTTGAAAATGACAGCCTACATGTACCGGGTTCCACAATTTCACAGGATGCCTGAGGCTATTATTTACTTACAGTCAAGTATATTTCATAATAATTGAGTCGTTTTGTTTTTTATGTTTGCAAATGTTGTATTTTACCTTTAAACAGTTTTCTAGACTTCAGCATTGAGCAAGAAAAGAACTGCTACAGTGGAGACAGCTTGACCATCATACCGAAGAGTGTTGTATACTGTGGCTCCTCCCTTCCGCCGCCGTACATCTCGGAGGTCAACGCTAGTTATGTCCGGGTGACCTTTACAAGTGATCATGATGCCTCTGAGACCCAGCGGGGCTTCAAGATTGAATATTTCATAGGTTTGTCACTGACTCTCAGTAGTTCATTTATTAAACTTATAGTTTATATTTGGTGAGAGGCCTGGTCACTAAGAAAAATGTATTTTTGGCCTGAGCCGAAGGTTATAAATCACAATCACAATCACAAGTTTACACATGCTCCAACACACTTTTATTACCATTAGCCTTTTTGAGATATGGCGGACCCAATAAGATTTGATTTGGGTAAACCTTTTGTGCCATACAAAAGGTTTACCCAAATCAAATAGCGCCCTCCTATTGTGTCCGCCATATCTCTAAAAAGGCTAATTCATTAACACCTTCTACCTTAAAATCATCAAAAAAACAACTGAAAATTTACCAAAAAAATTCTTATTTATATGAACATTGTACGTTATGTTTCTATACATGTCCATGACTCGGGAGCGACTGCAAATCACATTACTGCTTCATTTAGGTGTATTTTCAGTAGAACCGAAACCAGTCTAAAATATGTTTTCTCATGTTTTTCCTTGCTACAGAACAAATTATAACAATGTTGGGCGATTTTTCAACTAGACATTCAACATGTGGAACATTACTTTTTTCATGCTTTGCCATACACTTCAGAAACTGACTGAAAAGATGTAGCCTAAATTGTGGAGGAAAAATAAAAGAGAAATTTGTTAATTTCTTGCCAGAATTTGGACTGTTAGGTGTTGTTTCTGCTTGTAATTCAGAATGCGTTTCATTCATTTCAGTAGGCCATATTACGTATCAAGAACCATATTCCTTATGGTTGTCTAAAGTAGACCAAATGACTAATTGTTCTGTTGAACTTGCACAGTGGGACGTCGCATATTGTTTTTGTTGTTTTGTTTTTGTGTTTATTGTTCCCTGTGTAAAGATGAGCTGTGCAACGTTGGCCCCAATTAACTCCCAACATTTACTCATTGCCATACAGGTGAGAGATATGTCGACACGTGCGATGAAAACACAGAGTTCCACTGCTCAGTCGGCAATTGCATACCACGGAAGTGGATGTGTAATGGCATGAATGAATGCAGCGACGGTTCAGACGAGTCGAACAGCAACTGCCATGCAGGTAAAGAGGGGAGAATACCTTCCATAGATTCAGTGTGATCGTCGGGATAAGGTCATTAGCTTTTAACTCAACTAGTCATTAAGATCGTCAAACCACAAGGGAAACCGACTTGGTAATTTGAATACATTCTTAAAGCGAACAAAGAAAACTAGGATTTGAACCTGTGACCTCTGGAATACCGTACCAGTGCTCTACCAACAAAGTTATCTTGCCGTATGTATGGTGCCCTCCCAAATTGTTAGTGTCTTTGTTGGGGGGGAGGGGGGGGGTGTGCCATTCAGAAATCATAAACCCATAATGCCGTAAAGCCCGGGATCACACCCAACTTTACAATAAAACTTGGGAAGCGACATTGTGGGGATCACTCCATGAGGATACAACTTTTTAACTAATCATTAGTTATCCTTCTCAGTTGCTGGTTATTTTGGAATGCAAATACAATTTGATTGCTCTTTCAACAGACAACTTTTAAGACAAATCAGACTCATGCAGAAAGCGTGTCCTTAATAAACCCTGACAACACAACCTTTATTTATTCAGAATAAGGTTTAGAAAAAAAATCAACATACACTTCAGCCATGTTTTATGTTTAGTCTAATGACACAAGGTCTTTTTAACAGCAAAGAATCACTAGAGCCTTGATTGTCGAACAATTATCTAAATAGAAACAGAGAACACAGGTTTTCTTCACACCTCGCATTTCTCCGTTTCCATTGACTTCTCTCTACAGGTTTCCTCTAGCTTTTGAGCTACAGTGGAAAAAACTGCCCTTTTGACAGATCCTTGGTTTCATTACCAGAAATACAGGTCTTATACAGACATTTCTGAAAAGTACCCTGAAACCTTGAGAAACATAACATTTTTGACTTTTCAGAATAGAACAGAAAAATTAATTTTTAGGGCGTGTTTTGTTTACAGTGGCAACCGAGCAATATACCTCCCAGCCATTACATTGCCTGGCGCACCAATTCCTCTGCCGACCATTATCCACGGGAGAGCCCGCTTGCCTGCCGGAGTCGCTGAAGTGCGACGGCCATGAGGACTGCTTAGACAATGAGGATGAGGAGGGCTGCACATCGGTCTGTAATTATTTCCTACGAGGTGAGAGGTTGTAGTGTGGCATTTAGGGATGACAATAACTGCATGTCCGTCAGAAAAGCAGAACTTTACTTGAACTGTCAACTCTTGCGTCTTATCGGGGCCACACTAAGGTGTGTTTCGTGAAAACTTGATATTTTGGGGGAGAGTTATTTTTTGGGAAGTTAACCAAGTGTGTGACTTTTTGGGGGATTGTTTTGGATTTTTTTGAAAAAGTGAGGACATTCTCATGTAACATAATTTATAAAGAAATATATTAGAAAAGGCAAATTTGTTGTCCCCTGCCCCCCCCCCCCCTACACCACTCCCCCCAGCCCCCACCAACCCCATCTCCTACCCCATCTCCTACCCCATCTCCCACCCCATCTCCTACCCCATCTCCTACCCCATCTCCCACCCCATCTCCCACCCCATCTCCCATCCCATCTCCCACCCCATCTCCCACCCCATCTCCCACCCCATCTCCCACCCCATCTCCCACCCCATCTCCCACCCCATCTCCCACCCCATCTCCCACCCCATCTCCCACCCCATCTCCCACCCCATCTCCCACCCCATCTCCCACCCCATCTCCCACCCCATCTCCCACCCCATCTCCCACCCCATCTCCCACCCCATCTCCCACCCCATCTCCCACCCCATCTCCCACCCCATCTCCCACCCCATCTCCCACCCCATCTCCCACCCCATCTCCCACCCCATCTCCCACCCCATCTCCTACCCCATCTCCTACCCCATCTCCTACCCCATCTCCTACCCCATCTCCTACCCCATCTCCTACCCCATCTCCTACCCCATCTCCTACCCCATCTCCTACCCCATCTCCTACCCCATCTCCTACCCCATCTCCTACCCCATCTCCTACCCCATCTCCTACCCCATCTCCTACCCCATCTCCTACCCCATCTCCTACCCCATCTCCTACCCCATCTCCTACCCCATCTCCTACCCCATCTCCTACCCCATCTCCTACCCCATCTCCTACCCCATCTCCTACCCCATCTCCTACCCCATCTCCTACCCCATCTCCTACCCCATCTCCTACCCCATCTCCTACCCCATCTCCTACCCCATCTCCTACCCCATCTCCTACCCCATCTCCTACCCCATCTCCTACCCCATCTCCTACCCCATCTCCTACCCCATCTCCTACCCCATCTCCTACCCCATCTCCTACCCCATCTCCTACCCCATCTCCTACCCCATCCACAACCCCCATCCCCATCCCCAACCCCATCCCCTACCCCATCTCCTACCCCATCTCCTACCCCACCCCCAACCCATCCTATCCCCAACACTATTTTCCCTTACACTCACACCCCATCATTTCCATAGAACCATGGAGATGTCTTTCGGAGCTCCATGCTAGAACCATAGCTGTTTGGCTATGCTGGGGATGTACGTGTATTTTTTTCAATTCTTACTCGAGTTCCTTTATAGGAAGCTGTCTGTCTGGAAAGATACACATTCAAGGTGTTATAGGGCATTCGCTGAGGCAGAATGGTTCAAATGTTTGATAACATTATTGCCCACAAAGATTTGAAATACTTTCATACAAACATGTCCAGCACCCGATTTCACTAAACTCATCGTAACTTAAGACGCGTCGTACGGTTTAAAACGCGTCGCTGCCCTGCGACACGTCGTAGCTGCGACGCGTTCTGCGAACCATTTCACTAAATGCGTCGTAAGGGCGATGCATTGCATTTTCAATTTAATGAGATATATTTCTTGGACGAGCCTAATTATTTTCGCTCTTTGGTACTATTTTGTGTCTCAAATATTTTCGTCACCAAATAGCCGTTGTATATTAACACGCAGCCTGCGCGATACGCGGAAACGGTGAAATCAAGGTGGATGATTGGAAGAAATTTATCTTTGGATGTCGTTAATGCTTTTATTATTTGATTGAAATTTTTTTTTTTTACAATCTGCCAGTATGTGTGGGTGGGTGTGTGTGTCATTGCATGGTTTTATCTATTTTGGGAATCGTGGGATTGACTGGCTTTAATGGCGGGTTGTTGATTAGCGTGCTCTTCCATAGTGTATTTCACAGATTGGTCGTGAAGTTGCTTTCAATCTGGTAGCTTTGTCAGTGTGACTATTATTTAAGGCCGCATCCGAAACGGGGATTTACTTATTCTCCACCACACTGCAAATAGCCGCACGCGTTGCCAAAATTCCTGTTTCGGACGCGGCCTAAATAGATAATTACTTCCGACAACCTCCCACACACACTGCACTATATATATCCGCCTCGTGCAGACCGTTGGTGGCGCTACATTACCAATCAACGTTTGTATGCAAGGACCCCCTTTCGTAAGTACACACGTAGAATGGATTTTACGCTCTTTGCCAGTAGTGAGCTCAAGATAACAGTTTGCATTGCGGTGGGTGATGCCCTCGGGAAAATCAGTTCAAATGGAAAATTCGTTCGTTACAGTAGGCTAATACAGCCACCATCCCACGCCCACGCAAGTTCCCCAAAATCCCTCCGCAAAATAAAAAGTCGATCGACAAAATCAATAATTGTATAGGTATTATGACAAACAAATTAAGCATTAATAATCAGCGTTCTCTGTACGTACCCGTGTATCGGGTTGAATAATATTTTCAACTCTTTCCAACAGCTGAACAATCCCCTCTCGTGTGAAACGGTATCTGTTGTACGTTTCCTCATCGCTTAGATTGTCTAAGGGATTGCGCCTGTCTCTAAACACCCTCTCTCTTCTTATTGCTCTTCTAGCTTTATGTTCTGCAAGAAGCATAAGCGCCATCTTTATGATTTTCTCATATATTTCATGTATTTACGACGACCCAAATACACGTCGTAACTTACGACGTGTTTCATGTCGTTGTCAAGGTATTTGCGACGCATTGAACGCATCGTAACTTTAGTGAAATGGCTTGTAAGACGCGTCGCAAGTTGCGACGCGTAACTCGTCGTAACTCGTCGTAACTCGAGTTACGACGCGTCGCAGCGTTTAGTGAAATCGGGGGCAGAGTCTCTGCATTCAAATGTTATAAAATGCTTATCACTGCATGTATTGAAATAAAAACAATTTAAAAAACCACTGCTGTACTAATTCTTTGAAATTTGCTTATTTCCTTCCCCGATCAGAAACACACGGGCATTTTAATTCGCCCAATTTTCCAAGGAATTATGATCCCAATTTGAACTGTTTCTGGGTTCTGGTTGTGGGTGAAGGGAACATCATTCAGCTCCGGTTCCAAGTCTTTGACCTAGAGGAAAAATACGACACCGATTACATCACGGTATATGATGGCACTGATGAAGACACTGCGGTAAGGACTTAGAAGTCACACAAAATGAAAATCGTTCTTAAAGATATTTTGAAAATGAATTGAACTGTTGCAAACTGCTAACTGACTGGATTGATCTGAAATATTCAAATCAACATAATTAGCATTTCCAACTTAAGCAAGTTCTTCCCCAAAGCCAAAACTTCTTTGAGAAAGAACTTGCTTAAGTTCAAAACATTAGTCCAGCTAATTTTGTTGATTCAAAGATATTTTGGACAAATATCAACTCTTCTGAACTTTAACTCAAGGATTAAGTGTTCTTTTTCCATATTCAATATGTTCAAGGTATGTGAGGGTATTGTAGCTATTATGTCAATCAAGGTAGTTTTAGGCACAAGGCAGACTTCATTCAAAGTATGAACCTGTGATTCATTGTAAAACATTTTTTCCAAATAAAAATCACCAGTTCACTGGTCAAGTTTGGTCTTAGAGTCTGCTAGACCAATGACCAAGTTATTGGACTTGGTCCACTGGTCCTATGTGAATTTTGAGTTCTGATTAACAATTTCTTTTGTGTATCATGTAAGGAAATATAACAAATTTGAGACCCAAACTCATTTTAAAACTGACTGGAAAAGAAAGCATTTTCTTTTATTTAATCTTTTTTATTTTTTTATTATTTTATTTATTTTCAACAGGATGAGATAGGAACCTACTACGGCTATACCACAGGTGGTAAGAAGAGCATTCACATGCCACCCTCAGTCATTGAGGGCTCAGGAAGTACTCTGCGAGTTGTCTTTCACACAGACGGCTCATCGTCCAGCCAGGGATTCAATGCTACCTTCCAAACTAAAGGTAAGACCTGTTAAAACCCTGCATGTATTTTTGTGTGTGATGACAGGCACCCATGTATGTCCAGAAATTTGCTGGTTTTAATAGCGTCATTCTCAGACAGCTAACACAGCGTGTGCATCCTTGATAAACAGTGATGGCAAGACCTGGGGCAATTTCATGGAGCTTCTAAGCAGTGTTGTAGTCAAGGCCACAACCTCCGAGGCCGAGGCCAAGACCGAGGCCACAACCTCCGAGGCCGAGACCGAGGCCGAGGCCACAACGTCCGAGGCCAAGGCCGAGGCCGAGGCCACAACGTCCGAGGCCGAGGCCGAGGCCGAGGCCGGTTACTAAACACGTAATAAACTAATAATCCACTCAATCAATCAAGGTTAAAGGCAGTGTGTATGATTGGTCATTGTTGCAATTTTCAGAAATGGGCGGATTTGGGGGTTAGTATTTTATAGGAAATATCATTCCACTGACCTCTTCAAAGTTTTGCGTTGTTGGATGGCGAGAAAAACAGAGAAAAACGGCGCTCGTTTTCAACCGTCGGGCGGATGATAGCCTTTAGTCAACAAGACGCGCGTGGCTACCTGGACACGTGACGCGCCCCGAATGCCAGCATGTCCGGGGCGCACCACTCGTCCGGGTAGCCATGCGCGCCTTGACTTAAGCCTACAGGGCAGTTTTCCAACGATTGAAAACAATATAAATTTTCACTTTTCTTGACAACGACAGCACACCTGGTGCTATCATTTCACACGATGATTGAGACTACTATTAACTTACAGGCTAGTAAGGTATTTCGTAATAATTAAGTAAAAACAAATTAGAGGATTACCAATCGTGTACGCTACCTTCATTGTTGGATTGTTTATTCTATTTTCAAGTCACGTCAATGGCAGGTTCCTTAAAGGATATGTTTATTGCATTTCAAGAACATAAGGGTCTCCAGCATCTATTGGGATAGCTTTGCACGGTGTGGCCTCATAATAATCCCTCCTCTGCTAAAAATGCGCTCCACTGGAGCACTGCTGGCTGGAACATAGTCTTGGGCCCAAGACCCTTGTGTTGTTATTTCGGAGCGCCCGCGCGCCAGATTCACTAACGTTGTGTCCTCGAAATCCCGGCTTCGTACGTGCGTTCTGGCCTCACGCATGCGTAGTTTACAAAATGCAGCCGAATCCGCAGCCGGTGTTTGTCAAACGTGCACGATTTTGGATTGCCACAAGGGTCTTGGATAAGTTGGCAGGCAATTCTTAACTTTTTCTTTACTTTTCGATGATTCTCCCTCGCTTTTCCGAGGGATCCAAACAGTGACCGAGTTTGGGCCTTATCATAAATTATTCATTACATGCAAATACATAGGACATGAAGAGGCATCATGACCATTGATCTGCAGCTGCGCGCGTCACATGCGCGTGCACGCATGTCGGACATAAACCACGAATGTGATTGGTCAGAACACCATCAGGCGACCTCACTGGATCGGTCTATTGCATAACCGTCCATCATTATCACAGTCCACAGTCTGGTCGCGCCCCCGAAATGCCAACTTATCCAAGACTTTACTACAGATCCAAAATCTTATCGCGCTGTCGGCCTATTGCAACTACACTGTACCTGATCGCGCTGCCTGTGCATTGCAACTACGAAAGTACAAAAGTACAATAGTAACGTCTTTGAACCAAGACTAGCTGGAACAGAGAGGACAGTCTTTGCAAGGGGGCATGCAGTTATGGGTACATAGACTAGTAGACATGTGACAGGCTTCGCGTTGCGCGAGCACGCGTGAATAACAGGTTGGTTCCCTCAACTTCACTGCCGGCCATTATGATTATCGCTTTAACGTTCACTCGTTCAGGGCCGAGTGGTGGACCAGGAACCAGTCTATAGCGGGAGTAGACAGATTATCTAACAAAAATATTAGATGCTACCTGAGTACGTGTAACACAATAGTGGCAGTTCATGGGGCGAGTGAAGTGCTGGACCAGGAACTACACGTAGTCTATTACCGGGAGTAGACTGGTTCTACAAGAAGATAATACATATAATGTACGTACATAGTACGTGCAATCGGGGAGCTATCTATAGCTCCATGGTGCAATAATGCAAATACCAGTTCATTAATTCGTGCGTATCTGCTTGAAACTTTATTTCGTTTCACGGAACTCACTGTGGCAGCTTCTCGAAAGTTTCATGACGGTAAACAATTTAAATTAATTGAAACAGAAAACACATCTGAATTGGTGGGAAAATTGGTCAAAGTGGGCGGCCTCGAGCCGGCCTCGACCAGATCTTCGAGTCCGGAAGGCTCCGAGGCCGAGGCCGAGGCCTTGCACTCCGAGGCCAAGGCCGAGACCGAGGCCATAAAAATCGGCCTCGAGGCCGGCCTCGAGGCCGAGGCCGGTCTCGAGACCTCCAACACTGCTTCTAAGCTCAAAAACGTGCTTAGCATAAAAAGTCTTCCTTTGTAAAATAAGGTTACCAACCAAATTTTCAAGTGATGTATATTGCCTGTGACTGGTTTTCAGCTGTTGTTTGCTTAACATGAAAATCACATGGAGTTTTAGCTGGTAGCCTATTTTTACTAAGCAACTTATTTTGTGTTAAGCAAATTTATGTGATTAGCAACTCCATGAAATTGATGAAATTTGCCCCTTATCCGAGCATCAGACACTGCATTTACACACTGAACCCAGTAAAAGATGATCAGATTCTGCAAGGGTAATATAAAACCACAGGGAGCTTATCGTGTTGCGTTCACACTCGATCCTGATCCAGCATTGATTCCCCATTCACAATGGAAGAGCGTGTCAGAGGTCGTCATTAAATTATTGTTTGGGACAGTGTCCCGTCTATTTTAGGTTTTTGTTTTCTTGTCTCACCCAGATTTCCACAAATGTTTCATATTTTAAATCTGATCAGAATAATGATCGACATCTGAACCAAAAAAAGGTAAATAAAATGACAACAAACTTGTCAGTGCATGAGTTTATTTCATTGATGAATGGTAATTATGGATAATATTTTCAGTGCCAAAAACATTACACATGGACTCATTTTTATAAACTTGAGGTAAAGTAAAAGTACAAAAGCAGAAGACACAAATCGTTTCAGTGAAGTGGTCCAGTGTGATGCTTAAATTTGGATATACAATATATTTTTCTTCATGTCGCCTCACGCGTAGATTCCGTCTCTTAATTGGCTTAGAACGTGTCACATGGTGTTCACCAGTTTTACTACATTACCATCACTCTCAAAAGACTAATGGTGGTCCACGGCCAAAATGGAATTATCCCATGTCTACCTAAGCACTATACAACCATCACAATAGATTATGTATACTTTGCTCACTGCAGGGGATGGATATTTTCGATATCATGTTTGATTCTAAGTGGCACGGCACTTTGGGGGGGTTGGAAAAATTTTGTCGGGGGAATTTCTCAAAAAATGTGTATTCCTAAAATATAAGTACAGGTGAAGCCCTAATTTGTGAATAAAGTGTTATAAAACAAAAATATACTGTTTTCACTTTAACCCTAACGTCACTGAATACTACAAAATACTACTTGAGCAAACTGCAGTATGGAGTACTTTTACTACACTGGCCTATGAGAATTGAGTAGTAATTTGTACTACAGTGTACTGGACCCCCAAATGAATGCCTAGGACATTAGGGTTTAGGACACTTGGTGATTCCCATAATGTTCTATTTGTCTATCGGCTGTGCCCGAGGAAAAGAAGGCTGTGGGAATCATCTAGTTTTACTGTCACGTTTGTATACTCTCCTCTGTAGGTATTTGCATAGAGGGCCAGAAACTGTGTGATGACCCAAACTGCTACAGTACCAGTGAACGTTGTGACGGCAGAATGACGTGCATAAAGGGTGAAGATGAACTAGGTTGCTCAGGTAAGAAATGTGACCCAACCCAACAAAATGAATCGCAGGTTGTTCCCCGACCTGCTTCATGTTATTAACCCCATACCTTCTAAAATCCTCCAAAATCCTCTTTGCCAAATTTGGAGAATTGAGGGTCTTTGGAATTTGAAGCATCGGAGGATTTTGCAGGATTGAGGGCATTGGAGGATTTTGCCTGGGGGTAGGGGGGGGGGGGGGGGGAGAGAGACAATTGGTAGGTGCATAAGTAATATATCTTTCTAATGCATTAATAGAGAAAAATTTCCGCAAGACTCACATTGTAGGTTCTGGGCCCAATTTCATAATAGGTTGCTAAGCACAATGTAGCGCCCTGAGCACCATGATAAAGGTGGATATATGCACTTTATAAATCTACACATAATTATTAGAAGATTGGAATCTCCCCGCAGTGAGGTCTAAGACTTACCTCCAGACTAAAATCGTCCTCTCGTTTCTCTTTCTCCCCAAGACAACTGCCTCAAGGATCAGATCTTATGCTTCAAGTCTCCCAAGGGCTGTTTTAGCCAAGATCAGCGCTGCAACGGCAAACGGGACTGCACAAATGGCGAGGACGAGAAGTATTGTGACCCAAGCATCTGCCGGTACCAGGTAGGGCTGTTCCGTTGCAAGGACGGCACCTGCATGGAGGAGAAGTACACCTGTGACTCCTCTGTGGATTGCCAGAATGGAGAGGATGAGGAAAATTGCGGTGAGTTCTTTGATCTTGATCGTACGTTGTTGTAGTTGATACCTGAAAGTCTGAGACTAAAACCACACCTGGTGGTCTAAGACTGAGACCAAGACTAGATGGTCTGATGCCAAGACCTTGTGGTCTAAGACTGAGACTGAGACTAAGACCTGATGGTCTGAGACCAAGTTCTGGTGGTCTGAGACCAAGACCTGGTGGTCTGAGACGGAGACTGGAACAAGACCTGATGGTCTGAGACCAGGACCTGGTGGTCTAAGACCAAGACCTGGTGGTCTGAGACCAAGACCTGGTGGTCTGAGACCAAGACATGATGGTCTGAGACCAAGACATGGTGTTCTGAGACCGAGACTGAGACCAATACCTGATGGTCTGAGATCAAAACCTGGTGGTCTGAGGCTGAGACAGTTGGTCCGAGACTGAGACCTCTTGGTCCAGTACTTCAAGACCTTGTGTGTAAATTACAAGATAAAATGTTAAAGCGAAAGGAGGATAATGACAAGTGTGAAACATATTTTTATAAAGGGATACAAACTGGCAAGATACACACTGCAGAATTCCGTCTCTTAATTGGCTTAGAACGTGTCACATGGTGTTCACCAGTTTTACTACATTACCATCACTCTCAAAAGACTAATGGTGGTCCACGGCCAAAATGGAATTATCCCATGTCTACCTAAGCACTATACAACCATCACAATAGATTATGTATACTTTGCTCACTGCAGGGGATGGATATTTTCGATATCATGTTTGATTCTAAGTGGCACGGCACTTTGGGGGGGTTGGAAAAATTTTGTCGGGGGAATTTCTCAAAAAATGTGTATTCCTAAAATATAAGTACAGGTGAAGCCCTAATTTGTGAATAAAGTGTTATAAAACAAAAATATACTGTTTTCACTTTAACCCTAACGTCACTGAATACTACAAAATACTACTTGAGCAAACTGCAGTATGGAGTACTTTTACTACACTGGCCTATGAGAATTGAGTAGTAATTTGTACTACAGTGTACTGGACCCCCAAATGAATGCCTAGGACATTAGGGTTTAGGACACTTGGTGATTCCCATATTTTTATAAAGGGATACAAACTGGCAAGATACACACTGCAGAATTTTGGTTATTGGAAAGGGGGTTGTGGGCTTTGTTACGAAAATTTTAAAAATAATTTGCCATTTTATAATTACAAATGACAAAGATTGTTCTGTGTATTGCCAAAGCAACTTGAAATAGTTTTCATGCCAGCAGGCTTATGTAGGTTATGCATGAAATAATACTAAACGATGGTTGAATGTTTTATTTTGCAGCGTTGTCTACAAATATTGTGACTGCTGCTGCTGTGGGCTCCATCGTCTGTGGCCTGTTGCTTGTCGCAGCATTGAGTTGCACCTGCAAGCTCTATCAGCTTCATGTCCGAGAGCGTGTGCCTCCCTCACACATGTCACCTCTGCGGGAAATCGAAGAGGAGTTGCTTCGACGTGAAGCCCCACCCTCTTACACTGCAACCATGGCCTCGCCCCATTTTGATGAGGCACAAAGGGCATTCATTGAGGGCATCCAGGCTGCCGTGATTGCGAGAAATGAGTCCAGAAGCTCTAGCAGGAGCCACAGTGGTAGTAGGCGACAGCGGGGTGTGTTGGTCCGGATGCTGTCCAGAGATCGTAGCCAAAGAAGCGCTAGCCAGTCACAGGTCGAACAGGATGAAACAACCACCGAAAGTCAGACGGAGACACCGTCACCTAGTCATGATGTGGAGTCTTCCACTCCACAGGAGGAGATGGCTGGCAGTGAAAATAGCCCGCCCCCTTTGCGTCGCATTTCAGGAGAGCAGAGCATCGCTGTCCCACAATCTGCTGAAGCACAACAGCAGGAGTCGACTTCGAGCTCTGTCTCTGACACGGACTCAGAGACCAATCAGGATGCAATTCATCTGGCTGCTCGGGACCATCAAATCCTCAGGGCTACCGCCAATATCCGAAGAATGCGCCTTGCCGGCGGGCTGCAGAATGTTATGCAGGCACAGGACCACCGGGCAGCCAGAGCACGCAGCAGGACTGGGAGTCTGGTAGATCAGGCCGCGACCGACTCGGCACCAGAAGAAGATTCCGGTTCACAAACCTTTGAAGGCGATCCTGAATCGGTGGCAGCAGTGGGATTACCATCAAATAATGAGAATACAAATAATGAGAATACAAATAACACATCAGTAAGGATGGACATGACAGACCAGGACATGGCTTTGGGAGTTGGCCAGGATGACACTGACGAGACTCTAGAGCCTTCCCAAGACACACTGACACGTCAAGAAGCTGAATTGGACCAGCTGAAACCTGACACACTTCAAGCAGAAGGCATACCACCTCCAGCAGCTGAGACGACTCAATCACCCAATGGAAGGCCAACTCCCGAAGACAAGGAAAGTGAGACCAAAGAAGTAGAAGCTGACCAGGACTTTGACGGAGAGAGACTGAGCCAGGCTTCGTCACTACTCTCATTAGCCTCCACTGGCTCCACGAATACAGGTGAGGAAGTGCATCTGTTGAAACCCTAACATGCAACTTACTGTGAAAATGTCGTAGGTGGGTTTTCTAAACACATACTTAAGAAGGGAATCTGAACTTGCCTTGTCATCTCCAAATACTTTTGTTTTTTGTGGGGGAGGGCAATGGAGGTGTGCGTTTAATTGCTTTTCGGCTTGTCAGCCTAGATACACAGATCTTATATCCTGAATCTGAAGCTGATTCTTGTGGTGTATTTTTGTTTATGCCAAGCCAAATTGTACCTTCAGGCATTCTGTCAATGTATTCAGTCAAGTAAGCGCTTTGTATGATACGGCATAATGAATGAGACATTTTCAAACGAACAGTACTCGATAATCTAAGTGTTGATTGATTCCGCCCCAGCCTTGATAGGGGATTAAACAGAAGTCTACATGTTTGAATAAAGGAAAAATGCAAAATTAAAGAAGGGACAACTCAAAGATCAACCCCCGCGGCAAGAGGCTTTTAAGGGTACCTTACGGTACATGGCACTGTCACCCTGTAAAACTTTGAGGTCAACCATTAATTACTTATTTAAATTCTGCATTTCCACCTAATGGAACTGGTATTGCCAATGCAAGCAATTGACAATAGCACAAACACTGTTGATTGAGATCATGCTTACTTTCTTTGAGTAATGGTAGAAGTTTACATTCAGTCAAGTATTTGAAAATCCTCCCGCGGGGGAAAAATGATTAAATATAAACTTTTATTTTGTGGAGCTCCATTCAGATTAATACAGTTCTAATTTGGACATGTAGAGTCCTCAGCATTACTACTCAGCAGTACTACATGTATATCTGGTGGGGAGAGTAAGGTATAATAATTAAGATGATGCCTACAAAACTGATGTAAATCTCTAACCCTCCAGGGCATTTTTGCTAGAACCCTGCCAGACTCATCAGATTGCATACTTTGTCACATTGACTTGTGTGGAGAGTGCATCAAAGTGGAGCTGTCAGCACATATATGCACTGTGCTGCGTCTGGCAGGGTTAGGGTTAAGGGACACTTGTTTATTAATTGCATTTCTGCAATTTCCATTTATCATTGTTGCAAAAGTTGAAATAGAGATTTCTGTAAACTTAATATTTTGGAATATACACATGTCCAGATTAAAGTTGGCACGGTTTGAGACCATCAATTTTTAGGGGACTTCGGTGAGTTTTTAGATTCTAACCAATCGTTGAGAACAAGATTTTTGAAAATGCTTCACAATTTTCCATGAGATCTGCCTAATTTACAAAAAGATATTCTCAAAATGTCTTTCAATAGGTGGGGTGGGGGCTATCCCCCCCCCCCCCTCCCGGTCCTCTTCCCTCAGTACTCCCCCCTTTTCTTCCCTCTTGCGACGCCCATGTTTAGCAAATGTACATTGTATGTTTGTTATGTTATATTGCTGGCATAGTAAAGTACATTGTACTTCCTTGTGTTAATGTTTCAGAATCAATTTTTTCAGGCAATCACTTGACATAATACATGTACTAAGTGTTTTATGCACTTATATCACAGTCATCATGAATTTGTATTTGAGTGCATCAGGATGTGGTTCAGGAGTACATCAGGATGTGGTTCAGGATGTACATCGCCTTTTTATTTGAAACAAAATCATGCTGAGGAAACAAACTAATTTGTTATACCCTGATATTAAATTGGGAGATCCAATTGGTCGGTCACATGGTTTATTACAAAAGTTCATGGAAACTCCAAAACTAATGTACCCAGGATACATCACTCTTAAAAAGTGATGTACAGTGAAATCTCGATAAGTCGAACCTCAGGGGAATGGGCTCCAATTTCGAGTTAAGTGGAGTTTCGAGTTACCCAAGGTCCCCTATTTTCCCAAAGATTACGTACGTGAATACCAAGCGTATATCCAATGTAACGGCTGTGAAATAGAGCATGAAATCATGGCATTTTAAGGCGATCTTTGCTTCGCTTTTCGCCGTTGCAGGTCTCCCCCTTTAGTGTGAGGGAATGGTCCTACAAGAGACAATAAAAACGGCCTGTTTCATCGGCGTTAAAGATGTTTCTTCCGCTAAAACATTGGGCAGTCCATTGCGTAGCCATTCGTTTGTCATCTCCGTAGTCACGACACAGTGCCCTCTCTCGAGATGGCATGCATGCGCGCTCTTTCAAAAAAAACAATCCCGTACGGCGCAGTGCGGTGCGGCATGCCTTGATCCAGCCACCCGTCATACGTCACTGCAGCAAGCATGTGCGACTGTTTGATTGGTCAGCAGCAAAGGTTGCGTGGGGCTGGGCGCTTCTTCAAAGGATTGCAGTGACAATTAAGGCCGCTTTGCTTCTTCGGCCTTCCTGGGCGGGTCACCAGCAGTTCCCTTTGATCGTTGTAAGTTGCACCGGAGCCAATAGGCAGCTGCTCCAATGATGCTATGGACGCTAATAGCCTCTTTGTTGCTTATCTATACCCGAGTTTAGGTTTATTGATTGCGGTCCTTGGAGATTCCTTAACCTAACAAAAGGATTCCAGTTTCTTCTGTGGCCTAATTATGCAAGTTTACTTCTGCACCTGGCGATTTTGAGTTCAACTTAATATCCGGAGTTACTTGTCCAAAATTTCGAGTCAGTGTGGGCATGTTTATACATGATTTGCTATTCTTTTTACTGGAATAAATTCTTACTTCGAGTTAACCGGGTTTTCGAGTTAACCGGGTTTTCGAGTTAACCGGGTTTTCGAGTTAACCGGTTTTGACTGATCAAGATTTCACTGTACCTTACCTTGATCGTCCCCAGGGCTCCTCTGAACAAGTTTAACAGAAGCAGATCCTGGGAAAGAGGTTTAATTTTCGCTGGTACTACGTGAACAACTGTATATTTCTATGTAATGCGCGCATAGGGAACAGTTAAAATGAAAATTGTGATAAGTTTGGAAGACCTTCTGTTGCCACCATTACTTTTTTACGTTTCGTCTGCTCTTTCACGTTCCAACTACTTGGGGATTTGTACAGGCATGTATTTAGTACCATGGTATAACAAAACAATTGTTGTCTGCTGTGATGTGGTCCATGGGTTTTGTAAACCCTCGTTTGCAAATGGCACCCTCGACTTTGCCTTGGGTGCCATTTGCCCCCTCGGGTGCCATTTGCCCCCTCGGGTGCCATTTGCCTCCTCGGGTGCCATTTGCCCCCTCGGGTGCCATTTGCCCCCTCGGGTGCCATTTGCCCCCTCGGGTGCCATTTGCCCCCTCGGGTGTACAAAACACCATGGACCACATCACAGCAGACAACAATTGTTTAATGTTTTATAGGCCTACAACATCATGATGTCACACTGTGTTTACATGGTTGCTATGGCAAAGCCAGGTGGGGATGGAACAGCATGCTGTGGTATCATGGCATGCATTTCGGTACATGCATTTCAGTACATGCATGTTGGGATCATGTCAATTTCTGCCTGTTTTTGCGACAAATACCAAGTCTACATTATTCAAGTGCATAAGGGAAGAACAGAGTAAAAATAGTCCTGAAAATAAGCATCTGTGTACAAATTACATTTTGTTGGAGAAACCATATACTACGATGTGTAATCTGTCTGCCTGTCCCACCTTGGCTAAGATGGTAAACACAGGCTGACGTCTTTACCTTTGTACTACATAAGTTGGGGAACTTTTATGTCTTGCATATATATACATGTAGATGTTTTAATACTTGTAACATATGCAAAAAGTGAGGAGCTATACATGAAAATTATCACCAGGAGAGGGGGATGGGGTTATGATGGATGAGGGGGTGATAATGGATCCGGGAGGGTGTCATTTGTGACCTTTTTTTGGAAACTTTCCTAATCATGTACACAGAATACTGATTCCGATTTTTCAGTCTGTTTTCTAGTTTTCTCTAAAAGATTGTGCCCACGTTGTACAGTTGCCATTGTAACATGCCAAGGGCATAGCTAACTATGGGTTAGGGGGGGGGGGGCTTAATTGTTGACACTGGTATAGCACCATTCAAATAATTTTTGTTCCCAACTATGTGTCCCAAAAGTGTCACAAAATGTTAGATTCTCGTAAAGTACTGCCAATACATGTAATTGACCACGACAAGAATTTTA
Source organism: Hippasteria phrygiana (assembly GCA_037893225.1). Taxonomy (NCBI): domain Eukaryota; kingdom Metazoa; phylum Echinodermata; class Asteroidea; order Valvatida; family Goniasteridae; genus Hippasteria; species Hippasteria phrygiana. The sequence goes on from JAZGUH010000178.1 coordinate 411,628, forward strand.
ACATAGCATTCTCATACTGGTAAGAAAGGTAATGATTTGAAAATGTTTTAATTACAAAATGCAGTTGTAATCAATAATTGGCTTCTTAATTCATTGTAAAAAAAATGAACATGTTTATTTTCTACTGTACACCTGTCTTGAATAATGCATTGTATGTTATGATATTGATATGTACATGTGTATGCACTTCAGTTTGTTTCAAATGCTCCAATGCGCCTTGACGTAATATTAATAATCATTTTATTTTGCGTGTGATGCTGTTAATAATCTTTGTACATTTATAAATTTTATGAGCATTTGAATTTTATGGCACTGCTAACTCAATAAGCACATTATATTAGCAAAACATTCCATTCGTTGTAGGTTTACGGTCTCTGTAAGCGTATGCTTTGTTAGTAAGAAATATCTAACGGAGCCGTAAATCCATTTACGGAGACCGTAAGCCTGCAGAAATATGGGTTGTATAGGGTGGGGCAAGGGAGCTGCAGCACCCCCAAATTATGGGCGGGGGTGCTGGCAGCATAGACCTTTTTCACATGTTGTCATTGACTGCATAGTATTGATGCTAATGAAGTGCTTATTCAAGTAAACCGGTCAAGTGTGCCGCAATGGTGCACATGCTTTAACCTGCCCCATATGATACATGTACATGTGCAATGATCACCACAAGGTGGTCTACTTGTGGTAGGTTTTGTTTACATTTCATGCTGTCTGGTCACTTGGGTGAGAAAGGTCTGTTACTTTTAGTAGACATGTTAAATCCAGTACCCCTGGGAAAAATGGCTAACTTGAGAAGCAGAATTTGTTTATTAATTGTGGTGCAACCGTAGAGATCACTATGCACACACAAGTATTAAAGCACAAAGCTGTGAAATGTGCTTGGGTTAATTCTTCTAAAGTTAGCAGGACTTTTCTGCTTACTGTTAAGTAGGTTAATGAAATTGACGTCAGCTGCAGTCAGAACATTTTGTTGATGGCATGGGATATGCAGTACATATTGCGTTGCATAAGAGTCGCACTGTACATAAAATGAGATGTGAAACTATTCTTTCATAGACAAATTAATGTAAATACGGAAGACATTTTACACTAAAAAAAATAATGTAGAAAGGCTTTTGATCCTGTGAATAATGTAAGAAACATGCTGTGCACAATGTGTATGTTCCAGTGGTTGAGAGTACGTGTACGTGTATTAATGAATATTATCCTTAGCAAGAGATTGAGAAAGGTAATGTTGGTGTTTGAGTTTAAAGACCAGATACATTTTTCACATGCTTATATGAGTAGTCAAACCTGCTACTGTGTCCAACCTTGATAAAGAGGCCACCTGAATAATGGATGGTACCAACGTATGCAACCTGTACGGCCACCTGTGGCCATTCTTCCGTGGGTGGTTACTTTACACAGGTTTGACTGTGCCTGCAAGCACACAGTGCGCTCACATATCCTTGTCATGTTGTTTTGAAGGGGCACAACACATCCAGCCCATGTATTCATCTCATGCAGGGGGAGGCATGTAGGGGTGCAGGGGCACTGGCATGTAGGGGTGGAGACTGTTTTCTCCCCTTACTTCTTGAAAGGTGGGTGAGACAGGATTTTGGTGATGGGGGGGGGGGGGGTGGCTGTGTTGCTTCCTGATCTCTCTCCATTTTCACAGTGACTTTCCTCAGAGATGACCAGGGGCTGATTTCATGGAGCACCTCAGCACAAAACGTTAAGCACATACACATTTGTTTAGCTAAAGCAGGTTACCAGCCAAAATGCTGTGTGATGTGTATTGCTTCTGACTGGTTCTCGGCTTAGTTTTGCTTAGCATGAAAATTTGCTAAGTCATACTTTTTATTCAGCAGCTCCGTCGAACAGGCCACTATGCAGGAAACTACAGCCACATAAATTAAAATGGCAAATATAACCTTAGTACTGCAAAAACAAATTTTTGACTTAATGAAGTTAATCCTATATGTGGTTTGAAAAGGTGGGAAAACATGCGATTGTGAATTTTTATTATAATCTCAGATGTAATTTTGGGTGAGTATGTGAATTTAGATGAGAATGTGATTTGGGGGACATGAGCTGCGATTTTGGAGAAGTTTGATGCGATTTTGAACGTCTTTTGTTGAAAATCACATCCATCTCCATTTTGCAAATAAAATCACTTCTCTTCCATTCCGAGTGTAATTCTCCATTTTGAAATTATCACAGCACTGTACACGAGCAATGATAGTTTATGTGGACATATAATTATAATATATAAAACAATAAGTGTACATGTACTTTTCAAACGTACTTTTGTATTTACTATTAAAAAAGTATAATTTTGCTACAACCAGGTGTATACAATTCTGTCTGAAGATGTTAAAATTATAGACAAATGAGCCTATAAACAATGACCAGGTGTCTTGTGTCTATCCTGAAATGTTGATAATGTTGATGACGTGATAATAATGGCGATGCTGTGGTTATGGCATAGTTCCATCATTGGTATTGAAAACTCGCCTGCCCTTTCAGCAAAACAAAAACAACATGTTTGGTTTTTTTAATTGTACAATATTCGATGTTTTTTTCCCGACCTTTTTTCTTCTTTACCTCTATCCCATCCTTTCTGCGGCCTTCCCTACTCCACCTCACACAAACCTTCCCCCTCCCCTGACCGCCTTTCCTTCTCCTTTACCAGGCTTTATAGTTCAACCCACCATTTGGTCACCTCCACCTCCACCCCGTCGATCGCAACGCTAGTGTAGTGTATGCGTGTATGTTCATGTTCACGTGGCGTGAACGAATTTCTGGATACTGAGGTGCTCAACAGATATGTACCCTTGACCGTAACGAAATTTACCCAATATACAGCCTCTGTCCAAAAGGCCAAAACACAAACTGCTTCGCCTGTTTAAAAACAGTCAGCGTTTATATTAATGCATTAGGAGGTAGCTGGGTCATTCCACCAGGTTGGGACACAGTGTGTGACATTTATCCATATCTTTAAAAGTACTATTACATTTGATTCAGTTATTTCATGTAACATCAGTCTTTTGGGTGGAAAATATTTTAGAACGTTTTAAATCATGTAAATTATATTTTGCCAAAATTATGATTAAAAAATGTGTCAGTTTGACATAACCAGTTTGACGTAACAGGACACGTCCATATTTCCATTTGTGTGTTTTTTCAACACTTTAAATATAAATATGAGAAATTCACAATGTGTACTAATTAAAAGATATACTATGCAACACAAGAACACCTTTTTATGGTTGTCAGTGTCCAAATATAGCAGAGACAGCAAGAACAGATGTGAGAGTGGACGTAACATGGACACTGTGTCCACTGTTACGTCCACACATGCATGTATTTATTGTTCTTGCTGTTTCTGAGCTATTTGGACACTGGCAACCATAACAAAAAGTGTTTTCTGGTAGCATTGAGTGTCTTTTAAGCCCGGTTCATACTTCATGCGAATGCGTATGCGAAGCGAATTCGTTAAGGTAACGGAGAACGTCACAATGAAACGTCAATTGTTGACGTCATGAAATTCGCTTCGCATTCGCATTCGCATTCGCATTCGCATTCGCATGAAGTATGAACCGGGCTTAAGTTAGTACATATAGTAAGTTGCATAATTATTTATTTAATGACAAAAAATTAAGGCAGTCGGGACGTAACATTTAGTACTAACAATAGTAACATACATAATGTAGTGTGACATAAAAATGCACATTTCCATTTTGTAACATTTTCAACATTTATATAAATAATTATGCAAACTCACTCTGTATACTAATTACAAAACACAAACTGCAACACAAAAAACATTTGTTATGATATTCAATATCCAAATGCAGCACAACAGCAGAAATATATGTATGGTCATTGTCTAACATCATCCATGTTACGTCTGAACCGATTTTTCAAATTCTTGCTATTTCTGCTATATTTGGACACTGACTGCCGTAAAAAGGTGTTTCATTGTTGCATAGTGTGTCTTTTAATTATTGTACGTAATGAAATTCCCAAATTTATTGATTAAAGTGTTGAAAAAACACAAAAATTTTTATGTTGGACACGGTGTCCATGTTACGTCCATTTTACATTCAAAATAACACACTTTTTATCATTTTTTTTTCAAATATAACTTACATGATTGAAACTTTCTCGCATAATCTCACACCCAAAGACGGATGTCACATCAAATAACTGAATTAAATGTAATGATGGTTTTTAATGATGTGGTCATATAACACTGTGTCCCAGCCTGGTGGAATGACCCACCTACGTAATGTTAAGGCCAGCATAAATAATCTGCAGATAAAGAAAATACCACGATTAAGTCCGGCTTTTTGCTGATGATTGTCTTGTATACAGCATAGACAAGACCAAGCTTCAACAAGATATTTATAGATTTTCAAAGTGAACAAAAAAACTGGCAGGAGCGGGATTCGAACCTGCGACCTCCGGGTTACCGTACTCTCTTAATGTAAAAGAGTGAAAAACTCACTCTCAAAAAGAGTGAATCCCTTCTCAAACCACTCGAAAAGAGTGAATCTCTCATAAAAACCACTCGAAAAGAGTGAAAACCACTCGAAAAGAGTGAAATTTCCACTCTTTCAAGGAACCATATAAGGGACAACTCGAAAAGGAGTTGTCCCTTATATGGCTCCACGAAAGAGTGGAAATTTCACTCTTTTCGAGTGGTTTTCACTCTTTTCGAGTGGTTTTTATAAGAGATTCACTCTTTTCGAGTGGTTTGAGAAGGGATTCACTCTTTTTGAGAGTGAGTTTTTCACTCTTTTACATTAAGAGAGTACCGGCGCTCTACCAACAGCTATCTTGCCCTATGTTGGCGGTCTCCCAAATTGTCAGTATCTTTGTTCGGGTGGGCTTTATAGCTTAGAATCTTGGCAGTCAACATGGAAAATTAAATTCAACACTTCGAAATGTAGCACAATTTCAATTGGACTTAGGAAACCATTAACAACAATCTATAACTTTTGTGGAAGGGTTCTAGAAAGCGTTGATAGTCAAAAATATCTCGGGGTGTACATCACAGATTCATTGTCTTTTATATGGAAGAAACACACAACAGAAACATGTAAAAAAAAAGCACGGAAGATCCTGGGGATTCTAAGGAGAAACCTGTGGAACTGCAGCACTGAGTTGAAAAAAATCTGCATATTCCTCTTTGGTTCGACCATTATAAGAATATTCTTCATCTGCCTGGGATCCACATCTACAGTGTGATATTCACTGCTTGGAACAAGTACAGAGGCAAGCCGCAAGGTTCATCTTCAGTGAATATAGTCAAACAACGGGAACAGTCACAGTATTAGAAGCCATTTTTACGGTGGTGCCGCGCTCGCGTGCAGGCTGCGCGTTCTTCAATTTCAGTCGCGCGCGTATTTTGACAAGTTGTAAACACCCTGTTGGTCGAAGCTGCGTCGAGCGCGTGCGTAAAACACGCTCGCGAGCGTGGTGCCACCGCAGTAAATGCTTCTAATTTTGGTCGCCGGATTGGTCTATAGACTAATCCGGCGACCAAAATTAGAAGCATTTACTGCGGTGGCACCACGCTCGCGTGTGTGTTTTACGCACGCGCTCGACGCAGCTTCGACCAACAGGGTGTTTACAACTTGCCAAAATGCGCACGCGACTCAAATTAAAGAACGCGGGCACTCCTGTACGCGGGCGCGGCACCACTGTAAAAATGGCGTCGGCGAATTCCTGTAGGCCTATAGACTAATCCTGCGACCAAAATTAGAAGCATTTACTGCGGTGGCGAGGCGCTCGCGTGCGTGTTAGACGCACGCGCTCGACGCAGCTTCGACCAACAGGGTGTTTACAACTTGCCCAAAATAATGCGCGCGCGAATCAAATTAAAGAACGCGGGCAGCCTGCACGCTAGCGCGGCACCACTGTAAAAATGGCGTCGGCGAATTCCTGTATAGAGACACAGAGAAGAGCCAATAGATTAACCATGATGTACAAGATAACAAAGGGACTGGTGGACATACCGGCAGACACTTATTTGACTCCAAATACAAGGGAAACTAGAGGAAACCTAAAGCAATATAAGCAAATTCGTACTCGCACCAGGGTATTTGAAAACAGCTTCTTTCCAAGAACCATAACAGACTGGAACAAAATACCATCCTCTGCAGCATGTGCACCATCATTAAACTTTTTTAAGGAAGAAATCTACAAACATTTAAAGCATGTACAAAATACATTCTGGGTGATATAATTTGACGTAGTCCCACACGAGATGCACAACAAGTTGGTGTGATGTTTCCTTCGGGATGCTTTGCCAACTATATGATACAGATACAGATAGGGGGCCTACAGGTGCCCAGCACCCACTAGTCTTGGGTTCAAGACCCTTGTGTTGTTATTTCGGCGCCCGCGCGCCAGATTTACTAACGTTGTGTCTTCTCGAAATCCTGGCTTCGTGTGCATTCTGGCCTCGTGTGCATTCTGGCCTCACGCATGCGTAGTTTACAAAATGCAGCTGGATCCACAGTCGCGCCGCTGCATGCTGCAGCCGGTGTTTGCCAAACGTGCATGATTTTGGATGGTTACAAGGGTCTTGGATAAGTTGGCAGGCAATTCTTAACTTTTTCTTTACTTTTCGACGATTCTCCCTCGCTTTTTCGAGGGATCCAATCAGCGACCGAGTTTGAGCCTTATCATAAATTATTTATTACACGTCGATCGCGACGCGACGCGTGTACATGTTGCGTATTTGCACAACTCTCAGGTCTGCACGTATTTGCTATAACCGTCCATCATTATCACTTGATATGAATACTGCATTATAGTTACCATAATCTGGTCGCGCCCCCGAAATGCCAACTTATCCAAGACGTTATAATTACTACAGATCCAAAATCTAATCGCGCTGTCGGCCTGTGCATTGCAACTACCTAATCGCGCTGCCTGTGCATTGCAACTGCGAAAGTACAAAAGTACAAAAGTACAATAGTAACGTCTTGGAACCAAGATTAACCCACGAACTGCGCGCTCCTCGTGTATTATCCTACTCCTAAACACCCCCTGGACAAGGCTGGTGCCATTTTTTAGTCCTTCCAGATTGCACGTTAACTTTTTAAGTTGCCCTAACGCTGGCTAGTCGACCACGTACTGTTGTCGACTATTACAGCTATCTCCTTCATACTTGAATGCCATTGCGCAGGTGTAAGGTCACGAATCAATGTTAACCAATTTTCCTGTATCTTTTGTTCGATGTTGCGTCACAAAGTAACTGTAAAGATTTGGGTACAGGGGCATATGAAGCGCGATATGGGGGAAAAAGGGACCCCCCCCCCTCTTTTGTGTTGGTCATTGTGTTCCTGGAATCTCAGGAATTCTATTCAGAAATCTAGGGGGATGTGTTAGATAACAATAATCTGGAGTGTGCTTAGGGTATAGGGATAAAATGGGGGTACACTTCCCCCATATCGTGCAGGGTATCTACAGGGGACATCACGGGTTGGAGTAAACGGTACTTTCCTCGCCTTTCACGCTGTGATCCTCATTCTAATCCCGACCACTGCAGCGTGTAGGGTCAGGGAACCAGACTATAAGAACAGCATTTTTTCTCCCCCCCCCCCCCCCCCCCCAGCATCTATGCACACAAAACGTTATTAAAACAGGTCAGTGTTACGGTATTTGCTATAAAATACTTAACCCCGAATTCATTCATTTCTGAAAATTACAGCAAAAGCAAATGTTGTATACTATATACCTTGGGGTATATGAACGATCCGGGTGTTAACTAAAGGTGATTTGGGGAATATTGACTACGAAATAAGTCAAGGGAATCCTATGCATGTCTGGATGTCCTGATGGCAATGCTTCGGTTTTTTCCTCATTTCTCCGTAAATATTAAACGTTATGGTAGATTTTTACATCCAGACATTGGAAATAGGTTAGGTAACTAACCAGAGAGATTAAACTTTGTGGGATTGTTGGGGTAATGTGTGCCTTTACGTATCTACCTACGCAGGATTTTCGATAGGGAAGCGCGCATCTAAGTTTTACAGCCCGAACTGTTAAAAAGACGCGCGTTGTGAGCGGTATAGAAATGTTGCCTTCATGTTGATCTTCAATTCTTAATCACTTACAGTTATACCGTGTCGAAGATCACGTTGCGTAGAAAGCAGATATATCACATAAACACCACAATACACCACAATTGGATCTCCAGTCGCAAATCAGAATTCATTTAATGTGAAAACTACCATAGACATGAAATTTACTACGTAAAACGAGCTTGCCACATGTTAACACTTAAAAAAAGCAGACAGCCTTGAAATTGAAACTCCGTTGAGAAAGTCTGTGTCTTCTATGTCTTTTACAATAATAGTACTTTGCCCACAAAAGAAATAACAATATAATCCAGTTTTCAATGACGTCACACCGTGTTTGCTACATTTGCGAAGTGGGGACATGCGGAAATATTTCCACACCAGTATATGGTTTCTAAGACAAAAAGCACTTTGTACGTATAATTATGTATATTTTGAGGATTACTTCGTGCTAGGGACCTGAAAGGAAACCATTGTTGTTTCCTCATGATCGAGTTTGAAAAAACATAGTCTTGGTGTTTGTCGCAAAACAGGTAAAAATTAACATGGTCTCAACTTGTATGTACTGAAATGCATGCCGTGATACCACAGCGCGCCGTTCCTCCCATATCCCGACCTGGCTGCACGAATTCAACAAGGTAAACACGGTGTGACGTCATTACTTCGTCGGTCCATTGCACAAAGCAAAGAAACGAGTGTTCTATAGTTAGGATGGGATGCCGTCCCGATATTCCCCGAAACATTTTGTTTTACAATCATCCATAGCATGACTAAAGCTTTGCCCCATCTCCCCGGCAATATCTCATTTTATACAACACCTGAATAAATCCCAGCCATCCGATTGGTGGATCGTCGATCACGTGCATTGAATTATTCGACCCATCACACGGCGCGAACCCGCACCGCCCAAAACGTTCTATCACATGGTTCTATCAAACGGTGCGCGCGCATTGATAGAACCAAAAGAACTTCCCTAATTTCACGGTCACTTTTGGTGCGCTACACAACAGCGCTGTCATTCACACAACATGGTGCCGAGTTTCCCGAACTGCCGCGGTTTGTTCTCCTAACAGACGACGAAATATTGGAACTCGTAGGCGATGCTTACGCTGCTAACACAAAGAGACAAATGAAATATGCAATCAAATGATTAGAGGAATTTGCAAGACACGCAGGAACAACAATTAAAGCTTTAATTGATTGATTCGGAACTGGACCACTTTTTGTCACGGTTTTATGCGGGACTGAGAAGGTAAACGGCACGTTGTAACGTTACACCAAGAAATCCATGCATGCAATCTATCGGATTTATTCAGGCGTTGTATAAAACAAATAATGAATGTTTCACATTCGTGCAATGGTAAGAATAATTTCATTCGGTGACAGATGGAATGTCCCATTCCACTCGGCTTCGCCTCGTGGAATAGAACATTCAATCTGTCACCTCATGAAATTATTCTTACCATCGCACTCATAAACATTCATTATTTGTATAATATCACAGTGCATTAACATTGAGGACAATAGGCCAACATTAACAGTTGTTATAAAGACAACAAAGGCATGTCGAATAGGCCAAATCAGAATTACAATGCGCCTGCGCAGAAATGAAATCAGCTTTGTATAAACCATTTTGATGTACAATTTCACATAAAGGGTAGGCCTACCAGTGACATTTATTTTAAAAATAATCTCTCTCAAAACGTCATCTTCTCTTTAAAAGTTTACAGCTGGCTCTATTTTAACAGATCTGTTAAATTTTCCCAATGGGAAATCAGTTGGGATCAGTTTCTTAATGGGATATTTTTGAGACTCTGGTGGCAGCAGAAACATCAGTCTTTTTTGCTAGTTCTGAGTATGCGTACGACTGGTAAGAACAATGAAAAAGGACCGGTATGTCTGCTGCCACCAGCGTATCAAAAGTCTCCCATTGACGTATGACCTGTGCACAAAATCAAGCCGCGTTTGCGCAATCCATGCGCAGTGCGCTCATTTTTGTAATTCCGAATTGGCTTTTCTCAAATGTATTTAACTTAACTTGGCTTCATACAAATACAGCAAAGGATAAATTAGAAAAATTATATAAATGGTTCTGAAACAATGATGAACACATGATGTCTTTCTTTATCTAAACATTGATAAAGAAATTGATTGTGTTTTAGTCTTTTATCGAGACAGACAAAAATCATCATGGGGTGGGCCCCTCCCATTAAAACCATTTTTGGCTGTGTCGTCATCGGCAATACAATTTCAGAAGGGCGTGTGTACGTGTGTGCGTGCAGGGGAATATGGTATTTTTGTTGGCCGTGGTCACGCCCATAATTCTTCCTAAATATAGACCCTAACCTCACAGACTCCTAATTGACCTATCGCGGTTGAATCGCGTCAACGCAGCTTGTGAATTATTGTCCAATCACATCAATTATAATTCCACGTGGAACGCGCAAAATCTGAGACAAACAAAAATTACCACACAAAATTCCCACAGGGTTGTCTAAGGGGCGTGGTTAACTCGTAAACGGATAGGTAAATTCAGACCCTCCATCCCTCCCCGGCCCATGCATACATCGATCTCCACTGAGAGATTACCAAGTGATGACGTCACACTATGTTTAGTACGGTTGCCAATAGGACATGCGGAAAGATTACCACGTGACTGCAGGAATGCAACGAGGTACTAGGTAAACACGATGTGACGTCATTGCGTCGTATGTCTATTTGCTCTTTGTGCTTTTTTTAACTATTAATTTTTAAGCTTTAAGTTTTATGCTGTTTCTAGTAAAGATTTGGGCAGCAGTACACCCTACCATATTCATTTGGGCGTGGTGTATTGGCCACCACCCCTTCGTAACACTGGGAGTCCACGTAGACACCGCATCCGTCGCTGTACATCAGTTCCACATCGCGGTCGGGCATGGCAAAGAACAACCACGCCGAGAATGGTTGACGGTAGCCTCTCAGATACGCCGCCTTCAGTTCAGCGAGAGTGCACAGGTGAGCGGCCAGGTCAGAGCAGGCATTCGCCATCCCTTCACGGTCAACAAGAGCGTGTGACGTCGGCGTGATAAGGGGGTATTGAGGCGGCAGCTGAGGCCCCAGGCAGCAGATGGCTGAAGACGGACTAATCACCGGCAGGCCGTGTTGGGTCACAACGTTCCCGCTGACAACGGCCTGGCTGTCAGGAACAGCGTACCACAAGCTGGTGTCTCTGGGCAGTATTGCATCATACCTGGCACCATAGGCTTGTTCAACTTCCCACAGCTCGCAGAGATGCTGGCCGGTCCTTTGGCAATCGACAGAGGCCAAGACCTGCGTCTCATAGAAGTGGTCTGTCAGACCTGGCGGGCCTTTAAAAACGAATCGGAAAACACATGTGTTTGTGTGTTTTATAATTTGTATGTTATATTATTCTTATTGTCTTATCGTAATGTCTGAAGTGGAAATATAAAATCAGTTGAGTTGAAGTATGACTTTATATGGTACAACAATGAGGTTTGCGGGTAACAACTTGTGGTGAATTGATTTCTTTAGTAAAGAAATGCGGTTCTGAAAGAACCGTTTGTGGGAATGTTTTCTCGACGTTTCCGAGACTCTGTCCGTCCTCATCAGGAGAATGCTTTCTAAGGTCTTTTATCCTATATGATGTTGCAATGTTTTTAAATTGGTTTAGTTTATGTGAGAAATCTGAAACCCCTAGCAAATGTACGTACATTACATTCATGTTGAGTCAGGCAATTCACCATGCTCTTAAACATACATGTACATGTACATACATGTAATACCAATGTTACACTATTTCGTACTTTACACGGTGAGTAAAACTAGTATAAAGTTCGACCCAATTTTGTCCACGTAATTTGCGACAGTATTTTATTCAGTATTAAAATCGTTACCCATTATGAGCCTTCTTTCAATAAAAAAACCAAAACGATATGCACAGAAAAAATAAGTGCGCAGTATATGTGGGAAATATTGGTGGTTTTTTTCACCCTACAAAGATGAACAATAGACTTACCTGTATGTTCTAGCGCACGAAGTATTGCCAGAAATATTGGCTGCAAAAGCAAACGAAATGATATGCGACCGTGAAAAAGAAACCGCTGTGGGCGTTTAAATCAAAAGGGATGGGGGAAATTACATGGACAATAATAATAATATTATCTTTATGTCCTCAAATAGCATGCATTTACGTTATGAACTTAATGAACGAAGCCATTGGGAAAATCGACACCTCAGAATTAAAGAGAGAGATATTCGATAAACTATTAATGCTTTGCGGAGCGAAAGAAAATCAAACGCTTTCTACGTTAATTAACTGACAATTGTCATTTTTGCTTTAAAAAGATAAGAAAGCACAATTCGGCTAGTGTTTAAAAAATTTAAATCGTGGCTGAAAATTGATTATCTCAAATAATGGCCCCTCAGCCCCCAAAATAAGACACGCATCCAACACCAGAGAAAGACACTGGTGAAAAACGACAGTTAAAAATTGCTATCACAGATATATTGTCCGTGCTCTTCAACAAGGTTGATTTTTCCGCAGAATTTGTCGTCTTAAATGTTTTAACGAAAACAATTTCTTTTCTATTTTGGAGTCTGCAAAAAGGCTTATATCCCGGTTTGCTTTCACGGCTCTACAGGACAAAATGTCCACCTCGTGGGATCTGAATTATTGCCGAGCCGCAAATAATTCGAAACGTGGAAAGTATAGTAATTCTATAACTTTGCAGATTTCCTCGAAATCTAATTCGAAAGTGAAAAACCTTTGTATTACTAGAAAAATATCAATCGAAGAAATTAATTACTTTCGAGATGAAACTCGAAAAGACCACGAACTGAACATTTTTATTATTATATTATATCATTTTATATATGTCATACCTTCACCACTATCTTTAAATCTGTACGTTCGTGCTATCCTGACAAATCAATTTTTAAATTGATTTGCTAATTTGTTAGCATAAGGACTGCCGCATAGGCGGAGCCCGTCCTGTCTCAAAATCCTTTCAGACTTCATGCTAAATCTGCATCAATGACTTAAAAGGTAATATACAACATTTCGCAAACATCAAAAAACAAAACTACAGAATTATTATGAAATACCTTACATAAAAAAACAGTCTCAAGCATCCTGTGAAATCATGGCACCTGGTGTACTGTCATTTTCAGGAAAAGTGTATCAATTTCCAGCGATGGTCGGCCGACCATCGTTGGAAATAGTCTAGTTCTCCGATCTGATAATTCCCCGACGTCTATGAATTGCTCCGTTTTGTCTGAAGCAGGGTCAGGGAACCAGGCTACAAGAATAGCATTTTTTCTCTTGGTTTTCTTGGCATCTATGCATACAAACCTTTAAACAGGTCAGTGTTACAGTGTTTTCTATAAAAATACTAACCTCAAATTCATTCATTTCTGAAAATTAGAGCAAAAGCAAATGTTGAATATTACCTTTCAGATGCTTTAAAAAGAATTACAATAACTAACAGATTTAATCAATTTCAAACTTAGAATTAGGAGCGGGACGCTCCTAATTCCTACAGCACGTAGTATAATAAAACAACATATTTTAGAAAGACCAAATAAAGTGCATCGAAGTAAGTTCCTTCTCATTTAAAAGTAAGTATTTTTACCACAAATGTAGAGGGAAATCCATTAAATTAAAATTTTCAGTCAGGGCACGGACATAGCAAAAGAACAAAAACTATCGAAAATGTTCATTACCTTTTCCGGCCCGTAGTACCAGGTACCGATCCTCTCAGTCAGGGCCAGCGGGAGCCGCGTAGCCGAAGCCCCGTTCAGCTCACACAGCTTCTCCCGGTCAGAGTAGTTGAAGGATATGCAGCGATAGTTTGACAGGCACTCCTTGTCGCACTGCAGCTTAGAAGCTCCCGTAAACTTACTGTATCCCTGCCCAAGCAGGACCCGGTTCACAGCGCCGTAAAGATACACCTGCGCTCTCCATTTTGAGTTACCGGTGCTACAGGTGAAGGACTCGCCCTGCCAGCACAGGGCGAGAACCAACAACACGGGAGAAAACACAGACATCTTCTGACTGATTCCCAGTTGAGCAGTATTATTATCGTATTATCGTATTTTCGACTTTTACGGATGGCTTTTCATCAGTTCTCCACAAGTGGTTGTTGCTGTTGGCTCTGCTGCGGCTGGTGACAAGGGGAGGGGAGACAGTAAAGAGGACTTTGTGATTATGTGGGACTATGGCAACCGCAATACAAAGCCTTGGCCTATGATGAAAAGGACACATTGCATCGGAGGCGCCCAATTGGGCTACAACGAGTCCCATAAGGTTTGTACATGAACACCGTACCGAGGACTTGGGCTCAGGTCCTCAGTTGTATTGTAATCATTAATCCCCTATTGTCCCAAGTCCTCATACGTAATGGATAACATGTGCACACTTACGCAAGAAAAGTTTTAAAAGTTTTTGGCGTCGCCTTCTGAATTTTCGATTTTGGGAAAGTATTAAAGACCAACAGCAGCTTCCGAAAAGGTGCGCGTTGTGTATGGCCGTGCCTAGGGCGGAGGGCCTATAGACTAATCCGACGAGCAAAATTAGAAGCCATCTTTGGGTACCCAATCGCGCGCGCGTCATACGCGTTCTTACTTTTGAGGCGCGTGTTTACTTTGGCAATCCTATTGGTTAAAGGCGCAATGAGTGCGCGCGTATGACGACCGCTCGATTGGGTACCCAAAGATCAACCTCGTTACCATGGGTACGATCTTGTGGCGCCATGTTTTCCCACCATGCCTTGCGCGATCTTAACGAAGAAACGCACACGCGCCCATGGAGTCGAGGATGCCCAAAGATGGCTTTTAATTTTGCTCGTCGGATTACGAAACACTTTAATCCGGCCCTGGCTCCCTCAGCTCCCCACTGAGACCGCGTTTGAAAGTTCTTACTTCCAAGATAGTTATTTCTCGGGGCGTTATAGGACTATACTTCTGACGTTGGTCGCGCCATTCGTTCGTGGTTTTATATTATAATATTAAAGCACCCATCGATCAATAACAGGCATAATACCCCTTAATGACCCCTTAATAATTTCCTCCCCCTTCCCCCGTCACCATGCCACTGTGTACGCGTGTATTTCCAAGCCCGTACGTGGTATACTGAGGTACCTAATAGATGTACCATTGACCGTGACGAAATTTACCCAATATACAGCCTCTGTCCAAGGCTAAAACACAAACTGATTCGTCCGTTATTAATGTGAATTATTCCCTGCTTCATATTAAACCTCGTGTCCTTGAATAGAAATAATAAAACAAATGAATGAATACATTTATTAATTAATTGAAATTCAGAATAAACCGCAGTGCTTTGATTAATAAACAACAGACTACACTTTATGGAATTATAAAATTCATCAGTTTTATATTAAGGACATCCGGCAGTGATATAACGAGAAGGCCAGCATCAATTTGTCAGCAGAGAAAGCATTTGCGTTGTTTGACTTTTAGCATGGTTATAATACACAACGAAAGTCACTTTTTGGAAGTTGAATTTAAAATATCTCGAGATCGCAGAGAGCAATGTTTATGGACCGTTCACATTTCAAAGAAAAATACATCTCCTTTAAATTCCAGGTTTTTTTACATGTTGTTAAACGGGAACAAATGGCCCTTTTTGTTTAAAATAATCAAGTTTACATTCAAATTCTATGCCGGAGAGTGGGAAAACAGCGAATTTCGCAGTACTAGCGCAACCAAACCTAGCTGCACCCTATACATTGCAGTAACTTCTTAAAGACTATTAATTTATCTTCTCATTCATAATAATATGTTGCCCAATTGCCCTTGTTCTTTGAAGAAAATATTCTCCAATGCACGAAATGTACATTGTGTGTTGGTAGAGGCAGCAGCGTAGCCATGTCTCCATAGGGAGAGAGTGGGGGGGGGGGCTGGATGTTACAGTGGGGGGGGGGGGGGGGGGGGCTCACATTTTTTTCTTTATAATACTATTATTTTCTGCGTTTGCGAAATGTTCAATGGGGCGACTGAGGTAGCGACGATATTTTTATGGGAGGGGGTCTGCGCCCCCCCACTCCCCCTCCCCTAGCTAGTGGCAGGGCGCTCTCCCCCATAAAAATCGTGGCCCCACGTGGCCCCTGCAAACGCAGAAAATAATAGTATAGTAGTATAAAGACAAAACACTGAGCCCTGGCTACCCTGCTGCTCGTCATATGAATTTTATGGGTCATTGGCTTATGCACCAGTATACATTAGATTACACAAAGATCGGCACATATTTTCAACAATTTCCAAGGATACACAAGAGACATTGAATACAAAATGCTTAACAATAGTATTGGTTATGTGCTTTTTCCTCCATCCTCCCAACCTTGGCAAGAAATCGCCGCCACTGGGCTCCACGCCACTTCAAGCTATTATTAAAAACGCGTTCAGGTTAGCCCTCATCCAATCGTTAACGAGCATTCCCGAAGAAGCAAAGTTTGAAAATACAATATACGCAGTATGGGTGCTAGACTTTTATGTTGCACGGGGCCAAACTTACCAGGCGGACATATTCAAGGCCGTGTCCGAATTACTTGGCTGTGGCTTGAAATTACACACATGTCTATGGTAGTGGCTGCAGCCACATCACATAGACGTGTGTAATTTCAAGAAGTAGACAAGTAATTCAGACACGGCCTTACCCTTGTTTTGGGCATAGTCTGGTTCAGTGGCGTTTCCAGCGGGGGGGGGGGGGGGGGGGGGGGGGCAGGGGGAAAACTTGCCCCCCCCCCCCCCCCCCCCCCTGGCGGCATTTGAGGCGTCATAAAAAACAAAAAGAAATAGTGTTTTTAAGACGATTTTAAGACGATTCAGACGTTGTTTGCCCTCCCTGGCACAAAAAGCTGGATACGCTACTGGTCTGGTTCCCTGACCAGAAGATTCCTTGACGTCTAAATCTTAGGTCAGGTAGCTACCACGGTATAAAATAGATCATGACGTACAAAATCAAGTCGGAAAAATACTGCAAGAGTGTGGCATTGATATTTCAGTTTTTATATATAATTGAGAATTCAAATTTCAGGATCTGTAACGGGTCTGACAGACATTTTGTTATTGCGAACATCAACGTAAACAGCCGAATGTTACCGAAAAAGTTTAGAAAACTTCGGACATTTTCGGGAAATGTCAGAATTCTGACAGTTTTCGTCACGTGACATTGGCGGCTCCCGGACCTAATATTCATCAGAAATAGTCAGAATATTTTGGTCTGGGAACCAGACTAGTTTTAGGCAGGGGGACTAAAAAAAACATGAAGGGGACAGATTTATCTAGATAATTCTGTTCCCCGGAAAAGACAAATGTATCAGGGGACAGAATTACCTTTTACACCGGCTAAACCGTAATGCGCAGAGCGCGATAGCCTTGACCACTATTAACTTACAGGTATTTCGTCATAATTCAGTAAAAAAAACATTTGGAGAATTGCCAATCGTACCTTTAAAGACTAGTGCTCTCCTGATGCAATTCTTTTCGGTATTACGTTAATTTCGATTAGTTGTTCAAAAATTTAATTTTACAAGTTTCCTGGAGGATGAATTCGTTAGTCCCGCTCGCGCTCGTGTACACAGAAAAAAAATGTGTGCGTCTGCGTCACGACTGATGAGCATGTGCACGACTACTGGTTGTGAGAACAATTTATTTATTTATTTATTACATTTCTTTACCCAGGGTATGCCCAAACAGTTTAAAACTGGTTTCCATTGGGGCCCTGCATATTATTAGTTAAAACTGAATATTTACACATTCATACAAAATATTTAAACAAATACAATAATGTTTACACAAATATATCAATTTTCTGTTAACTTTTCAACTCTCCAGAAGCCTATTCCTGATATACGGGATGGGCGAAAAACCCGCGAAAAAACCTTCAAGGGTGAAAAACAAGGGGAAATTCCCATCCGGCTCCAAAGTATTTTGGCAACCAAGTTTATAACTCCGCAGATCAGCGTAAATGACAGAAATATCACTGATAGATGGCTTTACGTAGCTCCGATTTAAATGTACTTAAGGAGTTTATGGTTCTCATTTGTTCAGGCAGATTATTCCATATACTGGCACCACTCACAGCGAAACTTGTCACGTAGCATTCCTTTTTGGCGAAAGGAACTTTCAGTGCCATTTGGGTCGATTGTCGTGTTTCACGAATCACTGTAAGTGGTTGGAACAGATTTGTCATGTACAAAGGAGTCATTTTGTTAAGGCTTTTGAAAACAAAGATAGCCTTTTTGGACTGAACTCTTTCTTTAAAAGGAATCCAATTTAGTCTGGCAAACATATCAGCTGAGGGGGTGAGGGAGGTACATTTAAGGATTATCCGTGCGGCTCTTTTTAGACATTTGTTGAGGGTATTGTCGTGAGATATGTACCTTCCTCCCCACACCGTACAACAATACTCTAAAGATGGCATAACTAAACTTACAAAGAGTGTGTGCAGGCTGCTTTGGGGAACGTTATCACGAATTCTGTTTAACACACCCAATTTAGACGAAACAGTCTTCCTTACGTATTCAACATGTGTACCCCAACTTAATGTTTCATCAACAACTACACCCAAGCATTTACAATATTTCACTTTTTCGATAACCTTATCAGCAATGCACACGTTCAGGTCGACGTTGGATATTTTCTGCCTTCAACCAATAAGCATACATTTGGTTTTGTTGGCATTTAATGCTAGTTTGTTTCTTAGGCACCAGTTGTGAATACTAGCAAGAGCTACATTTAAGTTCCTTTCTATTTCGTTAATACTAGAGGAGCTACACGTTAACGTGGAGTCATCTGCATACATAAATAAGTTGCAATTTTTGGGTATACAAGATGGAAAATCACTACTATAAACAATGAATAAAAGTGGCCCTAAGATCGACCCTTGTGGAACGCCTATGTCTATGGGCAAGACCTTCGATATTGTGCCCTTAATATTTACAGACTGACTACGACCGCCTAGGTACGACTTAAACCAATTAATTACAGAAGATGACAAATTCAGCTTCTTCAATTTGCCTAGTAGGATTACATGATCCACACAATCAAAAGCTTTACTGAGATCTATGAACACGCTACCTGTAACTTTACCTTGCTCCATAGCCTCAAAACACTTGTTTGTTAAATCGTGTAGAGTGCTTTCAGTTGAGTGTAAGGGTCTAAATCCCGATTGGCAACTAGGTAACAAATTGTTATCATCGAGGTAGTTATATACTGCCGAGTGCACCCATCTTTCTAGAATCTTAGAGATAATTGGCAGTATAGAAATAGGCCGATAATTACTTGTACTACATTTATCTCCTCCCTTGTGAATTGGTGTTACCAAGGCGTGTCTCCAATCTTTAGGGTATTGCTCGCATCTTATGGAGAGGTTAAAAATATAAGTTAAAGATTTAGTAATATAAGGGGAAGCAATTTTAATCATTTTAACACAATAGAGTACCGAAGTGATGAGACGTCAATGTAATGTTTGGAACTAGAATACTTTTGTTATTTTGTGTCAATGTGTTTGCATGACTGGCTGTTAACAAATGAACAGTCGAAATTGTTTGGAACCAGTTGTCGTGCCAACTGGCGTCAGACTTCGGTACTCTGTGGGAAAGAACCGGTATGTTAGACTGGTTACCGGCCCCTCCATTGTCCGGACTTCGAAATTATTTTATAAGGACGGGGGCACGGTGAGGCGGGGACCAATACTGCCTCCACGCGTCTCAAACGTCTCCCCTTACGGTTGCACACCAGTAAATAAACTTCCATCTCCTATGGTAAATTCGCAAACTTTCAAAATTCAGGAAAAATACTTAGAACTCTCCAAGGTGTTTTGAGACACACATCAAATTAAAGCTTATTTCATAATTTTTCAGTTTCTGTTCAATTTTATGGGGGATTAACCAATGACTTTTGGCAAAAATTTCCATGAAAAGATGATACCCGCTGAAAGTATTCCCATAGCCCATCGCCAGCTTGAAAGATTATGCCTAAGCTCCATTGCGAAATGGAGCACTTTTAGTGCCCAATTTCATCCGAATTGCCTGGCAGTCCTAGTGCACGGCTTCCAGCCTTCTCTTTTACAAACACTCAAGTTCATGGCCCACAAAATGCTCTAAAAGCAGAGGATTTGAGGGGTCGCAAATCGTGATTTGGCCGGCGTAGGTAATTTTCGGCCCATTGGTCTGCATCATTCCGGGAGCAATGATATTAGACTGGTTCCCTCACTCAACTATTGGGAACGGTGCATTGCTTTTAATTCATGCATGCGCTGTAATAATTTCCCATATTTTTTTATGAGTTTGAGGTTGTGTTTTACCATCGAAAATAAATTAGTTTGAATGCGAACATTGAATTGTAGCAAGTTTAATGCATTTTTGGCGTATAAATATGAACAATATAATTAGCAAAAACTGTTAGAATTCTACCAGGTTCACGATTTTTAGCAATCTTTTATCCAGCTAGCATAATGACCCATTCATTCAATAAAAGACACCCGCATCAATATCTAGGCCGACAGGAAGAGGTATTGATGTTTGAAGTCGGAAACTTTTTAAATAATTTTGTATTAATTAAAAAATAATCATATGCAAAATACATGGTTTGTGATTATAAGTATCTTTTAACTTAGTCTAGATGCATCACATAGGGAGAGGATTGCAAAAAAGTTGGCTTTAATAAGATTTTAAACATTTATTAGCTTATGAACTAGCATTGCCCTGTACTTATTGCAATATAATTGTTCTTAAGTTCATTGCATAAACAGGTTTAAGCCATAACATGTATAACACTATCAACATTTGTTGGGACAAAAAGATGATTTAAGTTACCAAATAATTACAAAAAAACGTAATGGAAAGCGTATTGTGCGCTGGTACGGTATGCCCCCCCCCCCCCAACAAAAAACCACAACAACAACAACAACAACACGGAATAGTAATGGAGATCGAAACTTTGATCCGGTAAACATATCATCCCCCACCGACAGTTTGAGACGGAAGGTTTTTGTTTTTGTTTTGTCTATTTTTTTCTCAATAAATAATTGGTGTCCTGCATATTTAGGGTACCATGTACATGGGTTACACGATAAGTATTTAAGGAAACGTGCAATATAATTCAGTTTAACGGTTTTGACACAACCATGAATTGTCTTCAATACGAGCATGATCTAAATGCTTTGTTCATTTGAAGTAAAAAAAGAAGAAGATTTAATCATACAAGAGGACGCTAATTTTGGTAATCCAAGAAACCCCGTTTTCAAAAGAGCATAATACAAATACAAAGATATTCCATCTAAATCAAGCCATTAATGATGTTTGAAGAAATGGTGATTAGAAATGGATTAAAAAGCGCTATTTAGAATAGACCCAAGAGGTAATGACGTCACGTTTTGTTTACATTTGCGCTTTCCTATGGGAGCCAGGTCAGGGCACCAGACAAAGTAGGGACATAGGAAAGCGCACATGTAAACAAAGCATGACGTCATTACGTCTTGGGTCTATTGAAATCATCTAAAAATTGAAACATTCTCCAAGTACACGTACAAAATGATATTTTTTTTGCTCAAAATACTATATAACACCACTGCTAAGCCTCCGATGACATCATCCTCTTGGCTCATGAATATGAAACAAAAATTGCACAATTACTTTACAAATTAAAGGAGCCATTTAGTGTAACATGGAAATAATGCTGTCCTGTACGTTTTCATGTCATTAAATATCCGACTGCGGCATTCCAGTCTATAAAACCTAGGTGCTCATGAAATCGCACGGTCGGCTCACGTCCAGAACTCGCACCGAATGCTCAAGTGCACACAGTGCCATCTCGTCCAAGTCCAGTCCCAGGCTGCTCCGAATAGCCGAGGCCAATACCGAGTTACCGCCGAGGCCACTCGACACAGTTCGGGAGTCATCGGTACATCTCACTCTATACGGGTGGTAAAGTTCGCGTCTGGAAACCGAGCAGCCCGAAAAGTCGCGGAAGTTACCGAACATCTGGCTGTTACCGTAAGGATGATTGTAGTATCGGCTGTCTGCTCTGTACTCGGACGCGATCCTGATCCGGGTGGCCTGAGTGGGGCGCATGATAGAGGCAGTCGACGGGTGGACTCCCGTCACTGTTGCGGCGTGGTACGGTGGAAGGACCTCGGACGGACCCTTCATCTCGATGAAATCCCCGGAAGGACGATGTCGCTGGTTGAACTGCCCCGCTGATGCTTGAAGACCCTGAAAGCTGTTCCCCCTCACCCAGGCATCGTCGTTGTAGAGAGACAGGTCGATATCTCCGTCCGGTACGTACAGATCACCCAGTGAGAGATCCAACTCGCCACTCGGACAGTTGGCTGAAGGGAAGCCAATTGAGCGCTTTGTTGATGGTGGCTTAGTCAGCGGTTCAGGTCTGGTGCAGCTGCGGGTGTCAGCAGCTCCAGTACTGCCGAAGACATCCTCACTGATGCTAGGAAGAGGGACGGGTTGAATAGCCGGGAGTCTAGCACGGCTGTCTCTGTTGCCTGTCGGTGAAGGCACGGTGCTCTCAGGCAGGGGAGCAGAAACGGACCGCGGGCCGCCAGACCGAGCCCGGCAGGGGAAGCGTCTGTCGAGGTGTCCGCAGTGGGAACAGTCGGGGTTTAGGGCCCAGTAGTTGTCCTTGCCGTTGGGCTTGGTCTTGTCCTTGAGCAGCTTGACGAAGCTGGAGCAGGTGGTGAGGTTGTGACGGACGCTGTTCTTCCAACCGACGTAGGTGCCTCGAAAACACTCGTAGGAGGCCGACATGTGGGTCTGGATCTCCCGTAGAGTCAGCTTGCCAGTCGGTGAGTCCTGAAATCAGAAGAAAAAGACAGGGTCTAAAATGATTATCTTCATAAAATTTCACGACCATCAACATTTTAACAATAAACAAATATTTGTCATGACTATGGAAGGATGCGGCCCTTTTCCACCTTCTATTTTTGGAGCCCGACAGAAAATATTTTTCAATATGGCCGCCCTTTTTTCGAGATGGCTTCCACAGACAGAGGAGCCCGGCAAATCGATTCAAAACATGTAATAGACAAATTTTACATTTATTTAGCCTCGTTTTTAAACCCGGAAGTGAGCAGATCGTGGCTATTTTTGTCAATTCGGGGGGGAAAAGTCAGTAGATCGTCTATATTTGCTCTCTTCCGTTTGCATTTTTACGTATATTTTTTCGAAAAAAAGGAGGTGACCTCGGAACAGGGAAGCGGGGTGGGGGGAGCTAAACTTATCAGGACGCCCTCCCATCGTACCTGTATATAGGCCTATACTGTTAACATTTATTTTCACAAAACTACACAAATCTTCGAGTTCAACTTGAATGATGTCTGAATATTGAGATCACCCCTTCGAACGATACTCCATTAAAAATACTCTGAAGGATGAGGATCGAACAAGAATCGAAAACCAAAGCAAATATGAGTTTAGCCCAAGTTTGACTTCTAAAAGTAAGCCTTTTAAAGAGCTGAGCTAAAACAAGTTAATTTTCTTACGAATAACTATAAATTCGACGAAGGTACAATATTAGCACAACATACAACAAACGTTATATACACAAGCGATGAAACAAATTTTCGTTCTCGTTGTTGCGTTTGACCTCTTTTCTGTTTGACCTGTTTTCTCTTTTCTGAACTATTTCCGTCAGTTGTGGGCACATAATCCAAGATTTTAGAACTATACATCACAGAAAAAGTACAGGCTAACTAGTAATATTTTCGGAACCAACGTTTTCACCAGTGTAATGTAACGAGCCTTACCTGTATGGCCATCGTGATGAGTTCCGCGAAGGAGTACGGTGGTTTGATCCGGCGGCGGTAGTTGGGCCGGCGGGACTTTCTCTTGCTCCCCCCGGTAGGCCACAGGGCGTCACGGTCGCCAATCGCCGGTGAAGACGGTGCCATCCTCCCTCGAAATCCAGCTACAGATGAACAAAACAACAATCTGGGAAGTCCTGCACCTATTGCGAATTGATTATCACAATATCTACTGATTTTCGAGTAAAAGTAAACTTTTGCCAGCAAAAGAAAAACTTTCTTGGCGTTGTTCCTTGAGGAAGTCTGGCGAAGGAATGACGAATTTCCACAGACGCGCGTAGCATCATCAACCCATCAGTAGGCAGAAACTTAACGCGCGGTCAACTTCACAAACCTCGCAGACAACGTAAGGACGGTAGGACAAGGGTACCGCGATCGCTTGAAGTCCGGTTCATGCCTGCCGGTGCCTATTCATCCGCGGCGAGTTCTGAAAAAGCCGGGAGCGCTGCTTTTGAACTCAGGTGGCGGTCCGTTCTTATTTCCCTTAAAAAGAACAGACCGCCACCTGAGTTCAAAAGCAGCGCTCCCGGTAACGAGTGAAGTGTTACATGTTTAGTGACGGTCTAAGATCAAGGGAAGTAGCATATGAGGGTTGAATGGACGGATTGGGGACGGGGGGGGGGGGGGGGGGTTTACAGTGACTACATGCATCCAGTCCGTCAAACAATACGCCTAGGGGCGGATCCAGGAGGGGGGGGGGGGGGTTCTGAAATTTGCCCAGAAAGGTGACTCCCAAAATGTGTCGTCTGCGACAGGGAGGGGGGGGGGGGGGGGGGGGGGGGGGCTGACACACTTTCTCCCCGTTGGTGGCGCCTATTAACCTCTTTGTTTTGCTCTCACTTATATAGGCAAAATACGACCTGTATTTGCAAGGCGTAGGCCCCTACAAGAAGAAAACAAATTGGCAAAGAGCGGGGGGGGGGGGGGGGGGTGGTTCGACCCCCAAACCCCCCCCCCCCGGATCCGCGCCTTCCGGGGTGTTCCCAAACAGTATAAAACTGGTTAATATTGGGCCATGCATACATTTAATTAAAATGAATACCGGTACTTAGAGACATACGAACAATTAATATTTGCACATATAAAAAGATATTTACACAAATGTATAGGGGCCTACTTTTACATTTTTAGCTTTTCCAGTATAACGTTGTCGCTGTATTTATTTGTTATTTATTTATTTATTTATTCATTCATTCATTCATTATTTGGCATTCAGCCGGGATAGCCCACGAAAGTCTTTCGACTTATTTCCAGTGGTCCCATGAATCCATGATAAAATATGAAGTTTTAGACGTGGGAGGAAAATCCCAGAAAATAGATTCTGGAAAAGACTGAAAACCCAGTCCATATGTTGGCCCCAGCCGGGATTCGAACCGTGATCACAGTGGTGGAGGGCGAGGAAAGTACCACACTAACCTGATATAATTTATTGGATGGGCGAAAAACCCGTGAAAAACCCTTTTAGTGAAAACAAGGGCAAATTCCCATCCGGCTCCAAGTTTTAACTCCGTATCAGCGCAATGTGATAGATGGCTTTACTACGTAGCTCTGATATAAATGCACCTGTATTAGTGGTTCTCATTGTTCGGGCAAATTATTCCATACAGGGCTATGCACTGGCACCACTCAGGGAAACTTGTAATGAACGAAATGAACTTTCAGTGCCATGCGGGTTGCAAGTGGTGTATAAGATTCGTCAGGTATAAAGGTGTCTTTTGAAGGATAGCCTTTTTTGACTTAGGCCTAACTCTTTCAGAAAGAGGAACACAATTTAGTCTAGCAAACACATCCGCTGGAGGGGTGAACATTTGAAGCAAGATATGTGACGGTGGGAACACCCCTCCCCTCTCTTTTGTGTTGGAATTCCTTTCTGATATCTAGGGGGATGTGTTAGGTAACAATAGTCTGGAGACGGTGTATAGGGACAAGAGGGGTTACCCCTTGGTCCCATATCTTGCTGGTATTAAGGGAGCCTAAGGATTATCCGTGCGGCTCTTTTTAGACATTTGTTGAGAATATTGTCGTGAGCTGCAAGCTTTTCAGCTCCATACCCAACCATCAACAATGGTGGAGACTTTTGAGACGCTGGTGGCAGCAGACATACCGGTCCTTTTGGCTAGTTCTGAGCATGCGCACGGCTTGTGAGAACAATGGAAAAGGACCGGACCGGGATGTCTGCTGTCACCAGCGTCTCAAAAGTCTCCCACTTATGCTCGGTACACCCAGCCTGTCCTTCATAATGTTAGCCAGTCAGCCTGGCACCAAACCAGCCAACTATACTGCAAGCCAGTCATACAGCCTAGCACCCAACCTCAGTACCACTTAACCAGCCAGTTAGCTGGGTACCAAATTCATCGACATCCCAACCAACCAACCAACCAACCAACCAACCAACCAACCAACCAACCAACCAACCAACCAACCAACCAACCAACCAACCAACCAACCAACCAACCAACCTGATTGACCAACCTGATTGACCAACCTGATTGACCAACCTGATTGACCAACCTGATTGACCAACCTGATTGACCAACCTGATTGACCAACCTGATTGACCAACAATTAACTGATCGACGAGGGCGAGAGGCAAATGTGCACCGGGAAGCAAGCCAGCCAGCCAGCCAGCCAGCCAGCCAGCCAGCCAGCCAGCCAGCCAGCCAGCCAGCCAGCCAGCCAGCCAGCCAGCCAGCCAGCCAGCCAGCCAGCCAGCCAAACCAACCCAACCGTAAAGACTAAAAATCCACGTAACCCCCACACGAAAAAAAAAATCACACACCAAACGACAATAATGCATGTTTTCTCTTGATAATATATTTTTGTTTATTTCTTCAAAATGTATAATATAAAAAGCCTTAACAAAATGACTCCTTTGTACATGACAAATCTGTTTACACCACTTACAGTGATTCGTGAAACACGACAATCGACCCAAATGGCACTGAAAGTTCCTTTCGCCAAAAAGGAATGCTACGTGACAAGTTTCGCTGTGAGTGGTGCCAGTATATGGAATAATCTGCCTGAACAAATGAGAACCATAAACTCTTTAAGTACATTTAAATCGGAGCTACGTAAAGCCATCTATCAGTGATATTTCTGTATAATTTACGCTGAACTGCGGAGTTATAAACTTGGTTGCCAAAATACTTTGGAACCGGATGGGAATTTCCCCTTGTTTTTCACCCTAAAAGGGTTTTTTTTTTCGCGGGTTTTTCGCCCATCCCGTAAATCAGCAATAGGCTTCTACTGGAGAGTTGAAAAGTTAACCGAAGATATATTTATTTGTGTAAACATTATTGTATTTGTTTAAATACTTTGTATGAATGTGTAAATATTCAATTTTAACTAATAATATGCAGGGCCCCAATGGAAACCAGTTTTAAACTGTTTGGGCACACCCTGGGTAAAGAAATGTAATAAATAAAATATGCATAAATTATGCGGACACGTGCACCACGATACTTCATTGCACACCCTCGCCTCTAAAAACGCCCCCGAAAATAGTATTTTAAAAATAATTTATTCGTTTCTTACGATGCAAAATTAACTAGTAAATATGCGCAAATAACACGCAAAACAAATACAGAGAAAGCCACCATTCAAGCTTTTTCACAAACTCTTTGACAGGAAAGACACCCCACGTTTCAAATGTCAGAATACATGTACAATAAGTTCACACTAATGACTGCTTTTGTTTAATTACCTTGCACTTTATGTGCTACCACACAAAGAAAAATCCGGTTTTGGTTTTTTCACATGCGAACGGCACACAGACACACACACAAAACTTGTACACATAATATTATCATAGACCTACTTTTATCCTCCTATTTTTCATTTTTTTACTTTTTGGGAAGGCCTCTCATTGGTTTTGTACACGATTTTCAACCGCGGATCTTGGTTCATCCTTAAATCCTATTGTTCTCTATTGTTAAATGCCCTCTATTGAATGCAAATACAAACTCACAAACAAAAACATATCTAGAGTTCAAATGCCAAGACTTCTTTTACCTTCAGAATTTTATGAACGAGCAAAAAGATTTGATTGCGTTCATTGCAAATGTCTATGAAAAACAGAAATGCAATGTCGACCAATTTATGATGGAATGTAGCAATATTTCAAATATTACCCGACTACTTGAACGTAATAGTTTACAGAATTAAAATCAACAGACTGTACAACTCCTGTTCAAAGCAATTTAGGTTTCATGAAAAAACGTTTAAAATCCTTCCAACAAAAATCCTTTCGTAATTTCATTTTCACCAAATGGGGGGTGTGAGTTGGGGGTGTGATGAGTTACCCCGCCTGGGTCTAGAGGTCTGAAAATTGGGATTGAAAATAACTATTTTGAAGACTTGTCCTCTATTTAGATCTGGACCCAGGAAAACCGTATGGGTGGCAGGGTTGGCAACCTAAAATGTGGCTAACCCCACCACCTCTGTTGTAGCCCTTGACCTAGAATAAAAAAAAGATTACACTGGTTGCGAGTACCCAAGTGATGGAATCATAATTTTTTTGGAGCCAGGTTAAGCGATCTTCGAGAGGTCTGCATGATATGTCACTTACAAAGGAACATTATTAACAGACAAACAGACAACCTGTTCCACAATGCTTAGCACTTAACAGCCATGATACTGGTTTGCCAGGAACTAGTTGTTATGATAACTAATGTCACAATTTAGTACTCTATTTAATAGGTGCAACTGGACATTGTTCTGGGATAAATATGTTTGTTAAGATCAACAATATTTATTACTGTAACATTACTTGAATTTTAGCAGCAACTGTTGAATAATTTTTCTTGGCATTTTATAACAAAACGATGCCACTTTTTTGGGCAAGACTGGCCGTTAAGACTATGATTAATTCAATTTGAATGTTCAATTTTCCATTTTTTATAGAATATATCGATATTTGGTAACTCAGGAAGGATATTTAATCAACAGGACATATACAACAGGAATCATAACTAGAGGTCTACAGCTGCTACAGGAACAGAACATAGGTTTTTCCGCATTATGTTTTATGAGTCGAAGCTTTTTCAGTCCACGTGCAGTCAGGTAAATGAGCAATGTCATGTATAAAGTTCCACTTGACAATAAGTCTTATTGCATCAAAATGACGTCACACAGTTTTCACAAATCTGTGTACATGAACATGACCTCCGGAACAAGTTACAAACAGAAGTTTTAATTTACCATGTTTCGTTTGGCGAATACAGTGAACAAATGTTGTTTTTTTAATGCTGAACATACATTTTTTTTTTTTTATCTATATAAAATTTAATGACAACGCTATAATGGCCTACCATCAATTTTCATCTGTAACACGTGCCTGAATAGTATGATTTATAGTTTTAACCCAATAGGACTAAGTTTTCTACCCACCAAGTTTCATGACGATCAGACCGACGTACCCTTATATGTGTTTCAAGAAATCATGCTTTTGATGATGTCATCATGACGTCACACATTTTGCACATTTATTTTAAAATATCTATAACCTGACAAACCTATTTGGAATTTAGCATGTTCTGTTGCAGAGATATAGCTTAAAGGTTCAAAATCTTAAAAATTACAATAAAATTGTAAAATGACATCATGACGTCACATCAAATTTCATCTATAACAAATCCCGGCCTACCTGCATACAAGATTGAACTCAATCCGATGTACAGTTCTCGTTATAGAGGACCTTAAAGTGTGCACCTTTAAGATGACGTCACATGACCCAAGATGACGTCATCATGACAGCACTTGTGAAAGCAAACATTTGCAATGTTGTCTTGGCCTGTGTCAAGATTGGAGTCAATCTGATGAATGACAGTGTAACATTTTGGGAGTACAATGAAATTTGAAAATTAAAAAAATCATAGAAAATCAGCCGATGATTTTGCATGCTTGTGACACTATCTTACCTACCCACCAATTTTTATGATGATCGGACCTACTCTTCTATGTGTTTCAAAAAAGCACATTTTTGACGACGTCATCATTACGTCACATATTTATATGTAAGTATATATGATCTAACAAACCTACATGTATTACAAAAAGAATTCCGAAATCAGCATGTTCTGTTGAGATATGGCTTAAAGGTTATAAAAACTTATGAATTGCTATAAAATCGTATGACGTCATCAAGACGTCACATCAATTTTCATCTATAACACATGCCGGCCTACCAACATAGCAAGTTTAAACTAAATAGGACCTACGGTTCTCATCATGACATCACTGTTTGATGCATACCTTTAGTATGGGATCTTTGTTTTGGCAAAGTATGATAAAGTAACCAAAGTGCTGCACAGCACAATGTGTACAAAGTGTATGGGATTTGGGGGAGGGGAAGAAAAAGAAAATCAAAACAAAAACAATTCCCTTTCCGCAAAAATTGCAGACAACAAATAATGCATATAATTGCATTGATGCATGGGTCTAGAGGTGCCTAATCTGGAGACCAGAAATTGAAGACTTAAATATTTTTGGTATTAGGCATTTAAAAAAAAATCACAGTTCATTATCAGTTCTTTTTTCAAATTCAGTGAGAGGTTTTCTCTTCCCTTTTACGTTACATCTACATGTAAAGCTATATGTTGTATTATTTGAATTACCTATAAAACATAAAAAAGGTGTGAATGGAGACTAAAGCCTGCTTTAAACAGGGAAGGGAGAGGATTGGAGAGAGAGAGAGAAGATATAAGAACTGGTAAATAAATTACAATAAATGAAATCTTGAGATTTCTTAGAATATTCTTGCGTTAACATCCTAATAGGAAGGCTATGGCACTGTTAACAAAACGAAAAAAAAAACAATTCTTTGTCTAAACCGGATGTCGTTGATTTTTGAGTTGTCATCATCTCCGCTGCATCTTCCTCTCCATCTTCTTCTGCTTCTTCTCATCTACCTCAGGGGCGGGGGCAAAAAACCAGGGGGCCAAGAAGGTCGTCCAGATCAGGTAGAAGGCCCGGCCAGGGACGACTAGCCACAGGAGCCAGAAGGGATCCCAGAGGATGCTTAGGACTTGGATGACAGCCGTGACGAGGAGGATGTCCTTGACGTGCCTGGGGTAGTAAAGAGAAATGCTGATGGCATCAAAAATTGCCAATTTTTCTGTTTTTACTTCTACACTAGCGGTCTCAGATCACCACTGTTTTGTTTTTGCTTTTGTTATTTTGGGGTTCTATTTTTGCTTTTCCGTTCAGTCTCACACCAGGGCCAATCAGCAACATTTTGTTGTTGTTGTTGTTGCTTTTATGAGTACAAAAAAAATGTGTTGCTTTTCCGTTCAGTCTCACACCAGGGCCAATCAGCAACATTTCCGTACAGTCTCACACCAGGGCCAATCAGCAACATTTTGTTGTTGTTGCTTTTATGAGTACAAAAAAAATGTGTCAGGCCTGGTCCCCCACCTGAACAAATTCCTTGATCTGCCCTTCCCTCTGAAGTCAGCACTCTTGTAATTTGTTAAAGTTGTTTAGTTGATACAATCTTTCTTACTCAGCCATTCCTTGCTCCATGTTGAGATCTACACCGCCGTCTAACAGTGCTCCTGTGGAAGAATATTTGGCTCGGGCCATGAATGACATGAACTGGTAGCACCCAATGTACACGCCGGACGCAAAGATCAGGAAAAACTACAAAGGGAAAAAGGAGAAATAAAAGCAGAATTTTGAGGTATTAGAAAATCTTGTAGTAATTTTGAGTATTTGGTACTTCACCTCCAATAGAGTATGTAGTAATATGTAGTACTACTTTGTGTTGCTGAGGTTGGAGGAAAAATGTCTTATCATCTAAGGCGGAAACACAGCATAAATTACTGGTTTTCAGAGATGATAATTTTTTTTATCTCAGCCATCCAATTCATTGACACAAATACATGTATAATTTTAAATAAATGATAGTACCCAGTATCTTAACTGTATTACACAGAAGTAGTAGATACGATTTGAAGCTTTGCATGGTGGGTGCGATATGAGAGAGACTGGGATTGCGGGTAACACCATGTGAAATAAATCTCTTCTAGGAAGAAGTGTGGTTCTGAAAAGAACCGGGGTGAGTGTGTAACTCGACATTTCGGACAGTGTGCTCTGTCCGTCCTCGCACTCCTGAGGACGGACAGAGCACACTGTCCGAAACGTTGAGTTACACACTCACCCCGGTTCTTTTCAGAACCACACTTCTTCCTAGAAGAGATTTATTTCACATGGTGTTACCCGCAATCCCAGTCTCTCTCACAGAAGTAGTACTTTGTAGTTGCAAGTATCTTGACTGCTGTCACGATACACTCAATCATCAACGACAGAGAGACTCAGTGCTACAGAATACTTGTAATATTTTGTAGTACACAGGTTTGCACCCCAAATTAATTCCTAGGGAGTTGGCATTAAATTTCAGAACTAAAACCCCAAATTTTGTAGTTGAAATGTTTAGAGCCTCAACTTTGCCATGTGGATAATTTTGATAATTTTATTTATTTAAAGGTGAGTCAAGTTAACCTGAATTCTGCGCGAGAACTTTTTCCAGTTTTTCTGTTGATAAGGTCTCGGTTAAGACGAAACACTGCTGAGGGCTGCCATTCACAATTCTACTTCTATCATTCACTTACCCAGTGTAACCATGTGAACGATTCCAGCCACCACAGGAGTCGGACGACGACATAGGCAGCGCTGGCACCAAACATGATGTTGCGATAGAACAGCAGCGTCTTTTTGTTCTCCTCCACAATCTGCTTCTGGCCTTTGGTTGCAGTTTTACCTTTGGGCTGGGTAGGGTATGAACATGAAAAATTAATGATTGTTAGAAGGGCCCAGGATGTGCCATAATCACACAATTTCTCATCGACAAAGGAGAAATATAACAATCCAAACACCTGCCAATGCAGAATGGCTGCATTTGTGAAAGGTACATGCACCTGCAGTAAAACCTGGTTAGGTCTAGGCTAGGTTTTTCAATGTTCATTTTGTTCTTGTATTTTTCCTCCCTTCTGCACCGAATTGCAACCGGGTTCCTCGGCATCCTCAAGGCTAACAGGCTGGGCCATTCAGCTTACTACCACCGAGGAGTCACCCATGACGGTTTACAATGACCGTTTACCTAGCTAGATTCACAAGTCTGGCAACGGAGGGCACACTTCATCAAGTCCCTTATCTTCTCTTAATTCTTTCCGCAAACAGGTTGATCAGTTTTTCTGTGTAGCATTTGAATGTATTTAGTTTATTTCCTTTAGTTTAATTAACCTCCCCTTCCTTCCCCTATATTTTTGTTTGTTATTCCCCCTCCCCCTCCCCCTCCCCCACCCCACCCCTACCCCTACACACCAATCACCATCCCTACCCCATCCCCACCCCTACCTCACCCCAGTTTGTTTATTATTTTTTTATTGGATAAATAATCTTTTTTTTATATTATAATTATTTCTATATTTGTTGTCCTATTTAATATAGAGAATGGATTTAATGTTTAATATTTATGCTAGTGTTTTTTTCCCTTCCTGTAATTGCCGTTTTTTTTGCACTATTGGATGTGGTTATTAAATAAATAATTAAGTGCAATATGACCTTGGTACGGAAAGATTTCAATATCCAGTCACCAATATTTTAGGATCATATAAACACCAATAAGTTTTAAAAGGGGTGCCTTTTAATTTGGCGATTGTGCAGTTATGGGCCCCTCTTTAAATTTGGTCCAGTTTGAGTCAAGGGTGTTTATATCATTCCAAAAAATAACTTTATCGACCTAGAGTATACTTCTCTCAATTTTAATGACATCTTTTTTGGTAATTTTGAACAGTTTCTTGTGGTAGAAAATGCAATTTTCTTATGTGTTTTGCGGTTGGTGTCTTGTGAATCAGTACAGTAGTTTTGCATGTTCACTGTGTGTTGCTATGATCGTCACCTTTGTCACCTCCCTAAGATTAATATTGATCACATAATTGTTGGTAATAATCACATCACTCCTGTCTCTTGTGTAAAGAATCTTGGTTTTTGGTTTGATGAAAATTTTAGGATGAGCGTGCATATAAATAAAACTTGTAATGCTTGTTTTTATCAAATGTATAATATTTGCAGTATTCAGAAATATCTTACTCGTTGGGATACTCAAGTCATCACAGTTTTCACGAAGAGACAAATTCCATATTTCCTCAGTACACTAAATTTGTCTCTTCGTGAAAACTGTGACGAAGTGTTGGTTCACTCACTCGTTACAAGTCGTATTGATTATTGTAATAGTCTTTTGTATGGTGTAGCACAGTGCGATTTAATGAAACTTCAGAGAGTACAGAATGCCGCAGCGAGGCTAGTGTGTTGTTAATCAAGATATTGCCATATTACTCCGATCATTCAGAACTTACACTGGCTGCCAGTTAAATATCGCATCTGGTTTAAGGTTCTTTTGTTTGTTTTTAAATCTGTTCATAATATCTCATCCACTTACATTTGTGATCTTATTCAGTTGAGTGAGACCTCATATTCTCCGAGATCATCTTGCCAGCTAAGTACAGGTCCCACCTAGTTGTATGACTTCTTATAAATTTGAGGAGAGAGCATTTATTAAATGGTGGTTGGTCACATTAGATGTCAGGAAACACTGTGTGGTTTTAAACGTGAAGTGAAAACCTTTTTATTTAAGAAGGCTTTTTATGAGTAAATCGTGTATTTGGTGTAATTTTTAAGATTTAAGGTTTTGATGTTTGTAAAGTAAATTATGATTGTATAATGTTATTACTTTATAAATGTACATTAGTAGTTTTATTTATACGGTTTTAATTTTAATGTAATTTGTATTGTTATGTGCATTAGAACATTTTTTATGCATTTTGCACATTAGAATTATCATTATTATTATTATTATTATTTGTGTGGTGCCTTTTGATTTTGTTTTGTCGTCTTTGTTATTGTTTTACCCCAAAATTTCCCAGAATTTGATAAATCTTGAAATAACAGTTTGTGCCATGTTTAGACAGCTGTTACCAAGGACGGTTGGTTGTTTTCCAAGATTTTGCTGTTGCTGACCAATTTTGGTGGGGATATTAAAGTAAAATCTTTCCCCAGTGAATACTTGAAGTAGGCCTATGTGAAACATTCTCTTGGTCGGAGGCTGTTCCACCAAATGCACTTGGCGTTGGGCAAAGGGGAAGCCCTCCATTCAATTTGTACAGGGAATTACATGTTTTGTCCATTTTTTTACAGTAATAAAAAAATGAACACATGGTATAATGTGGGAGATATTTTTACTGCATAAAACAGTGAAATTTGGAAATATTTAATGAAAAGGTGTAACGTCAGCTGTAGTGTTGGGACAATAATTTGTTTTCCCCATTGACCAAAACACTATTCTGTATTCATTCCCCTTTGAGTCCAGAGGGTGCGATCATGTAACAGCCACCACTGACCAATCAGAGACAAAAAACAAGAACAAGTGACCTCATGCCAGCCAAGAGAATATCATATGGAGTGTTCATACACAAAAGTCTTCACTAAATAGGTGCAGCACAAGTAAGTAGCAGTATAATCACGTTACTTGGCCCCGCACATTCACGTGAACAAAATCAGCAGAACTCACCGGCATAATTACTTTTTTCTCTCTCGATTGCTGGAGTTTCAATAACAATGTATGGTGGGACTTTTTCTTTTAATATAATTTAGCAAAATCGAGTACAAACGACTGCCCGGTCCCAGTGTGTGTGGTTACGGTCTGATGAACTGAAGTACAACAAGAGTTGTCGAGATTAGTTTTACACCGAATGAGGGCGCTGCTTAGAATCGATACGAAACTAACTTCGATCAGCGCTAGCATGGCACGTTTTGCACCAACATTTTGGAAACCCGGTAATAAGGGGCATAAGATTTTGTCATTTTAGTATTCGATTATGGATTATGTACTTTGGACGATGGTGCACTGGAACCCCGCTAGGACACCTCAGTTTATTTAAACCTGTTTTTGTTTTATTATAATATTTGCAAGGCTTGCCTTACGACGTCTTCATTGCACACACAACGGAGGAGTCCAATCTGGGCTAGGCTTGCCTTTGCTTGACTCACTTGAGTTACCCATGAGTTAGTCAGTTACCATGCAGAAAAAAGAGAAGGGGTGAGATAGTGTCAGAATTTTTCCCGATTTAGGATTCTTTTTGCCCAGGATTTTTACTGATTTCAGAATTTTAAAAAGCCAAAGCAAAGGTGTTTTTAACATAAATAAAAGTGGATATCGCCAATACAAGAAACGGGTAAGGGCCAGGGGTTCCCTTTGTTGAGGCAAATACAATTTACCATAGATGATAATAATTTAGACCCTACGACGTTGCAGATTTCTTTGATTTTTAATTTTTGTCCAATTTCACCCCTGAAATAAAGATAAGTAGATTTCACAGGTGCAGGGTACTGCCTTCATTTGTTTGTCTCACAAGGAACAAGTTTGGCACACCCGCCATCCTTGGAATGCTAGTTCACAGGATACGGAAAGAGTTCCATATCCGGACATCACTTATTTTCCCTTAATATGACTAAAAGCTACCAAAAAGTGTAAATCTGATGAAGAAACACAAATTTAGGAGGGAATTTTTTAAAACTTATTCTTTGAAAATACTTTGACTTTTTCTGTCATGGCCCATAGTAGGCAGATTCAGGAAAATTTTAAGTTGCTTTTATCCTTTTAAATATTATATCACTGGAAAGAGTAAACAAATTGAAATAAAATGAGGGGTCTATGGTCATGAAAGGTTAACCCTGTGCAAAGTTATGGATTTTTGTTGATTAAAATGTTGGGTCATTTTGGAGGACAATTTCAGTTAAAAAGTTGTGACCATATTGCTATTTGCTACATTTTTAAATTGAAAATGTGAGCCTCATTTATTTCATATCAATTTGTTATCAATATAAATATAATTTTAGGAGTCATTTAAAATAGTAACAATTAACAAACACCAATTATTTGCCAATAAATGATCAAAAACTAAATAAAAACAAATTATAAGCCGGTCACAGTGCTGACAGAAAATTGGGTATCGCAAATAGCGCCACCAACGCCGGTTCACGTGAATCTGCCTACCCATAGACTTTGTGCACGAGGTATATAAGTAATGTCCGGATATGGAACTCTTTCCGATTTGGTTCTTGTGGTATAATTTTCTACTTCATGAATTTAAAATTCAGGGACAGACAAGCCTGGTGCTGGTCTGAAGGAAGAAAGGTCACAGGTCAGTGAAGGTAGCGGAGAATGTACCATTTACAATCCCTATGTAGCGATCTCCATTGAGCAACAGAGACAGCGTCTTCCAGTCTTCAAGGTACCTGCACCTATAGATGTATTGACAAGGCTAGAATAAGACCTTTTTAACAGAAAAAAGTTTATGGTCAACCTATCGGAATATCAAGTTCCTCAATATGTCCATGTGGCAAAGATAAGGTTCTGAACATTTCACCTGCAAAATCTGGGGTCATAATTCAGATTTTAAACAGAGTTGTGGGCTTTTAAACCCTACAAGTTTTTTTCTATTACCAGTAGCAATAGCTACCAAATGATTGTGGACCATCTGCATGAGTGTGCATATTTGTGTTGTGCATGGGACATTCAGTAACCCTCTTAGTCTTAATTAAGATTTCCCTGTTTGTAATTCTAATGTTATGTATCTGCAAGGAGAATACCCACAAGAATTTATTTTGTTATTAGTCCTTGGGGTAATTATGTAATTAAAGAGATTGTGATGCATTACATATATATACATATGGGACTGCAAGGGGACCTTTTTTGGACTTGCTCTACAGCAAGCTTACTACAGACGAATCTCAAATTAATAACAAATATCACTGGTCACTACAATATACTGGCTTTGAAAGTGAGGATCTTGGTGGTAAGTAAAGAACTTGCCATTGATGTCACGATTCATTAAAGCGTGAATGAATTGGTTGAATACAGCACTGTGTTTGTGTAGCACAGAGATCCTTGCTTTCAACCCAGAGTGTGACATTTGTCTATAGTTGGCTGATGTCTGATGTACTGAGCTTGTGCAAATGATGTCACTGCCCGCAGATTGGCACATGCAGTCGTGCATCATCATTTGGAAGGTCAAATTTTCATGACGCACATCGGGCGCACCATGTTTCGAACAAATTTTGAGTAGGAAATTTTAAAAAATGCACACACGTGTACCTAACGTTGTGTTATCTGAATGCTATACTAAGCTTAGTAGAAAAGTGTATGGGGAAACTAGCAGGATTATATGGTTTATGCATTCTTTATTTTTTTGTATTATCAGCACAGAAATCACATCCTATACCTTCTTGAGAAATATAAGACTGTTGTAATCGTTGGCGAGACAGGATGTGGGAAAACTACCCAGATACCCCAATACCTAGTAGAGGCTGGATGGGCTACAAAGGGGTACACAGTGGGTGTCACCCAGCCACGGAGGGTTGCAGCTGTCACAGTGAGTACATAATAACCTTGTACCTAGTAGAGGCTGGGTAAACTGTTGAGAGGTACATGGTAGGTGTTACCCAGCCATGGAGGGTTGCAGCTGTCACACTGTGAGTACAGGGTACCCTTGTACCTAGTAGAGGCTGAGTGAGCAGAAGAGGGACCATGATGTCGCCTAGCCACGGAGGGTTGCAGCTGTCATAGTGAGACCTGACATTGTACTCCACAAGGAAAGAGGGTGTCAAAATGTATAATTAATTGAAAAATTGGGTGTCCAAATTGCTCAGTTACAATCTTTTTCCATATAAATTACAAATAAAACAGGATGTGCAAATTGAAATCAGGGTGTCTTTTGGACACCCAGACACACCCCTCTGATGAAAACCACGATACTCCAATACCTGGTAGGCCAAGTTCTGTCCCAGTATCTTGATCCCAAATTTCAGAATATGCCAGCCTTTAGCGTAAACCCTAAAAATGGACTGTGCTTTTTTTCTCCTAATTTCTATCTTATTTGTTTAATCGGGAGCAATTTAATTACTTGGTTTGATTACGCAGGTGGCCCAGCGAGTTGCAGAGGAGAGAGGAGCTGTAATTGGCCATGAAGTGGGCTACTCAATCCGTTTTGAAGATTGTACAGATCCCAATGCAACCAAGATAAAGGTAGGTTGTAATCTTAGCTATTACATTCAGTAAACATTGTTTCAATCTCATGTTGCTTCTTTTAATGTTCTTCAACATATTCTAGGTTCTCTGTGGCTTCTTCCTGTCATTGCTTTCAATCATGATAGTGACCGATTTTTCGCTTGTTTTGTGTTGTGATTTCAATTTGTTTTTACATGCACTCAACCTGTCAAAACTCATCGCATCACCTGTTGGAGTTTGATGGGCTTATTTAGGGTTTGTTATTTTTAAGCATTTAAGGTATACATTTGTTCTACACTTTCCAGTTCATGACAGATGGTTATCTTGTGAGAGAAATGATGAATGATCCGTTGCTGTCTAAATACAGGTAAGATTAAGGGATCATTTGTCTGAAAGTGGTATCAATTGGATAAATATGGCTTGATTTTGTGCAAAAGTCAATCTGGAAACTAGTGACCGAATTAACCCCTTGCTACTGGTTGACACATATAATTATGTGCGGATTTAAAATTGCCGCCTGGCCGGTTGACGTCTGTACATACCAATCTCTGCATTTTCAATCCATTATTGGGGTGTACGTTATGCTTAGCTGCATGCACAAGCTTCTTGTTTCCATTTCGCTTGGTTGCACAAGCCGGCATGGTTGCACAAGCCGGCATGGTGCCCCGGACGCCCCCATATAATACCCGGGTTCAAGGGGTTAAGAAGTTTCAACTTTTCAAGCAATTCACCCCCTTTCCCCAACAAAAAAATACAAATCTGTTAAAATAAAGTCAGAACTGTGATCTGTTAAAGATAAGTTGCCATTGCAGTTAGAGTTTTGGAGAGAACATTTTTTATATGAATTAAATCTTAAATCACTTTGTACACAAACAGGTTTTGTTTGTCCAATGCTGGTGTCAGTTGTAAGCAGGCACATTGTAATTCCAATTTGGTTTATTGCAAATTCATGGCGGTTTGGGTTAAATTCAGAATTGGTTTTTGCTTCAGCATTGCCATTTTTTGTATGCAACTTTGCCCCCTGACGAAGGCTAAAAGTCACATGAGGTACAAAGCTACAACAAGAAAAAGAATCAAAGATACAAGAGATAGGAAATAAGATTCCTTTTGAAGCAGGAAAGAACGTAAGATGAAGGGAAACATGCACTCTAATTCCATAGAGATACAGAACAATTGGCATAGCTTTTCATTCTACATCTAGGTGCAGCAAGAGTCAGAGATGTAGTCAAGTCCATCACAAGTCCTCCAGTCCTAATTCCAATTACAAGCTATTCAAATGAGCTTTGACAAAGGCATTCTTTTGTCATTGTTCATCCACTTACTTGTGACCAGCTTTATGAAAGGACTTCTGACTGGACTTGCGAATGGACTTGTGAAAGGACTTGCAGGGACTCGACTACAACTCTGACAAGAGTATACTGGTGGGAACGGGTGGAAAGCCAAGTTTCTCACTCAAACACCCTAACTGGAGGAACCAAGCTGGACAAGCCGGTGAAACAATTACAATGAAAATATCTGTAGAACAGACTAAGAGTAGCAACAGATCTCTGGTGAGAGAGTGATTGTAAGGATGAGCTCAACTCTTCTCCAAACAAATTAACAATGCACTTCTGTAATCTATCTAATAAAGATAAGTGACAAGCAGAAGCACCAGCCCAGATGTGGGAACAAAGAGGGCGTATAGTTGTCTTGTAGAGGTTACTCTATCTTACCTTTGCTTTACAATCTTTTCCTCCAAGCAGAGAGGTATGTTCAGTGTTTATCCGCCTCATGACCTTTTTCCTGCTCTACAGTGTCATAATGCTTGATGAGGCGCATGAACGAACCCTGTACACAGACATTGCTGTGGGATTACTTAAGAAGATCCAACGCAAGAGACCTGAGATGAGAATCATTGTTGCCTCGGCAACACTGGATGCAGAGTCATTCCGGGACTTCTTCAATCAGAACGAAACCGACAATGCCAGGTTGGCTTTCATTTTTTCCCAGTTTCACATTTCTTGAAAAACAATAACTGAAATGCGGTGAGGGAATATATATTTGTTTACTGTTGGCTGTTACATTTTGTTTTCATTAACCTGTTGAATATGGATGATGGCCATAGCCTTGGTTTGAAAAAGACCACCTGGCCGGTTGACATTTACATGCGCATTCCTGCGCGTACCCAATCCATTCATGTTTTAACTATATTGTTCTTGAATGAATAGATGGAGCTTTTTCAAACAAAGCTTTCCTTCACACGAAAGGAGGGCTCCAAGTGCAATGAATAGGACCACTCTATACAGTGTTGTGCCTATTGTATGCTTTTACACATGGCTACACGGCCCCGTTCTTGGTGTACCAGCACCCCATCAATAAATAACAGCTGGACACATGGGGTTAAAGCTGTTGTGTCTGCGCTTTTGATGTGTATCACCCTAAACAAATAAATTTCAAAATGAATTGCTAATTTCTTAGCATTAGATAAGTAATGAGCTTTCCAATGAGATGTTCCACACACAAATTGACTGATGATAAGTAACAGATTTAATAAGTTCCAAATTTTAAAAGAGGAGTTGGACATTCCTCAGTATTAATATATTATAATTCTTAGCGCGTAGCACATAAGAAAACAATATATTTTTAGTGCAGTAACTTTTTTGTAAAAAAACCCACAATTTTTTTTCCATACTTCATTAGTAGTGAGAAATCCATTAAATTGAAATTTTCAGCCAGAGCATGGACAGAGCAGGTTTAACCCTAACTAACCCAAGCCTTACAAACTCCAACAGCAGGTTTTATCTAATTTTGATGGGTTCAGGCCTGTAGGGCCTTGGCACCATTACTTTACATGGAGCTATGATGCCCCAATTTGTCTAAGTCCAAAGAATGTGCCATAGGTATACTGCACAGTGTTGGATTTTGACAGGTTGAGGACACTTCCTAGTAAAAATGCCTAGGGGGTTAGGGTTAATCTGTTAGAAAAATATCTTATCAATCTGTCTTTGAAATTTGTAAAACTGAACCATGGCAGCATGTCGTTATAGCAAATGTACAACAAACACCATATATACTTTTCTGGTATCTCAAGTTTGTCCTGAATATCCTCTTTAATATATTCTTTCTGAATATTTACTTTCATTGAGTGTAACCACAGAACCATGAATTAACCATTGTCAATTTACTGGTACTCTAGATCATTCATTCAGGAACCTGCGTCAAACTGCACAGTATGCGAAGTTTCAATACCGAAAAGTTCATATTTTGATTTAATCCTTATTATTTAAATAAAACTTTGAAAAGCTTTGAGCAGACTTTTGAAGTGGTGGGCATGTGATCATTCTTTCAATTTAATTCAAAAGCACAGAAAATCCCCAATAATAATAATAATAATAATAACAACCAGCATTCAGAACGCTCTTTGTAGTTAAATTAACTCGCAGCATTTACAATTATCATAACCCCTTCTCATCAGACCCATCAATCATTCCTGAAACCTTCTCAGCTCCCTGGGGAGTTTTCAGCCCCAGCTACATGTAACCATCACTGCCTTCACAGGTACCCATTTACTCCTGGGTGAAGAGAAGAACTTGTGACAAAGTGTCTTGCTCAAGGACACAAGTACCATAACCCCCACTGTGTATTATCACCAAGATCTTGAGTCCAGTACGCTAGACCACAACTCTCCACAATACACCTTTTGGGATGAAATATTTCAACTGGTACATGTATACCCTGTTTGCCTGTGAGCATTGACTGTCAGAAACTTAAGACTTAGTTGTTTCAATCATGGCTTTATCAGCCTAGATACTGCAGCTATCCTCACAGTAGAGGGAAGAACTTTTCCAGTGGATATCTTCTACAGCATCAGGTAAGTTGGACTAATTTTTTGTTTTAATATTTGGTATTTTCATGTCTTGAAACTACTTTTTGTATTGGATTTCAGATTTAGTTTCAGTTTGTTGTCCATATTCTATACTATGTCATCTCCATTTTATCTTGGCCAAGTTGCTTGTTCACTGTATTATCTACTGTGTTTATGCATTCTCTCAGCCCAGTACCTGACTATCTGAAGACCACAGCAGAAACCATTATGAAGCTGCATAAGACAGAGCCAGCTGGGGACATTCTGGCCTTTGTTACCGGTCAAGAAGAAGTGGAAAAGGTCATGGAGATGGTCATGTAAGTATTGTGTACCGATTTCCTTAACCTCTTGAAAAAGACCACCTGGCCGGTTGTCATCTATACATTCCTGTGCGTACTCAATCCATTGTTTGCGTTATACTTGGCTGCACAAGCCCGTATTGGCATACAGCCAGGCAGAAGGGGTTAACTGTCTAGCCAACAAAACTAGTCTGTTTTACAGGAAGTTTGCTCTCACAGGTAATAAAATTGCTGGGTCTCCCATAATTTGATTTTTACTCTTAAAAGATTGGAAATGAAAATGAATTAAACTGCTGCAAACTGATAACTGACTGGATTGACCTGAAATGTACAAATCAATAAAATTAGCTCACCTGATGTGTTAAAGGCTTTTGCCTTTGAGAAAGAACATGTTGAACTTCAAAACATCAGGCCAGCTAATTTTATTGATTTAAAATATTGGATTAAAAGTTGTTACACAAAAATGCATTGGTACAGTTTTAGCAGGAAAAATTTAATTGATAAAAAAACAACAAGACCGTTATTTATCAGAACATTTAAAGTAACAAGAGTGGGCGGTTTTTCAATTTTACCAAATATTCATGTTTTTTTAACACCGAGTAATAGCGACTGACTCTTTTAGAATGCTGACTCTTTTGGAATACTGAAATACCGACAAAGTAGATTTCCCATTTCAGTCCCACAATGTTTCAATATTGCATCAATGAAATTTTTTAAATTGAAAAAAATGTATGGTATATTCAATCCTTTTAAAGACTTTGGCAGCATATTGATATCCAAATACTGATGACTACAAAGCACAGTAAGGTTGTATCTAAGCCTAGAGTTGTTCTATCCACTGATGTAATCAACCAACAGCACGGTAA
Organism: Hippasteria phrygiana; assembly: GCA_037893225.1. Lineage (NCBI taxonomy): Eukaryota > Metazoa > Echinodermata > Asteroidea > Valvatida > Goniasteridae > Hippasteria > Hippasteria phrygiana. The sequence continues at coordinate 455,617 of JAZGUH010000178.1, forward strand.
TACCGAATACCAAGGTATTTTGCTAACAGTAATATCGACTATTAAAATTAAATACCAATACACGCCTATATCAGGTCACGTTTAGATCGAGAGTGCATGAAATTTAAATGAAATTTTTTTTATTGTTTTTCATTCCCCAGACAGCAAATTCGTAATCTTCCCGAGGGCCACAGGAAGATCCTTGCCCTACCCATGTATGGCAGCTTGCCAGGCAAAGAACAGATGAGAGTCTTTGAACGGGTCGGCCGCAATACCAGAAAGGTTGTCATTGCAACCAACATAGCGGAGACGTCAATTACAATCAACGGTATCGTTTATGGTTGGTATTTGAAAGGGATTCTGGGGTTAACTAGTATCAGAATTTCTTTTTAGAATGCCAAATTAATTTGACGGAGGTTCAATACCTTCAGTTAATAGAATAGTACATGTATAACATATGTGACCTGGCGTATGTGATCTGGCACCAATTGAAAATTGAGATGATGGTATTTGGTATAAATTTCCTGAAAGTACGGATAGTAAGTTCATTCCCAGACCATGCTATAATCTTTTGAAGTTTTTAGAGTCATGATCACTGGTTTTGGGAAAATAAAGCTCAAGAGTTAGTCAGCTGTGTGAATGATATGCTCAGTGCAAAGGAAATCACACCAAAACAATATTATGAGATTGAATTGAATTAAGTTATAAAAACTTGGGGTACAATAGAAATAATTTTTCGCAGGTAAAAATGTTCAAATCCCAAAATTGATTTCCCAGTTAAAAACAAATTGTTGTCTTTACCTGTAACTCAAACTGCCACAGTGCGACTTTCCACACATTTCATTGAGCCAATTCAACATATTTCCATCTTCCCGATGTCTGCATTTTACGTGTCATCCATTCAGTAATTGACAGTGGCTTTGTCAAGCTGCGAGCCTATAATTCCAAGTCGGGTCTGTCAGGGCTAGTGGTTGTACCGGTCTCGCAAGCCTCTGCCCAGCAGAGGGCAGGCAGAGCAGGTCGTATCAGATCAGGCAAAGCATACAGGCTGTACACGGAGGAGGACTTTCAGACACTCCAGAAGACCACAGTGCCTGAGATGCAGAGGTAAAGGACAGATCCTCAGTATTTTTTGAAAGGAAATTCATTTTTTTAAAGTGGGTTTGTGAAGCTGGATCCACGTTGTTGATCCATCACTCGCTACTCCTCACTGACTAAAATGATTTTTCACAAGCTTACTAAAGCCCTCCTATGCAAACATGCATTCTGAGCCATGTTGTTGTATGGGTCAAAATCAGTCAAGGTGATTGTTTGTGACCCTTCTGCCACATGTACAAACCACATGTAATCTGACCCTGTCTGTGTACAAAGTAAAGGCAGGGGAGGTGGAAGGAAATTTTGACTGATTTTGACCTTTTAAATAGCACAAGGGTTAATTAAGTAAGGATATAGTTGTATTTTTTTCATTAATCACGTCACCAGTTGACCAGTTGACCAGTTGACAAAATCAAGTTGTATTTATCCCAAAGTGGCCTACTACATTCTGATCAGGCGCATTGGGACTTGTCAGGCCACTATATCTACATTGGTGCATTGTAACTTACTCATCATCCCTCTCTGCACCCCATATATAACAGCCGGCTTGATGGGGGTTAATTAGTCTGCATCATCATTTTTTGCAGGAGTGACCTGAGCACCGTTATCCTCCAGCTGAAATGCTTGGGCATCGATAACGTCTTACGGTTCAGTTTCCTGTCTCCCCCATCCTCTCGCTCCATGATGAGAGGCCTGGAGCTGCTGTATGCCCTCGGAGCAATTGACGATCATGCCAAACTGGCTCAGCCACTGGGGATCCGCATGGCTGAATTTCCGCTGGATCCCATGTTTGCCAAGATGCTTCTTGTGTCGGGTGGGTTAAGATTGAATTTTTTTCAGTATGATCCAGGTCATCAGGCTCAATCTGGTGCTGTATGATTTCGGAGGATTGAGGTTACTGGGATGTTTATTCAAAACCCACTGGAGGATTTTGCAGGAATATTGGAATATTTTGGAATCGGAGGATATTGGAGGATTCATATTACATGTAGGAAAAATGATGTTGGGAGTTGGGGTTCAACTTTCCAGATGAATTCCTTTCCATTCAAAAGTGTGAACATTTTTCAGTTGTCTTATCTCAATCCATCCCAATTCCTTTTCAGGTGAATATGGCTGCTCGGAGGAAATTCTTAGCATAGCTGCACTCTTACAAGTCCAGAACATCTTCCAGTCACCGTCGAATGAAAAGGGCAAAGCTGTAAGTATGACATTCTTATTATTATACAATGTACAGTGTGAGTAAAACATCGAATCCAACCATTCCCCTGTAAATTATTACAAAATCCTGTGTGTGGTTCTTTAATCCCTTTGCAGCCGAATGATGGCCATTGCTGCAGGTTGAGAGTGACCACTGGGCCACATGTATAGCCACATTCCTGCACGTACTCAATCCATTCATGTTTCAATTATATTGTTCCTGAATGGGAGTGTAATGAATAGATGGAGCTTTTTCAAACAAAGCTTTCATTCCCACGAAAGGACCACTCTTTTCCGTGTGGTGCCTATTGCTCGGCCGCACACCACTTTCGGTGAGAGTCCTGGCATACCAGCAACTCATCGATAACAGCTGAGCCACAAGGAGTAAAAGTGCATGATTGTAGAAAACACAATGAATAAGCTTTCTTTTAGTACAGAAACCATCTAAAAAACTCCTGTTGCTGGCGAGTTACAGACTTTACAACTCAAACCTTGTTTTAAGAGTTTGGCCTCAACATCGCCCTAACATTTTCAGCATGTCATTTTTAGAAAAGCATGTATATTTACTTTCATAAGTTAATTGTGACTTATCTGTATTTGTCATTTCTTTTCCAGTTATCAATGTTATACCATCATGTCCATATTCAATTCCTTGCCCTCTACCTGTTTGCATGGCTACCCTGGAGAAGGGAAACAGAGGTCTGGGTTTTAGACAGATCACTTAGTAATTTTTTTTTTAGGCTGTTAAAGCATGAACTTGTTACAACACTCAATGTTCCTCTTCTTGAAGTCATAGCCATCATTCAATCTCTTTCCAGCACTTTGGGCAGCCAAACGTGACAGTTAGGCAACCTTGCAACCTTAGTTTTGTAGTTTGTGATTGCTGAGGAGCACCCTAAATGTCAAAATTAAGAAGGAAAATGTTTGTTGACATTGTGCTTTTAAGCATTAAAGACTAACTTTCATCTTTTTGTAGGAACAAGCAAAGAGGAGGTTTTCGGTTGCGGAAGGAGACCACATCACTCTACTGAACGTCTACGAGGCTTTCATTAAGGTACAGGACAATGTTTCTTTTCACTTTGATACAAGACCTCCAACTACACAAATGAACCATATCTATATTCCTGTCACTCATCCACAAACATTCATAACTGTATTAAAGGTAATATACTATATTTGCAAACATCAACAAACAAATCTACTGAATTATTATGAATTACCTTATTTGACTTTAAGTAAATAATAGTCTTAAGTATCCTGTGAAATCATGGCACCTGGTGTGCTGTCATTTTCAAGAAAATTTGAATTTTTGTATCAATATCCAGCGAAGCTCGGCCGACCATCATTGGAAATAGTCTAGTTCCCTGACATCTTTAAATTGTTGGAAATATGTCAGCATTAGTTTGTATGTTGTTGCTTTCAGATATTTTTTTTTTCTCATTGATAATTCAAAATAAATGTGTTTTAATTTACCTTTCTGTCTTTGATACTAAGCATCCATTACTACTGCTTATGTGGCATATTTTATGGGCAAAAGTCATCCCAGTTTTTTAAGATTGTTAAAAATAAAGGGTTTTCTTCATTTTTTAAATTTAAGTTCTGTCATGTGTGACTTGTTTGGAGATTAGCAAAAGTATCTTTTTGCGCAAGTTGTTTTAAATGCCAACTTGCAATATGTCGATATTATCATATGCCAGTCAAACAGTATGGCAGCCTATTGTTGCTATGGCGATGTTGCTATTCAATACATTCTGGAGGGATTTTCTAGCCCAATGTACAGGATTATCCCTGATTGATAAACTTATTTCAGGATCCATTTTAACAAACTGAAAGCGCAAAAATCTCTTCTAAGATTGTTTTTCTCAATATTGTCTAAATTTGAGCATTGTATTCTTCCTTCCTTATAGTATGGCAAGAATTCAAAATGGTGTCATGAAAACTATCTCAACTACAAAGGTAGGCAAACAGTGTGAACATCTTTTTTAGTCATGGACCGAAGCAAATTAGGTAAGCCACGTGTTCCCCTTGGACTTTTTTGTCAATCTTCCACAACTTTCCTGTAGAATAACAATGAAGTCCGTGGACAGAGAACTGATGCCCAGTGTTGTAGTCGAGACCTTCATGTCCGAGACCAAGGCTTTCGAGACCGAGACTTTTGCAGGCCGAGACCGAGACCAAACATGAATAAAAATGTATGGTGCTGAAGCTGATTTCCCTCATGGAGCGTTGTGCCCTGCTGTAGATTAAAATGCTCAAAAAGATAATTTCCCACGGATGATAATTTGTGCTAATGACTCATATGGGGGATCATCTTATCCCAAAAATGTTAAAAATCTAGTTTTTCGGCTTTAACAAGGACCATTATCTTAAATTATGCAAGATATATATGTATAACATTAATTGCTCAATTATAAAATCTCACACAGCACGCAATGATCAATTAAATAATTCCACAAGACTTGACGGTTATTATTTCACCCCTGGTAAATAGTTGTGCTTTCAGACTTTTGACATGCCATACATTGTACGTGTACATATGGCACTGACAGGCGGATTGTAATTTCTCCTAATATTATTTGAATACAAAAATTAAACCGACTAGAATTGTTGATTATCCAGAATGGACAATGCAACCGGATTTTCTGCGAAGTTGTTTATTGAAAGTTGATTTTTGAAGGAAGGGCCATCAATTTATTTTATTTCTAAATTATTCAAAACACCGTAAAGAAAAAAGTCAAATTTAAACATAATTAAAAATTCATTAAAAAATAATTTGATGGCATCACCTACATTTTCATCCACAACACATACCCGACTATGTACGTACAAAATTTCAAACCCAATTAGCCTTGTACTTCTCTAGATATCCTTTTATGTAATTATATAAAACTACCTAGTAGGCGAACACTAAAAGCATGCGTTGTGTAAGCATTGAGCAAGAACGTCGAACGTGTCTACCTATTTGCACACATTAGAAATTAAGCGCGCTTGTCGTCGGAATCCCATACCACGTGTACCAGTGAAATACATTGGCGGCGCACATCTGCGGGTACCAGAACTCAGAATAAACAGACTGGTCGCCATTCCAGCTTCAATCTAATTCCTCAGCATGAAACTTGTACTTAGTACAATGTTGTTTTTGTATGGCGCATTGTATTTTGTTGTGGTCTCGACTGGTCTCGGGGGTAAAACTTGAGACCTTGGCATCCGAGACCTGCACTTTCGAGACCGAGACCAGCCCTCCTGAGACTGAGACTTTGCTAGGACGAGACCGAGACCGAGACCGAGACTTCAAAAAAATGTCTCGAGACCGAGACCAGGTCTCGAGACCTACAACACTGCTGATGCCCATGCCAAAACTCCATGCATCTGGTTGTTATTGATGGGGTGTTTCTATGCCAAGAACGGACTGTGCAGCCAAGGGTAAATGCAAACAATAGGCACCACACTGAATAGAGTGGTCCTAGTATTCATCGCACTTGGAGCCCCCCCCCCCCCCCCCCCCCTTCGTGTGAAAGCAAGCTTTGTTTATAAAAGCTCCATCTATTCATAACACTCGTTCAAAAACAACATAGTTGAAACATGACTGGATTGAGTACATGCAGGAATGTGCCTACAGATGTCAACTGGCCAGGTGGTCTTTTTTAAACAGCGGCTATGGCCGTCATCCTTGTTCATGAGGTTAAGTTACAGTGTGACCAGTTGCCCCTAAAACTAAACAAGTCGACAGGAATCGCAGTAGGCTTCCACTCAACCACACTAGTTTAGCAGGAACCCTGATTACTGATTGGGTATAATCCATGGTTAATGGTATAATCCATAGTCTGATTTTGTTGTCATGAAATGGGCTTATTTCAGGCCTCGGCATGTATAATCAGGCTGTCCTGGCCTTAAAATTGAAATGAAGACTTTTAGAACTTTTCTCAATACCCTGCCTTTGTTTCTTTCAAAGGTTTGTGCAGGGCTCTCACAGTCCGAGAACAGCTCAAGAAACTGCTGAAGAAATTCAAGGTGAAGATGGTGTCAAGCGAGGGCGACGTTGATTCCATCAGTCGTTGCATCGTTGCGGGTTTCTTTGCCAATGCGGCCAGGTTACATCCTAGTGGAGAGTATCGTACAGTTCGTGACGACCATTCCATTCATATACATCCGACTTCGGTGCTGTATACAGAGAAACCACCTCAGTGGTAAGCAGTTGTCATGTTCTTATCATCGGTGAGAAGATGGAATTTGCGTTGGGGATGAAATATATTTCAAGAGAGATTTTTTGCTCTTTCATGACTTAATGTATGAAACACTCTATGCTCATGCATTGCATTTCGAGAACCCAAGGGAAAAATTCATAGGCTTACTCGGGCGGGACTCGAACCCACGACCTACAACTGCTTACTATGGCAGACATCTTGATCACTTGACCAGCCGATTCAAATCCAATACTTTGCATTCTATCACTAGAAGCATTAGGAATGTGATCAAAATTGTATGCACAGCTGCCATATATATAAGATGACAATTATCACGAGTATGCCTTCTCCACACAGTTTGAGAAGAAATGTTCTTGATATGTTTGGACTCATCACTCATATCATGACTTCTTTGCTTGTTTCCCCCCCCCCCCCCCCAAGGGTTGTGTTTCATGAGGTTCTTCAGACCAACAAGGATTACATGAGGGACGTGACTGTGGTTGATCCTACCTGGTTGTATGAACTGGCCCCTCACTACTACCAATACGGCACGGTCAGTACAAACTATGTCCACAATTCACACCTCTAACAAATAAAGAAAATGGTGTGGTTGGCCCAGGTTCAGCACAAACTTAAACCGAGGTTGCTCGACGGTCAAGTTTGGGTACCCAAATTGAGCAAGGTTAACAAGATGGCTCCTGCCATGAACAACATTTAACCCTTTGCTTACCAGTGCCCGGTTTACTTGACAGTCCACAGCACCTCTGTTGCTTTTATACCAATGTCGAGTTGACTCCACAAGGAAACCACACACCAGAGTATCCAAACAACAAATATATTCACCATGTTTCAATAACCTGTAGTGCTTGTGTTTTTTTGCTGTTTATACATGATCCTTATACCAACAGACATTGTTGTCCCGAGTCACTTTTTTCAAGTCAAGTACCAAGTCTCAAGTCAATTGTTGCACATAGTAAATTCAAATGACTACGCACAGGCTGGCACGCATGCACTGTACAAAATCAACCTGGCAGGCCGTCTTGACGATTCTCCATGCAATCGTCCAGTGCTGCAGCCCCACATACGTACATGTACTGGACACCCAGCTCGCTATGCGTCAATAGGCTTGGCATTTTTTTTAACTGATATGTGCGTACGCCCAAAAGTTGTGTTTGTTTGAACAAAAGTGCTAATGTCAACAAATCAAATTTATTAAAGTCAAGTCTCAAGTCAAAAAATCGCGACTCGAGTCCGAGTCAGCAACTCAAGTCAACAAGACTGCCAACAGAAAGAGATCTTTCTAATGGTACTATCAACTTCGTGTGTGATAATATTTTGAGAAAACTCTATCCAAACTTTTTTCTTTACAGTTGTATGGAGTGCCATTTAATTGTTCATGTAACAAATACGTTTCCTGTTTCATAAAGTGGGCCAGAAGAGAAAACAGCAATAACTTTGCTATTGTAGCAGTTATAACTTTAATTTTTACACCATATGAAAAATTAATATCATAATTAGATACATCAGTACCAATTTTGTTTTTCTTCATACACCAAGATTATACTTTAATTTGTCGATCAGGATATGGAGATTGCGGCAAAACGAGGCAGGCTTGAAGCTGGGACAAGGTGACAGAGCTGTAAACCTCACCTTCCCTGTTAGATTCACTTACAATATCCCTCGAGCTCATGGACCTTACTCCAAGTGGATGCAGTGTTTCTTGTCAACTGTCTCCAATAGATGGCTACATGATGATGTTTCGCATGAATGTTTGGTTGGGTTTTTATACCTCAATGTAAACGTAAAGGCAGTACTATAGGAAAAAAGTCCATTGATTACTTCTTGCAATTTTAATGCTTGTTAACTCGGGAGCATCTTGAGGGATGCTGGTGACTAGTGATGTTACAAAATCTTAGTACACCCTTGTATAAAGTGATACCACAAGTCTATTAGGAAAGGACATCATTATTAAACAGTTGGCAGTACCGCTGTTCATTTTAGGTAATGGCATACCCGCTCAGGTGGCTCTGATAACGTTATTCCTGATTTGTGATGACACACGTTTGGTTTCGTCATAGAATAATTAATTGCCGACAAAGTTAATGAGTTCTCCAATTATTTTTGACCTCGCGTTTATTCTACTGTTAAAAAAATGGAGATGCCCCTTCAACAGGCTGATGCAAAGCGCTGATTGTGGTACCACTGACAATACCACCTCAGTGCTTAATGAGCCCCATTTACAGAACTCTTAAAACCTATTACTTGATAGATAGGATTTCTGGGTTTTTTTTCGGGTTAATCAATACCAGAACCAGTAACTTGCTTTTTTTACATGTATCTGCAAATGATTTCAGATGAATCTTCACTCTGCAGTCAAGCAGCAAGTGTTCGCTTGGCATTATTAGCCAATACAGTCTGGAGAAACCCATCTTCCAAAATGTTCTTGAAACTAAATCTTTAACACCGCAACTATTTCTTGCTGAACCAAAAGTAGGAAATTCCCTCATCCATCTTCCAGGAAGAATGCGACATGGGCTAAAACATCTGTAGGAATGCAAACAAATTACACCAGTGAAACACTACTGAAGACTGAATATCATTCTGAAAAATAATTGTTTGATTTCTTACTTATTTTGTAAGTGGTGGGTAGCCGTGTTTAATAGTCGGGCAATTATACATGGAAAGGTTATACAGCACTTTGATGAGTAACTTTTGCTAACCCTAACCCTCCCTCTCTGTGCAAAAATGGAGCCAACTAACCCTACCTATCAAAACCTATTGAGTGACAGGTTGAAACACACAAGCTGTTGGAGAGGAAGGGCTTAGGTTTTTTGATAGGTTATGATAGTTATAACAGTAGGAGGATTATGCAAAGATTTACCCTAGTTAGTCAATAAAGTGCTATACACTTTTCCATTTGACTTTTCAGTAATCTTGTCTTTATTTATATATTTTGTTTATATTTATTGATGTAAAAGTTTTGGTGTTTGAATATAAAGTCTATATTGAATGCAAATTATGTTTCATTCAAATTCTGATCTTCTTACTTTTCACCACTGTCAGGTCACCATCATTCTTTTGCCATCCACCAACCAAACTTGGAAAATTCTCCAAGTTGTCATAGGAGATGGTGTCATAAAGCCATCGCTTCTCGGCGTATCTAGAAAGTAATGTCAAGGAATAAACCTTCATCTTATGACCAAAATATTCCGACTAAACACAGGGAGTTAACTTCCTTGCTCAATCTCTTTTCAAAAGGATACAGTCTTTGATAAAGTGTATTGATATCAGCTAGCCATTGCAGCATGTCTGCTATTGACGGCCATGTTGCTGATCTTGTTGACAGTTTAGCCACACCCACCTCCCTGTAGTGGTTGTGATATGAGTTGAGTGAGTAGCTGCTATGCTGGGTGTGTTTCCTGCAAACTCCCTCCATAGTCAATCTGTTAAAAAGAAATGATAGTCATGGTTAATGATGTTTAATAGTGGGTAAAATGTGTACATGATTACACAAACACCACATCGTTTAGGGAGAAATGTAAAATTACACAGGCAATATACCTGGAGGTAAACCTCGGGTTTCACAGAGTTGGAGTGCCATAAACCTGGAGATTCCCTGTAAAACCCTGCATTGCTGTGGGGTTAAACCTTAATGTACCGCTTCATTAATTTGGCATTCCCTCCTTAATTACCACATTCAGATCATTTTCAAAGTGAACAAAGAAACTGGCAGGAGCGGGATTCGAACCTGCGACCTCCGGGTTACCATACCGGCGCTCTACCAACTGAGCATATTTTGCCCTATGTTGGCGGTCTCCCAAATTGTCAGTATCTTTGTTCGGGTGGTCGCTAGTCAGAAGTCATTAACCCAGAATGCCGTATAGCAAGGGATCACACATTCAGATCATCTTAGTTTTTTTCAACGAAGCACCTCTGACTTAATATAAGGCTTTTGAAAAATTATTATTAGCAGGACACACTGACAGTAGGAAAGATTTTACTTGAATAACTGCTCAGGAACAGCAAAATCTTGAAAAATACCATCCATTTGTGTTCAGAACTGTATTAACACTTGGCACAACCTTTAATTTTGAGACTTTTGTCCGGACATTTTTGAGAAAGATTTTACTTTAATTCCCCCCTCCCCCCACCAAAATCAGTGAGGAACAGCACAATCTTAGAAAGTGTTCAGAATTATACAGGCATGCAACTTGGAATTAACAAAAAAACTTTTTCAATTTTCAATGTCATAAGTGTGAAGTGAAAAACAAGGAATTAAGCTGATCCGAGGAAAAGTTGCATGCCTGATTATATACAGCCATACACAACCTTTAATTTTGTGACTTTAGCCAGGAAATGTTCATGCAATATTAAAGGGGAAGAAATTGAAGCTTGTGTTTTCTGTGTTGGATGTTTTTGGCACAGTTATGGTCACTCAAAGTTTCTCATACATACACATGTATGTTGATTTCTGCCTCATTTTTTACAGATTTTGCTGTCATAAATCTTGAAAGTTGTTATCAAGAAGGGTTGGTTATTTTCCAAGATTTTGCTTTTCCTGACCGATTTTGGTGGGGGTATTCAACTTAAAAGTAAAATCTGAACCCAAAATATAGACAGACCTGCCATAGCCTAGGTCTTACCATGTTCTTACTTGGATCCGAGCTAAACAAAATGGCAATGTTATGCTCCATTTCACTCCATAGACTAGAGAAATGTTCTGTAGTCTGTCTACGACTGCACACAAATAGGCCTACAATTCATTTTTTTTCTGTGTTCTAAATTCTAGCCAGGCTCTGCATGAGCCTCAGTTCAGTACTTACAGATGAGAATTAAGTCTGGTCAGAATCACCTCCATGGATCCTAGCAGCTTAAACTCAAGTCTCTCCTGTAAATCAGAAAATTGCTGCAAGACATCTGAGCACCTGTCCTTATCGGCCTGACGACAGCACTGGAGCTGTTCGGCATGATTGACCAGCGATTTCACCATCGCCATTGAGCTGTCTGATGCCTCCTGCCATACTCTCTGCTGCTGGCCAACCATCTTGAAGGATTTTCTTAGCTGTTTATGAATTAATTCTTCACCAAAATTGGTTGTTACTTTGTGAACTGGTGGCATTGTTATTGATATGTGTGTGGGAGATTATTTAGATTTTTCTGTACTTATCTCCTCCCTGAGTCCTGAGCTGAAAATCCATCTCCCAGTAGGTATATATCTCAAAGTTTTACTATTTGTTACCAGTTTTGAAGAAAACAAAAAGCACCTCTTATCCCTTGGATGGATTTCCCACACAACCACCACCACAAAACTAGGATTTAATTGTCAAAGGAGGGCGTCCTTGTATTTTCATCCAAATATCTCACAAGAGGGCGCCTTCCAAACGGCTTTAAAAATGACATCACAAGAGGGCGTCCTTTGTAATTGCTTTAAAAAAATCAAAATCACAAGAGGGCGTCCTTTGTAATCGCTTTAAAAAAATCAAAATCACAAGAGGGCGTCCTTTGTAATTGCTTCAAAAAAAGTCAAAATCACAAGAGGGCGTCCTTTGTAATTGCTTCAAAAAATCTCAATCACAAGAGGGCGTCCTTTGTAATTGCTTCAAAAAATCTCAATCACAAGAGGGCGTCCTTTGTAATCGCGTTAAAAAATCTCAATAACAAGAGGGCGTCCTTTGTAATCGCTTAAAAAAATCAAAATCACAAGAGGGCGTCCTATGTAATTGCTTTAAAAAATCAAAATCACAAGAGGGCGTCCTTTGTAAAGGCTTTAAAAATCATATCACAAGAGGGCGCTCTTCGATTTTCTGACAAGATTATTTCACAAGAGGGCGCCCTTAAAATTGTCACAAGATGGCGCCCTATATTAGATTATCACTAGAGGGCGTGCTAACGCTGTTTGGTATTGCAATTGGCGGTTTATTCAATCGACCTAAAAAAAAAAAAATTCGTGTTGAGAATTACTTGTTCTCTTACAGACGAAGTACCAAAAAAGGTTTAATAAGTAAGGTAAGATGATTTCGGGAATAATTCTTAGAATTCATGAAAGTTTTACTTGGATACCACACATGCTACATGACTGAATAATCATGAGATGATCATTCCGTGTAATTTAGCATCAGCATGCCTGGTCATGGTCAGATCATATTTCTAGGAAAGATCTAGCTTGAAAATTCCAGCTCTAGGCTCATGACATGTGAGATTCGCCATCTCACATGTCATGAGCCTAGAGCTGGAATTTTCAAGCTAGGGACGCTGTATTAATCGCGGTACTTATCACGTTTCCCGATCGGAATAGATTGCTCACCAACCTTCCCGAATTGTCCTGTCATTTGTGTTGTATAACTCTTGCTTTTTACACTGACATAAACAAATCTGACGGTGGTTTGGTTTATTCTAATGCAATGCCTGTGAAAATAGACATGCTCGTCGTTGCTCGGCGGAGTACAGACTCTGTATTATCGCGGTATGTGGGAAGTGGTTTTTACAATGATCTCAACTTTTTTATTTATAGGCCTAACGTTAGTTAATGTTTGACCAAAACATCCCCTATTTCCCTGTAAAGTTCAAGTTGTGATTAAAGACGATTAGGCCTGCAGGATGATTTCTTAACACCCTGTCCCCCCAGGAAGGCGACAAAATTCACAGAGACAAGTCTACTGATTGACGATTGGGGGTGCCATTCACTTTACGTCGTTACGTCTGTTTGGAAATGGGTCACATACAGGCCAAATCGTACACATGCAGATTTGTGTGCCAAATTTTGTTTTCATGTTTACATATCAATGTGTCAGTAAGGCCAAGTTATAAACGCAATTTCATTATTCTTTCTCGTACTCAGCACCTGAAAAATCCAAGCTATCATCATGCCGAGGAAGCGCCGGACCAAAGTGGTGACTTTATCCGCTAAGACACAATCTGAAGATGATAGCAGTAACTCCAGCAGTGAGGAGAGACAACAGAAGATAGATACCTACCTCAAGGACTTTGACATGAGAGGTTAACATGATTCTTCCTTGACCCCTATCCACTCCACCCCATTCCCACCACCCCATTCCCACCACCCCATTCCCACCACCCCATTCCCACCACCCCATTCCCACCACCCCATTCCCACCACCCCATTCCCACCACCCCATTCCCACCACCCCATTCCCACCACCCCATTCCCACCACCCCATTCCCACCACCCCATAGCAAATACGATAAACGTTTTCCTGTTATTTTCTTCATTTTTTCAGTCGCCAACTGTATTGCCCAGGCTCGCAGTGAAGCAAAGACAATGTGCAATGCCATCAACAGTGCATTCACCATTGAGTTATTCAAACTTCCTAAGAGCATCAGAGAGATGACTAAAGCCGAGTTCATGGGTGAGTTGCTCCATACTCCAATGATTGAAACAGAAAGAAGCCCTAGAGTTTGATTGTTAAAAAGAAATGGTCGGGGTTAAGTTGTTTTCAAATAGAACATAAAGTTTTGATATTGTTTAAAAAAATTGTGGAATTTACAAAAGAAAAAAGTTTAAAAGTTAATAAGGGAAACGTAAAAGGGCCTTGTGAAATTTTAAAAATTCTCTTGCAGCGGTGAGTTACTATCTCGATGTGAGTTACTATCACACTGTGGTGAGTTTACAGCATGTTACTATCCCACTGCAGCAAGTTACTACCTCACTAGAATACTGTCTCACTGCTGTGAGTTATTATCTTGCTGTGGCAAGTTATTGTATCGCTGCAGTGAGTGTCACTGTTAAAAGTTACTGCCTTGCCGCAGTGAGTTACTCTGTTACTGCAGTGAGTTAGTGTGTTGCTGTGGCAAGTTACTGTCCCACTGTGGCAAGTTACTGTCCCACTGTGGCAAGTTACTGTCCCACTGTGGCAAGTTACTATCCCACTGTGGCAAGTTACAATACGTTGGTTGTGCTGTCCAGAACACACAAAGTCAAAGAGATGAAGGGCCTTGATATACTTTATGAACAACGACACATACAAAGCCAAAGAGCTCTCTTCTCTCTTCTAAGAACACGGATAGTATTACAGATGGAAGTCGCCTGGTACAAGGCCAAAAGCCACTCGAGGCAAGGGCTACAAACGGAGGTGGTGGGGGTTGGCCAGATTTAGGGTTGCCAACCCTACCACCTGGATGCAGGTCTAAGAAGAGGATAAATCTTCAGCAGAAGTGAGAAAAATTATCCTCATTTAAAGACCTATTGACCTTGGCGGGGTAACTTCCACCACTGGCGAGACTAACTCGTAAGGTTTAACCATGCAGTGGCTTTCTCTTGACAGCCAAAGGTGGTAGTGTCAATGATACTGCCTTGCAGCACATAACGGAAGTGACTGACTCCCTAGCATCTTCCATATCTACCAAGACTGTGACCGCATCCAAGCAAGGCAAGACCACTGTATTTTTGGCCGATATGTCATCAGCATCGGAAGCACCTTGCGGCTCCAAGGAGAAATCAAGCAGGTGTGCGACAGCCACTAAGAAGGTTAGCCCCGCAGGAATAATGCAGTTTGGATAATTAACTTCTTGAATCCAGACGACGGCCTTAGCTGCGGTTTGAAAAAGACCACCTGGTCAGTTGATGTCTATAGGCACATTCCTGCACGTACTCAATTTGTTCATGTTTCAACCATGTTCTTGAATGGGAGTGTAATGAATAGATGGAGCTTTTTTTTCAAACAAAGCTTTCATTCACATGGAATGGGGTTTCAAGTGAGATGAATAGGACCACTCCATTCAGTGTGGTAGCTATTTGCAGTTACGCTTGGCTGCACAGTCTGTTCTTGGCATACCAGCCCCCATCAATAACAGCCAGAGGCAAGGGTTTAATAGCCGGAGAGGCAGGTACATGTATTTTATTTCTTAAAGTGTCAAACCTCCAGTCTGTGTCCCCAGTGCCAAGTTTACTTCTAACCCAGTGTCTGATCTAGCCTGTCTACCTGAGTGACAGACAGGCATTTTTTGTGTGTAGAATTTATAAACAAACCACCCCCCCACACACACACCCAAATGTGTAAACACCTTCAATCGTGGACCTCCTATTGTTCATACCTATTGGTTTTGTACACGATTTTCAAACGGGGACCTTTCTCAATCAGAGACCCTATTGTCCTCTATTGTTAAAGGTCCCCTATTGAATGCAAAAACAAACTCACAGACACCACACGCACACTGTTGGTGCTTTTTAATAAAATGATTTGTTTTTCTTCTAAATATTTTCTTCTAATGTATGTTATGTGAACAAAAAAAACAATTTTTTTCTTATTTTGGAGGTTTGCAACATCTAAAAAAAGACTTTTATTCATTGCTTCCACACATCTAATGCACACAAAGATGCATCTGAATTATTGCCACAAATAATTCAACATTTGTAAAGTAATTTTTCTATACCCGAACATGGGTGGGATTTTTCAGCCTCATTCAAAAGAAAATATCTTACGGGGTGAAACACGAACAGAGCATGGACAGTATATCTTGAACAATTGGAAAATAAAATCTCAATGCCTTCTCCAAAGATACACTAGTTTGTAAAATGGTTACCAAGGTTTAGATTGTAGCAAGGGGTATCGGCTCTCAACATTTGCCTGAGAGTGGACAGGCAGTTTTGCAAATTTTTCTGGGAGTGAAAAGGCAGATATTTAATCCTAAGTAATAAAAAACCTGGAGTGCATACAAAATCATTCAAATTGGAGGATTTGGGACTGTTAGGGTTAGTGTACATGTAGGTCTCAAACATTGTGAGTTTTTGGATGTGTGAAAAGGGCCGAAGCCACCAAGAATGTGACTCAAGTTGGACTTGAGTCCGTGTGACGTCATCAATCGGCAAATGAATATTTAACCAATTTTGTAGCAGAAAGTTGGTTGGTATTGCTTTTAAAAACAAAACAAACATCTTAACGTGACAGTTTGAAATATAATAGCTACTCTGTTCAATTTATTAATGCATATTGAAGCCTGGAATTCTGATGTTATACACTTCGTTTTCATTTCATAGAAAAGTTGCCAAATGAGAATAAAAATGTAGTAATAATATAACACGCTATTTTCTTATTTTTGTCGCAGAAAGGTGCAAAGGGAAGAAAGAAGACCACCACAGCAGCAACCTCTAAACGCTCAAAGCAGATGCAGAGTATTCTGACAACCAATCAGGATATGAACGTCCAGGACAGTGCAGAGCAACAGACCGTCCGTAGATCCACTAGAAGGTAGGTCAGCCTTCTCAAATCCAGAAAGTAATTGCAGTGACCTGAGATACGAACAGCACTGAGATTCAAGACTAGGCCTGTGACTTTTACTATTTAATTTTCTGAATATTTAAACCCATACTTTGACTGTATTCAAATGTGTTTAAATGTTAAACTCATGTCGTGCACATTGCAAATTGTAATGACCAGAACTACAATGATCACCAGTTCATTGTGCTTGTACAACATGAATGTACAATATGAATTTGTGTTTGTTTTCCGTTTGTTAATAAATAGACGAGTTACTCCTTACTGGAACACTTTGTTTTCAAGTGCAAGTGTTGGCACACTGCCAAATGTTCCCATTTTGGAAAACCATGCATTGTTTATTCCTGATTGTGTTCCGTTTGGAACTTTCCAAGCTTTGAAATGTTGTAATTGCTTCCTTAGGGAGGTTGGAACGTTCCTATTCCCTTTGGCACACTTTTGGAAAAACCGTGTTCGTGGCATATTCCTAAGGGATCATTTTATATTTACTGAAAGTGGTATCAATTGCAGTAACGTGTTTTTTTTTGTGGCTGAGATAATGAGGTCATTCTCTACACGCCAGTGCACACAGGCAGTTTTGTCGCAGCAATATTCATGAGGATTGTGTAGTCCACTGGCCTGGAGTGTTTTACAAAGAATCCTATAGAATACAGAAGTGATGACGTCAATGCAACTGTAATAGACTGTTTGTAAGAAAGCACGCACACTCATTATAGACTACTGTTCCCATATGGAGGTGTTCTCAATTAGAGCAGGCAATGATTTCATTGGAACACTCTGTGCATTCCAGCTTTTCAGATGCTTCCTTAAAATAAACTTCAAATGAGGTTTCCCTTCTCATTCACCTTTCAAATACAAACTTTTTGGGTCACAACTGTTAAAATGTAGAATTTTTTTAACATTTATATTTATACAGAAAAATGACCCGGAATCAGTTTATCACTCCGGCTACTAAAACAGGCAAGTCTGGAGCGCTGTCCTCTGGATGGGATACACCAATGGTTACTCCCAAGTTTGATCCAAGGTAAGCGTTCACCTCTCCCCCTCCTCCCATCCAGCCTTCACTTTCCTCCGGATGGGATATACCAATGGTTACTCCAAAGTTTGATCCAAGGTAAGCGTTCACCTCTCCCCCTCCTCCCATCCAGCCTTCACTTTCCTCCGGCTGGGATACACCAATGGTTACTCCAAAGTTTGATCCAAGGTAAGCGTTCACCTCTCCCCCTCCTCCCATCCAGCCTTCACTTTCCTCCGGCTGGGATACACCAATGGTTACTCCAAAGTTTGATCCAAGGTAAGCGTTCACCTCTCCCCCTCCTAAAGATTTCAAATTCTTGCTGGGAATAATTTGTTTGCATGTTAACATTTTATTTCTACATCAAATTGTGTCATTTGGTTCTGTCCAACCATGCAGCTGCCATTCCGTATTACCTTCATTGACCTTATTCATGAGACATCCATGTTATGCTGTAAACAGTGAATTCATGCAATCAAACATAATCAACTTGTCAATACATACATTTTATGTAGCCAAGTTGCTTGACCCTAACAGTCCTGAATTCTCAAATTTTAATACAATTTTCCACCCTTGCTTTTGCAGTGTATACCGTGACATTAACATCCCTACAAAGATCTATGTACCCAATGTGCAATCCTATCTTACCAGTTCAACGTTTTTAATGCAGGTTACCAGTGACTCCGGCTACCTGCATAATGCGAAATGCAAAGCGAGGCGAGACCATCATTTCTCTGTCTGGTAGTCCCATCATCGTACCAGCTCCGAGGGCCACCAGTCACCCTGAAGCTGTCATCCCTCTTGCAGATGGAACGGTAAGCCACACAAACCACTGCAAGACTGTAGCCCATTTCAGGAAACTTTACACAGCTACATATTCCATTGAGCCACACAACAGTGTTGTAGTCAAGTCTGGTTTTATATGAATATCCGACTCTCATGAATATCTGATTCTTCACCCATGATGTATCGCAACACAATTCTGCTTTTATAATGAACACAATTTTTGGCAGTGACATAACCTTTAACCTCATCCCGACCCTAACCCTAAACCTACACTAAACTTGTACCCCAAGCCTAACCCTATTTATCACTCTAATCCTCACCCTCCCCCTTACCCTCACCCTATGGTTCTCATTGTTTTGGTATACGGGGCCTACTGATCACGTGCAGTATATCCAACAAGTATTTTCAGGGAGTCTGTTATTTATGCAACACTGAATCCGAGTTCAATGCCAAAACGTCGAAAAGTGGAGTTAAGTCCACTTGGAGACCAAAACTAAAAAACAAGCTCACATCTGGACTTGACTAGAGTCCTGGCTCAAACACACACTTGAAACTGGATTCCAAACTATCTTTGTAATATCATAATGGTCTTGTAATCATTCTTGGATTCGGGCAAAGTCTGGAGTAAGCGGAGTCCGGGCGTGCTTCTAAGATAGGGGTGTGCATTTAAGGGTAGTACGGGTATTAACCCTAACCCTCCAGGGTATTTTGGCTAGAAACCCTGCCAGACGCATCAGATTGCATACTTTGTCAAATTGACTTGTGTGCAGAGTGCAGCAAGGTCAAGCTGTCACCACAGATGCACTGTGCTGCGTCTGGCAGGGTTAGGGTTAAAGAAAGCCAATCCCAAAAAGTAAATCTCAGAAATTGCTGTTCATATTGTTTGTGAAGGTCTGCACGTTAATACTACTACATCGGTGCATCAATGCAGCAAGATGCAAGTGTGTACAGTGAGCTCTATAGTGAGCTGTCAATCAGTACGGATTTTCCATATTTCGTATGGAAATTAACGAAAAATACGGAAGTATGAATTTTTGTTTAGAAATGTTTTGTCATGCATATATTATGCTGCACTTGTAGTGGGTCATTATTGTGATCCCAACTGAACAGATGCAACTATAGCTTTGGAAAAAAAAAGAATAAAAATGTTCAGGTAAAGTATACATTTCATGACAGTACGGATTCTTTTAGCTCTGGCGATAGTTGTACTTGTAATGTCTCAAACTTCACATTTGCCGATGATACAAGAAGTTTATATTCCTTTGGATATTTGTGTCGGTGTCTTCCTTGCAGGCCTTGACGATTGGAACCTCATCTCCTCAAGTTGACATAACAATGGATGAAATCACACGCAAGAACATCCTCCTTCTGCAGAGTAACCTAGCCAAGATCCTTCAGAAGTGCCCGGTGCAAGGAGACAGCTAGGAACAGACTGGATTCTGGAAAATTCTACATATTCAAGACTAAGATATACTCTCAGATAATGGTATACGATAACGGAAATGAAGGAAACTTTATGGAAACACATTTGACAGGAATAATATGAAAATACAATCGGTAGTCAATTATTGTGGGGAAATAAATTATGGAAATAGAAAAATGAAAAAACTTCAAATTTATATCCGAGTTTTGAAACCCTAAATTTCATACAAATATGAAATTCATTACTGATAGTATATTTGTCAAATATCAATGACAACCAGTAATGGGAGATTATTTTTCTCAAGCACTTTTAAGATTTTCTTTTTAGTCATCACTGTTAAAGTCCTAAACAATATTTGTTTTGTTTTGTTTTGTTTTTGTTTTTCAAAAATTTGGTGTAATTGATGTAAACCTGCTATGTCCGTGCTCTGACTGAAAATTTCAACTTGGATTTCCCCAAAAAACAAATAGAAGAAAACTATTTTTTTAACGAAAAAAACCACTTACTTAAACTGCCAATTCTGTTTAGTCTTCTGTTTTATCATGTGTTACACTCAAAGATTGGTACACATTAATACTGTAGGAAGTAGGAACATCCTCCCTCCCGAAAAATTGGTCACTTACCATGGGATGATTTTGGGTGGAATGTCTCATTAGAAAGCTAATTTATGTTATTCTAGTAATTAGCAGATTAAATTTGAACATTTATTTTTCAGCGTGATACAGCACAACAGCACTGAGATAGAAGCTTTAAACACACGTCAACAGCATGATGTATGCGTATGTCAGTTCCAATGTACACTTAACACATGTACATATAAAGTGTGGGGATTTAATACACAACAAACTGCTGTATGCTTAATATCGGTCCTCAATCTGTGTTTGCACACAGGCTTTGAAACTATGGAATGACCATAAATTTCCCCCCCAAAATTTTACTTAATAATTTTACTTAATCTTTGATTTTACCATCTTTTTTAAGAACATTGTAAAAATGTATGTACTCAATACTCATTTGCGTATTAATATGTGGAGAGTAGCCATCCTTGCGAATAAGGTCCCTTGTGAGTAGGGACTAGACTAATATGTGTTTGGGTTAATTATATGTAGTGAAATTTGAAATTGAGATACACCATCATTTATATTTAATTTTCAAAGGTTATGACAGTGGTTAGTGAGTGGCATTTGGCAGGATTGTGATCAATTATATTGCCATCATATCTTGTAACAATTTTTAATTTTTTTTTTGGGGGGGGGAAAGCAGCTATGTCCTGCTCTGATGGAAAATTTTAATGTAACGGTTTTCCTCTTCTAACGAAATATGAAAGAGAGACGTTAAAGAGAAAAATACTTACTTCACTGTGCATCTAAATTTAATGTATGCTTTTTATGGGCTGCGGTCAAGATTGGTATACATTAATACTGTAAACAATTTGGATCATCCCGCTCTTCATCAAAAATTCAAAACTTATCTAATCTTGCTTATGGTCAGTTGATTGTTTTGTAGAATATCTCATTGGAAAGCTCATAACTTATCTAATTCAAACAAATTAGACATTCAAGTTGAACATTTATTTTCAGAGTAATAAACACAAAAAGCAAAGACAAAAGCTTTCAAACAATTATTTAGGCTCCCTCAATCAAATGTAAATACTTCAAATAGCAGCTCGTTTAAAATTAGTTTTTATTGTAGAAATGATTTGTGTTTTGTAAAAGCTCGTGGCAGATAAGTTCCAAGAAAGACTTGAACAGTGTTCAATGTGATTTACTGCAACATATAAAGATGAATAAATAAGTATACTAATGTAGGAAACGCAAGTGAGCTAGCACTGTTGAGTAAAGTTACTTCCTACATGTTTTTATAATTGTTGCGCAACGTTCGGGAAATGTTTGACAACGTTGTTCGCGTTATTAGGCCTCTTCAGGGATATATATTTTTTTCTCCTAAAACGAAGCCGGGCTTCAAGTCAAAGACGGCGTTTATGCCCCTGTCCCACTTGGGCGATTTTTTAGGTGACTACAAATACAGGCGACCAGTCTGTCGCCACATGGTCGCCGGGGTGTCGCCTGTATGGTCGAGAGTAGTCTCCTCAGTCGGTCGCCCAAAGAGTCATAGCCTTATTCTGGTCGCTGCGGGATTTTCAAAAAAGAAATTGCAACAGGTGTCAGCCGCTTGGTGGCGCTCTGTCGACATTCGTACTCGCGCGCGCCGTGTGTGTACGGACGTGTGCATTTTGCGATCGATAGGCTAGGAAAACATGTGGCTTCTAGAGAATCAAGATCCTGGTACGTATTGCTAGTCTCGTTTATTTCGAAAATATTTGACTTGGTCTTTGGACAACTTGGAGTCGGACTCAAAGTCCGAGCATGGAGGAATAAAACACTCCTTCACCGGGCCTAGACCTTATCGCAAATACCGCCTGGATGAGACGACACAGTCAATGACAATGGTTTCCTACCTCCATGCTAGTACACTGAGCTCATGAGCTGTGGGAAAGAAACGCGCACCAAAATCGCTCCCAAAATCCCTTGTGACCATTGTGACGTCTCGACCAAGTGGTATTTGCGATATGGCCTAATGCTGCGTTCCAATCACGTCGTGTTTTCCGTGTTCACAAGTTCACAAGTCTGGCAACTCGTATTCACCAGTGGTGAACTGGGTGCGGAATTTTCTTCTCGAGTTCACGACTTGCTTGACGACCTGTGCGCGTCCGCATTGGTGCAACCATCTCTTAACCACGAGAAATACGACGCGATTGGAACGCAGCATATTGTCCGAGTATGTATGTAACAAGTCCTCTCAGCTCCGCGCACAGCCCCTCATGGTGCCATTTATCTAAAAGTCGTGGAAAGAGTTCCATATCTGGCCATCACTTTATATTTGCCCTTAATATGACTTAAAAACTACCAAAAAGTGTAAATCTGATGAAGAAACACGAATTTAGGAGGGAAACAATTTCAACTTTTTCTTTGAAAATACTTTGACTTTTTCTGTCATGGCCCATAGACATTGAGCACGAGGTCCAAGTGATGGCCGGATATGGAACTCTTTCTGAATGACATTGTCATTTGTTAAATAATTGTTTAGGCCTAAACTTTCGTATTTAATTTGTTGACGCTTGTTGACGCTTGTTGACGCTAAATAGAATGACCCGCTACAGGGGAATTGATGCAAATAGCTCCCAAAAGTCACTTTTTGGGTATTTTATGGCAGAAATAATTTGCTGTTTAATTTTACAATACGCAATCTACATAAAAATGAAAAATAACGCAGACGTCTCTCACCACTGAACTTCCTCTTTTAAAACGGCCACAAAAATACTACTAACATGACTGACGTTAGGACGCCACCTTAGTGTTCGAGGATTAAGATGGTTAGGCCTATATGTACTTAAAATCTGGATGAAAAGTGAAATTTCCCATACAATCAAGTTCTGAGGGGCACCTGTTAGTATAGTGCAAGCACATCTTGTCCGTTATGATCACGTGATCACTTTCAATCTCCGGTCATGGCGGCGATCTGAACGCATACATGCCGCACCATTTTGTACAGTTGCATCATATTTTCATCGCATTTTAAATTACCTTTTCTGGTATTTTAAGTTGTTTTTGTAGCTTTCTGTAACACTTTTAATAACTTTATTTATTAATTTTAAGTTTTAACGTGCGTGACTATATATAGTTGCTGGGCCCTTTTTGTCGCCACTCATACGTACATGCATATCAGGGTTCGACCTTAACGCTGGTCCGCTAGACAAATTCTAGTAAAAACAGCGGCGGTCTAGTCAAAACCCTTTTCTAAGTAGTCCGGCGGTCTAGTGAAAAAAAATGCCAAGATAAGCTAAGCGCGCGCGTCTTCAGAGCCAGATTGTCAACAGCGATCCCCGATTGCATGCTTCAGCTAAGGCTGTTCGATATCCATTTATTTTGATACAGAAATATCGGCAGAAAAATATCGCGATATTCGATAATGTACAATGGATGCGCGCCACGTGTTTTAATCTTTTCTCAAGACGCGACGCAGTTCGCTACACGTAACTACACCTAACCTTGTACACTGGGGAAAGACGGTGGCATTCAGTGCAGTTGCTTGCACTTGACCAAGGCTAGCAACAAAGCAACGCGCACGCGCAGATGCGCTACAGGGGTTGACCTTATTGCAAACAATTGCCATACCCTCGATCTCAAGATGAGTTCGCAAGCGTGTAGGTACGTAGCCTCTGTTAAAGCCTGAAAGGATGTATTGCAGCAATAAGCGCACGTGTATAACGATCACTGTGCAAACCTGCGTCTTGAGAAAAGGCTAGTCAAAAAGACGCGCATGCGTAGTTATAGTTTCAAAGCCGGGTTAGTGGGCGACACCGTGATTTGTAAGCAAGTGATTTCAATGTGGTGTATATATACGATGTTCGTGAACAATTGAGTGATCTCAATGTTATTGTCGGGTGCAAAGTTGTGTGACGTTCTATGATTTGTAGAAGTATTTGCCGTACGCTAGAATTTCAGACTCATAAGAAAGTGGCCAGGAAATGCCTCAGATTGCACCATATAGAGCATCTAGAATCCAAAATTTCCCGGGGACCTTAAGCGGGCCCCAGACGACTCCACGCCGTCGCCGTCGCCGCCGCATTATGTCTGCCGCCCTGCTAAAATTTCAGGCCGTGGAGTTACTGGAATTTCGAGCAAAGTAAACTGGACAAATCCACACGTAATGCGGCCAAAAGGAACATATATCGCGATATTCTTCGGTATATCGAATTCCCCGATATTCCGGGTTTTTTTTAAGGGGCCGATACGATTTTCGATATGAAAAAAATATCGAACAGGCTTACTCTCAGCTTGTAATAAATGTTTGTAAATACAGTGTACTTGGTCAGGTTACTTACAAAAAAAGTAGCCTAAAAGGTGAAAAAAAACATGCGGACCAGTGAAAATGCTGGCGGGCTAGTAAAAAGTCGACATTACTGGTCCGGCCGGCTAGTGAAAAAAAAAGTTAAGGGGAAACCCTGCATATGAGTGGCAACAAAAAGGACCCAGTATAGACTAATCCGGCGACCAAAATTAGAAGCATTTACTGCGGTGGCACCACGCTCGCGTGCGCGTTTTACGCACGCACTTGATGCAGCTTCGACCAACAGGGTGTTTACAATTTGCCAAAATGCGCACGCAACTTAAATTAAAGAACGCGGGCATCCTGCACGCGAGCGTGGCACAACTGCAAAATGGCTTCGAATTTTGTTTGGCGAATTCCTGTATAGTCACGCACGTTATTAGTTCCGTGGATTTATAGTTTTACTGTGAGGCGCTTTGAGGTTTTTACATAAAGCATCATATAAATTATTATTTATATCATTATTTATTGACATCGATTATCATAACATGACCAATGCCTTAATTACTGGAATTGATCCGTTTGTCCAGTGTGAATTTTGAGGCCTGCCTTTTTTTTATCTGAACTCTCCAATTGTATTGGACTTCTAATTCAATTTTGTGTACTTCCGTGATTTTATGACGTTACTGAGAGGTTTAAAAAAAAATTTTTTTTACTCTTATTATTTTGAAATGAAATGAATCAATTGATAGGCGCATTACATGCATCAAGTTAAATGAATACTGTATCATACATGTAGGTAGTACATTACTTCAGAATCTTATGCATTGTACACAAGATAAATGTAGTACACTATTTCAGGAAACTGGCCTTAAATACATCCCTTTAGAGTGAGTATAAGAGATTTAAAGCTAACCCTCCTGTGCACCTGGCCAAAATCGACCCAGTTGTTGTACAGATCAAAACCTATCAAATGTCAGATTGAAACACACACAAACTGTGAGAGTTAGTGTTTAGAGTTTTTGATAGGCTGTGATAGTTATAAGTATAGGAGGGTTTTAATGAAAGTCGGGTTTGAATAACAGACATTGTTTTTACATTAAAAAGTAACAGAAATAGAAACAAATCAAAACGTGATTACAAAAAAACCAATTTCCATTGTTTTAAATCAATGATTTAAATTAAACAACCCTGCCCAGTGGTTTTTGTAAGTGTTGGCCAACCCTTTCTTATACCTGGGGAGTGTGGTTGGGCAATGCATGTACATGTATGTTTAGATATTAAACTACTTCTCATCTTGTTAGTACAGACAGTGTTGAGATACATTTTCTTTTAAAGATACTGCAGGTAATAACTTCTACCTCCTGGTGGGACAAAGCTACACCGTGGGACGAAAAGGTAACAATCGGCATATAAGGCTAAGGCATAGGAACGTGCTCCCTGATTATGGAAATTCTCTAGAAAAACTTCTTGTACAATACATTGACCATACTTTGCTGGTAATGAAATGTTGTAAATGTGCATGCATGCAAAGCCCTATATACGTACTCCTGTAGAAATCAGTTTGGGATCACTTTATCAACCTTTTGTCAAAAATTAAAACAATAGCTAATTAGAGATATGTAGATTTTCCTTTGTTTCTGTCTTCTAGATCTCTAAGGCCCATATCACATGAGGCAATTCACAGGCAGTCTCCACGAAGAAGAAAAACATTCACATTTTAATTTTCACGTAATTTTCTTAGAAATGTCAACACACTGACAGAACAAGCTATTTTGTGCTAATTTTTATTTTGTGTGTAAGAATAGGAGCATCCTGTTCCTATTGCAAATTTTTTAAAACAAAAATTGATGAACAATACATCTTCAATCTTTTTTTTGGGTGGAAAGCTCATAACTTACGTCTATCTAATGCTATTAAACAAATTAGCAATTCGGTTTGAAAATATATTTTTTGGGGTGCCACGCCCAAAAAGTAAGGAGACAGCATGTTTAAGGATTAGCATTCCTTAACATAATTGAAAGGAATTTCCTGTGATTAACTCAACTTCTTGTTGGTTTCAGATTGTAAGATCCTGATTCTTAACGACAGCTCGGTGAGTCGTAAACATGCTACACTGACTGTAACGCATTCCGAGGCCAACCTGGTAAGTTGCACGGACACGTTTGTTTTCACCCATGATTTAGTTTTTGTGTCTGTTTTTTTTGCTGAGTTGCTGCAGCTTGTGTTCTGTCCTTAATGAGTGATTACTTACACGTAATGCTTTACCTGTTTACCTCAATTGGCCCAAATTCATGGTTTTGCTTTATGGTATATTAGCAAAGAAACCCTGCCAAGTAAATATCGTATGTCACTTGATAGCAAGGATTTTTGGCTTGTGTACACGTGTACATATGTTCCATAAATAAGGATTCTGTAGTGACAGTGTTAGTGCAGAAGTTTCAGCAAGAATTTCTGCACTAGTGCGTTAACTCCTTCTGCCCAGTTATGATGGGGCGCCAGTATGCCAAACAGGCTTGTGCATCTAAGGCTAATACACCCAATGGACTTGTGCAGCAAACAATGGATTGAATATGCAGAAGAATGCGGGTATAGATGTCAGCCTGCCAGGTGATCTTTTTCAAACCAGGGCTATAGCTGTCATCCGTATTTAATGGGTTAAAGGTAATATACAACATTTGCAGACATAAAAAAACAAAACTACCAAATTATTATGAAAGACCTTAAAGTATAGTCTCAAGCATCCTGTGAAATCATGGCTCCTGGTGTGCTGTCATTTTCAAGAAAAGTGGAATTTTTGTATCAATTTCCAATGATTGATTACACATCCATGAAGGGGTGCAAGCCAGGTAGTCTAGTTTCCTGACCTGATAATTCCCTAACATCTATAAATTGCTGAAGTGGTGTCAGGGAACCAGACTACAAAAACAGCATTTTTTTCTGTTTTCCCACCATCTATGCACACAAAACTTTAAACAGGTCAGTGTTACAGTATTTTCTATAAACTACCAATGTTGTTTTAAGCACAGAGTGGGGTTAGTAAGCTTTGAAATCCATAGTTAGTAGAGCCATGAAATTGGGCCTAGTATGCTCGTCTGCCGGTTTGCTTGCTGGTTTGCTTGCACTACATATTGTTAGTCATTTAACATATTTTTACATCTTAAATATTAATATTACACTCTATAGTATTATACCCTTTGATCAACTTAACCCATAACACAGGCATGCAACTTTTTTCGCGGATCCGCGGATTTCCGCATTTTTTAAAAATCCGACCGTGAAAAAAATCCGCGCTTCAGCTCGTTTCCCACCGTGCCGACCACGGAATCGTCCACCAACATGACCAATATTGCTAGCGCA
Source organism: Hippasteria phrygiana (assembly GCA_037893225.1). Taxonomy (NCBI): domain Eukaryota; kingdom Metazoa; phylum Echinodermata; class Asteroidea; order Valvatida; family Goniasteridae; genus Hippasteria; species Hippasteria phrygiana. The sequence continues at coordinate 483,718 of JAZGUH010000178.1, forward strand.
CTTCGTCTGGCTCCGTATTTTGTATACATACATTACATAGAAAGGTGCAGGACACAGACTCCGTACACATTCTCCGTACATGTATAGTCTTGCCATTGTATGAACTAGTCGCTATAGCGCACTCAATCGACTTATATAGACTGATAGTCTGGTTCCGCATTTATTTTCTCGCGTCAATAAATACAATACAATACATCGGGATACGGACACTATACCTACATGTACATGTTTGCACGACGTCATAAGACTAGAGCTTCACGCTAGCGCTACGCGCTCGCATTTTATTTTCTGCGTTTTTGGAAATTGAAGAGTTGCATGCCTGATAACATGAGCCAATTCAAAGATATGGTACTACAAATGAATGCTACATGCTTGATATGGCTCAAAAGGTATTTAATTACTTGGCCCTTAAGATAGTGTACACATATATCATTCCATGCAATTTCTTATACACCAGGTCAGTATAACCAAAATATGGCTCAACTTTCCCTGTCTCGCCAGGCATATCTTAGCATGGCGCCCCTGCTGCTCTGCCCAGAAAAAATTAGGATTTTCCCCACGCTGAAAAAAACAGTTCACTAGGCCTGCCACTTTGAAAAATGACCCACCATGCTGAAAATGTATTGCACCACTCTTATACAGTCTGCTCTTTTATGAAAGATTGTACCTGTAAAAATTCTTCAAGATGAAAATTCCATAACTTTAGTGAACATGTGTTGGTCTGAACTTACGTTACCTGAATGGACTAAGAGTTGTAGTTTATACCACGATAAAGTATACATCTTGTCCTTTATAATCCCCCACGGTTCCACCTGCACTAAAAAGTCCCCCTGCTCTTAAACATGTGAAAAGCTGCCATTTTGAATCTCCCTTGCTCCAAAAATGTCTGAGACTGCTGCCCATTGGTCTATTATAGTCTCGAACTCTGCAAGACCAATGCCTAAATTTACTAGAATTCTTCCCCTGCTCCTGTGTCAATTTTGAGCCCTGCACTAAACTAACTTTTCAGTTGCTTACTTGTTTGTTTTCTTAAATTGCCTACAAGAGTTCGTTTTATTGGCTTACTGCTTTCAATGTGTAACTTGCCAGTGGGATTTTTGGCTTGCTAAGTTCTAAAGTGATTGAAAAACTTGGGATTTCCATACAGTTCTTGAAGGAGTTGCTAAGACAAGAAACTGTCGGAAACAAACCAAGAGATTGATTTAACCCTTACAAAGAAACAATTTGTGGTAAACTGTTTCAGGGCAAACCAGAAGTGAAACCGGTTCTTACTCTGAGCGACTCCTCAAAGTTCGGCTCCTTGAAGAATGGCAACAAGATTGGTGGTGGGAGCAGTACTACCCTTGAGGATGGAGATACTATCGTCTTTGGAGGTATGAACTCCAACCAATGGAGGTTAGTCTCTATGTATACAGCTTACATTGCTACATGCATTTTCAAAGGGATCAGATATCTTGCTTAACAATGAGAAGTTGTCACTTTGATTTAACCCTAACATCACCTAAAGCTACAAAATACTACTAGTAGTAAAATGTAGTATGCAGTACTCTCAACTACTTGTGTGCAATGCCTGTAGTAATTTTTAGTATTTGGTATTTCACCCCAAATAGTGTACGTAGTAATATGTAGTACAGGTTGCTCGGTTTAGAGGAAAAATGTTTATCAATTAAAGCGGAAACACAGTATAAAATACTGGTTTTCAGAGATAATACATTTTTTTTTCTTAGCCATCCAATTAATTGACACAGATATAATTTACCCAGTAACTTAACTGTATTACATAGAAGTAGTATTTTGTAGTTGCCAGTATCTAGACTGCTGCCCATTACACACCCATTCATCAGTCACAGAGAGACTCATCAGTGCTACAAAATACTAAGTAGTATTCTGTAGTGCTCAGTTCTCAAATACCAAATTAATGCCTAGGACATTAGGGTTAATAGAGAAGTTTTATTTTACAAGTTCCCTTGTTTTACCCTTTTCATTTTCTGTTTATCATTTTGTTTCTGTGTGAGTCCTTTGTAGGATATTTACATGGATTGTTTTAGTTTTTGCTTTTTTTCTGTTTTTTTTAATGGAAAATAGCCCAATACAAGGCTAAAAACGACTTTGACTGTTCTTCAGCAACCCCCCCCCCCCCCCCAAAGAAAAAACTCCTGGAACACACCAAGCGAGTAGTGCATGAAGTAGCAAGTCCTTTTAATCATGGTTGTAACTGAGGCTGATTGAGTGATGTGTTTTAATTACTGTACACACTCTAATGGAAGAGAAATCTACGTGGTTCCCCAACTTTGTGAGTAGGAAACGACAGGGAAATCAAGCACCCACTACATCTCCATAATGCATGGTGGTGGACTTGTGTTGTTACAGTTAAGTGCTGAATCCACCAGTGCTGAATCCATCAATTTCAATACGAATTTTCACAAATCCTACGGGGCTAGGGTTAATGATTTAACTTCTGACTTGTCTCTGGAATCAACGATCACTTACAGAAGTAAACAAAAGCAAAGCGCAGGACTCGGTGAAATATTATTTTGTATGCCAAAAAGTCTTGATATGCAGACCTAGCTTCTGTTGGTGTGAATTGAGTGTAAGTGTGTAACCATACTACTGTCCACACAAGGCATGCTCTGAAGTTGTGTAGACTTGCAGATGTCCGCTCAATGTTTTCCACTTTCTAATTGAAGTGGTCTTGGAGGCATTTTTTTGGTTGTCTAGGAAAATAAAGTATAATAGTAAAAAACATTACGGTCGGAATTTCATATATCCAAAACGTATTTGTGCGAGTGTATGTGGTAATGTCCACACAAGGTATGCATAAACTTGTGTGTGTTTAAACCGTGGACCTGTAACAATAGAGGGACAGTAGGGTCCACGATTAGGTAAAGGTCCACAGTTGGAAATCATGTTACAAAACTAATGAGGGTCCTTCCCAAAATGTTAAAGTATAAACAATAGGACAATATGACGTCCACAATTAAAGGCATTTACACACGTGTGTGTGCACACAAGAATGATCACACAGTCGTACTTCCCCAATACGTCTGAGGACAATGCTTTGTGTTTCCTATTGTTCCTTTAATATAACCAACCCCCATAGACTAAGCACGTATCCTTACGTTCGAGGACCGATTTCAACAAAAGACTTGACGAGCGAGGACTGAAAGGTTTCTTTGTATTTCCTTTCTCCTCTTGTCCTCGGAGATATATACAGAACCTGAACAGAAATTCCACTGCAACCCCCCCCCCCCCCCCCTACCCATTAACCTCTTGAATACAGACAACGGCCATGGCCGCGGTTTAAAAAAATCTTGCCGGTTGTCGTCTATACGGGCATTCTTGTGAACTAGATCTTTTAATTTGGGGTCCAAATGTGTGACATAAGGGTCAAAATTTCAAAAAGGTCAAGAGTCAACCAAAATGTATTGACAGGTAATTGATAATGAACACATTCAATAAATCAAAGCATTTTTTCATTTGAGTGACTTCCTCCACTGTGGCACCTCATTGACTACAGTTATGTGGCAAAGTATTTCACGTGTAACGGAGAAACCACTTTTAAAACTATAGTGCATTTTACCAATTGTATGATGGTTTATTTTTTCAACTGTTGTCATCTTTTGGTGGGTCAGTTACCACAATTTCTTAACATAACAAGTTCATTATAAATTTAGTTTCAGGTTAAAAAAAACTGAACCTTCAGTTTTCAATTCATTTATAAAATCAAGCAGTTGAGGTGTGCGCTACACAAAATTTGGATTTTTCAAGAACCAAGCGAGTGAAATAATAAATATGTGAAATATTTGATGTATGAAAGTAGTTAAGATTGTGTATCTTTCACTAGGACATTTGGAAGTACTGAAATGTGCTCAGAGGAGCCTGTATAGATTATTTCACGTGTAACAGAGAAACCGGTGTCTCTGTTACACGTGAAACAATCCACGTCAGTGTTTACAACTCCTTCCTGTTGGTTGTAAAATACAGCACAATGGTTCCTCTGAGACAACTACACTTGCATATACAGGTACAGTGAAAAAGACATGTACATTTGTGTACATGTACATGTATGCAGCTATTTGCACATTAGAGGCGGCTGTCACTGAACTGAATGATTCTTTAAAAAAAATAAGTTAATACGCAGGCTATAAGAAAAAAAAATATGTGGAGAGGGACATGTACACACCCCCCCCCCAAAAAAAAATAAGCCTTAATTAATTAATTAAAAATTCCACGTTCTCAAACAAAAAAATCCACAAAAAGCTTCCCTGGTTGATCCAGTCACACTGGTAAACGTAGATCAGCCTTGTGGAAAGAGTTCCATATCCGGCCATCAAGTCTAACTGTTATTAATGGCGGGCCATGACAGAAAAAGTTAAAGTATTTTTAAAGAATAAGTTGAAATTGTTTTCCCTCCTATATTCTTTTTTTTTTATCAGGTTTACCCTTTATGGTAGTTATTAAGTTATTTTAAGGGAAAATAAGTGATGGCCGGATATGTAACTCTTTCACAATTTTTTAAATTTGCATAGTTTGCATCATTCCAAAATTTATTCCGAAATTAATAAAATTGAAAACAGGGTTGCTCCAGTCACAAAAGTCATTTTGGAATTGTACAAACTATTTAAGAACTTTAAAAAATGTAGGTGTTCTAGCTTCTAGAGGTGTCCAAAACTACACGATTACACAGTTGTGCAGCGATCGCCACATCAACTGTGCGTGCATCGGTCGCGACCCCATAAAAACAACACGGGTTCACAACGTCACGAGAGACTAGTCTCTCCGTTACGTTGTTATTTTGTAAATTGTATACGAAGTGCAATCAATTTGAGTTACAAATGGCACGTACAATGACTTGAAACAAAGTTGCAAGTACGTTGCAATTCTAAGTGCAAAATGTTATGCATAATCAGTACGTTTTAGTGAGATCATGGTGAGATATACAGGCAGCGAGAAAAAACACCTGTCCAAACACGATACATCGTATCGCGAGAGGCGAGACACACTCGACTCGTCTTGAACGATTTCCACACACATTTCATCCAGACAGATACCCCAAAGGTTCCTTTCGAAAGCCAACATTGTCTACAATATTCACTGGATTTTTTGGCTATAATTGTTCGTGTATATAGTGGGATGATTTCGCAGTTTTACCTTGTACAACATACAAATTAGCACACACAACGTAACAATGTTAACAGCGTAACATGGCAGAGTCGAAAACATTTGTCGTAAATTTAGAACGCGAAAAAATGGCTGCAACTCGCACGCTGCAATAATCACCTGATGAATCACGTGATCTTTCATCCGGGACATTGAATCGTTGCGCTCGCTTCGCGTATACTTTTTATGTGGACTTCATTTCGCACAACGTAACTATTTCGTGAGAAACCAAAATACTCTACGGTGCATATAAACTGCGATATCTTTGCAGATGTTTTGGATTTGAGATAAATAGGGGTCCCAGGTATTTGCTATTAGTTGTTTGGAGTTGAATTTTATGTACTTCGTTTTCTCTTAGAACGGTTTTTACTTTTTTTCTCGTCATGAAATGAACTTTCACAACGTAACAATCCGGGTAACGAAAAGTTACGATGTGCTACCGGGAATCAACTTCACCTGCATCCTAAACCAGGACGCTCAAAGTTTGAAATTGCACTCACTATTGTGAGTTGGCTTACTTCTGATAATTTAAATAAAAAATAATCGATGTGTGTACTTTTATTCAACCGGGAAGGTATCTTAAAGGAGGCAAGTTTTAATGTCACACAGTGTACCTAAAAAATAAGGAGATTCCATAACATTTTTGGGTCAAAATGTACATTTTTATTCAACATTTCATTTTGCAACAAATATGAATATTTTCACTGTTTATTGATTAATGATAATAAATGAAATTTATGTTGGTAAATATTATCACTCATGTTGAATCATGGTCATTTCATATTCATCACATCGAATTCCTCATTGGTACCCGCATAAAAAGAAACACCCGACTCGTACTCAATCCATTGTTTGCCTATTGTTTGCATTATAAATGCTTCAAGTTGGCTGCATAAGCCAATAGAAGGGGTTAAACGCAATCTTTATTTGTATATACTCTGAATTTTTGTATTACTTTTGATTTAGTGATTTTGAAATAAAATCACTAAAACACTGGTGCTGCACTTTGTTACTTTTTACATACATGCCTTCAGTGGCCCCACCAGGCATACCTTGGTGCAGGACTCCTGCTGCTCTACCCAGAAAAAATCATGAATTTCCCCCATGCTAAAAAACACTGTGCCAGGGCCCCCCATGCTGAAAAAATGACCGCACTGAAAATTGTTGCACCGCGTTGACGGAATCTGCTCTTGTACAAATGATTGTGCATTGAAAGATTCTTCAATATGAAAATTCCACAACTTGAGTAAACTTTAGTCAGTGTGAACTTACGTTAACGGACCTTGTTACACCGCAGTTTGATACACAACTTGTCCTTGAAAATCCCCCACGGTGCCACCTGCCACCTTTTCTAGTTCCCCTGACCTTAACGTTGTGAAATTCCCCCGTCCTAATGGAAATTCCTGGTGAGACTGCCGCATGTCTGACATTTAGAAAAGCTCCACAGGCTATCTTTCCCATTCATGCTACAACACTGTATATTATGAGGGGTCCTTCATGTCAGAGCATGGACATACCTTGTAGAAACTTTAAACACAGGCATGTTTTAGTATTAAGACACCCAGAATAGATTATCAGTGCCTTGCATTAAGGTCTTTGCTTAGTGCTAGCCCCTCTAATATGTTACAAGATGCAGGCACAAAACTCTCAGTACATCTACATGTATGGTACCTTTCAACTGCGCCAAAAATTGAATATCTTTTGCAGTTCCTGCTTGCAATCGTCTCTGAACCGTCTGTTTGTGAGGCCATATATCAGAGGATTCACTGCATTATTCACAAAATAGATTCTGCATACAATATTGTCCATGACGTATAAAAGGTTCTTGTCTTCAGTGTTGCTGAAGAGATGGACAGCCACACCAACCCAAGATGGCAGCCACGTCAGTATGAACACCACGCTTGTGATAAACAGCATTCTTGTCGTCTTTCGCTGTAGGATGATTCTGCTTGCCGATTGCCCAACAGTTGTACGAAAACGTGATTTACGTGTAGTCGATGGATTTGTCGCACCAAGGTGGACTTGTCTAATTGGTGAAGTCTGAACAGTGTTTCGGCTAGAGGCCTTTGATAGTATTGTCTCGGCGCATTGAGGCATGGCCATAGGACACAAAGAGGATGGACCACTCTTCACAGGTACGGCTGAAGCAGTCAAATCTTGCATTGCCCAGTGACTTGGCTGCAGAATCGGGTTCTCGATTTCAATCACTCCTATTTGGCCAGAATTTGACTTGTTTGTGTTGTTTGTTCCAGAAGCTTGATGCTCCTGTTTTGGGTAAATACTATTGTTAATGTGTTTTTTAATTGTCTTGTAAACCATGCTGTAACATATTAAGATCACCAACAGTGCCGTGACAAATCCTGTCATGGAAGTGAACCATGAAAACACAATTGATATCTCACTATTGAACCCAACACGCACTATGTCTGGAGCTTCGCTACACACAGACAATAGTGTTAAAATCACAATGGCTATCTTAGCCCGACAATTGTTGATCCAGTGCTTTTGTGAACGGCACACACAGTCGTAACGATCTATGGCAATGAAGGCTGTGATTCCGACCGAAACGCCAGTCAAGATATTGGTCAAACTTTTAAATAAATACCACTGTTTAGCAATCCGTGTCCCAGCAAGAAGTAAACTTCTCTCTGTGAGCATGAATATAAGGGAGAAGCACACAGACAGATCTGCCATGGCCAGTCCTAGTATCAGGATGTGTGTACTGGTTTTGTGTTTTTTCATCCAGTAGACATACAGGATTAAACAGTTACCAAGCATGCCAAATACAACCAGTATGGAGCAGAAAACTAATATCGCTACCGAGCAGGAATATATGATTGACCATTCTGTCTTTTCTTCAACCGTAGATGACGTATACATGGAGTTAACAGTGGTTGAATTCTCCATTTTAGATGTTTAGTTTATGTACATGTATGGCAAAACTGTGGAAATGATTGGCCGATGGTGGTATTGCAGGCAGAAGTGTATAGTGCAAGGGCATAACAGATGTTCCTTTGATGAATGCAAGCTTAATTGTGTCAGAATCCATACATCCAGCAATCCGTACATCCACTCTAGTTGCCACAATTTATCCGAACTAACAAGCCAGCTAGTCAACTGGCAACTTTAAATTCAGAGCCGCTGAAGCAGTGTCATTATTCCAAAGACATCCGCAGTGTGTCTGTCTACATGTAGAACTGATCTAACTTTGACGTGGGAAGCAAAGATGCCTTTTTTACCTTTGTGCATTGTCATTGATCACTCTAGGGGCCTGTTTGTTTCACACAAATCCGGATCGCGATCAGTGATCCAGCCGCTGGTTCGCTCTATCCACTAGGCGGAATCTGGTGTGTGAACCAATGTAAAGATCGCTGATCGCGATCCAGATTCGTGCGAAACAAACATGTGCCCCATATAAGTATTGAGATCCTATCTCATATTAAACGAGGGTACTTGTACTATGTATGTGATGCTAACTAAGAGAGCAATGTACTACACACCATGATTGGGGAACAAACAACCTGTTTTCCATTAGTAGATTGAAGCGGTACGCATGCCTGCATGGTCATTGTGTAAGACTTATGTGCACACTCCAGTCTGAGAAGTCCAAATGTTGGTTTTGGACTTGTGTCCTCATGATAAATGGCCTTGATACTGACTGGCTACTTCAGCCATCATTCAGTGCAAGTGCACCTTTCAAGATTTGCTCAGGGATGAGATTTGACAGGATTTTTTCTGATTTCAGGATTTTTTTACCGATTTAATAATCTTTGAAGAATCTCTTTTGAAATCTTGGAATTCTTGAGGTGTTTTTACTGGTGAAAGTGGATTTAGATCAATAGAAACAGGTATTTTAAGGGGTGTCTTTAGGCAAAAACAAACCACAGACCCTACATTGCTCTGGGCTCCTCGGCAACCCCCAAACACCTGCAGTATTCCTGGTTTTTTTCATTTCCAGCTAATCTTACACCCATTTCCCTGACTTTTTCACTCCACATCACTCCCGGGTCACTCTATCTCAGACTGATCTTGTTGATAAATAATGATTGACTTCTTTGCTCTTGCTTGCAGGGTAACCTACAAACCGCTGGTTGTAGCCTTCTCATCCCTTCCCTCCACTGATAAAAAAGCACTCAAGTCACTGATGCTAAGACTAGGAGGCCATGTGGTTCCCGAGTGGACTCAAGAATGTACACACCTCATCATGACTCAGCTGACGGTCACCATCAAGGTAGGTAATTAATCATAGTCATGCAATTAATGCCATCAAATCAGTCTAACTATTTACATCAGTGACTAATCAATCAAATCGATTCAAGTCATAAGGAATGCATTGCTGTTGAGGTTCCATATTGGTTCCAACAATTACTATGGTTGAAAACATCATTAAAAAGTCACTATACATGTACTAATGTACATGGCCATATCTGGAAAATATTATTGACAAAATACTTTCCGGAAGGAAAGTTTGGTGCAGAAAAGTCTGATCGTTGGAAACCGGATAGTATGCGTAGATTTTCACCAATGTTTTTCAGATAAACATATTGTGTGCATTATAGTGTTCTACTTTTGCATGATCTTCCAACCAAAGCAAGTTTAGGATGAACACTTTTTGTTCACCACAAAGACAAATATGTTCCTTTGATTTTTACCATCTAAGGTAAATTTAATCTCATGAAATAATAGTTTACTTTTTAGCCTTGTCTTTGAGAAATTTAAATTCAGTCCGAGCAATCAGATCACAATTAATCTAATCATTTAAAATCATTACAATCAAATCATTCTAATGATAAACCATTTCAATGTCATTATGATTGTAACACAGACCATGTTGTCCTTTGTCCTTTTATGGATTACAAATAGTAGTGGTATTACCCAACATTGTCATAAAATTTTACGTTATTTGATTTTGTTCATTTTCTTTTCAATTGTTAACAAGTTGGGACTCCAGTTGTAAAATAAAGTCACATGTAACAGCACACACAGTGGTGTTTTACCATACTACTGAGGACAATGCTTTGTCTTCTTTATTGTCCCTTTACTTTCACATTCTCCCATAGACTAAGTACATGTTTGTGAAAACCATTTTTCAACAAAAGACCTCCATCAGAGGACAATGATTTCATTGTTATTTCTTTATCCTTGTGTCCTCGGTAGTAATACAGTACATGTACACAGGTATAGAATGACCTCAGAGAAATTTGATTGACTCTGGTCTTGAAGAAACAACTCAATTAGATAACTTGTGCTACTAGCCTGCATGATAGTCTAGTGGAAATTTCTATGAAATTCAATACCTGTTAAGTGACAACTTTTACAAACATTGATCAATTTTCTAAGGCAAGAGCGCTCTGAACGTAAACTATTTGGATTTCATAACATCACTGTCACCAAATTATTTGCAGGTGATTGGTGCTTTGGTGACGTGTTCACCAGTCGTCACTCCGGCGTATTTACATAAGATAGAAGAAGCGGCTCACAAAAACTCAACGATGCCCGATCCTGTCAGGTAAGAGCATCCCAAAGAACCAACTAGAATCTAATCTGCCATTTATTTTGAAAACAATAATTGCTCTCCTACAAAAGTATCAAATTATGCATAAAAAACATGCAAAGAAATATCGAAGTAATAAATGTATCAAAGTAATATAACTACCAAATATTTTCATAGTAAATAGGCCGTTTTCTCACCATTATCTCTGACTTGACAGATTGATCAGCAGTGCCTACATTTATTTCTGGTTGCAATTTGATCTTTTAGTTTCCAGCCAGTCATTGCAGAAGCAGCCATCAAAGACGATGATATATCGTTTCAGGCAAACACCGATCGCAGGACTCTCTTCAAAGGAAAGACGATTGTGTTCCTTGCTCAAAAACAGGTCAGAGGAAAGAATCACTACTCCGGCTACCTTCAGCTTTCTTCTCTCTATCAATCAACTTTTTGCACAGGCAAAGATTTATTGAACTTGGGTTGTGTGAGAGATACTCTAAAAGCAATTTTTGCCCTTCCAAAAATGTTAAGAACTATGTGTTTTTGAGAACCTGTGGAAAAATAGGTTTTAACACACAATCATGGGAGAGGAAGCGGGTTAGTTTTTTGGTAGGTTGTGATAGTTATAACAGTAGGAGGGTTAAAACTTGAATCTGGTATTTTTTTCTTTAAGTCTGTGTGCCGTTGCTGAATTGTAGTTGTTTCTGACATGTGACATGGCCTATTGAAATGCACATAAAGTCGCACTATTGCAATTTGGCTTACAAGGACATTTTATTTCTTCAGTTTTAGTCGGTTTGTTGATTTTAACATAACATCTAAAAAAATTATATCAAATACCAAAGTTTTATAACTGAACTCAATATCAAAATATTTGTGTGTTTTTAGCACTGGGAGTATAGTTTACATGGTTCACAGACTTTGATATCTGTTTTCTCAAAACAAGTGGTCAAGACTCCAGCATCTTCAAAAAGGTTACAATGTAGGCTATGATTGAGCTACAGCAACATTACAATACATGAAATTAAAGCTTAAATACCATCATCTCAATTGTCAGATTTGGCTACTTTCCACCCATTTTGTGGTGCCAGTCGCGTTATTTTCTGTCTGAATTTCTTGTAGTTCAAGCAGCTTGCTAAGACGGTCCAGCTGGCTGGAGGCAAGGCTCTACTGATTGAGGAAGGACTGACAACAAGAGAAGAGAATCTCTTACTTGATCCCAACACTATCGTCATGTATGCTGACCCTCAGGATCAGAGCCAGGTCATGACCCAGGCTGGTCAGGAATGGGTCACTCAGGTCATGGCTGTCCTGAAAAGGTCAGTATGTAAAAAATAACAACTCTGGCCATGAACAACAAAGTTGCGGTTAAACACTTCTTTCAACAGAGGGCATATTTCTTTGTAGGATAGATATTTCAGGTATGCACTCTGGTACTGTAATTAACAATTTTGCTCACGTCACGTTGCAAAAACTAATTTGAAAAATTGCCAACCAAAGTCAGTATCCAATATGCACAAAAATAGGTTTACACAGAAATGTTTGCTGTGTAAAATTATTGAATGAAATGGTTCCTTGTATGTTTGCTTATATATTGTATATTCCATGTTATAAGTAAATATAAATAAATATATTTGGCATGTTTTTCCTAATAATAGGAACGGTCTGCGGCCCATTCCTCAGTCCGAGTTTGGTCTGGCTGTGCTGTATGCATCCATCAATATCCACTGTAATCCTAAGGTTGCCCAAGGTTAGTGCCCTACGTGCAAAACAGTCCCACCATCACTCCTTTTCAAATCTCCTGCTAGCCTGTAACATTCATATGTACTCCTGTCAACATGCCTTGCGTGGTCCTGAAATAGGTTGTGGCTAAGTGCAAGATCTCCCCTCCAAATGAAGCCTGGTTTCCTTATAATCCCAAAGTTGCTGACTGTTTGGTAGAGTTGGTTCATGACATCATTTGATTGAAAAATTAATGCAAAATGGCATCTGAATAGTTCAAACTTTGTCACTAAAATGGCATTCTTTTAGTAGTTATAACGTTTCTGAAAGCTGAACTGATTTTGAGTCCATTTTTTATGGCAAGGTATCTTTCTGACAGTATAAAATCTGTCAAATCTATGGCATCAAAACAGAGAGGAATGGTCGTGTTTATGATTATATTCTTCTTTTGAATGATCTTTCCAACCACAGTAATTTTAGGAGGAATGCTTTTTATATCCCAATTGACCTATCGCGGTCGAATCGCGTCAACGCAGCTTGTGAATTATTGTCCAATCACATCAATTATAATTCCACGTGGAACGCGCAAAATCTGAGACAAACAAAAATTAACACACAAAATTTCCATAGGGTTGTCTAAGGGGCGTGGTTAACTCGTAAACGGCGATAGGTCAATTGGGCGTCTCCAAGGGCAATGTGTCTCTGTATGCAATGTTTTCTACTCAAACATACTCCGTGCTAGCATTATGCCTTTAATACTTTGATTCTCTTTAATCTTTAGCTGGCCTGACGCTCCTTCATCCAGTTGCGGCTCCATCTCTCCCTACTCAGGACATTCTTGCCTCTCAGACCCAACCCCCTGAACCCACAAAATTTCATTCGGCAGCGAAGAGCAAACCAGCATCATCCAAGAGCCCTCCAGAGCCCATCGGCATGAAGCCAGCGGACATCAGGGAAGGGACATCAGAACAGACTCCATCTAAGAAAAGGTGAGAAACTGCATCCATTCATAAGCATTAGCCAATCATAGCATCTGGTGAATATCATGTGACATTCTAAATCTTAGATCAGTGATGCGTTGCATCAGGCTTTTAAATAGAAATTTCAACTTGATGGTCAGTACAATAAACATGAGGTTCAAAATTAAATGTAGAACTCATTAACTCTTCGTCAATGAATTCTTCAATGAGGAAACCGCCTGTGTGTGGTCACAAATCAAGAATGAGACCATTATCAGAGCCACGTGGCGGGATATACCAGTACACAAGCTTCAAAAACCAGTGCTCAATCCATTCATGTTTCAGCTATATTGTTCGTGAATGGGTTTGTAATGAATGTTTGTAATGAATAGAAGGAGCTTTTTTAAACAAAGCTTTCATTTACACAAAAGGGGGGGGGGCTCCAAGTGTGATGAATAGGACCACTCTATTCAGTGTAGTGCCTCTTGTTTGCGTTTACGCTTGGCTTACTAGCTCCCCATCAATAACAGCCGGACTCGAATTTCCTCCCTTACACTCAAAGCCAGCAGTAATAAAGGTTGTATAACAATGTCCAGTGTGTCACTATCTGTGCAGAAAGTTTACAATGAAGTGGAGTTATAATATACCGCTAACATCTGCTTGCTAACCAGAATGACCTCATATATGATTGATAACAGTGATGAGGGCCTTTTGATCCTCGCCGAATTTTTCTCAAAGGCGAGAGAAATACTTTGCCAGCATCGAAATGCCAGACCCTCCTAACTCTTACAGTTTACAATTAGTGAAAGTGGTCTTCTTTTCCTTTGGCCTGATTCCAATGGTTTCAATTTTGAAATTGGAAGTATCACAGTCCATAGATCTACAATAGTTAGATCTACGGCCAAGTCCAAGTGATTCCATGTTAGTGTAAAGAATACAATCCACAGAAAGATTGTTTTAAGAAATGTAGGAAGGGCTTTTTGGAGGGGACGGGTCATAGTGTAGCTTTTGACAACTCCATTTTTTGTTTTAGCAGACTAGGGCTGTTCATTTTTTAATAATTTGGTATTCGGGACAGCCCTGTAGCACACTTGCTTGGGTCATTAGCATGTTCATTTGTCTCTGTGATTGTAGGATAAGAGAAGATGAAGGTGCCAGGTTTTCCTCTCCAGCCAAAATTCTGCGGAGGGAATCGGGCAAATCTGCTGATCCAGGGCCATCAACTCCAGAGGTGACCCCAACCAGGACCAGAGACGGTCCCGTCCCAGGAACATCACCAGAGATACCTTATGTAGGAAAGCCAACATCACGGCCACAAGACAAAGAACCTGTGGGCTTTGTGGACAGGTTGAAGAGGGACATCAGGGATAAAGGACAAGGGACAAGCAGTAGAACGTCACTCACAAAGAAGAAAGAAGACTCGGATGCTGTCACAACTCTTCCAAATCTTCCAAATATAATCTCTTCCAAGTTGAGAAAAGAGGACCGTACAGCCGTTGGAGACAACTTCACATATCCTGATACTTCCTTAGCAGATGATGACATCATTTCACCTTCGGAGAGGATAGATAACAGATCGTGCAATAAGAAAGAGGAAAAACAGGAACCTGACAAATCTCAGCGGGGAATCTCCTCAGCTGATGCCCGCATAGCAGCAGAGGAGAACACTGAGTCTGTTGTTATCGAGACTAAAGATGACATCATCCCTCCATCGGTGAGTGATGGAAGAGGCAGGAGGACGGGCAAGAAGAGGACACAAGACTTGTTTGCCATGGAAATGGATGATGTCAGAGAGGACAAGGATGCAGAGATGGAGCCAACGAGTTGGAAGAAACGAACCAAGAGGAGTAGACTAATGGAAGATGTAAGTACACTTTAAGTATCTTCTTAAGCAGTGTAGTAGCATTACTTCTCCATTATAACTACCAGAGGCTTCTTTTCAAGTCCAAGAGGTCATCAGAGATGACTGTTGTATTTGATTATTGGACTGAAACAACCTAATGTGAATAAAATAGATTTGTGAGTGTGATTTGATAAATTCAGTCCTTTCGAGCTGTTTTGTCTTCAAATTTGGCCTGACACAACATAATGAGCAGAAAGTTGCACCGGTATGGCCATCTATAAAGTTACAAGCAGAAACAAAACAAATTTCACTGGAAGTCAATTTTGAAATATAATGCACAAACAAGCAGGGTCTTCAGCGCGTTCACATCGCAGCTGTTTGAGCTCCGGCTTTCTTTTTAAGTTTGATGACTTCTGCTAATTTTTGTTCCAGTATTTACGTGTTCTTCATGTCAGTTGTGGTGTGTAGTATCTATTCGTCTTCTTATTTGACTTCCCGTTGGGAAAATTGACGTGCAGCTTCATCGTCAACGTTACCAGTACTCAAGATCAGAACTTCTAAATTTGAGAACTATTGGTGAGTCAACATCTGCCGTCTCTAATGAGGTTTGGAAGACATTAAAATCCTTCAAACTAACCAAAGTTAAATTCAAACGTGGCTCTAGAGCGGGACGAAACAAACGGAGAAAAATTCAGGTTATTACGCACGGCGGACATGGACAATCCAATGCCAACTCCACGCAAGTACGGCGAGGACCCCTTGTGTCAAACCTGATTTCTGTTCCGATTGGTTTATCTCCAAATAACTATTCTAACTATGTATTTAGTACACCTTCGGTGTTCCTGATCAATGCCAGATCACTGGTACAACGCATCGATGAACTTCAGTTAATGCTAGACACCAGTAATATCGACATAGCGGCCATTACCGAAACATGGTTTCCTGCTCACATTGACTCAAGTGTTTTCTCCATTCCCAAGTTTGGTCTATCCAGTAAACCACGCATCAATAAACGTGGTGGAGGTGTAGCTCTGTATGTTAGAAATGGCATAGAGTTTAGAACTTTGAGTGAAATCAAAGTTCCTGATGATCTAGAGGTTTTATGGATTTGGACTCGCCCACGACGACTTCCTAGATCGGTGAGTGGTATTATCATTTGTGTCGTCTACCATCCACCATCCTCTCCACATGATAATATACTCACCGATCACCTACTGTCATCTTTGAACACACTTCAAACCAAATATCCCAATGTAGGTGTTATTCTTTTAGGAGATTTTAATAAACTGGACACTGACAACATCTGCCGTTTGTCCGGCCTCCTCCAAGTCGTCAAGTCGATTGTGATTTAGTTCACATTTGGCAATCCTTCAGGGGTGTTACCATGTCATGTTTTGTTTTTATGTCATTTGTTCATCTGTGTACTGTACCTTTTTATGTTTGCCCTGAGAAATAATAAATGAAATGAAATGAAATGAAAAAACCCCTACGCGTGGTCAAGCCATTCTCGATAAAATTTTAACGAACTTGAAAGATCTGTATTACGAGCCGCTCATATCATCACCGATTGGACTGAGCGACCATAATACCGTTACGTGGCAACCCCTGAACACCATGAAAACGACTAACGTCAGCCATAAACGAGTTGTTCGCCCAATTAAAGACTCTGACCAACGAGCCTTTGGTCAATGGATCACAAACTACAATTGGGATGGTGTTGAAGCTGCTGCCACCGCAGAAATCAAAACTTCCGTTTTCTACGCAGTCCTGAACAAGGCCATTGATCATTTTTTCCCGACCAAGGTTATCTCTTCGCATCGAAATGATAAACCTTGGATAACTCCAGAACTGAAATCCCTTATCATCAAAAGACAAAAGGCTTTCTCCAGCGGTAAACTGTTGTTATGGCGTATGCTCCGAAACAAAACCATTAGACTTATTAAACATGCTAAACGGGTGTTCTATAATTCCAGTGTTGGTAAATTAAAAAAACTTAACCCACGACAATGGCATCAACATATCAAGAAACTTACTGGTCACAACTGCAAGAGGAGCTACACTTTACCTGGACCTTCAACAGAGGCTATTGCAAATAACATCAATCATCAATTTATATCAGCAGCTCATGATATCCCAAAGCTTGATCTCAGCTGTTTACCTGCCTACCTTCCAATGACATCATCACCACCCTCGGTGTCTCCACAGGACGTTTTCAAGAAACTCAATAAATTAAACATTAACAAGAGTGGTGGACCGGACCTTTTCCCACCACGTGTGATAAGGGAATTTTCTTATGAACTGAGCTTCCCTCTCTGCCAAATAATCAACTGTTCGCTGCAGGAGGGTATTGTACCAGACATTTGGAAAAAGGCCTTTGTTATACCTGTCCCTAAGTGCAATCCCCCTAGTATTGACAATCTGCGTCCTATTTCGCTCACATGTCTGTTCTCGAAGGTTTTTGAGGATTTTGTTGTAAAGTGGTTAATGGATGATATCAAAAATTCCATTGACCCTTATCAATTTGGGTCCCTTAAAGGACTCTCTACAACTCATTGTTTGGTCAAATTGTTGGATAATATTTTTAAGGGAACCGATAGACCCCAACATTCTGCTGTGTTAGTAGCTACTGATTTTTCAAAAGCTTTTGACAGGGTTAACCATCAGATTGTTGTTGAAAAGTTTCTTAACCTTGGTGTTCGTACTTCAATTATTCCATGGGTATGTAGTTTTCTATCCAACAGAAGCCAAGCTGTTCGATATAATGGTAGTATCTCCAGCTGGGAATTAACCAATGCTGGGGTCCCCCAAGGTACTAAATTAGGGCCGGTGGCTTTTTTAGCAATGATAAATGACTTTGTTTCTGGCTCCTCTGAGGTTTCCCACTACAAATATGTAGACGATATGTCGTTGGTTCAAACATATCGTAATAATGACCAAACAAGTTTAATGCAACAGCAGCTTGATTGTTTGCATTTTTGGTCATTAAAAAATCATATGAGACTCAATCCCAAAAAATGTCAGGTTATGATTTCTTGCTTCCAAAGACACCAACCTGTTAGGCCCATTTTTCAAATCGGTAATAATGTCATCAATCAAACAAACTGTGTTAAGCTTTTGGGCATTCATATACAAGAAAACCTTAAATGGGATTCTCAGGTTGATTACATGTGTAAAGCCTTTAACAAAAAACTGTACTTTTTACGTCAACTTAAACGATGTAACATTCCTGTTAATGACTTGAGAACAGTGTATTTGCAATATGTTCGACCAACTCTTGAATACGCCTCACCAGCCTGGTTTTGTGGTCTTACTAAATTCCAAAGAGAGTGCCTGGAGAAAATGCAACGAAAGGCATTCCGTATCATGCTTACTTGGGATTTTTGTAAATTTAAACCTTATGCAGATATTTGTGAGGTGCTTAGCATTCCGCCCCTCACTGAAAGACTTGAACAGCTTTCTTTGAATTTTGGTAATTCGCTTCTGTCGTCAACCAAGCATAGAGAGTGGCTGCCTCCTGCAAGGAACAATAATCTTAGGAATTCTGACTCTCTGACTACCATCAGGTGCAGAACTAACCGATACAGGTCTAGCTCCATTCCCTACCTAACCAGCATTTTGAACATGTAAAGTGATTTAATAGGCCTCCAATCTTTGACCATGTAACATTTCTGTTTGTTGTCCTTTGTGGGTGGGTGTGGTTGTTAACACTTTTATTCTCTGTATGGTTAGTTTGTTTTCTGATTTTCTCTTCCTGTTTGTCTGTGTGTTTTTGCAGTGTTGTCTTGTCCTTGTTTGTTTGTTTGTTGTTCTTTGTATGTGTTTTTTTGGTTGTCTGTTTGTCTGTTTGTCTGTTTGTCTGTCTGTTTGTTTGTCTGTTGCTTTTAAATTTGTAATGCTCCTATTGTATAAATATTTTGTTTTACTTTTATATTTCTATTGTAAATCTGTATTTTAATTCAGCCTGCCGGCTGCGACGAGCAGATTTGAATAAACCAGTAATAATAAAGGTAATGGGAATCATTTTTTCCCTGAAAACCAAAAATATTGTTTTTTAAACGGTTAAACAAATCTTAACCCTTTTATAGAGTATTTGTAGAACTTCCTGCATATTTATTTCAATTTTCTTTTCTTTTACATGCTGGGTGCATGGCCTATAGTGCTTGGAAAAAATATTTTACTTGAACTTAAATAATAAATATAGTTTTTAAGTCATTATAGTATACTTTCTAAGTAACCGCATACCATGTTCCAACTTGCCCCATATAGGTTGGGTAAGTTGGAACACATGACATAGTCATGTTCAAGGTGGATTATTTAAGTAACCATCAACAAGTCTAAGAATTTTATAGGCTACATGTGTATGCATAAACTTGTATAGTTATTGTTTCTTGAATAAAATCTGACGTTTTTGTGAAAATCGTTCCAACTAACCCCCATCTCCCCTACGTCCTATATGACGTCAGATTTGTTTGCTGCCCGCAGCGACGACTTTTAGACAAATGTCCCAAGTGGGCTATGCTGCGCTAGAGGGGACTTGATAAAAATAGCTCTAATAAAAGTCAATTTTTTGTTATTTCATGGCAGAAATAATTTGCTGTTTTATTTTACAATACACAATCTACATAAAACTACAAAATGATGCGGACTTCTCTCAGTAATCAACATCCTGTTTAAGCAAGTTTTTTCTCGAAGGCAAATGACAGTGGTACAAGAAACAGTCATGGGGGACACACAAACATGCAGGGATGTATTTAGAAACACAAAAGAGAGATTAAGGACCTAGGGAGTGTACATGTAGCAGTAGGTGTAGGAGTGAGAGATTTAGAGAGGAAGGAACAGCAAGGAACAAGGAAGTGTGGTTTGGGTGGGGGTTAATAAGAGGTGGTAATTAGGCAAGGGAAGGAACTGAGGGATGTGGCAAGGGGTAAGTGAAATGGGAAGACAACAAAGCAGGTAAGAAACCCCAAGAGGGTTTGCCAGGAGGATTATATGTAACAAGTGACAATAGGGGAAAAAGGACCTTGGTTCAGAGTTAATCCTCGAGTCAAGACCAGACTCCAAAGATAAGCTTTTCATGCTCATTCACACTCTGAACTGTTTACAACAAGAACTAATTATAGGGTTTCTTATCCCAGTATAAGGATTAACGCTGAGTCACCACCAGCCTTTGTTTATACTCTTCTCGAAGGCAGTATATTAACTCTGGCTTTAGGTTGTCCCTCTTCATTGCATCTGATGAGGTAGCTGTAGTTGGGAAAGCTTTAATTATGGCATATTTTATATTTTAGTTAGTCTTTAAAATGCTACCTTTAATATTTATCTGTATGTACTAGTTGACTAACATGGCTGTAAACAACTGTATGAGTACTTAGAGTGAATCATCCTTGCTGTTTACATGTCTGATTCAGGATGATGAACTGAATGATGATGCTGGGGAGGGATCTAAGAGAAGACATCCACTTCAGGATGTCCCTACAGGCTACATCACTGCCAACAAAGCAATCAAGGTGAGTAGAAAACGAACGACAGACTTTGGATCTGTGCCTGGTTAGATAAATACAGTCGGAGGAGTAGTTACACACAATTTATATGTATGGTTATCAGCTGTGCAGTAGACTGAGGACTGTGATGATTGGAACCCATCCAGATTTAATGTTAATGTAAGTGAATGTGATTTGATTTAAATCAAATTAAATTTAATGTGAAATAGGATGGTTTGCAGTAACACCATGTAGAAATATCTCTTTTTCAATAACCTACACATCGCAACAATTTTACAGCCACAGGCTATGCAGCACTTGCCGCTTTATTTCCTTCGTTTCTTTTGAATCTGTAATTACAATGGATTAACAATCCATAGATCTCGAGACCTACAACACTGGTGGACATTCAATGCGATGCATGTACAGGTCAGGTCAAGATTACAATGTTTGCTAAATAATGGACCTATGCTATTGTTATGGGAAATCAAAGTACGAGATCAGGGGTGAGATTTGTCAGGGTTTTTCTTGTTTTCAGTATTTTTTGTCTGGATTTTTACAGATTTCAGAATTTTTTAAGAATCTGTTTAGGAACCTGCAATTCCTGAGGTGTTACCCTAAAGGTGTTTTTACCTGTCAAAGTGGATATAGACCAATAGAAATGGGTATTTTAAGGGGTGCCTTTAGGCAAATACAAACCATAGACATTTTGATTTCTAAATGCATTTAGCTTCAGTACCAAAGGTTGACAGCGAAAAGAATTATACATCAACATGCATAATAACATCTGAATATGATCTCCGTATTTCAGGTTTGATTTGTTTGTTTCTTCACATTTCAGTCGGAACCAACGAGCCCTCAAGACCCCTCCCTACCCTACAATGTTGCCGTCATTGAACTAATGAACATTGTTGTCAGGAGGCCAGTAGTGAATGGAGCTCATGCAGCAGGTAGCAAGAGGGGAGTGAACAACTTCAAGAAGTTTAAAAAGGTAACAAAGGCCTCTTGAATCAATTCTAGACGAGGCGATTGTGGGTTTATTACAGAGATGTATTCGAGTCCATCACAAGTCCCTGCAAGTCCATCACAAGCCCTCCAGTCCTAATTCCAATCACAAGCTATTCAAATGAGCTTTGACAAAGGCATTCCTTGTCATTGTTCATCCAGTTACTTGTGACCGGCTTTATAAAAGCACTTCTGACTGGGCTTGCGAAAGGACTTGGAAAAGGACTTGCAGGGACTCTAATACAACTCTCTGGTTTGTTGGCAGTGGTGTAGCCAGTTTCTGCTGGGAGGGAAGGGGGGGGGGGGGGGGGTGGCAAGGAGGGGGGGGTGGTGGGGCAAGGAGGGGGAAGGCCATTTTAGATTGTTAATTTTTTTTTTTTAAATGTCTAGAATTTTTTGGGCCCAGCAAACTAATTTGACATATACGTCGTAAAAATAAAATCCCAGATTTCCGGAGTGGAGCAAGAGGGGTAAAGGCTTCCCACAGTGGGGGTGACTAATGTGTGATACACACAGCTGTGATAGGTCATTGGATCAGTCTGTTAAACAACTTTGTGAATTGTGTACGCTAATTTGCTGTTTGCCTCAGAAATTGTGCTTTTCCCTATTCAATTATATTTGATATAATTGGACATTGTTTCACAGGCTGTGTTTTGCAGTTCTAAAGTAAAACGGTTGTGGTCGAAAGTTTACATACACTTGGAAATTGTTCCTTCAATTTCCCTGAAGCTGTTCTGTTTGTTTTCTATTGTAAATCCTTAATATATTTTCAAGACCTATCGGTTTCCCCTAACACATCCTGCTGTCATCCTCTCTATTATATTAAGGCGAGTTATGCAGGCCAGCACAGTATGCCTCGCATCATTGGTGGCTCAGACCTAGAGCATCATGGGATTGGACACATCAGAGAAGCAGAGGAAATGATGGAACGTGAACGAGAGGTGAGAAAAGAGGAAGGCGGAGAGTTGCATTATGGGATTGGTTTGGAAAAAGTGGGGATAATGTCAAAGGCTCACTGTGACAAATCTATACTACAACATTTGGGAAAGTGTGGGAGATTAGTACAATGGAGTATGCTTGGGATCTTAATACAGATTCTGAGAAATAGGTCTCCTTATACTGTTGGACCTAGCTGTTATATCCGAACTTTTGTGTCAGTTATTTACAATCCCAAGCCAAACGGGTTATTATATTTGTTGTTTTTGTGCATTTTGCCCCCAAAAACGATGTGAAATGAATTCCAGAATTTGAAACTAATATAAATTTTAGTCTCAAAAAGTAGCTGTTTTGCCAACATGTCACACATTTTATAATTTGCTTTTTTTTTCTATGTCTGATTTACAGACGCAGCATAAACGACATAAAGAAAAAGACCTTGCCGATCAGTTGTTTGATTGGGACCCCAAACCAGCCAAGCGCCGCCGCTAGTCATCCCAAGGTAAAATGTGCAATATGATATGTTACTGTACATGCTTTCAAGTGCAAACATTTTGTTCAAACAAAAAATAATAATGTACATGTAGTTTGCCTGAAACATTGCACATGTTCAAAATATGTATACTGTTTATTCTCCATCTATTGATATCTCCATCTTGTGAGCAATGGATTGTCTTTAAGTAACAAAAGCTTTCTAAGACTTGCATGGGCGTGTTTATAGAAGTTATTGTTAATTTTGTTGACAAGGGATAAGTAAATAGCTGAAAGGTTAGTGATGACCAAGTAAAAGGTTTGACCTCTGCCCTCTTCCATAGCAACCAAGATGGCTGCTGCCAGTACCCCCAGAATGCTCCACATCCATGCACCAATGAGAAGGCCCGTCTCATTTAGTGTTTTTCCGGGAGCAGACACAATTAGGTGTGAAGCGTGGAAGCACTGTTTCAAAGACTTGAACTGGGCTCTTGGGATTTCACACAACATGGGGAAGGGGCTCCGTGGGATGGGCGGGTAAAAAAAAATGTGGGAGTGGTTAGCAGTCGGATTGGCGGCTTTGGATATGACAGAGGATATGATAACAAGGCACTGTCTGAAACCTTTCAGCTTGAGAATCCATACACTGATTTGATAGTCATTGATTTAAAAAAACTAATTAGGAAAAATCCTTGCATTATTAAATGTTTGATGATCTATGAAGTTTCGATTTAATGTAGTTTCAGAAATGTTTTCTGTTCCTATTCCACAGTTGTCGACCTTCTAAAATAATTTAAAATAAATACTGAAGAAAAAAATATTAAATTAAAAAGAAAAAAATCAAATCAAATAAATTCAATTGTCGATCTTCAGTTGGTTGATTTGACAGGTCATTGCAAAATTAACCGACCTGTCATTGACCTACATGTACACTCCTGCATAGTCGGGGCATTTTTTATTATTCGGCAAACTACGACAAAGTTATAGGGACATTTCTCTGTCCCCATGTTTTTGGTCCCCGCAACATCTATTGCACGGCCAGTGTATGTCCCCACAACTGCGGAACAAGTATTGTGTGTGTTTTTAATGTGGTCGTAAGTTAAGTGAAATATAACAAATGGTTAAAATACATGTACTTGTTTAGTGTTAATGGCTATGCACAGGTCTCTGGTCCTAACTCATTCAATTACACGTATATTGTATTTTTCTCATTTCAGATTTGTTCAACATTATGATGGCCATGGTTGACCTTTGATGCAGCACTCTGATGTTTGCTCTCTTGAAGTATTCAGCAAATTAGCATAATAGGGAGCGTGGATACGATAGAAAAGGGCGCATGGAAATTGAAAGTAGGTTTAAGTTTAGGAAGACTGTGGTAATACTCTGGTTTTCTTCATGTAGTCTACTCGTTGCTTTGCATCTGAGATTCCTTCAAGGGTTTGCACAAACTGTGTATTGAATCGTGTGGGAGTGACCGCACTTCTGCCTTTTGACCGTTGCCAAGTCTAAAGACCAACCTCAGTGCAAGACAGAGACTGGAAACTTGACATGATTTGATGACTGTACTAAGCACAGCCTATGGGATTAAATTGAATCGGTAAATGTTTTGACATTTAGCAGTAAATTCAGTGAAGAAAAAAATAATTAAAGAATGCAACTACCTGCTGTAATATTTACAGATTCATTGCTTTTTTATGTCATTGTTAAATCACTGTTTTTCATCCTGTCATAAAAACTTTAAAAGTTCAGTGAAAACTGGTTAAATATGCTCGGTAATTTATAAAAGTATGCGGAAATATCCTCTTGTTTAGAAAGGCTTTTTCCAGAGATTTTATTAGTAATGGACTGCATTCATTATGAGCAGGGAGTATTGTTAATGTGTACTTTGTAACCATTGTTTTTATATGCATGTATAAATTGCAAAAGATAGGGAAGCATTAGTTACTGACATTACACAGCTTTGTTGTGTATTGCATTCTAAAAAGTGAACTAATGTCTTTAAAAGGTAGCTATGGTGTACATTGTATTTGATTTTGTAAACTAGGTTACAAATTTTTTTTCCGTCTGTATTAAATGTACATGTACATAAATTTTAGAATGTTTTGCAACATTTTCAAAGCGTGTGTAATAGTACACCTACATGCAAGTGTATTATTCAAGATGAAAAGAACAATGACCCCATATATTGAATGAATAATAAATAACCTTGCTATCACAATCTGAAATGGTCATTGTTAAGCAATGTACAAGCAATTTTATTTCATTTTCTCATGACAAAACTACTGCACAATTTGAAAGAAACAGAACACTGCAATCATTTACCCTGCATCAACAGCCTCTGTTGGTTGAGCTAATACATGTTCATGTACATGTAGGCTGGGTTTGGGCGGCGGTCTGTTCTTGACAAGTGAAACTCGAACAGCGGGAACGCGACCCAAGAATATTGCACTCGGAACAGGATCACACACCACCTATCCATTGGGGTTTTGCAAGAACAAGTTTCGCGTGTCAAGAACAAACCGCCCGAACCCAGCCCACGTTAGATGAGCCTAATCACTTCACATAATCATGCTTTCAAATTCGGGGTGTTTTTTGGGCATATTTTCAAATTAATCCAGGTACATGTAATTGGCATACAAAAGTATTCATTTAAACAGTCATAAAAATCCTTATTACAATTTGAAAGAAATTTCCATTTTGTAAATACATGTACATGTAGAATGAAGCAAAATTTCCAGTGCTCGGATGAAAATACAATGCAGTACACATTCATATGCTTAAAATAACTTATTGCTTGTGGATACAAGTAAATTAACCCCTTGAGTACGGTTACTTACAGGAGGCGCCGGGGTGTTGCACTGGCAGCCAAGCGAAACGGCCACAATGTGCTTGTGCAGTCAAGTGTAACATACACAATAATCCAACAATGGATTGAAACTGCACAAATAGCAGCAAATGACGTCATCCGGCCTGGTGGCACTTTTTTTGCGCCGTTTGGCATCTTCCGTATGTAAGGGGTTAAGGAACTCAATCATCAATTTTTTTTAAAAGTCGATAGCAAAAAAAGTCGTTAATAGGAAACATGGGTTTACATGTACAAGTACATCATTGCACAAAAATGAAGAAAAATGTAATCAATAACATGTATGTGACACGGCCCATTAAAATGTGTGAAAATTCCTGCTATGGGCACTCTGAATTACAGGCAAGTTTTTTCATTATTACATTCAAAAACTCCATTCACTATTCTATCATATCCGTATTATAACTGAAATCAATTAGTTTGGGGCGATTTTGAATTAATTGATTTTTTTTCCACTGAGAGTAGTGTACATAGTTCATTCACTTTTGAGCCTTATTTTCTCAAAACAAGTGACGACCAACCACTTCAATAGGTCTACAGCATGGGTTGGGCATAAGCTTACAGCCACCTGTTCGTTCAGAAAAAAAAACATGCTTTCAATTTTCAAATTTTGCTTTTTTCCACCCATTTCGTGGTGCCATGTCACTAATGTTGAAAAACCCCACAGGAAACCGATGTTAACTTGCACACTAGATAAAGCTACACGCACATGACAAACCATGCAAGCAGTGAAACGGCATACAGTATCTTAGTGGATGGGGCAGCAGCAGATAATAGGGGCCACTTTCCCAGATCTGAATGATACACAGTACATAAATGCTCTAATCGTATGCGCGTACCTTTTCCAATTACAATCTACAAACAAATAAGCCCACTTATAACTCTACACGTTCCACATAACATTCTATGCAAGTATTCTATAATTTGACAATTAATGCTCTATTGCAATTACGTATCTGTCCACGCTGGTAATGATATACAATACATGATCGAATACAAAATATGACAAACTGTTATCAATATTTTCCTTTTATGTCACAAACTGGTAAACAGATTCCAAATCGTTTTTATCTCTCAAGGCATGTTCTGCACCTCCCCGACTTTGATATGAAACAATCCACAGGTCTAAATTCTATCCCTGTGATTCTCGAAAATCATCAATTGGTTAGATTTCTCATTTTTTCCCCCCAAAATCCAACTTAACTGGCATGTCACTCGACTCAAATCTAACAAATATCCATTTTAGAATAACGAAAACTTCACTTTTTAATAAAGGCCACTTTTGTTCAAACAATTGTACATATCCTCAATACAAGACAGAGCTCTAATCAAATCATCACAAATCAACTGCAAGTCTGAACTGTGACAAAGGCATTCCTTTGTCATTCTAAAACCCCCGTAGCTAGTGATGCTATTTTTGATCGACTCGTGATTTGACTTGTGATTGACTCGATTACAACCCTGATACGAGATCAATGCATTGATCTAAATTAGAGCTGACAATATACACACTTCATACAAACACTTAACTAGAAGACTACAAACCAATGACTAGGTTCAAGATGGCTGCTTCAATTTTATCATCTGAAGTATCCAATCTATGAACACATTGGCTATGGCACATAAAGAACAACATTTTGCTTCATAAATACCATAAGAAATACTCATACAAGGACATGCACGATGTCTAGACATGACATTACATGTACAAACAAAGATGCCAAACACCAAACCGAACAGACTTTTTCAAAGTTTACACATTTTTTTCCATTTTGATACTCACCTGCTTTACAAATACTCTAAGTATTTTGCATGTACATGTACCTATTTGTCTACTACTACATGTACTCATAAATCATACGAAAAAGAAAACTCATCAGAAATGAAGAAAACTACAGCGTACAGACCAGAAACAAATTATCAGATATTAATGTATTTAAATGTAAAAAAAATGAAGTGTTGTTATAAGGCAAACATTCATGAAAAATCAAAGCCAAATGACCCTACTTTTAGTGTAAAGCCAACTGATCATTCTGAAAACTCAAGCTGCTTTAGAGTTATCGTGCAGTAATAAATGGTGTTGATTACAAAAATAAAGCTTATTTCAAAGTGTTTCCAATACCTGAGAAAGAAACTTTTAACAAGACAATCATTGTATGCTAACAAAATTCTCTGCTACAGCATCGTGTAATTGAGAAATATTTGCCGTCATACAAACTAATAGCTGACATACCGGTGCAAAATGCAAGCTTGATTGAAGGATAACTTGCATTTGGTTATTTTTCACTTGTGTTGTAATTGGGGGGGGAGGGGGGTGTCAAGTATCTTTGGCAATGTGATATAAAGCATATAATGAAAATTGCTGAATTAAAGAAGATCAGGCTAACAGATTGCCAAGTTGGCTTACGTTGATTTTGCAACGTACCTAAAAATCACTGCCAAAAAAACAAAACTGTTGACTACAAAATTTTACAATGATTTGCAAAGCACAACAAAATGCCAGATCCCTCGGGATATCTTAAGGCATAGAAATGCTCTAAAACAAAATCTACATAAATCAAGTGGATTGTCACTGGTAAAGGCAGATACAGAAATGAGAGGAAAAAAAATCAATGGATGTATTCACTTCTCAAATGATGAGAGCTACGGCTCATCATACACACAGCAAGACTGAAACGGTCAATACTGAGAGGTGTTGCTCTGAAGCCGCGATGGGGCTAGTCCCTCTTGTATCTGGTGAACTCGATGAGCATGGCCGGGGAGCGATACAAGAAGATGAGCTTGGCCGTCAAGTCTTCCTCCAACTTCATCTCGCCGCACTCGCGCACCAGGAAGATGTCCAGGCACAGCTTGACGATGCGATCCACGTTGGGCAGCTCGTTGAACATGATCGTGGTGGAGACCCCACTGAACATCATGCGCACAAACTTGCCGACGACCAGTACAAGGGATACGTAGAGGCCAATGACACTGAACGAGGACGTGGGGGGATAGAAGAGGGCAAAGTGAAAGAAAATCTATACTTAAATGCCATGCTTACTGTATTGGGATCAGTTTTGTTCGCACTGTGAAACCCTTAGATGTAATTTTCATGTCTTTTTAACTTTGTCTGCCAATGTCTTGGGGAAATTTTGAGTCATTTTATAAAAATTTTGCATATCATTCTTGTAGCTTTTTCTGATGCAGGGTTTATACTGCAGTGACTGCTTCAATGACCTTGTACCGTGCATCCACAGAGCATGTTGCGGCATGTATAATGCACCATAACTCTTTTGGTTATTACTGAAGTGAAATTTTATCAGAATTCTAGTATCCTCGTATGCACACTTAATTTCATAAAAATCTGTCACTGTTTGGCTAAGATGGGGGGGGGGGGGATTGCTTATAATAAGTGATGAATGTTTCATGCCTGAAGACCTCACACATTGGGGATTTGCCTTCAAGGCTGCACCCCTCTCCCTTTCTGCAAATCCTGGACCAGCCCAATATAAAAACTCACTGGGGTTTCTGCCTGCCACTCTCTGATAATATCCGTAAGAGGGCAGTTCACCTGCTTGACTTGGTTACATCTTGGCACTTACCCATAGCCTGCTAGTGGAGCAAACAAGTCTGAAGCGACGCGATCGTTGAGAGTGTAGATTACCATGGGTTTTCCGCCGTCGTTGACCACCCACCATTCCCGTTCACCGCCCACGCTGTCAATCATTCCAGACTCCAACCTCAGACTGATGTTAGAGTAACCATCGCACGAGGGGGCTAAGGAAGAGAGGGCGGAGACTATGACAATGAGGAGGGGAGCCGACATTCTGGGCAGGGGGTTTCCCAATTGCCTTTTCAGAGTGAAATGATACAACCGTCTTCACTAGAATTTAACCATGCATATTTTTGGCTGCAGAATTTTTGAATGAGCTGAAGCATTTTTTGTGATGTCTTTTTTCTTTGAGACATCCAGCTTGTGTAGTTAATTGGAAATGAATCAAGTGCCTCAGTGTCCCAGGAATTCCACCTTTGATTAACCTTTTTTAACCTCCATCTGGTGAGATTCTAAAGGCAGATCATATAATGTTCAGTGTCCTATGAGTTTCTGACTTTGTAAAATCTGACTATTCCTTATGCATGGCAACACAAGCAATCTTTACAATGACAACCCTAAACCCCACCCCCTTACCTTCACCCCATTGTTTCCATTTTTGTGAGAGTCCTACCAAGTATGAACACTAACACAATGTGTCAGTGTTTGACGGATGCTGATTTTCATGCCACATCAGTTCTTACTTCACACTATTAGCTAAACTGCAATGTTCAGGATGAGAACAACCCTTGTTTTATTGTGATGGGTGATGGTCACCATTACCTTAACAAATGCACTTACTTCTCAGGTTCAGCATATGAACGAGTCGTAAAGCCTACAGCAGGTGATAGCCATTTACTATTGCATAACAATTTGAGTCAGTACCAGTAATTTAATGGTGAAACACAACAGAATATGAACATTGAACTGCAAAGAGGCTCTTTACAGATGCTTCCTTAACCAGTTCGCGCCAGGATTATTTTTGCAGAAAATTTCTATTTTCAAAAAAGGCAAAATATAGCAGCCAACTTCTGATATACAGCCAAACGCAACAAATACTGATTTGCAAGAGTCATTTCAACAGTATTTGTACAATATTTCTTGCCGAAACCTCATATATTTCAATACTCCGGGTGCGCCTCCAGAGACTTCTCGGACTTTGTGTGTGTACAAAACAAATGAGGGATTAGCGTGTTGAGAAGTCACCCGGAGGTGAGTCGAGGCAAGCTTGACGTTTTAACCCGTCAGCCATGCCCGTGTATCAAAACAGTCAGATCGTGTTAACATGTCCTCCGACGCGAACTGGTTAATAAAATATCCACGAAAAATGAAAAATCCACCAAGCATTTAATTTGTATGGTGTTGCTGAAAAAATGCATTAAAAAACTACCAAAAGATACGGTTCAAAATTGCAAAATACAGCGTAATTAGAATGAAAAGAAGGTTGCAGGGGTCATTTTGAAATGATAAAAGCAATTTAAAGACCAAAATCTCATCCCTGAAAAAAGAGACGTATGGTTCTCAGAAGAATTGGAGGTATAATCCCGACATTTTGGTCAGCATGCTCTGACCGTCATCAGAAGGAAATGTCGAAATCTCAAAATGTCGAAAACTCAAAATGTCGAGTTTATACCTTTGGTTTTTCTAAGAACCCTTTTTTGGAGTTAGTTACTTCATATGGTGCTAACGCAATTTTTTTCTCTCCATAGTACATTGTCGATTCAACCTCATGCACCCTGTACCACGCCGTACCATGCCCCTGTGCCACGACCCCTGTGCCATGCCCCCTGTGCCATGCCCCCTGTGCCATGCCCCCTGTGCCACGCCCCCCGATGTTGGAGCAATAGTATTGACTCACATGAACATTCAAGGAGTTTGCTTGCTGGCTCAACGTTGCCCTTCCCTGGAACTATCAGGAAACCGGGGTATGCTCTGGGAATCTTACTGTAAAGAAGAAGAGGCAATTGATTATCAATTTGCAATGGAAAGTCTTAAAGTTCCGTTATAGCTTTGGTCATGATCAAAAATGAAATTGTCAAACAAAGCACAAAGGAAACTGACTGGGCAATATGAATGAATTTCCAAAGTGAACAAAGTAAACTGGCTGGAGTGGGACTTGAACCTGCGACCGCCGGAATATGGTACCGGTGCTCTACCAACTGAGCAACCTGCCAGTTTTCTTTGTGGTTTATTTGATGATATAAGTTCAAAAGTTGTATCCTCATTGAGTCAATGTCGCTTCCCAGGTTGTAGCGTAAAGTTGGGGCATGATCCCTGGCTAATACGGCATTATGGGTTTATGACTTATGACGCCCTGGCACAAATTTCTGTAAGATTCAGCTGATTTTAATGAATGTGTAAATTAATATTTAATATACATCATCCCCTACAATTTTCCTTTGTTTTAAAACTTATTTTGATTTGAACAAAGAAGTGGAAGCCAATTTACTTTGAAAAAAAAAAGAAAACACAAAGTTTATTATTAAACGTAATACATTCTCACAAATCAAATTATACACTCGGCCCAAAAAGAAACTTCCTGCCTTGAACTTTTTTGAATAACTCAAGAATACTGTAATCATTTTAAACACCTCAAAAAGTAACGCACCGGGAAATGCAAAAACCAAAAAGACTCACTTATTGTTAGATTGATTCTCCGACAGATTGGATATTAAACGATGCTACAGAACGATGGCTGAAATATGAAATTTTCTTGGCTAAACTCACACTGGTGATGAGGAGTTTGTTTTCAGCTGTTCAGCGAGTCCCTCCCTTACGTCACGACCAGGGGGCTTGGTTGGGCTTAGTTCCAACTGGTGATAGCCATCCACCATGGGCGTCACTAAGGAACTTTTAGTGGTCCTGTAAGATATAATCATTCATACATCATTATTCAAAGGGTAATATGTGACCCGCTCTACAAAAAAGGGTATTATGTCGCACTATGTGAAAACACACACAGGGCTGTTCTATGTGAAGCGGGCGCAAAAATCTTCACATAAGTATTTTTTTTTGGGAGGGGGGGGGGGGGGGGGGGGGGTTTGTTGGCTTTTTTAAAATTTTCATAATTTGTATTCAGAAACGTTAATATTGATGAATAAAGATGACAAAATAAATGTTGATAGAAATTACTTCTATCTCATTTCTTTGCATTTTTTGTCTTCAAAGGGCTGTATCTCTAAATGCACTTCCGTTAAATTGGAAAATATATGAGTACATGTATACGAATGTCAAGATATCTCGAGAAGACAAAATGCCATTGTTCAAACCTACACCAAATTAAAGCTTAGGATGTGACCAATTAAACTATGTATCTAACTCATTTTTTTAATTCTGCGACATCATACCCATATTTGTACAGCCGGTCACATATATACAACATTTGCAAACAACAAAACTACTGGTTTATTATGAAAGACCTTACTAGACTAAGTAAATAACAGTCTCAAGCATCCTGTGGAATCATGGCACCCAGTGAGCTATCATTTTCAAGAAAAGTTTTTTTGTTTCTTAATTTCCAGCGCTGGTCGACCGACCATAGATGACTGCTACAATAAACAATGTTGCCAAGTTGTTCCCACAGGGAACAGCGGGTGTTCTTGACTGGAACGGGCTATGTTCTCATCAGAACGTTTCAGGCATTACTACTTTTGAGATGCAACGTATAAAATAAAGAAACTCAAATTATATTTGCAGATAAACAAATGAATCTTTCAGATAAGCGTTAAACTTGCCCGGTAATCTAATGAAAGGATTTGTAACTGACATAGCATGATTTCTTATTTCCTCTGTAGTCCTAAGAATTAAGTATCTTGGCAAAACTGTACCTAATTATTTTTTCCCTTTAAGTGAACAGTGCTCTGAAATGGACATTAACCCCTTGAGGGGCTGGTATGCCAAGAACGGGCTGTGCAGCCAAGTGTAAATGCAAACAATAGGCACCACACTGAATAGAGTGGTCCTATTCATCAAACTTGGAGCACCCCCTCCCCGCTTTCATGTGAATGAAAGCTTTGTTTGAAAAAGCTCCATCTATTCATTGCACTCACATTCAAGAATTATATAGTTGAAACATGAATGGATTGAGTATGCACAGGAATGTGCGACTAGCCGACAACCAGCCAGGTGGTCTTTTTCAAACTGCGGCTATGGCTGTCGTATGCATTCAAGAGGTTACGAAGGCCACAATGACCACATTTCCAAACAGTCTGTGTCTCAGACCAACCTTTTAACGGCATAGGTGTAGCGGAAGTCCACTCTAGCTTTCTCTGACAGCAATGTCTTCTCCAGGCTATCTCTACTGGGAGGGCTGACGTCCCAGGACGACATGGAGTTTCCACTGATGGTTACCCGGATGATGTCTTCAGCTTCGTAATTCTTCAGAAATGTCACAGCAGTCTATGATGGAAACAGCAATGAGATTACTGACTGTGTTGGGTGCAAATGGTGGATCTGCGCTATTGGGTGATATCATTGTGATATCATGTGATTGCTCGTTTTAGCAAGCATTGGATGACTTGTGCAGCACAGATTTTGTGCAATACACTGACCACGCATCACTGATTTTGCACGATTAAAAGATCAATTTAATTTGGAGTTAAAGAGTCATTGAAGTGCCCAGGATTTTTCATCTGAGTGTGTTCATCTTTTTTTGTTTTTGTGCGATCAAGTTCACATTTTGAGTGTTCAATTTAAATGTGAATACGGTTTATTTCAGCTCACAATTGTCCTTTGCATTGTTTTCAGTGCTATGCATATGTCAAGTCACTTATTTCTTGTTGTCCTAATGGGAATTCTCCCTTTTTGTGTTGTTATCCCATTATTAATGTTTAAGTCAACTTTGAAAGAAAAAAACACAAATATATGAATAGAAATCAATTTGCCTTGAGGTTGTTTTCACAAGTCATTATAATGGTATTCTATCTTTTTGGTAATGTTCAGATCATGTCAAATTTAAAGGTGTGGAAAGAAAGGCCTATAAAAGGAGTTATCGTTATAGCATGAAAACAAATATTGTTTTGTTTCCCTTTGCATTTATTCACAGGTATTTTTCCCTCTATCGAATTTGAAGTTTTGTGATGTTTCGCCTCTTCCTATCTACACTGATCAATCTTCTCCAATCTTCTTGACCACGGGCCGCCATCTTTATGTTCAGAATTGGGTTAACAGAGAGGTGTACATACCAAGAACCAATGCATAAATGAATTATTCTCAAAATATCCGCTCTTATATAGGCAAATAAGAATCAGACTGTACATATGGCACAGAAATGAATTTGAATGCCAACAAATGTTTGCCTATTCATGGAATTCAATTCCTGAACAACCTCTGGCAAGTGGCCTTTGACGAAATTGATTGAACTAAACAACCATTCATATTCGAATGATCTAATTTGTCGAGTAAATTCTCAAATACTGAAACCAAATGACTCTTTTTGAGGATTGAATGCTGATGTGAAGGAGCATTCATTTTCAAATGAAACTGAATGAGCCGGGTATTGAATTGAATGATTCTTTCTTTAAATTGGCCGGGAAAATGACACTTTTGTTCCAAAAATACAATTTCAATTTTCCCACCAGTAATTTTCCCACCAGGTTTTTAAGATCTATACATAGATCTGTACTTAGATATGCATTTCCCGCAACCTACCAATTTCTGTTAGTGGGGATTGTTCACTGTTCAATTTGAAGTCCACACAACAAGTGAATTGACTGCTCATTTTAACCCATTGAGCCCGGGTATTATAATGGGGCCCCAGTATACCAGGCCGGTTTGTGCGTAACACACAATAACCCAACAAAGGATTGAAAATGCGGCTATAGACGTCAACCGGGTTCGAGGCCAAAGATGCCAAAATATCCGATTTTATTTTGTTCAAGAATCTTGCTGCAGTTACAAAGCAAAACATAAATATATGTGACCCACTCTGCAAAAAGGGCAATTATGTTGCAAAATTTGAAAATAGTGTTTTTATATATAGCTGGAAAGGCCATTTTATAAGCTTTCATATGGTATATGTCTGAGGCCTGTAGCATTTTGCATTCACGAGATATTTGGAAATTTGCATGTTTGTTTCAGGAATTTCTTTAAATGACTTATGGAGAAACAAGCCATTTAAAAAAACAAAAAACAAAGCAATAGATTGAAGCACTCGACACAAACACATTCTTTTTCCAACTGTATTCACTGAAATCAAAGATTTTCATTATGAACTAGGATAATATAGGTATCAAAGATGCAAAAAAATCCCTCCCATAAAAACTCGTTTGAAGAATTGTTCACCCTCTTCACATAAAACGGCCCATTACGCATAAAAGCATACAGTGACTTATGTGCCCTTTTTGCAGAGCGGGTCACATATTTGTCATGAAAAGAGCCCACTACAAGCTACAACAGGCCATTTCAGTGACAAATCAATAAAAGTCCTTTCTTCCTTTCTTCTTAAGAAATCAGTGAGCTACCCTGAAATCCCAAGTCTGAAATCAAGCATCTTTTTGACATCAAAATTTTGATTATTTTTTTTTATTTCCAATGTTTAAAAAAACACACCAATTTTCCCCACAAAATTCTCAAGATACCCACTGGAAATTTACTGCTTTCAAAATTTTCCGGGAATTTGGCAACTCCACGTCGGATAACTTACCAGATCAGTGCCATAGTCAGCTATCAGGTTATCGTATTCTCCCTGACTTAGGGTGTGAAGATCCTGGTCTAGAGCAGTCGTTTGGAACAGCGGCTGAAACGACAACATCGGGGGCTCGTTATTGAGCAATACAAATAAACATGAAATGCAATGTCATCATTTGTCTGAGGAAGAAAGAACACGGTATAAACCTAAACAGAGAATGTCCTGTGTGAGTTCTCTACAATCACACATCTTTAAACTTGCAAATTTATCTTTTTTAAATCTACAAGTACCTAGGGGTGTGCATTTGCGCGTAGTACGGGAATCGGGTACCCGATTAAAAAAAGCACTGCTACCCGCTAAAGAAAGCCAATCCCAAAAATTAAATCTCAGAAATTGCTGTTCATATTGTTCGCAAAGGCCCGCACGTTAATACTACCACATCGGTGCATGTGCATCAATGTGCAAGTGTGTACAGTAAAGCCCTATAGCTTTACATTGTAAATTGCATTTTCGCAAGCATCGTATTAACGTTGATCTGTTTGGTTTTTCCATGTGCCCTGGTTTTCATTTTGAAAATTCCCCAAAACTGACATTCAAAAACTTTCTTTTTCATTGTCAGAAAAATTACTAAGTAATATGTTAATTCGGTTACGGGTACTCGATTCCATAATCTGGAACCGGTTCCTGACATTAGTTCAAATACACAGCCCAGAGTTGTAATCGAGTCAGTCACAAGTCAGATCACAAGTCAATCACAAGTCAGCTCACAAGCTACATGGGATGAACAATGACAAAGGAATGCTTTTGTTACATAGTGTGTTTGAATAGCTTGTTACATGGCTTGAGACGTGACTTGTGAGGTGACTTGTGAGGTGACTTGTGAGGTGACTTGTGAGGTGACTTGTGAGGTGACTTGTGAGGTGACTTGTGAGGTGACTTGTGAGGTGACTTGTGAGGTGACTTGTGAGGTGACTTGTGAGGTGACTTGTGAGGTGACTTGTGAGGTGACTTGTGATGACTCAATTAACTCTGACACAGCCCTACGAATGCCTTTCTTTCCTATCCTTCCTTGTAATGTAGGCTAGAGGAATGCCAAGCCCCACCCCAAAAAATCACCACCCTATCTACTGGCCAGAAAAAGCTCTTGTTTATTACTTAACACTAAATAATGGAATCTCAAGCAGTCAACAAAGACCTCCATCTTTGTTAGACCCACATTTGTTAAGTGGGGACATGCGGATCAGAAAGATTTGGGAACCAGACGATGACTTACCCCGTATCCACTGATACTGATACTAATATCAATCTCTGAGGCTGGGTTTTGGATACTGGAGGAGTTGGATAGCGAGATGAGAAGCAGAGGGAACCACACGATGATGATAAGTATCAGGAGTTGGAAGCCGCCGGCACCATATTTCACCAATTTACTCTTTACCGTGCCCCGATCAACAGGATAGTTCTAAACACACACACACACACACAAAAGTTTTCAACACATGACAAATCATTGCCACTTTCCGACAACTGGTATATTAACCCTCCTACTACTATATATCACAACCTATCAAAGAACCAACCTCCTTCCTCTCTCATAGCTTGTGTGTTACAACCTATCACTCGATAGGTTTTGATAGATAGGGTCCATTGGCTCCATTTTGGCACCGAGAGAGGAAGCATGAATGTATATTACAACTGGTATACAGTCGAACCCGGATAATAAGAGCACTGTTAATACAACATCCTACTTATAACATGGAAACAAATAGGTCCTGAGTCTTTGTTTTTCTTTGTTTTCCATTATTGATAATACAAGGTACCTGTTATAACAAGGTAAATTGTCAAGTCCCAAGGACCTTGTTATAAAGGTGGTCGAATGTATAGGTTTTAAAACTTTGGGATATGACAGAATAGTTTTGTTTTTTCTTCAAATATACAGTTGTTAAAATCCCCCCCCCCCCAAATCCCATTTTGTGCTTCCAGGTCACACTGTGAATCCCTTGGATGTGATTTCTTATTCAAAATGGAAATGAGGATTACAAAGAGGATGTGATTTTAACAATGAGGGTCCAAAATCACATCCTACTCAATTTAAAATCACATCTGAAGCCTGAGAACTATTATCCCACCCTGACAAAGAGTACATTGTGACTTCTGGGTTTAACAGCTTAAACTGCATTGTGATTCTGGATTCTGGATGTGATTTTGGACCCTCATTGTTAAAATCACATTCTCTTAATCCTCCTGTCCATTCTGAATAGGAAATCACATCCAAGGGGTTCATAGTGATCACATACGTTCAGACGGTTCCAAAGTGACAAATTTTCATTCAAGTGGGTTTTTTTAAAGAAAGAAACCCTTTCCCAAATGACCAATGACAAGTGAATGTTGCGTCATACCCTCTCGGCATTTCTCCAGCATTTGGTTGTGTAGACGTTAGCGTAGACGTCTTCGACCTCCACCCAGTGTGAGAGGGACAGGGTCGTGTCGGTGAACATCCAGTCCATCAACATCCGCATCTCCTTCAGGAATGGGATGGCCTGATAACTGATTACAGGCAGAACAAAAACAAAATCGTCAGAAAAAAACAACAATGGAGATTCATCTTGAATATTACGGACGATGGCCACAGCCGTAGTTTGAAAAAGAAAACCTGGCCAGTTGTTATCTACATGCACATTCCTGTGCGTACTCAATCCATTCATGCTTCAACTATATTGATCTTGAATGGGAGTGTAATGGAGCCTTTTCAAATAAACCTCTCATTCACACAAAAGGGAGGCGGGATCCAAGTGCGATGAACAGGACCACTCTATTCAGTGTGGTGCCTATTGTTTGCGTTTAACGCTTGGCTGCACAGCCCCGCTCTTGACATACCACCAGCACCCCATCAAAAACAGCCGGACACAAGGGGATAAAGGGACACATTGCTACAAAAAGCAATCACGTACACGACCATGCCTTGAAAATGTGCCGTGCGTCTGAAAATCATTGACGAAAATCATTTCGGGGACGCCACTTTGGTTCGGGAAAGTCGGACCGTTGGAAAAGTGGAAAATTCAGAGCAATGCCCTTAGTCTGTAGCACTCTGGCTGCGTACATGCTGCCCTATGTGGGGCACCAGTCTGAGTAAGTGCAGGAATGTGCCTGTAGACATCAACCAGCCAGGCGGTCGGTCTTATTTCAAACAGCAGCTATGGCCGTCATCGTAAAGAGGTTAACATTCTTCCCTCCCTGGTGAACTTCTACCCTTTCGTTATCACAGCAATTTGCAAATTCAGGAAATTACTTTGAAAAAGAATGTTTAGATGTTTAGAAGATTCGTTCATGTTTTTTTCTTTCAAAACCATTTAAACGTTTTCAGAAATCACAGGCCTATTACACACATTCTATTTACCAAATTTTCAAAGTGAACGAAGAAAACTGGCAGGAGCGGGATTCGAACCTGCGACCTCCGGAATACCGTACCGGCACTCTGCCAACTGAGCTATCTTGCCCTATGTTGGTGGTATCTCAAATTGTCAGTATCGTTGTTCAGGAGGCGCTAGTCAGAAATCATAAACCCATAATGCCATGTAGCCAGGGATCACATTGTAAGGATCACTCAATTTCAATTTAAACTCTGTTTCAGTTATTGGTCCTTTGAAAGGAAATTCATGCAATATGGATTGACACAAATTAAATAATTTTTAGTGAATTATGTAGACAATTAGAAATATAAACAGCAATGACATATTAAGCTTATCAAGATAACGACAAAAATAAATACAGAAATCATGAAAAGCAAAGACTGACCTAGTTTGCCAGATGGGAATGAGCTATTAAATTGGGAAATATTGATGGAAATAAATGTTAGCGATGGTGTTGTTCATTTAGAAGTCGTACGGCATAAGGGACAAATGAATAAGGATACGACTTTTTAACTTATAATTCATCAAAACAAACCACAATTCTATTTACTTCAATTTGGGTCATTTCTCCTGTAAATAAAAAGATGGTCAGGTCATTGAAAGTTTCACACTCAAGTTAAGCACTACATACGAATATTACCAACATTTGGACATAAAAATATCTACTTTTCTACTGTAAATGAACGATTTTAAAAATCACTCACCCGTAGAACAGGAACAGGTTGATGTAGTTGTAGCGTTTACACAAGCAGTTGCCAAGGATACGGGTCGGGTAACC
Source organism: Hippasteria phrygiana (assembly GCA_037893225.1). Taxonomy (NCBI): domain Eukaryota; kingdom Metazoa; phylum Echinodermata; class Asteroidea; order Valvatida; family Goniasteridae; genus Hippasteria; species Hippasteria phrygiana. Next base: position 524,032 of record JAZGUH010000178.1, read on the forward strand.
ACAACGGATCTGGTAGGCCGACAGCCCAAAGTAGATACACTTGACAAAGTACCATATCTGGGCTGGTACATTCTCTGTGAATCGCCTGAATGATGGTATGACCGGTAAAATAGGAATGAAGATTGACGGATTCAAGTCAATAACAAGAGCTATGCTAGTAATACATCCGTTTTATTTCATTTCATTTCATTCATATCCATGTATCCTGAATGCGAAAGGTCACATGAGATGGAACTGTAAATACTTAAACCCACATTAACCCCAACTCCCTACGTCACGTTTCCTACATGTAACCTGAATCCTCCAATATCCTCCAATTCCAAAAGCAAATTGATTTTGGATAACCACCCCCAGTAACCTCAATCCTCCGAAATCATCCAGCACCAGATTGGGCCCGATGACCTGGATCCTCCATTTTCCTCCAGAGGCAAAATCTTCTATAGCCCTCAATCCTGCAAAATCCTCCGATGCTTCAACTTGCAAAGACCCTCCATCCTCCAAATTCCTCAATTTGGCAAAGAGGACTTTGGAGGATTTGGGAAGGTTAGGGTTACGCACATGTACGTCCAATTTAGCTCACTTTTGACTAATACCATTTTGAAGGCATTTTAAGCCTTTCTTTTCATTATCTTTGATTTATGCTATGTGAATTTGCACAGGAGTAATGTCACTCGAGGAGATAGCTTCAGTATTGTAGCTACAGATAAATACTGAACCCAGCACTTTAAAGACTAACTAAAATTTAAAATATGGCATAAGCTTTCGTAGTTACAGCTACAGTACGTTGCAATTGAAACTTAACTCTGCGAAAAAATTTCGCAAGCGATGCGAACATTTTTCGCACTCGGTGTGAAAATCAATTTGCGAAAACTGTGCAAAAAACTTGCGAAAAATTTGCGAAAACTTTTCGAAAAACAAGCGAAAACGGTGCGAAGAAATGTGCGAGCTTGTCGGTCACGTCAGCATGCCTTGCTGTTTTAGCCGGCCATCCACATATGCAGATAGAACATCGTCAGCGAAATTCCGCTCCAGAAAGCTCCAAAATGGGTCTCGAAAAAAATTACGAGAGCGATAATTTTGTTAACATTGATGAAAAAAATCACTACCGTGCAGCTTCCGTGATTTTGGGGAGAAAATTTCAACTACAAAGATCTATTTCTTACCGATGAAACCTCCATTCAGTTTGACAAGAATACATGTAGGCCCCCCTACTTTATAGCACATGTTCGTTCTTGCCGAATTCGTAAACAGCTGTTTGGCAATAGACTTCACATTTAGTCTTTAATTTACCATATTTCGTTCTATTCAAGCACCAGTCCACACACAAAATACGCTAGTTCATCACGTACATAGTGAGAATTTAGTTGGCCCATGGCCCGCTGCATGCATGTATATACGTATATAGACTTCAACAAAATACGCTGCTTCTACAGTGCCCGGCGCAATGTGTAAATCGAATCGTTGTACATACTTCTTGACAAATTCTCTTTAATACGTCATGCTGGGCATGGGCCGCGCTGCCGGCCAGGCCCAATCGTCATGTGCATGTATCCTCCTCGGCCTCGGAGTTCAACTGACTTCTGGTTTTCGCATTCATGTTAGTTTTGGACAAAATCAGAAACAATACATGAATTTATTATGCATTTCATACCCCTTCCTAAATGTTCATATGAGCCGGATTTTGAAAAAATTGAACTTAGCCACAGACAAGAAACGGTAGCCCTTCCTTTCTCCATTGGTAGCCCGTGCCGCCTGATTTTGGTTGTCCCACATCAGGCGATAGGATTTGTCGGTAATTGTCTCAACTCAGGCATTATTACAATTATTTGGAACTCCATTTTAACAGTCTCAAATCCTCAAATTTTAATTCGTACTATGCCACCACGATCGGGAAGATTGTCACCACTGGGCCTGGGGCCTGATGCCCCGTCCGTACACGTAAAGATGAGGCCACACAGCGCTACAGGTTCAAAGTTTTGCCAAAAAAATCTTGATGCGATCTTGATTGTTTGTGAATGACGATCAGCAGATGAGGTACAATGTAGTAAACAAAACGAGTTCGCGTTCGAATGGACTGCCTTTAAAATTTTATGCCGTCTTTCTCCTTCAAATCAGCAAACAATGAAAGATTATACTTCTGTTTGAGATTTACGATCCTCTGCTTTCCTTATTGAGAGATAATCAAACATGTTTTGTGAAAGCATCGAGAACAAATTGTACATTTACGTACATGCACATGCACATGTACATGTACACGTAATTTTTTCATTTCACAAAGATGAGAAAAGTTTTTGCAAAAGTGAGAAAGGGGGAGGGGCCAATACAAATTATTTTTTCCATTTTGTGAGAAGAGTGAACAATTTTGACACTTTTGTGAAAAGAGTGTGAAAATTGTTCACACTTTTTGGGAAAATTTTCACATTTTGTGAAACGAAAATGAATTCCCAGAGATGAGAAAAATTGTGAAAAGATTTTCCCATTTTGAGGTTAACTTTCAATTGCAATGTACTGTACTTCATTAGATGCAGTGACGACATCAGTTTGAGTTTACTGTCTGGAGAAGAGTTTAAACAAAGGCTGGTGGTGACTCGGAGTTACTTGGATAAAAAAAAAACACAGTCCCTATTCAGTCCTTGTTGAATGCAGTTCAGGGTTTGAAGAATTTGTTGAATTGCACTGTTCGTTTAGCACTGAGACTCTTGTTTTCAACCCGGAAGTGCAGAGACGGGGCTAATGTGAAATTCGTCTACGATTTCACCTAATTGTGTAACGTCACCTTCGTACATGGCTATTACAAAGAATGGCGGGAAAGCAGTACCTGTTGTTGATCTTAGGAAGCAGAAAGAACAAATAGGCATGAACACCAATGATGACGAGGATGAGGAAGATAAACTTAGCAACGACGCCCTTGCGTAGGTAGATAGCTCGGTCGATGACCATCAAGAGAAACTGAAGAATCAGGAAGAGTACAAAGAAGAGTGGGATGGTGTTGGACGTGATCAGCTCTGCCACATCTGTCTGGGCTTGCTCTTCCTACGAACAAAGAACATCAGAAATCGGTTAGGTAATAAGCTGCTGAATTTGTGACTCAGTCAGGTTGCGTCATTCAAAGGCACTGACTCTAGTCGAGTTGAGTTAATTCATTTGGGTCAGCAAAGTCGTGTCGAGTCATTGAGTCACAAAGTGTGCTCGAGGCGAGTCTAAAGTGTACTCGAGTTGAGTCGAGTCACAAAGTGTACTCAAGTCGAGTCCAGTCACAAAGTGTACTCGAGTCGAGTCCAGTCACAAAGTGTACTCGAGTCGAGTCCAGTCACAAAGTGTACTCGAGTCGAGTCCAGTCACAAAGTGTACTCGAGTTGAGTCCAGTCACAAAGTGTACTCGAGTTGATGAGTCCAGTCACAAAGTTGTCTTCAATTGAGCCATCACAAAGTGTGCTTTGCCAAGTCAAGTCAAGTTGCATCCTTAAAGCCAATTTGCATTTTCAAACCATCTTATATTGATGAGAATAGGTTAAGTTTTAGCACTTTTTAAATTTTATTTTCGTAACAGCAGCTTGGGCTTGGCCTTGCCTGTAATACCTTTACGTGTACATGTAAATGACAAATAAAATTGGATAGCCAAGCTGTCAAAACTTTCAAACAGTGTGTTGTGAAGACCCCAGGACGGCCCCCATGGGTAGGAGTCTGTGCTCCAATATTTACACAAATGTAGCATAAATTGGTTGCCAACTGGATTGACTTGAAATATTTGATGAATATTTTTCTGCTTTATTTGTTTTTGAAAAAATTGTGTGAAAGTCAAAAGTTTCAATATGGTCACCAGTTTAACCACATTGACTTGTGCACTCTATTTATATCCCAAAGTGGCGTACTGCACATGCACCACATAGTTGTAATCGTATTTCAAAATTTGGCTCAAAACGCTTTGTATCCAAACAAGAACATTGTGGACTTTTTTGGATGAGATGTTTAATACTTACTCCAAATGAGTACGATGTGAAAGTAAACAGGACGAAGTTGAAGACGTCACAGAGGAACATGGGCACATACACGTCGGTCACTGCGGTGTAGGTTGGATCTAGCATGTTGTGGTAGAAATTCACGAAGGGAGCGAAGATGCTCCTGAGCAACAACAAAATGGGACAACTTTTTGTGTCATTTCTCCAAGGTTAGAGACGTAACGTAAGTGACGTCACCTAATACTCATTTGATGCAAGTCCTGGCTGCTGAGATTGCTAATTGATTTGAATTATTGTTAACTTAAATCTTCAGCTCTGACCACTATGTTTTTTTTTTTTTAAGACGGGTACTTTTGAAGAGAGTTTAACCAGTTTATGAGACAATCAGTTCCCTTAAATACACCATACCCTTTTTTGGTAACGTTAGTGACGACCAATAAACTTGAATGTTCAGAAAACAGGAACCAAAGTTCTGAGTTGTTCTTTGTGTCTCTTAGTAGGCCTCACCACCATTTAGTGTCACGGCAGTTTTGCCTTATAGATAGGTCAATAGGCTTTGCACCTGTGATGGGTTGAACGTGACATGACAGTCTAAAAATGTAACATTAGTGACGGTGGCATTGCCCAACCAGGTTTGTCTGGAGACTTCTTACGTCTTCTTTTTCTCCTCATCTTCGCTAGCCTCTCCAGATTCAATCAGTGCCTTGGACTCATCCCCATCCTTGGCCGTTGCTCCTTCGTCTGGTGGTTCCTTAGCCTCGGCAGTCGCAGCCTCGGCAGTGGCTGCCTCTGCCTTCCCTAAAAATAAATGCAACAGTAACCATTATACAACGCCTAAATAGATCCTTGTCATTGGATTGGGTGGAATTTAGTCACATGACCGGGCTTTGATACTGGGCCCAATTTCATAGCGCTGCTTAACACACGATTTTCTGCTGTCGCAGGTTCAAATCCCACCTCCTGCCAGATTTCTTTCTTCACTTTGAACATTAATTTTGAATTTGTTTACTTTTGTTTACGAGGCATCCTTTCACCTAATGTAAGGTCAATCAACGTACCCGCGTCTTTGTCACCTTTCTTCTTCTTCTTCTTCTTCCGTTTCTTCTTGGCATCTACATCGTCCACCGAGGTGTCGGCGTCAGTGATAGCGAGTTGTTCTTGGGCGTTGGGGTCGTCCAGGTTTGGCACTACCTGGCTCTCCTGCCACACACCGTGTCTCTGTTTGCGTCAAAGAAAAAGTTGAGTCAGGCTCGGGGAAGCTGAGAGAAAGACTCCACAATACAGGCGATTTGTAATACGGTTGCACAAAACCCTGCTACAAAAGGTTGTAGCAGGGCCTACGAATGAACTACAGCAGTACACGTTACATCAAATTTAAATCAGAACTTATATTAGGCCAAAAGAAACAAAAACTTGTGTTGCCCTTAAATGGGAAAATCGGGAGGGACGGTCGGTCGGTCAATTTGTTTTTACCATTCATGAAAACATCAAAACAATACTACATGTCATGTAACTCTGAAGTTGGGAAGCAAAAAGTAAGCTTACTTAGGGTGGAGTGGTTAATCTGTGGTCGGGCCAGGCCGTTGAAAAGCCTGGCCAAGCCCCTAGAAAGCCCAGGCCTTCGGGCTTCTATAATCCCCTGATTGTACACAATAAACTGTCCATTAATTCTGGAGTCCAGCCGGCTCCCATTGTTCACCCAGACGTGACTGACAGCTGAGGCATCTTTTGATTCCGCCGTGAATGGGTACAGATTAGTGTGGAAGGGGCTACAACCAGGCCTGGCCTTGAAGAGGCCGGGCTTTATTGATTAGTTGATGCTCTATTGTTAGGTGATTTGTGGCTTACAATAGCAAGAGTGAAAGCCCAAAGGCCCGGGCATGGCTGGGCTTTTCAAAGGCCTGGCCGACCACAGATTAACCACTCCTCCCTTAAATGTGAGATTTCAAAATGCATGATTGTGCCGTCATAGCTGTATTTAAGGACAATGCTTTTAATAAAAGTTTTTCGTTTTGTGCGAGAAAAGGTGCGATTTTGAAAATTACTTTAAAAAAGAAATTCCCACCTGACTTTTGTAACTTTTACGGTGGGTCATAGAGGGCAGCACAACTATTTTATTTTATTGGTCTTATAACCTCTACTTTCAGGAAACAACAATCTCAAATTGTCAACTTTTGCTACTTTCCAGCCATTTCAACCGATGTGTCTTGGCCAAAAAGACCATCCAAAATTCTGTGGTTGCCTGACAACATCTGCAAGCTCTCTGTTCCTAACATCCCTCCCTTTTCAAGATTTCCTGTCACTGCCCCTAAGCTTTAAATATGGAAATCAGAGAACACTCTCAGAACACCAAAACAGAAATATCTGCACTGCCAAAAATGATTTTCTTACATTTCTTAATATAAGAAAATATTTCTTATTTCAAGAAAAATGTTCTTGTCTCACTCCCTAGAAAACTTTTCTAGGGAGTGATGAGACAAGTAAACTTTTCTTGATATAAGAACATTTTCTCATTTTAGGAAAAAACATTTTTGGCAGCATGGTTCAAGCTGTTTCACATGCTATATAAAGGAAATCAAATTCGACATTCACCCTAAGGATGGATCGATGGAAGAATGCGGCCAAGAGTATGCACAGGTCCAGTACGGCATAGCCATCCTTCTGGTTAATACCAAAGACGAACGGCCACCACAGGGGATTTGCAGCATTAGAGTTGATTTCATCCACATTGTTCCACGGATAGAAATGGAACTGGAAAAAGTACTTCAAAATCACCACCAACTGCCAAGAAATGTAGACGATGAAAAAGAATATGACATTAAGATTACATTTATTTCAATCCGAAAAGCAATTCCGGCACAGAATTTGAGGCCATTTGAACCCTAGCCTTTCCAAATCCTCCAAAATTCAGAGGATTGGGGGGTCTTTTGAAGTTGAAGCATCGGAGGATTTTGATGGAACTGAGGGAATTAGATGATTTTTTGCCTCTGGAGGAAAATGGAGGATCCAGGTCATCAGGCCCAATCTGTCGCTGGATGATTTCGGAGGATTGAGGTTTAGGGTTTTTATGCAAAAGATGATTTGGGAGGATTCAGGTTATTATTTACTTTATACTTTCACACTCTTCGTCAGTTATTCTATGAGGTATTATCAGAGCTACATGGCGGGGAATAACAGTACCTAAAAAAAACCAGTGGTGCCGCTAATATTACTGCCTGTTAAATAAGGATGCGCTCCCTTAGTTCTTTCATATGGTGTATCCGTAAAAATTCTCCCAATCATACAACCTTATACAGTGTATATCTTTCACGAATCAAAACAAGAAAACAATAATTTTAGAGCAAATTTCTTTCCATCACTTCAACAAATACGACACTGCATTTCATACCAAGAACGATGTGCTTTCTAAACATCACTATGATTTCAATGCTTAAAAACAATGACGGGTAATAGTAAATAATAATATATAATACCAGAGCTTATATAGCACTATTCCAAATTAATGATCAATGCATTTTACAAACAGTACATAAAATATAACGCACAAAATTTACAGTTTTGTTAACCCCTTGAGTACGGGTGTTATAATGGGGCGCCGGGGTGCCATGCCGGCTTGTGCAGCCAAGAGAAACGGACACAAGAGGCTTGTGCAGCCAAGCGTAATATACACAACAATCCAACAATGGATTATAGACGACATCTGGCCAGGTGGTAATTTTCTTTAGACGTCTATAGACGGCAGGCGGCTTCAAAGAGTTAAAGAGAAAAATAGCGAGGGAAACCGACAATATAATTTTTGTATATGTTAGATTTGACTGCACAAACACATCATGGCCGTTTCGCTTGGCTGCAAGAGCCGCCGCGACACCCCGACGTCTCCCATAAAAAAACGTACTCAAGGGGTTAAAGAGACATTTGAATGTTTGTGGGTTAGGAGCCAATCTGATGGTTGATGAGAGATCATTCCACAATCTAGGGTCAGGGATAGAGAATGACCTCTCCGCAACCATCCTTTGACCTAGACGGGTAGATGGTATCGACACATTTCAAATTTACCTGAGTAAATGTGATCACCGTCACCCAGAATCTCTTGGTCGGACGTGGCACTGACAGCATCGCCCAGGTGAAGACGAGGATCGGCAAGGGCAACGACAGGATGTTAGCCGAGAGGAGGAGGTTGAGGATGATCAGGAAATAGCAAACAAGCTGCGACTGGGAGATGATGGCGTACAGGAGAGCGTAGAAGAAGCGGAGGGGGCGGGGCATGGTGCGCACAAACTTCTCGCTGGAGGCGGTCTCCGTGGTAGATGCTGTATCTGCCTTGGCAATCGCATCGGTGTCGTCACCTTGACTACAGATTGAGGATGTGACAAAGGGGGAGGTGAGTTGGTCTCCCCAATGGAAGTTACCCCGCCTGGGTCTACAGGTTTGAAAATTTGACTAATTTCTTTGGCATCTGAAGATTTATCCTTTATTTAGATTTGGGTCCAGGAAAACCGCGAGGGTGGTAGGGTTGGGAACTAAAAATATGGCCAAGCCCATCGCCTCTGTTGTAGTCCTTTATCTAGAGCCTTGTTTTAAGGCGACTTTCATAGAAGAAAAAAATCGTTAGTAAATTTTGTACAACCGTTTCAAGTATATAGAAAAAAATAATTTCATCGTTGGACTGCCATAATCTAGGAATATTCTCAATCGTGTGTGTAGGTGATGCTTGACATTTTTTGGCTGCTAACGATATGACTCAAATGCTATGATGGCAGACATGCATGAACCGTTCCTCATTGCAATGTACACGGAATGAGCTTTCTGAGTGGTAATATTGCAACATTCACAAAACTGATCACTTCACAAAGTAAAGATCGATTATTTTTTTCTTGTTTATTAAACAAGACTGCAACCATGCCTATTAGCCTTTTAGAGGTATGGCGGACACAATAGGAGGGTGCTATTTGATTTGGGTATACCTTTTGTATGGCACAAAAGGTATACCCAAATCAAATAGCGCCCTCCTATTGTGTCCGCCATACCTCTAAAAGGCTAATGACTATGCTGGGAAAAATAATTACACTTGAATGAACATGGGCGGTTAAAACTGAATACAACAAAATGCACACAATGAAATGTAATGAGAACAAAATATCGTTACATTTGTGAATGTTATTAGAGAAAGCGTGCACTGATGCAAGGTTACGTACAGCACATGTAAACTACAAGGCAACGAATCATGCAAATTGCAGTTAAATGGGACAGACATTGTGACACAAAAGAACTCATTGATTGTGGCAGAGAACACAACATAAAAACATAAATCTACAAGTAACATATCTTCATATGCAAAGATGCAAAGTGGAATTGGAACGAGAAGTCCACTATATCACAAAAAGTGTGCCAATTAAGGATCCCGTTACAGTCTATAATTTGTTGCTGGAGGTAGTTGACTGAAATTTTTTAGCAAAATGGTTGCATAGCAACATGGCGGATGCTTTTTCAGCAAAGTTCTTACTAAATTAGGTCTATCAAAAATCTGCTAGACTTTGTACGTTGTACAATCCTCCAACTGAATGCTCAACTGATCTATAAAGGAAGAATTCTGTAAACACAGCATGTTAACAATTGTCTGATAATATCTACTGTACTGTACTATATAAACTAAATTCCATGATTGTTCATGAAGTGTGTCTACAGGCAACGGGTCAATGTGGGCAGCGGGTCAATGCGGGCAACAAGTCAATGCGGGCAACAAGTCAATGCGGGCAACAAGTCAATGCAGGCAACAGGTCAATGCGGGCAACAGGTCAATGCGGGCAACAGGTCCAAGTGGGCAATAGGTCAATTTACAATAGAGACTGTCAGTACTGCATTTATCTGCACCAGTGGGCAATGACACCATTTGTGTGAGCTAATGGACTTCTGCTGGTACCCACGACACCGGTTACCAACCTTGGGGCATCAATATTGCCTGCATCTTCATCCGCATCCTCCACCCTGATGGACACTCTGAGGCCACGCCCACTAACAGAAGTCACACCCATCCATAATAAGCAGGGTTACAGATCACATCAACAGAAAAGCCAGGTGCAGGAACAGATAGGTCATGCATGCAGAGAAAGACATTAGATAGAGTACAGGGAGGGAGAGGCGGAAGAAAACAGGAAAAGCAAGGTTTATATTGCAGTTAGAGAGTTAGGGCATATTTACTACTTTTGATGCGGTCAAGCTTTCAAAAACTATTGAGGCAAAGAATATGTGGCAACTGTCTCAACAAATGCCAAGTGTACACATAACTTTCTCAGCAATTTCTTTTTGAAAGTGTCTTAGAACAAGGACCCATACAGAGGACCTACAGGATGTGTGATTACAGCGACAGTTTAATGCCACATTTGAAAGTTGAGTAATTGCCGTTTCCTAATTAGCAGAGCTGAGAACTCAATTTTATAGCGCATCAATGCAAAATGCTCGGAGCCTACAAGACTCTAAACAGACAAATATTTTATCCAATACATAAACTTGATTTGTGTTTCTCAAAAACCCATGCATTTTGTTTTCTATACACTGCACAGTGTCTAAGTACATGTTGCTTGATAAACACAAAGTTAGTCGAGCTATTTGTGCACAGCAATGTTAAACTATGGTATGTCAGTAAGATATTTTGATGTGATTCTACTCAGTGTAGTTGGGATTATTTACAAGTGAAAAACTTGATATCGCATTTTCATTAAAAATGTGATATCAAAATAAAAACAATTATATCTTAAAAGGTTTTCAGCATTAGATACACAATTTTTGCATGCAAGCAGAGATAGTTAATACAGCATCTTATCAGAAAATGCAAAGTTGGCAATTTTAGGACATAGAGTAAAAAAAAATGTTACATAGCAAACCTAGACTAAAACAATATGTTCAAAATATTTCAATTCAATTATTGCTTTTGTCATGCTGATATTACAGTCATTGTTTCTTTACTTATTTTTGTTTTGCTTTACAAAAAACTGCCCCAACTGTGTATTCTATGTAATCGCTGAATTTTTTTTTGTTTTGTTTAGCCAAGCCTACCTGGTTGGTTCCTGGGGTTCTACTTCCTCTATCTCTCCTTCCTGGACATCCTCGGCTGGCTTGATAGCCTTTGCTTTCTGCCGATCAGTAATCAAATCATAAATACACCAAACGGTTAATCAATTATAAAGAAGGCCAAAAAAAAGAGGGTCAGTTGGTACAATTTTTTTTACCCTCCACGAAAACAATACTACGTCGTGTAACTCGGAAGACGGGATGCAAAATGCACGAGTGTGCCGTCGTAGCTGTATTTAAAGACAATTATTTACTAAAACTTGTTTATTTTTTGCGGGAAAGGGTGAGATTTTAAAGATTTCTTAAAAAAAAAAAAAAACCAGGCTTTTATGACTTTTGGGGTCAGTTGTAGAGGGCAACACGACTACTTTTTTGTTGGCCTAATACAGCTGTCATTCCATCAGGTTTGGACACCAAACGTGACATTTTTCTGCATGTCTAGTTACATACCATCTACTGACTGAATATTTATTCACGATATTTACCTCGGGCATTTGGACAGATTTGGGCAAGTTTTGCACCATTCAAACATTAATTGCCTGAGAAATTTGACATTTCATGAAATGTTTACGACTGAGGTAACAGGGACACCATGTCTCATTTTACACCTTTCTTGTAGTATTGCACCATTTATTGTACAAACCTTCGCTGCAATCACAATGAGGTTTAAGCTGTCAAATCCAGAAATCACCATGTACTCTTTGTCAAGGTGGGAAGATAGCTTCAAGGCTTTGGATGCGATTTTGAAGAGAATAGGATGTGATTTTTGATGCCCATTGTCAAAAACCACATCTTCCTAATCTGTCTGTCCATTTTGAATAGAAAATCACAACCAAGGGTTTCATAATAATTCATAACCGTGCCTAGAAAGTCTGTAAAGCACCTGTGTGAAGGAACAAGGAGTTAGCGTTCGCCTAATCATATGCAGCACTATGTACTGAGTGGACAGGCCCTGTCATCTTCCATGCTCACACTCACCTTGAGTGATCGCTGCCTATTGCCCTCTGTACTGAGTTTGTTCAGCTCGTGAGCGACGTAGCGATACTCCTCCGAGATCTCATCAAAGAAATGAATGCATCCCTCCAGGCCACGCATGAAGACACGCCAGGCCAGCTTGAGGATGTTTAGGATCTTGGTGCACGCTCCAACTAAAAATAAGAAAAACGGCAGTTCTTGAAAATTTGTTTGGCAGATCTTATTTATTTATTTCTTATAATGTCAAAGAAACCAACAAGGGAAACTGATTTTTTTCACAACAGATTTATGTATTCTACAGATTTATTTATATAACAGATTTATAAATTCATGTATTAAAGTTCAGATTAGCCCAAGCACGTTTCTAGGCTTTTTTTCTTTAAGTTCCAATAAATGTTGCTGTGCATGCTCCTAGCCTTTTGTGTTTTTTAATGAGATTTTTGATTGCCCATCAGCGCTGTTTGTCATGTTTAATCGTAGCTGGCGGGATTGGGTTGTTTAAAAAAGAAAGAAAAAGAAAAAAAGAAAAAAAAAAAAAAAAGGTCCTCATACAATTTATCTGTCTGTTGAAACCTTTTTTTAACATCCCATTTTTTTTTTTTTTTAATCCTTAATTTCTTCGGTATTTCTATTTCCCGCGGAGAGTCTTTACCTTCTTCCTTTTCACCATCCTTATCCAGCTCCTCAATCTCAGCCAGGACGTCCTCTGCTTCCTCAATATCCAGCGGGCCATCCTTCTTGTCTGTTAAAAACCAGGACACAATTCAACACAAACTTTAGTATTAAAGGTAACTGCCTCAACTTTCTATCGTAGGTTATGCGGATCAATTGATTTTCGCAAAAGAGAAGTCTGCAGAAAATTACCAGGGGCCAATTTCATAAAGCTGTTAAGCACGAAAATTTGCTTAGCAGGCAAATGCTTCCTTGATGAAAACTGGATTACCAACCAGATTTCCATGTGTGGAATATTGCTTTTGACTGGTATTCAGCTGTTGTTTGCTTAGCATGAAAACTACATGGACTTTTGGCTAGTAACCTGTTTTTCTATTGCAAGACATTTTCATGCTAAGCAAATTTTTGTGCTTAACAGCTCTATGAAATTGGCCCCTGTTATTACTTGTGTGTGGCCTCATAGCCTGTTTCCAAGCTTCTGACCTGTTGTTCGTGATGTTAGTAGACTATGATAACACTGCAGTCACTACTGAGCAAGTCAGAACCAACGAGCATTGGTCAACCAGCGGTTGATCCCTGCCGTACATTGCATCTGCGCAATAATGTCTGAACGATAGTGAGTCAATGTTCATCCCTGTAGCTAATGAGCCGACCTGTGATTGACTTGTGAGTAACTTAATTACAACTCTTGATTTTCTAACCTACCCTCATCCGTAGTCTTTTTGGCACCCTCTGCTGCACCTGATGTTTCTCCGGCTGTTCACACACGTGCAAAATACAACACAAAACAGGTACGGTAATGTTAAACGAGCGGAAGGGTTGTTGTTAAGATTAAATTTAGGTAGATTAAATAGGAAAAAGAAGGAAAGAATTCGGAAAGGAATTCCTGAAGGGGTCAGATTTTGTTATCCTAATTGGTGAGTGCGGACTGGGGGGGGGGGGGGTCAGATTTTACATCGTGCTTGACGTATTTATCCAAATTTGATGGTGTAAACTAAAATTACAAGGGAGTTGCTGCATGACATGCAAGGGTAAATAGTTATCAACTGGGAAGTCAAACTTGGGAGTCTGCTAGGACAGGGTTAGAGAGCTCAGTAGGTAGAGAACCAGCACAGTAATCCGGAGGTTCAATTCTCGTTCAAGTGAATTTATTTGTCCGCTCTTAAAAATGCTGAAGGTACACAATCAGTTTTCTTTATGCTTTATTTAAGTGCATGATAAAGCCTTAATTTGAAGATAAAGCCTTAATTTCAAGATAAAGACTTAATTTCAAAATTCTAAATCAGTGAAAAAATGGTTGACCAAAATGGTATAGAAAAAATAAACCTCCTTGCAAAAAAACATCCACAAAACTTTATCTCTTGGGTTGAAAGATAAGAAGTTTATCTTTTGAGAAGCCTAAAGTCTTACCATCAACATCCTCAACTCCCTTGGTTTGATCGTCTTTCTTCAAGGCATCCTCGGGGCTCATAGCCACCGCATCATGGACAAGCTACATCACACAGAAGAACAGTCGGCGTTAGACCTTTCGGTAGTGAAACTTTGGTTTACACACAACTCTAGATTGCTTATGTTTTTCTTATCAGAAACATCCACATCCCAATTCTCTTCCGGACGTACATTGTGGCGTAGACGTGGATTTAGAAGTGCAGTGTACATGAATGGAGTACGCATTTGTGTGCATCACACACTGTTCATACAGACTAACGTATTTTGGACATATTCTGTCATCATTCAAATGGGATACTCTGTGTTTGCAATTATTAACTTCAAGTATCGTCTTTGTAAAGCAGTGTGAACTTTTAAGTACATAATACATGGGCTCTATGGACAGCGCATGTAACTAATTCCATGCATAAGCCATTATGCATGGACGTTACTGCATGGAGTCACTTCGGGATTCACTATCACATCACCACTTGTGTGCAGCTGTTATTAATGGGGGGGGGGGGGGGGGGGGGGGCTGGTATGCCAAGAACGGGCTGTGCTGCCAAGCATAAACGCAAACAATAGGCACCGCACTGAATAGAGTGGTCCTATTCATCACACTTGGAGCCCCTTTCCGTGTCAATGAAAGCTTTGTTTGGGAAAAGCTCCACCTATTTATTACACTCTCATTCAAGAATATAGTTGAAACAAGAATGGATTGAGTACATGCAGGAATGCGCATATTGATGACAACCAACCCGGTGGTCTGTTTTAAACCGTGGCTATGGCCGGGGTCCTTATTCAAGAGGTTATTAGACGATAGACTACTCTGTTTTCGTCTGTGATGGGAGACTATTAAGATGCTGATGGCAGCAGGCATACTGATCCTTTTTGTTTCAAGCATGTGCTCGTAGTTCTGAGCATGTACACAACTGATAAAGGACAAAGGACCGGTATATTTGCTCCCACCAGCGTCTCAAGTCTCCCGTTACTGTAGCTCATGCATATTCATGAGCGAGAGCCAAATTCCCACTATCACATACCAGTGGGTATTTTTGCTATTACTACCTGTGAGTACACTGCTGACCCCAATTGACTCCAGGTTCGACATAGATCAATCAGTTCAACATTACTTGCCCCTCCCCCCAAGAGACATTCACCCACACACACAAGTGTGTAAATACCGGCAATCACGGACCTCCTATTGTCCCTCTTTTGTTTGTACTTTATCGTTTTTGGAAAGCCTCCCATATGTTTTGTACACGATTTTCAATCATGGACGTTCGGTCAATCGTGGACCCTTTGTCTACGCCCTAACCCTTTTGTCCCTCGTCCACGATTGCCGGTCTTTACACACTCCCCCAGACATGTCACTACTCACATGGAATGCCGAGTGCTTGCCTTCTTCATCTTCCCCTCCAGGTATAGCATCAGGTTCCAGATCACTCAGTTCCTCCTCACTAAGATCCTTGAACATGTAGTAACCTCCCTGGCCACGAACCGCTAAGATAATCAAACCAATCACACACATTCATGTTTGGATCAATAGAAATCATGTAAGGGACTGAACCTGAAAGTCCCACGTTTCGACTAATCCCCCACCCTCAACCCCATGCCCCTTAAATTATTTTTTTAGGCATTGTTTGCAGTGACTTTGAGAAGAAAAACATCATCATCCCTCCCCTTTTTCGACACACATTTTTTGCCACTGCATATAAAATCTTGGAAATTGCTGTCCATATTGTTTGTAAAGGTCCGCGTGTTAATACTACCACATCGGTGCATCAATGCAACAAGATGCAATTGTGTAGCTCTATACTTTTACGGTGTAAAACTGAATTTTCGCAAGCATTATAAACGTTATTCTGTTTTGTTTTACCGCGTACCCTGGGTTTTCATTTTGAAAATTCCCCACAATTGACATTCAAAACTTTCTTATTTCATTGTCTGTGAAATTACTAAGTAATATGTTATTTCGGTTACAGGGTAATAGATTCTACAATCTGGAACCGGTTCCTGACTTTAGCGGTTGGGTACTTGGGTACCCGGTTTGGATGCACACAGCCCTATGTTTAGCTATGACAGGAACCTAGCTATGCCAATGAGCTCTAGTACGCTGGTACCCCCTGATTACCTTCATCGTGCCATTTGGGTTCCTGCCATTCAGCCTTGGTTGTCAACTCTTGCTGTTGCTTCTGAATACGGCTCGTTCTGGAAAAGACCGACAAACTGGATGCTTTAAACAAGGACTTGTTTGTGTGAACAATGGTGGTGTCATTCCTTACTGACAAACAAGCAGATCCCAAAAGACCAGCCATCTCACAAACTGTTCGCACCAATAATTATTTTAACCTTGTTCAGTTACTGTATGTAATTATCTTACCTATTCTTACATTTTTTTTACATGTCTTTTTACACTGAAATAAATGTTTGACCCTCCAAACCTAATACAGCACTGTACTCTCAATGCCTTCTAAGAACCTATGAGAACACAAATCTACAGGTGAACTTGGCGGGACTGGAATCCACAAGGTCCTACTTACTAGTAATTAATGTGTCTAATTGAAATTCTTGAAATTTAAAGTTTAAATAATCACTAATTAATCAATATAATCAAATTGATACGTTTCAGTCCGAAAGCTTATTCTTTATAAATATACCAGTACCAATCCTCCTGGGAAATATTTCCATCTGAAATGCTGTCATCTTTGAGAAAATTGTATCTAAAGACCCCCTAAATAAGCCCATATGAGTGTGCAAAAAAAAATCACTTTGAAACGAAACGGTTTGTCATTATTTTCTCAAGACTCAGTAGACGGATTGAGCTTAAACTTTCACAGGTTTATTTCATGTACATGTTGAATCCCACAAAGCATGAACACTGCCTGCAACTATGTTGTCAGCTCTGCCAATGCTATGTCACACTTTAATTATAGAACAGCTGGTACACTTAATTTAACCTATTTAAGAAAAATAGAAAACAAATGTCAAAAGGCTTGTTTCATTGGAAATAAGCTGGTTGTAAAAAGTGATTAATTAACAGGACGACTTCTCGAAATGTACATTTTTAGCTTTGGGTCATTCTGTGGTGTTTGTTGACGATTAGACAACTTGCTGCAAGTTTAATAGGCCTGCATGCCAGCTAGCTTTGTTTTTGCCTGCCAGCATGCCCGCCAAGCCAATTCCTTCACACGATACCACTTACTTCTTCTTAATTCCTTCCAAGATCCTCTTCTCTTCAAGGCGTTTGTTGCGTACTCTTGTAGCCAGCAGCTCATTGATCAGCTCTGCTCCCCTACACACCAATCAGAAACAAATTATTAGTTGTAATCAAGTCACACCACAAGTCACACCACAAGTCACACCACAAGTCACACCACAAGTCACACCACAAGTCACACCACAAGTCACACCACAAGTCACACCCCAAGTCACACCCCAAGGTGCTCAGACAACTTGACCATTGACCAATTCATCATGTGAGAACTCAACCATTGACAAGACTCGACCGTTAACCAACTCGACCATGTGTGCATTCAACTGGAAAGACAAGTCGTCCATTGAGACAAGTCATCATTGACACAAGTCGTCCGTTGTTATCAAACTGCGCTGTACCATGCACGCAGCGAATTTTGACCAGGTTCCTTAGTTATGGCAATTGTTTACGCTTAAAGCCTGGTTCATACTTTATGCGAATGCGAAGCGAATTTGACGTCATGAAACATTCGCAGCGAAGATTCGCACAAGTTGAAATGTGTTCAACTTTTGCGAATTCGCAGAGCGAATATTTGGCGTTGACGTCATAAATTCGCTTCGCATTCGCATTCGTATGAAGTATGAACCAGGCCTAATGCTATCTGGTCAGGTGGGTGAAAAAAGTCTATTGTGTCCGCCATATCTAAAGAAGGCCAACAAGGTTTTTCCGTTCTATGTAGGGACTTACTTGGAGGCTAGGCTCTTCTGTTCCTCCAGTGAGACGACAACGTACTGGAAGTAGTTGCTGGTGAAGACACGCTTCTGAGCCAACAGGAAAATGAAGACAGCGACGTCCCAAGACAATCCCGCCTCATCCAACGGTAGAGTACAGTTATCGATTTTCAAGTCCTCTGCAACATTTTGTTTTGAGAATCGGTTCACGTTTTGAACACCACGTTGTATACATATGTGCTGGGGTCAATTTCAGAGAGCTGCTAAGCATGAGAATTTGCTTAGCACAACAAATCTTGCTTAGTAAAAACCGTTTACCAGAAGCTCCTGCAAAAAACAGCTGAATACCAGTCAAAAGCAGTTTACATCACATGAAAATGTGGCTGGTAATCCTGTTTTTACCAAGGAAAACTTTTTATGCTAAGCATTTTTTTGCGCTAAGCAGTTCCATGGAACTGGCCCCTGCTCTCACATCCACGTTTATGCAGGCACTGATATGCCACACAGAAAAAACAGCTGACTGCTGTGAGCAAAGTTTGTTCCTTGAAAACTGCCGTTTTACATGGTATAAAAATAAAACATAGCTGCTATAAATAATAGCAAAGTTAAGACAGTTTTTTCTTTTGGCCCACAAAAGGCATTCCATACAACAAATGGCACAGGGCAAAATTGGATACCGTTTTCTCAAAATTATACCATGCCGAAATTTGGATTGACAACATCATTAAAAAATTCTGAAAATGCTCTTTCTCATTGGTATGCTGTAAAGTATGGAGTGCAAAAATCACAACAGCTTGTTGAAAACCTGTTTATGTATATGACACTTGAATGCTCTGTGTGTGGTTTCTGTTGCCAAATTAATTGATTCTAACACTGCATGATTCATACCCATGTTGAAGTTACTCTGAAGACACACAACGCCCAGCAGCTGCAGAAGCCAGCAGCAGTTTTTGTTCAGCAGGTCCTGGACATAGACACATGACATGATCTGCAGACACACCTTCAGGAAGATCACAAACAGGTTGTAGAACAGAAGCTTATTCCACCTGCAAACCAAAGACAAAGAACAAACTGGTTGTAGAACAAAAGCTTATTCCACCTGTCAACCAAAGACAAAGAACAAACAGGTTGTAGAACAAAAGCTTATTCAACCTGTCAACCAAAGACGAAGAACAAACTGGTTGTAGAACAAAAGCTTATTCCACCTGTCAACCAAAGACAAAGAACAAACTGGCTGTAGAACAAAAGCTTATTCCACCTGTCAACCAAAGACAAAGAACAAACTGGCTGTAGAACAAAAGCTTATTCCACCTGTCAACCAAAGACAAAGAACAAACTGGTTGTAGAACAAAAGCTTATTCAACCTGTCAACCAAAGACAAGGAACAAACTGGTTGTAGAACAAAAGCTTATTCCACCTGTCAACCAAAGACAAAGAACAAACTGGCTGTAGAACAAAAGCTTATTCCACCTGTCAACCAAAGACAAAGAACAAACTTGTTGTAGAACAAAAGCTTATTCCACCTGCAAACCTAAGACAAAGAACAAACTGGTTGTAGAGTAGAAGCTTACTCCACCTACCTGTAACCCAAAGACAAATAAACTGGCTATAGAACAAAAGTTTATTCCTCCTGGAAACAAAAGACAATAAACTGGTTGTAGATTAAAAGCTTACTCCATCTGCACACCTTAGACAAAGAACAAACTGCTTACTCTTCCTGCAAAACAAAGACAAAGAACAAGTAAGTCTTAGAATAAAGCACATTCCCCCCGCAGACCAAAGACATCAAACTGGTTGTACAGCAACAGTTTATTCTACCTGCAAAGCAAAGATGAAGACCAAACGGGTTGTAGATCAAAAACATATTCAAACTGCAAACGAAAGGAGCTTAATTTGGGAAGTTTTGAAATTCATTACCGTTTGATGACGACTGCTGTTGGTTTGATAAGGTATTCAGATCCCAACCACAGGAAGTAGAATGAGAAGATGATGTAGATGAGACCGAAGAGACTGATGCGGGTGGTACCAGCGAGAAAGGTCACCGCTAAGGTCACCCAGAACAGGTACTCAAAGACAAGTGTCTGGGGAAGGAAAAGGACAAATATTACAAATATTGGCAAAAGTCAAGGACCCTTTCATCAGAAGTGGCATAAAATTAAAGACTATGGCTTAAATTAAATTAAATACTGACAACATTGGAAGACCACTAACATAAGGCAAGATAGCTCAGTTGGTAGAGCACTGGTACAACAATCCAGAGGTAGCAGGTTCAAGCACCCCTCTTGTCAATGTTTCTTTTGTTGAGAAAGTAAAACAATAAAATTGGCCACATATTAAATGAATAAATGGACATTGAACTCACTTTTGCTGTATCCAGATACGACCTGAAATAACAGAGAAATCAATTAGAGTGTTATTTTTTTCTTCTAATTCAACTCCACTTCAGGTATACAGACCAGTTAAAGGTGACATGAAACGGAACTCGAAATACCTGAACCCACAACATACTCCTGTACATCCAATTAACCATCTCTTTCAACCTTTGGTTTGTCATTCAGAAGTTGTTTATGCCTCTTCCAGCAATCCCTTGCTTTATGAAACATCCCCAGATGCCATTGGCACTCATCGTTAGCACTTGGGGTTTAAATAATCACTAATTAATCACTAATTTACATATTCATGAGTACAGCAATGATGTCACACAAGTGGAAAGATTCAGTATAATGGGCTTATGTTTGTAAAAACAATTTTTTTACTTTTCCCGGGTCAATATTTGTGCTTAGTAGCCAGACAGTAAACAAATTTAACTTACAAACTGTTACAAGTTAAATTTAAACACTCCTTTATAGAGTACCGAAGTCTGACGTCAGTTGCCGAGGCAACTGGTTCCAAACACATGCAGTTTAGAATGTATTCTGGTTTCAAACATTGCATTGATTGACATCATCACTTCGGTACTCTATTGTACTGTAAGTGCCTAAACTGTATCATAATAAGTACCTTGACTGACATATTAACAGGGCCTCAAAGGCCAGGAAATAATTCTGAACTGTGAAAAACACGTAATACTTTTTTTTTACGTCCAAAAAAGGGGAATTCCTTTATACTTGTACAGTTCAGAAGCACAAACACTTGCGCAAAATATCTTGGAGAAAGACCTTCAATGTTACCTGCTGAAAGTGAAATTCGGGACTGGATTTTCAGCGATGTTCTCAATATCGACGAAAGCCTCGTAGTTGTCGCCACCTCCGTAAGCTGTTCCCCGGTTCCTCTCAATGCGGAACACCTGCAGCTGCAGGCAGACAAACAGCAGCTGCAGAAAATCCGCTGCACAAAATCGAAACAAGAAACAACTGTTAAAACAAAAAAAATGTTCAGTACACTTCTAGGAGCATTTGTCCTGCATTTTCATAGACCTAAAGGTCATGTTTGGATCAAATCCATCTTAAGTAGGCATGGTGTATGTTGAAATGATGTCAAAGTTAAGCTTTTAGAAAGAGAAAATTGCCTTTGTCACTTACCAACAATGAAATGGCCCTCTGGACCTGAGATATAGTCAGAAAGATACAGCCAAGTGATGAGTTCTGACCGCAATGGGCTTGTCCATGGGTAACCTACACATTGGTAATCAACAATAAAGGGCAATACAGGGTGAGTAAACAAACAAACAAACAAACAAACAAATCGCAATGTGTTGCTAAGAAAGAAAACTTCCAAAGACGTGCAAGTGTCCACGCTTGTGTCTTGTTCACTGAAACGCAATACGTGAATGCAATATGTGAACGCAAGTCAAGCACACAAGTGATTCAACTGCAGTCAGGATGTGGTCTGTACATTCATGCACGTAAAATGCTACGAGAAAAGTTGTCTCGGACTATTTATCAAAGATAACTGCAGAGGTATTTGCAGCTTTAAACGCTTTACCAGTGCTTGTGAATGCATTGCATATATATGCTATATTGCGTGCAAAGTTGACCAGGAATTTGCAAATGGCATACTCATAAATTATCTCACAAGAAATGCAAATTTACCATTCACAGAGGCAAAAGATTTCTGCAAAATACAGAAAATCCTAGTCCAAGATCAACCATCATTTTGATATCAGAAGTCCGAACTTTTGAAAATTCCCAAAGTGTGTAAAGTTTCCGAATATTTCAAAAATTCCTGGTGGAAATTTACCCCATGCAAAATTCATAGAAATTTTTCAAGCCTATGTAATCTACATAATTATAACAATCTAGACACATATTTTTGTCAGAAATCGACTGACTGCAACAAGGAGCCTGAACCAGCGAACTAATAAAAGAGGACTGGTACCCACCAATGCAGAACATGGGCGGGAGACCAAGCGCCAGGGCATAGGTCAGAGGAAGGAGCAAGATCAAGATGATGGTGTAGAACGGCCACAAGTAGGAGACGGTCTTCCTTCTCAGGAATATCATGCACAGCATCAACACCATGTAGATGACAGACAAGACATCCATCCGCACCGCGGATACAATCACCGTGGTGACGTAGCACATCTATACATGGGTAAGATGGTCAGAAAACGCATCATTACCTCAGACAAACATTATCAAATTTTGGAAGGGTTACAGACTTTACTACATGACACCCAGCTCTTACCTCCAGCCCGTACTTGTAGAAGCAGTAATTGGCAAGGAACTTGAGACAGTTGGCGAGCCCCTCGTCGGCCTGCTCTCTCTTGACCTCCTCAAAGATCACGCTCTGTTTGGGTTTCTCCAGGTTATTGACGTTGCGATAATGCGCCTGACGAAGCTTAGCGATGTACCACAAGATCATCATCAGGATGATGAACACGTACCCCTGAAAAAAAATTGACATTTCTAGCATGAAGTAGGGCTGAATAATAGAGTATTTGATTACTCAAAACTGGGTATGACCGAATATTCGAGTATTCAATACTTGAGGTAAACAAATTCAAGAAAAAAAAGTTACAAAGTGCAATGGGCTTTATGGAAATCTCCACCATACATCATGCTGTGACCACACAGAAACATTATGGTTGTTCACTAAGTGGCATTTTTTAACGTCCAAGTCAACATGTATGCAACAGTTTTGTGTACAGTCAGTCGGAGACTGGTCACGCTCATTCATTGTATACCAACTGTATGTTTTTCTTTTAATTTGCACTACTGCACTATACTCCACCTTAATCATTCTCTTCTTGAGATAACTGTAAGCTTACAAACAAATGCATGATACTTGGTTGCTACGGTCATTCCTGTATTTCTTTTCACCTAGGGCATGGTCTAGTTCCCGCCGCACACACTATGAACATCTAACAAAAGAAAACCCACGCAGTCCTTTGTTACAAACAAAGGACTGCGTTGGTTTTCTTTTGTTAGATGTTCATAGTGACATGCAACAGACTTTTATCCCTACAGGCTCCTGGGATACAGTGCTTTGTACACTACAACAGGAAAGGATAAAAATCTATATTCTAATTAACAGACTAATAACTGCACACACACATGTACACCCATGTGCGTTTTCCTATACTTATGAGGACCATGAATGGAACCCTTCTTTTGTTCCCTTTGTTTGTACTCTAACTTTTTCCGAACAGCTCCCATAAGGTCCAAGTCTTCGGTGTCATTGTTATCCCTAATCCCCCATTGTCCCAAGTCCTCTCTCGTATAGCCTAACCCACTCACACACACAGTCGTACTTTCCCAATACGTGCGAGGACAATGCTTTGTGTTTCCTATTGTTCCTTTAATATAACCCAACCCCATAGACTAAGCACATACTTCTACGTGCGAGGACCGATTTCAAGACTTGACGTGCGAGGACTGAAAGGTTTCTTTGTATTTCCTTTCTCCTCTTGTCCTCGGAGATATATACAGAACCTGTACACACACCCAGGAGTTGAACAAACGTGTTGACCAACTGCATATACTTACAATAATGTATGCGGGGAACCGGTTGGTCCGATGCAAACCAAACCAGTCAAGGTAACTGAAAGTTCCTGCGATCGGATCGTCAGCCTAAAACAAGACGAGTAACAAAAAATTAGTGTGGGTACTAGCAGATTACTCGTAACCCAGTGCCTAGGGGCCAATTTCATAGAGCAGCCAATCAGAAAGAAAAAATACTTGTAGTTGATTTCAACTCGATATGCCCTTCCCTCTACCATTCTGAACGACCTGGATTCTTACACAGTATAAAACAGATGTCAAAATTTTATTTATTGTAGCAGCTAAATTTGTTTACATTCAGGTCACTAAGCACTGAAATAAAAACAAAGACACAAACATTGAGAAAATCCGACAGCGGGAAAAAAATAAATAAATAAAATCCTTCATTTTCACGCACAAATCAGCTATGATACTGAAGCTTTCCCCCTGTGTGACATCACTCCTGTGCTCATGAATATTTGCATAAAATCCAAGAGATAACGCAAACTAAAAGGGCATGAACGTTTTCAGAATGGCAAGCCAAAGGTCGAAAGTGATAGTAAATCGGATGTACAGGTAAATGGTGTGGATTTAAGTATTAATAAAATTCTATTCCGTGTGACCTTAATAACCCTTTAACCGTCAATCGTACAAATTTGTACAATATGAATATGCATAAGAGAACCTGCATAGATAACAAAACCCCTTTAGAAAATAGGTTAATAGAGGGCGCCCTGATCATCTTCGAGACCACTGCAATACAAATAAATAGCATTGCAGCCATTTTTGCATGTTGATATATCCGTAAAACTTTGAGATTTTAATAGTTTCCACTTGCAAATCCAAGACACTTTTTGGATGTGATTTTGATGCATTTTCTTGAGGTGATGGAGCCCCATGAAATTGATTGCTTTTATGCATAAATGTTCCTTGGGCCCTTCAGAATGATTCCAGCTGTGTTCTAGAATTTGTTTTTTACATGCTTCAAGAGCCTAGGCATCAAAATTTGGGAAAAAATCCCGGATTCATGCTTTGTAGGTCATGACCTTCTTTCAACCCCCTCATATTTTGACTATTTTGGCACCAAATGAAAGAGGAGAACAAGAACTTTCCAAAAATGTATACTTTTATTGGGTTATCCCAAAAGAATAAGCCGTACTAAGCTGAAAAACAGTAAAACGTGTGCGATCTTCAAAATAAATATGACGGCTAAAATAAAGGGTTAACTTGGGTGAATACCTGACGTGCGATTTATCAAGTTGTCAGGAAAGTAATGTCAGGGACTACCTGGACAATTGATGACTGGAACCCTTACCGTGCAGTTAGTCTCAAATCTGTCCATGGGTATGACGTCCAGCTGGAACACCATCTTAACAAAAATGATGATGGAGACCCAGAGAGCCGAGATGAGGAACATGCAACGGGTAAACCATGGCAACGGTAGGATCAAGAAGATAAGAAGAACCAACACGCCATTGACTGCTGTCATCTGTAAGTCGAGACAAACAATACATGGGTCATTCCACCCAAGTTGGAACACAGTGTCCCTGTTACATGCAGAACCCATTGTGAGGTCATTTCAGTACTTCTACATGAATCACTACAGTTTTATTGCTATGTATGTTTAGGTACAACACACAGAATGGACCCCATTGGATTAGTTACTCTTATCTGAAATACAAGAGAATCAGTAGCTATACACAATTTAACATGGTGTACCCTAGAGTGACATTTGCTATGACGAAACTTATTTTTCAACTCATCCCTAGTAATTTATCGACAATAACCTTACAAAAATACCTAATGTTCCATTTTGTGGTTAGTTATTAGAATACAGAGAAATTTTGTACAACGAATCTTGCGAAAACTAAAAAAAGATGTATAGAGCCATGGTGTCCCCGTTACATGTTAGACTTAAATTTTTCATGAAATGTCAAATTTCTCAGAAGAAATGAATGTTTATATTGTATAAAGCTTACCCAAATCTGTCGAACATCCAAAACAAATATCAGAAATAAATATTCAAATAATTTAGTCAATAGATGGCATGTAACTGGAAATGTAGCAAAAATGTCACACTTTGTATCTCAACTTCATTGAACGACCCACATACATTGTACCAAGATTTGAATTTCGCACAAATATCATCCAGACCATCAGGCTGGTTTCTAACAAGCACAGGCAATTCAGGTGTAACCCTACCCATGCTAAATCCAACAATGTCCAACCCTGCACATGCTAAATCCAACAATGTCCAACCCTACCCATGCTAAATCTAACAATGTCCAACCCTACCCATGCTAAGTCCAACAATGTCCAACCCTACCCATGCTAAATCCAACAATGTCCAACCCTACCCATGCTAAATCCAACAATGTCCAACCCTACCCATGCTAAATCCAACAATGTCCAACCCTAACCATGCTAAATCCAACAACGTCCAACCCTACCCATGCTAAATCCAACAACGTCCAACCCTACCCATGCAAAATCCAACAACGTCCAACCCTACCCATGCTAAAGCCAACAACGTCCAACCCTACCCATGCTAAAGCCAACAATGTCCAACCCTACTCATGCTAAATCCAACAGTGTCCAACCCTACCCATGCTAAATCCAGCTGTTGAATTCTGTTAGATTCAGCAGGCTTCACATTTTTCTGTTGTTGGATTCTGTTGGATTCTGTTGGATTCAGTAGGGTGCCTAGCGAAAACCTAAAGAGGGTTAGGGTTAACTGAGTATTTGGGAGGCTGTAGCCCCCTAACCCAACCCACCCCCAAAAATACATATTTTTTTTTTTTTTAACTCTGCGGTTTGCCATGGCGCTGTTTTGTTAAGTAGGTCACCGTGTGTAACAGTGTGTGTATACTGTCATAGTACACCGCAGGGTTAAAATAAGGAGGATGCCTCCCCATTACCTCTCTAGTGACGACCATGATGATGGTAAAGATGACAACTTTGCTCATATGGATTTCCAGACATCGCCAGATGATGGCCACCACTCGCTCATAGTACGTCTTAAAGACGATGACGAGATACTTCACGTACAGCTTCAGCTTAGAATGTGTCTTTCCTGAACCATCACAAGAATCAAGATTTAAAGCCTGGTTTCCATAAAATCAGCATTGCTGGAGAGCCCAATGCAATGTTGACAAATGTCTTATCGGGGACCTTCCCAACTCTCACAAACAGGGACGGCAATATTCAGCAAAGTTTAACCAAGCTCAACTTTTTGAGAAGATGGAATTTGAGTCGGGGATGAAATCAATTACAAGAGAGATTTTTTTTGCTCTTTCCCGACGTAGTGCATGACACACTGTATGCTCAGTGCTTTCCGAGAGTGCATCAAGCTAGATCTGTGGCCCATCGAAATAAGTGGGAAAGTTGCACAATGGCATTCTGAGTTACAAGCAAAAATAAAAACAAATTCAGAAGAAAATAAATTTGGGGATTTGAACATTTTCATTCAACTGAAAACCCTTTTCTATGACATGTAAAAGTTTATAACTTAATTCAGCCTCAAAATATTATTGTTGGGTGATTGTTTTATGCACTGACAGTATGGTCTACAGAGTTCACTGAATTTCAGCTCTATTTTTTTAAAAAGTAGTCAGGATCCCTTACATCTTTAAAAGGTTATATAGCACAAGATAGGAACAAACTACAGCAACATGCAATACATCAAATTAAAGTTATTTCCTCAGTTTTTAAATGTTGCTACTTTCCACCCATTTTGTGATGTCAAGTCACATTTTCAATGTAAGAATCTTTGTGTGTACCTTTCTTGCTGGCCTGAGATGCTCCATCCACATCGTCTCCTCCCTCTCCTTCATCTTCATCCTCCTTGATCTTACTCGGCCTAAAGATGAGTTGTCAAGAGCAACTAAATAACTTTTCAAAATCATAGTTCATAATTGCACTGGATAGTCAGCTACCAGACGCGTCGATGCGAAGAGATCAGTAAATTTGTAGAAAATTGCTTCGTTATCAAATGCATTGCCGAATTCCAAAGCATCTTTTTAAAAAAAATAAATGTTTTTTTTTTTTTTTTTTAAAGCTGCCCCCAAACAGATGGTGGTGCTAGGAGGAAGAAGAACTGGGGCTATACACAAGGAGACAGGGAACCATACCACAATTTTCGCGCACATGCTATCCAGAATCGCTGTATAGTTGACGAGAATAGGAAGTTGCAGGAATGTGGCTTTCAACGTGGTCACGGTAGTTCTACAGCGCGGGGCTGTTCCCATTGGCCTTTTTATCGTCCCTAATAACTTCCCGCAGCTGTGCGAAAATCTTCCGTGACCACTTTCTGCCTGGTAGTTTTACATCACGGACGCGGTAAGTTGACGGGGACGTTAGTTTACCGCGTGTCACCATTGGACTTAATTTTGTCATTCTACAGAAAAGTTGCGGTAGACTCGCACAAAAAAAGTCCAATGGGAACACGGTTTTGGTGGAATACTTACTTGTATCCAGCCTTTTCTATCTTTGTGATGTCCATGAACTCGGTGTGGAAGTAGTGAAGGTAGACCATGACTACAATAATGAACGTCGTGGGAATGAGAAGGTTCAGGAAGAGCTCTGAGGTGTCGTACTCACGCAAGCCGAGGTCTGCCAGCCTGTCAGCAGAAAAAAAAGGAATATGAATGTACAGAGCGTACTAAAAAAAAGGTAATCCAAAATCAATAGGCTATTATTATCATTATTATGAATTTGATCACTATGATTGCATGATAAAGTGTGGTTCATCAACTTTCTATTAATACCTTCCTGGCATCCCAACTGTCACGGATGACTGAGCACTTGTGATTTCAAAACCATGGCCATAAAACATCCTTTTTCAAGTTAACTTGCTGCCAACCCCTTTCAACAAATAGTGTAGGTGCAAGTCTTGAATAGCATGCCTAACCGCTGCTAGAGTTTCAAATTTTGCATCGGGGATGATGTTAATTAGAAGAGGTATTTCCTGGCTTTTCCCGACATATGTGAAGTACTGTAGGCAGCCGACCCAGGCAAACTCGGTGGTCGAGTGGTAAAGACATCTACACTCGTAAGCAGGAGGTTGTGGATTCGAATCCTTCCCAAGTAAGACTGTGAATTTTTTCCCCACAGGCTCTCGGAGCATAGAGTGCTTCCTATACTACATCCGAAAAGGGTACAAAGATCTCTCTTCTAAAATATTTTAACCAGCTTCCATACAGAAGCCTTCATGTGTACTTACATTTTGTCAGAGAGTCCGGTGCTATTAGTCCAGTAGCCAGGGAAGTCCTGAAACTGATAGGTGTAGATTAGAACCAGGACACCGATGGAATACAAGACCGTCAGCCAGAGGAAGAGCCAGATGATGCCTCGGAAGAGTGTAAACGACCACTGCAGGGCAGGAAGACAAACGGCCAATCAAACAATCAGACTCATAAATACCAGTTGATGCATTCTGGGTCAACTATAAGAGCAGTAGTTCTGTTAGTAGGATTTTGCTTGTACCCAGCACACCCTATCCAATGCCCTTGGATAGGGCCAAGGGGTCGAGCACCATCTCCCCACCCTTCCCCCGTTTGTCAAGTTTTCATTAAACAGGGGTGAGATTGGCCAAAATTGAAAAATCCACGAAATCCACGAGGACCCGAGATCAACACATAGTTTGTATTTGCCTAAGGAAACTGCCCTTCAAATATCTGGTTTATTGGTCTCTATCCATTTTTACAGGTAAAAACACCTTTAGGACAACACCTCAGGAATTCCAGATTGCAAGAGATTCTTTAAAAATTCTGAAATCCCGAAATAAAATCCTGACAAATCTCACCCCTGAATACATGCCAGAAATATGCCAAATGAAATGCCGAAATGAAGTAGACAAAGTGTCCGCCCCATTTTTAAAATTAAATAATTTTACCAAATTTGTTTTTGTTAGGTCAACTTTTTCAAACATTTTTAAAATATATATATTTGAACAATTTGGTATGGTGAGCCATATACCCCCTAAAAAACAAGCCATTGGTGCACCACTGCAGGGATGGATCCTGGTTGTTGCCAATTTCTTTGTTTGTTTGGTCTTTTTTTGGTTTGCCAATAGTTGCAAACCACAAACCCTGAATACAAGCATCAAGAGAGAGTACCATTCCCCCTTTCTTCCCGCTTGAACAATTTTGTTTACAGGTGAAAAATCTTGACAAATGAACAAATGAAAAAAAATTAAAAATCCTGGACCTGCTCCCACACTGGTCTTGATGTTACTCACTAGGAACATGTTGGCGATCAGCAGGAACAGCCCCATGTACACGATCTTAAAGACATCCACCGACTGCTGTATACTGACGATGAGAAACATGGCCGCCGCCAGGAAGATCCAGTACTTCGAGAAGAACCTTAGGATGGTTGTTCCAATAACGGACATCGTCTCGCTTTCACCCTTATCAGCGAAGTCACCTTCATGCTGCGCCTCTTCAATTGCTGCCAAGAGATCACCACAGTTCAACGTTTTATGGAAAGGCCATAAGTGCACAGTCAATGTACATGCCCACTGCGTTGTGGGAAAAATCTGTGTATAATTCATCATCGACACCACAGTAGATGACCCCAAGTGGATAACCATCAACTTGAATTTTACTATGTGAAACCCCTTTTCACCAGCTTCTGAAGGGGTAAAAGTATCTTATTGTGCACAAGCAAGTTAATTTGTGAAGCTGAAAATCATATCACTTTTTGTAGGTACTAGCAAACAAGAACTCATGCTTTCTGGATTTACTTTACCTGGGAAAACTGAGCCTGGAAAACTGGAATCATAAATCATAAATTAGCTAGTGTTCAAAGGTTACTAACTTTGAAACAGCTATTTTTCAAATAACATTTTTTTAATATACTAAATGAGATTTGAGGCTTTGCTAGGTGAGGGGTCATTCTATAAATTAGGGGTCTAATTTTGGTGTCCTTGTTACATCTGACATGTATAGGATTTTGCAACTTGGGACACATTCTTTAATGCCTTCTATCTCCAAGAGTGATTATATAAAAGCAAAGTACCTGCCAAACAAGTAAAAAATAGTGTGAAGTCAATTTTAATGATACTTGATGGGACACCAAAACAGGGACACCAAAACATGTCACACATTTGGACTCCAAATTTATGGAATGACAGTGAGAG
Organism: Hippasteria phrygiana; assembly: GCA_037893225.1. Classification (NCBI taxonomy): domain Eukaryota; kingdom Metazoa; phylum Echinodermata; class Asteroidea; order Valvatida; family Goniasteridae; genus Hippasteria; species Hippasteria phrygiana. The sequence continues at coordinate 555,123 of JAZGUH010000178.1, forward strand.
TACAACTAGAGAAACATTTCTGCAAAAACAGCAAGCGGAGTAACTCAAAAAAGAGAAGTGTGGCTCGTAGAAAAACCGGGGGTATAAACTCGACGTTTCGGTCAGTATGCTCTGACCATTATCAGGAGAATGCCTAAACTGTGAAGAGCGGAATCCTTAAACGGACGAGAGAGGGATCCAGTGCAGAGGACAGGATGCAACAGGCTAGAGGAGTGGCATCTTAAATTTAGTGAGGTGTGAAACTGTGAAGAGCTTTGGAGTGCTAGTAAGGAATCAGAATTCTAGGAGAGAGGACATTGGCCACGCAGCACGTGGGTTGGCCACGCAATAATACAGATTGGCCATACAGCATGCCGATTCACCACTTCGTGAAAATGAAAAAAAATCAAGGTTACAATGGATTCACCACACAGATTCACCATTTTGTAAAAATTGTGAAATCAAGAGGTCAATTGATTTGTCACTTGTGCAATTAGTGTAATTAACAAACGATACCCTTTCAAGGCTTGAAACTTGTGCACATCATTTAAAATCAGAATATCCACCTCCCAAAAACAAAAACAAAAACAAAAACAATTGCTGGAAAAACTGACTTTTGATGGAATTGGCCCCGTGTGAAAATGCCAACAACCTGAGCCACTGTAACTTCTCAAAGGTTTCCAAGGATGGGCTAAGAAACCATCAAGACATTTGGGTCCTTCCTTTACCTTGCATCTCTCTGTCTGGATCGGAGAAGATCATTCCAAATGGCTGGAGAATGATCCCTTCGGAGTTGACGTTCAGTCTAGCCAGACGTTTCTCCCGCAGGAACTGTCTTAGAGTCAGCCACAGCATCAGTGTAAACACCAACTGAAACGTGAGAATAATAACACGAGCAAATGTGTTACGCAGATCCTGCAACTTGCTTTGTCCGACATTTTGTATGTGGAACCCTGCTGCCCATGTGGTCTCATGTACTGGACTCAAAATCATTCTAATACTACAGATTTTTTGTTTGAGTTCCGGCAGGAGCGATGGTGCTTGTGTCCTTAAGCATGACACTTTGATAGATATTTATGATTTTTGTAGAATCTATTTCTGCTAGGGGAGGGCAGATTTTCAATATTACTGAGCATTCCCTCTTTTTTTTTAATACCAACTAAAAGCAATTGAATAAAATAGCAAAATACTGCCAAAGTCAGTGTTTCAATATTGTGCCAATGAAATTAAAAAAAAAATTAAAACAATTATGATAAATTTGGTCATTTTTAAGACTTTGGCAGCATGTTGATATCCAAGTACTAATTACTCAATCAGTCAGACTGTTCAGATGTCCATGTAGCCCATGCCCCAAGCCCATTTTTGGAATGCCCCGGCCAATTAGACAGAAGGGTTGTAAGCACAGTAAGGCTGTATCTAGGCATAGTGTTGTTATTTCCAATGATGTAATCAACCAATATCCATGGTAATACTGTATATCATGGTATTTTGTGAGAGGTAATATTTAAACCGAGTACTGGCACACCTATAATTTCTACACATCCAAATATGAAAAATCCGTACTGGTTGACAGGGTCTGCTAAACTTACCTGCAAAGCGAGAGGGATACAAGAAGCTATACCCTCATACCGCACCAGGCCAATCTCCTTCAGGTCGATTCCATCCTCAGTCTTGGTTGGAAGCTCGTCCTCATTCAGATCCAGACCGTAGACGAACTGAATCAGGAGGAGGCACTCGCAGTAGAAGACCAGAAAGGGGGAGGTGTAGAGGGCGCGGTTACGCGTCGTGGAGGCGGGGATGATCCAGACGAGGAGGGACCAGAGGAGGAGGACAAAGGTCAGCCAGCTGTGGTAGGCGATGCCCCAGACCTGTCGGGATTTGGAGTAAGGAGTTGTCACGTGAATAGGTAGCTGGGTCTATCCACAGTCCACACCAATGGTTACAAAAGATATGTTTGGGGCGAGACATGGGAGGGGTTTCAATTCAGGTTTTGGTTTTCCTTCAAGGCTACATCTTACTTGCAATGAACGTCTTATCCTCTTGAATATGGACAACGGCCAAAGCAATCAATTTATGTTTCACCTATGTTATTATTGAATGGGAGTGTAATGAATAGATGGAGCTTTTTTTCTTCAAAACAAAGCTCTCATTCACATGAAAGCGGGGCTCCAAGTGCGGTCGATGCCTACCCATGCAAACACACACAAGTGCGTAAATGCCTCCTATTGTTCATCCTTTAAAACTTTTTGGCAAGGGCCCTCATTGGTTTTGTACATGATTTTCAATCGGGGACCTTTCTTAACTGGGGACCCTATTGTCCTCTATTGTTAAAGGTCCCCCTATTGAATGCAAAAACAAACTCACTCACATTTTGTACTATACAATTTTTTTTAAATGTAGGAAGGCTTTGGTATTTATCCTTTGACATCACTGCTTTCAACACAAAAAAGGTATTTATGAATGGAAATACAAAAAATGTGCTGACCAGATCCTTACCACAGAGGATTGTGGCTATTGTTAGTCCATTAACAGCAGCCACGCCCCTACTTGGGCCTTATTAGCACGGTAAAGAATGATACATCACACTTTTATCTTCTTAATTATTTGCAAGATAAGTTACTGTAAAAAAGGCTTTGCGCTTACCATCATCAAGATAAGTGCAGCAATGTAGCATTGCTTAGTAACATAGGCCACCAGCGTCGCAAACGGTGACATCTTCTGTGGGCCATCATCAGACGCTCCGCTGTGGGCGGATGTCTGCCTCTGAAGCCCCTCCCCTTCCTCCTCCGTCTTGCTACCGCTGGCTGTCGCTGCATCGGTAGGCTCCATGGACTGGTAGGAGGGACCCGATTCATCCATGAGGCGCTACACGCGGGCGGAAATAAACGGAGAATGAGAATGCACGCAACAAAATTTGTTCCTGCTCAGCAAAATTCAGTGGAGAGCCAGTCGCTAGCAATGTACATCACATGCAATTTTGGCTGGTCACCTATTTTTTCTATTGCCAAACTTTTCTGCGCTTAGCAAAATTTTGTGCCGGAAGAGCTCCATTAAGTTGCTCCCTGCAGCTACAAATGTAGCTGGTTTCTTCAGCAAAAACAATGCTGAGCTGGGACCAATTTCTACGAGCGGCTAAGCACAAAAATGTGCTTGTCATGAAAAGTCTTCCCCGGTAAAAACAGGATTACTCAACCAACTCTCATGTGGTGTATATTGCTTGTGACTGGTACTCGGCTGTTGTTTGCTTAGCATGAAAATCACATGGTGTTTTGGCTGGTAACCTGTTTTCACTAAGCAAGACTTTTTGCGCTAAACAAATTTTTGTGCTCAGCAGTTCCATGACTTTGGTTGTTGGGCATGTGAGATCTTTTTTTATCATTCTACTGTATTCAACCAATGAGTTAGTTCTATATACATGTATCAAAACGTCAGTTGAGCCACGAACTGACATACAGAGAACCTTGCAATTTTTGCCAGAAAGAGCATTTTGCGTCAAGGTTTTGTTTCTATCCAATCTTTATCCTTAGCAAGTTTTTCCCGATTTTTGTTTATAGAGCCTAGGCTTTAGACCTAGAAGTTAATGCTACTTACAATGAGGATAGACTCTGTATGAAATACAGAAGTTTCACAAAGTGATGCGTGTCTTTGGCAATGAACATCTTAAAAATGGAGCAATGTAAAATATATATATATATATATAACAAAAAGATTTCATTAATCTTTTTCAGTATGGAATTTTCTAGCTGTGGCAGAATGGGTAAGAATCTTACACAGGTAGTGTGAAAAATGAACCAACCATTAAAGACATGACCCACTTTCAATCAGTATCGTCAATAAAGCTCCCAAAATCGAGAGACGTGTATGTCCATTCGTGGCGTAATTGACAAAATGAGCACTCAGTGAGTTTCAGATTCTCTTTTCAAATGTGACTATTCCAGAATGTATGTATTCCACCATTTTCTTGCAGTGAATAAACTGATGAGGGACTTGGGAGTTTGAACCTGATCTACATGTACTTAATAATGGTCCTTTTCCAATGTCCAAACATACATTGTAATATAAGCGATTTCTTTTACTTGTAGTCTCCAATGCACTGCGTATATGACTTGGACACGTGATTGAAGATAAGGTTTTAGTGCATAGTTGCAGTCAGGTTAATATACTACTTGCATTTTTGTGATATTTGTGGCACCCCATCCACTTGTTTGGAGGGAGTATTTTTCACAGTGAAACTTTTCCGAGTAAAATACACTATTGCAGCATTTCCAGATATGTTTTGAGAACTGTTTTGCCTCAAATTTCTGGTTTTGCACAATGCAACTGCAAGAAATCATGGATGTGAATTATGCATGAAGCAATGTGATCATGAGATGATATATTGCCTGGGCAATAGGTTAATACTGCCCTGTTTATAGGTTTATACATGTATTACCCAATCAATAGATCTACACAGCCAAGGCAATAGTTAGGCAAACATTTTGTGTTTCACAGGTGAAAGGTTAATACTGCATTATCATCATACACAAGTTAGGAACACAATAAGCCAGTTTCAACTGCGCATGTGCACAATGACATTTTATCCTGAATGACCCGTGTGACCTAACGCGCGCATGTGAGCGCAAAAGGTGGTCGCACAATTCGCACTTGTTAAATTCAATCAGAATGGGCGTTCGCGTAACATGGCGCGACATTACGTCAGCAATTTTATCCCGAATAACCTTTGACCTTTCAGATACCGAAATGGCTTATTGAAATAGGACAAAGCAGCAGAAAGAAACAACAAGATAGGATTTAGAGGTGTGTGGAATGTGGATGCAAGACCCTGAAAAGGCTACCTCCCTGATGAGACGGGCCTTCCAAGGTCAAAAGAAGTCAACAATTATTGACTTGGCGGTCATCAGCAAATTGCCGCAACCTGTCCTAGGGTCAGCCTCTCCATAGTGGCCGCTATTCCAAAAAGGCCATAATACTTGTGGTGACCTGTTCACAATGGTTAATTGTGCAAAGTGACCACCTGTTTTATTGTGGCCACTCTCTATTCTGGCCACTTTCCTGAATACTTCAGGTGACTACATCAGGTAGGTAGGGTTGCAATGTATAAGCAGGGAACTAACACTGTGAAACCCGTGGATGTGATTCTCTATTCAAAATGAACAGGACGACGAGGCAGATGTGATGTTAGCAGTGAGGGCCCAAGATCACACTTAGAGCCCAGAATGCAAATGAATTATAATCCGTTAAACTCAGAAGTCACGATGTACTTTTTTGTCAAATTTGGACAATAGCTTACAGGCTTCAGATTTGATTCTGAATGGAGTAGGACATGGTTTTGGGCACCCGTCGTCAAAATCTGTGTCCATTTTAAATAGGAAATCGCATCCAAGGAATTCACAGCGTAACGTCAATGTTCAATGTTAGAAACCAACTTTGTGCATAAAGCTATGAATCACACAATGTACTATACATACACACAGACATGTATCTGTTGGCCAATTTACTTTTTTGCTCAAGGTTTGGAGTAAAAAAGTTGTACTCTGATATTAAACAAAATTCTCAAGAGTACTTTTGTGACCTGGCAGCACAAAATGAGTGGAAAGTCACACTATGGTTTTCTGAGGTAAAAGCAGAAACAACAATTTTTCACTGAAAAGTCAATTTGGGAAATCTGAAAAACGCTATTCTATCATATCTCTATAAATGCATTCTCGAAATATTTTCTTTTTTTCGAACTCCAGTTAAAATGTGCACAGATCACAAACTTTTAACCTGTACTTTCAAGAAAATGCCCAATCTTGATTCTCAAATTTTGCTACTTTCCTCCCATTTCGTGGCAACAGGTCACATTTTTGTTTCAATTCCATCATTAAAAGTTCTTCACAAGCACAGAGCACATAAAGATCATTATCAGGAATCACTGTCAGTGGATTGAATTGAATTGTAAGTTCCGCTAACATGTACATTATGATTCAGTTAGCTAAATACACAACTCCCACACAATGCGACGAGTGAATACACAGCCACAAAAATGAAAACAAAAAATGCAGAGTGAACAGAAACAGAATGTAATGAAATGAGTACAAATCCACATGCATGAGTAAACATACTGTGTTGCAAGAATGAACAGTCACTAGGAAGCTTTGCACTAACGTAATACACACATCTCATCAGCTTAAAACTTAAATCAAAAATTTGCAAGCTGACATGCTTATCTGAGTAACAATAGTTGTTCAATGCCAAAAGATTTCTTGCTTAAAAAAAGTCTACCGGAATTGAATTCCAAATTCAGGATGAGTCAAAAATTACCAAACCCAACCATTCCTCAACACAACTAAGAAATATGCATTAATTATGAATGTAAAAAGCAATTATTAAGCTTTCTTTGAGTACAAAAAAATCAGAAAAACTCAAGTTGTGAGATGACAGCACACCAGGTGCCATGATTTGATTCCACAGGTTGCTTGATACTATTATTTACTTACAGTCAAGTCAGGTATTTCATAATAATTCAATAGTTTCGGTTTTTTTATGTTTGCAAATGTTGAATATTACAATTAATACTTTAACTGCATTAAAATAAAGGAAGACAGAGCAAATTCTTTTCCTACACTGCTGTTATCAGAGCGACGTTCGAAACTAACAGAACAAGAAATGCAAACAAAAAAAGAAAAAACAGAACACAAAATGTTAGGGGCCAATCCACACGGCCGTTCAAAATCATCATGTGATTTGTGTCTTTGTTCAAAGCACACTTTCATTTCGGGTGTTGACTTTTTCTCCCCAATAGTTCACGACCCCCCGTACAAAATGATAAAAGATGATGTTGATTGCCGAGAGAAGTCTGCACCATTTTTGTTTGTTTTATGTAGATTGCATACTGTAAAATAAAACAGCCAATTATTTCTTCCATGAATTTTGAGAGCTATTTTTATCAAGTCCCCTTATGCACAGCCCGCTGGTACCATTTGTCTAAAAGTCGTCGCTGCGGACAGCAAACAATTCTGACTTCATAGGACGAACTCCTCTTTTGTTCCTAGTGCTAGACACAAAAGGGGAATTCGTCCTCTGACGTCAGAATTGTTTGCTGCCGGCAGCGACGACTCTTAGACAAATGGCACCAGCGGGCTAGGGGACTTGATAAAAATAGCTCTCAAAAGTCACTTTTTTTGTTATTTCATGGCAGAAATAATTGGCGTACAATACCCAATCTACATAAAACTAAAAATGATGCAGAATTCTTTCAGCAATCAACATCATCTTTAAAGTCAATTTCATTCCTTTCACATAATTCAAAGTTTGTGCATAATGGTTTGACAAGATGTTATCGGGGCCAGCGGACCCCGGCAAAAGCTCGGTGGTGGAGTGGTGAGGACGTCTGCACCAGTATGTAAGAGGTCATGGCATCGATTCTTGCCCGAGTAAGCCTGTGAATGTTTTCCCACAGGCTCTCGGACAGCACAGAGTATAGAGCGCTTTATACTCTAAACTACACCATCCCTGATGCAAATTCCATCTTCACAAAGATGCTTTTGTTTGGTCACTGAGAAGAACTAACAAGTACACAGGCATTAGTGCGATAGATCAAGAATTGCTGACAAACACACTGGGGTACAATATTAATCAAACACTGCAAGGTAAGACTGGATTCCAGAGATGTCAATGATGTTGAGATTATTGATCCAAACATTGGCCATCACAAGGCTGCAGGGAAATGGGGGTGGGAGCTCTTGAGGAAGCAGGCATAAACAACGGCCACAACTTCTAAAAATGTATCAAGCAGGAAAACTGGACTTCATATTGAGCAATGTTTTCCCAATTTTTTTTTATAAATTCTGCAAACGGCCTAAAGAATACCTGAATAATACTGGTGATTTTAAAGAAAACTAATATTTTGCCTTTGAGAAAGAACTAAGTTCGAAACGTTGGGACAGCTAATTTAGTTGAAAAATTTTGGATTAAAATCATAACAGTAGCATCTCTGAAATTCTCAGTCGGTCATTTAGCAAAGTAAGCAAGGCATATGTATACTAGACACAACAGGCATGCCATAGGAAAGGAGGCTTCAAGAAGACAATCATATGTGACTTTAATAAAGAAATACTTGCTTTTGGGGATGACTGCAGGATTACATGATGGAGAGCAAAATAAAGCAAAATTAATTTTAATTTCACTTCCTAAATTTTTACAATTAAAAAAAATATACATCCAAATTATAATTTTCATGAATATATGGGAGAACATTTGAAATGGGTTTTCCAAAAAAAAATCACAAATATCAACTTTTTTTCTCTGACAAAACAAAATGTTGATGGAAAAAAAAAACATTTTGCTCGATTCAATGTATTAGTGCAAATTTTTTAAGGGAAGCTGTAAATGCTAAAAGAATAGTACAATTCATGAAATTTCTATTCATGCAACACAGAGGTTTGATCGTTTGAGCTCCACAAAAATCCCAATTTTCGTGGAGCAATTTGCGTATGAGTATGACGTCTGAATGTTACATGGGGAAACATTTACCCACAATGCACACGGAAAATTATTAGTGTAAAACCAAGATGTACAAACCTGTCTCTGTGGTGACACCTTGAAGAAAATGCCATGACAACCAGATAAATAGAAACAGGTTTAAGTCAAAATGGAGTGAGGTATGACATGAGACATGCAAGACGGAACATAACATTAGGAGGATGGAGGATAGGGGTGAAGTAGGACAAAGGATAGGGCTGAAGAGGGAGGGTGGATGGGGGTTGAAGAGGGAGGGCAGATGGGGCTGATGGGGTTGAAGAGGGAGGGCTGATGGGGTTGAAGAAGGAGGGCGGATGGGGCTGAAGGGGGATGAAGGACAGACGAAGAACAGGGAAGATAAAGGGTAACAAATGGGATGTAGACAGCCTGATAAAGACAGACAAAAGACAGGCAGACAAATGAGGGACAACATTTTGATGGAAAACTGAGAAGGACAATCGGGAAAACTCACAAGACAGAAAGAATCATAGTAAACATTAATAAAAAGGAAAGAAAAATTGTGTTAGCTATCGGCTATAACTTATAAGCCACTGATAAGTAAAATGTGAAACAGATTCGGAAAGAACATAAAAATTATACACATCGGGATTCAAAATGACATTCCTTGATATATATAATAATTTTTATGATGAAACAACCTTATAAAAATATATATGTAATCAAATTAAATTATAAATAGGAAACTAATTGTGGTTATTAGCCATTATTAGAATGAATTAAACAAATTAATTCAATGACTGATACATGTATTAAACAACCTTAGTCTGAAATGTTTGAGTATACGCAAAAGCACCAGAATTATCAATTAATGGTCAACTCATAACCCAATATGAATATTTGATGTGATAGTGCTAAATCCAATTTGCATATATGAATTGGAAGGAAATCTTGGCTGTTGCAGCGTGAATTTTTGACATTTGATAACTACAAGTGTGGCTGTGAACTTCTGATAGCATGCCTGAAAATGAAGAATTGCCGACTTTACATGTAACTACACGTAGCACACACCAATGATTTCCAGAAGTCACTCGATTCCTACAAACTTATCTTGTGCAAATTTGAGGGCTTTTTCCACAAAAATAGAAACTTTCAATCGGATGTTATGTTTCTGACGAGATTTTCTTGATTTTCCCCTCAGGCTCAGTCTCTGTAGTTGTTGCCTACTTCTAGCGACCCCCAATCTCTCTTGTCTGAATGTCATCTTTACATCTTCAAACCTTCCCTGACCAGCCTGCCACCCCCCCCCCCCAAAAAAAAAATTGTAAAATAGAAACAAAATTAAAGTCAATTAAATTAAATAAAAAACATTTTTTAAGGCATCAAATTTTGGAAAAATTGACGAGCCTCCCTCACAGTGAAATCCTGGGTGCACCAATGTCTCCATCAACCATAGCCTACCCTTATCATCTCTCGTTACACCTTACCTCGTGCTCTCCATGCCGTTTCTGTTTCTTCTGCCTCCTCACAACTTCACGATCCTAAGCAGTACAAGAGAAGAAAAAAACATCAATGAAACATTTGTCAGAATTTTGTATAAATGGCATTGTTCAATAGCATTTTTGTTGTATGGGAACATGTGGGGATGTCTGCAACACTGCCTAATAGTCTTGTGATTGGCTAATATTTGCTCATGAATGTGAAAAGTTCCTCCAGTGTGCAGTGTCAGCATTGAATAAAATGAAACAAACCACTATGGTTGAGCTGCTCGGGTGGTTTTGTGGAAAAGCGTCTGATTTTGGATCACGTGCACTGGGTCGAACCAACATTTTTTTAAAACAGTTTAGAGTAAACTTAAAAGACTGCTCTCTGTCTAATTCATGGTTTGGAGGATTTTGTTTTAACCCTTGGTCGAACCAAGGCACTGCAGCGGAAGTAGTTTTTTCGTAATTTGTTTATAATAATATAACATCTTTGGGCCAATATTGCTCAATTTTCTATTAAACTTCGGTCGAAAGCCATAGTTTGAGACTGTGCAATCAAATTTAAGACAGGGTCACACACCAGACATGCTAGCTCTGAGAAAGTAAGCCCTCTGGCATGTGTTTGGCTAAGCCCTATTCAAGTGTGTGTTATCTGATGCCTTTGTAGTCATACACAAAGGGTTGCCCCATTGGCAGACCGCCAGAGAAATCAATCATTCTGTCATTGCCCACATTTCTGAATGGCAATAAGATGGTGTCTGACCCAGAAATAGCATCAGGGTACTCCCGGCTGGCCTTACCCTTACCCGTAATACAATAACACTTCCGCTGCAGTGCCTTCGTGTCATCGTGTATATTTTTTTACAAGGACGCTCCCAGGGAGGAAAAAAGTCTGAGAACCAGTCTTGCATCTCCCATAGCAAAGTACACAGAATCTCACTAGCCAATCACAAGATGGCAACAAGGCTATGACTAACAAGCAGTAGCAAAAGTGAAAGCAATTCTGGTAGAAACTAACCCTTCAATAAACACTGATTAAGGCAAAGGTTAATACAGTGGTGTATACATTCAAAATAATGGTTTAGAAACCGAATCAGTGTGTATGTATCCCTTGGTGGGAAAAACAATACTTCATGTTCAAATCTTATTATCAGTAAGAAATTATATGCCTTTTCAGTCTAAATACTTGTATAAATACAGTTTATACAAGGCACAGAATGTTGAAGAATTAATGATCATGCATGCCCTTATGACAAAGTACATGTACCACGGTATTACTGTAGTTATCATGGATATATCGGGTTACCATGGTGTTATCATGGATATATCGGGTTACCATGGTGTTACCATGGTGTTACCATGGTGTTACCATGGTGTTACCATGGTGTTACCATGGTGTTACCATGGTAAAACCATGGTAAAACCATGGTAAAACCATGGTAAAACCATGGTAAAACCATGGTAAAACCATGGTAAAACCATGGTAAAACCATGGTAAAACCATGGTAAAAGTAAAACCATGGCCATGGCACTACCATGGCCATGGCACTACCATGGTACTATTACCATAATATTACTGTACTTACCATGGTAATACCTTGGCCAATTTACCATGGTAAATCCATGGTAATACCCCGTGGCCAATTTACCATGGTAAATCCATGGTAATACCCCGTGGCCAATTTACCATGGATTTTGCACCATTTACCATGGTTTCACCATAGTGAAATTGTCTTCAAGTAGTATTAACATGGAAATGTTTGCCATTCATGTTAGTAAATTAGTTAACCAGTATCATGTACATGTAGCATTTTTGGAGTTCTTCAAAACACATGTACAATTTTCTCAAAGATGACAGCACTTCAGGCGGAAATATTTCTCAGGAAGATTGGTACTGGTATCATCTTTCAGATCAAAACTAATAGCAATTTTGCTATACCATGCTTTAAATGCAAAAATTAATTGTTGGTCCACTTTTGCTCGTTCAACAATACCTGTGTCAGCAAACATCAAATGAAATTGTGACTCATGTACACGAGCCATTGGGGCATTCAAGTTTGATGTCTGATGGAAACAATTATGGCAAATGTTTGGGCTATGGCAAGAAAATCGGGAATTAACCCTAACTCCCTAGGGTGTGTGCAAAATTGTATTAAAATTGGAGGATTCAGCACTGTTAGGGTTAATAACCCTCCCTCTCCTAAATTTACAACAGAGGTGAAATTTGAGAAAAATAAAACATCCACAAAACATTCGGATGCATTTTTGCTGAAATATGCATTAAAAAACTGCATATTCCACCAAAAGATATGACTCAAATTTTTTTTTTAAAGGTCATCAGAAGTAAAAGAAGACTGTTTCAGGTTGCAGAGGTCATTTTGGAATGATCAAAAACATTTCAGGACCAAAATATCTTCCGGATATTTTGGAGACGTTGTAGCGTGAATTTCAGTCACCATGAAATACGGGCTCTTTGGTAGTATTGCACATGCCGGAGTAAAGATAATAGGAGAGTGGTCGGTCACGTGAGACGGTTTAACTAATAATAGGGAAAAGGAGTCCGATTTTCATCGGAGTCAGATATTCATATGACAACATCTCACAAAAAATCCTGAAATCAGGAAAAAATTGGAGAAATCTCAAGTTACCCTGCTACAAGTAAATTATTTCACATGAAGACTCAGATAATCTTAACCCCTTGAGTGCGGTATTTTACGGGAGACAACGGGGTGCCGCGGCGGCTCTGGCAGCCAAGCGAACCGCTACAATGTGTTTGTGCAGTCAAGCGTAACCTATACACAATAATCCAACAATGGATTGAAACTGCACAAACAGCGGCCAATGGCGTCATCCGGCCTGGTGGCACTGTTTTATCCAACAATGGATTGAAACTGCACAAACAGCGGCCAATTGCGTCATCCGGCCTTGTGGCACTGGTTTTTTTTGCGCCAAATTCCGTCATCCGTACGCTAGGGGTTAACCATAGAGATTGGAAACAGTTTAACTTCTTGAAGGTTTGACAAGGGGTGGGGTGGGATGGGGTGGGATGGGGTGGGGGTGTGGTAGAATGGCAGGCCAAAGAGGAAGCAATGGAATCAATCCTTCCACTTAACAGTGTTATCTCGGATGAATGATTTATTTGATTAGCACGGCAAATTGGCAATGATGAATGATGATCACTGATAACAAATGATTTAGTTAAAATCTTACATGCTAGTACTGCAAGTGTAGAGATGTAAAGATGAAGCACTGATGATGACACGTATAATCAGTTCTTTAGCATTCATACGTCAACTACATTGTACATAGTGTACCAAGCTGTACTGTAAATGTAGTAAGGGTAAGTACAAGTCTACAAGCACTGATCTCCATGTATAAAAACCTGGACAGCTCATTGGCCATAGCACGCTGTATGAACAACTGTTGCCAGCAGCCGCCATGTTACCACTCGTGGAACATCCATAAATCATTGCTGCCGAGTCTAGCGCCTGGTGTCGTCAATTTGAAAAGCCAATGATCTATCCAGATTTTGTATACATGGAGATCAGTGTATAAACGGAAGTAGTTTAAATAAGGCAAAATTACACTATTACAAAAAAAAAAAAAAAGCTTAGTATCCCCATCCGCTTCCTTTTTTTAGGCTACTTGTTTCTTTTTTTTCCTCTCAAATAAACTAAATTTATATAATGGAGACTTGACGTTTATCATAGGCGCATTCCTGTGCATACTCAATCCATTCATGTTTCAGCTATATTTTTCTTGAATGGGAGTGTAATGAACTGAAATGAGCTTTTTTTAAACAAAGCTTTCATTCACACAAAAGGGGGGTTTTAAGTGTGATGAATAGGACCCACTCTATTCAGTGTGGTGTCTATTGTTTGTGTTTATGCTTGGCTGCACAGCCTGATCTCTGCATACCAGCATCCCATCAATAACAAACGGATACAAGGGGTTAAGTAGGCGTGGTTTATGTTAAAATGACATCCCACTTACGAAGAGGATAACTCTGTCTTAATTTCAACACACACTGTGAGGCATGGCATGCCGAAAAAAGAGAAAAAAATGCACTAAAGCACTGTGCAGCTAGCAGTGAAATTACATATATGATTGTGTCTAAAAATACTGGTACACAGAGCATGCATAGCTGAATGTACATTGACAGCTCATAAATCCTCATCCATTTTTAATAAGGAAGGCTATGAAATTCACATACATGTAGCTTGCCAGTAAAATTGATCCTTTGAACAGAGAAGCCAGCTCTCCGTACCACACTGAATAGAGTGTTCCCATTCATTGCACTTGGAGCCGCCCTTTCATGTGAATGAAAGCTTTATTTGAAAACGCTCCATCTATTCATTACGCTCCCATTCAAGAACAATATAGTTGAAACATGAATGGATTGAGTGTGTGCAAAGACAACAACCGGCAAGGTTGTCTTTTTTTCTTCAAAACGTGGCTTTGGCCGTGGTCTGTATTCAAGAAAAACAAATCTATAAACAAAACAAATGGGCTGACAGAACTGCCCTAATTTGCAGTTAAATGGCTTTGCAAGTTGATGAGCAGTGTGGTAAGTGGGCCGTGCAACACACATCTGGTATACGAGCACTAATAGAAATTTTTTTTTATTGCCTTTAGACACATTTTGTATAAGTACATGTACATGTACATCAATTGTGACAAGGCTCAGCTAAATAAGTGGAAAGTCGCATTATGGCATTCTGAGTTACAATCAGAAACAACCATTTTCTTTCCACACTGGCAAGTCCGTTTTGACATTTTAACATCTTTACATTTGCAAAATACCTTTCTAGCAGAAAACAGGCTTTTTATACTTTCAAATATATAATAATCTTGAAATATTATTCGGGGTTATTTTTTAATATTGCACTGGGTGTATTTCACAGTCCACTGTTATTAAACTTCTTTTTTTTCTTCAAAACACCGGCATGGGTCTTGTAACTTCAAAAGGTTATAGCAGGACCCAGGAATGTGCTACAGCAACACACAATATATTTACATCAAATTAAAGCTTGTAACGAGTACTTTAAGAAAATACCACGATAAACATTCAACTTTTGCAAATTCCACCTATTTCATGGTGCCATGTCACAATCGTGCACGCTACTGTAAGTAATGACTGGCAAGATGAATGAGCTCGTTAAGGTTCTGCATAATTGCTCCCAAAAATGCAGGGTGCTTGACAAGACTTACGTTCATCAGTCCCATGCATACAAAGCTTTGGCATTGTACTGTAAATTTACGCACAAAATTTATTTATTTTTTCTGGTACAGTTTTTTTACATTGAGAAATTTCTTAAAAAGATAAACTGTCTGTAATCTTTTTGTGTTTCACCTAAAACATATTATTTATTTAAATTGTTATTTTTCTGGCAGTATTCACTTTTGAATGAGCGACTGAATGAAAAAAAAATCCACCCGCATTTTAGTCATTTAACCCTAACCCCTTGGGTAACTTTACTAGAAAATATCCTGAATCCGCCAAAATCCACCTATTTTGTCATGCACAAAAAGTTGGTTTTGGTGCTCAATATGGAGGTATCCAGAATCCATCAAAATCCTGCAATACCGCTAAGCTTACAATCCTCAATCCATCAAAATCCCTGTTTTCAATATGGAGGTATCCTGAATCCACCGAAATCCTCCAAAACAGGGGTATGGATTTTGATGGATTCAGGTAGGTTAGGGTTAATAATTCCTTTACAAATGTCCACTTTTTTGCAGCCCAATAACCAAGACTATGGAACCAGGAATAAAAGTCATTTTGGGGAGGGTTTGGAGATGTCCAGAATAAAAAAAAGTAGCTTTTGCATTAAAATAAAGCAATCTATTAAAAATCAGTTAGAAGAAAAAAAATACATTGATGGATTACGGACAGTACATCTTTAGGAGTCATTTTAAAGTGAGCAAAATCATTCAGTTATTTTATTCACAGCAGTTGGTGGAATGTCATCTTCCATTTCCTTGAGTGTTAAAAATTATAGTCTGTTTTTTTTTCTTCAAAAATTATGCCTTGAAAGACTTATGGATATCGATGTCAGGAAAATTAATATGTCGATGGTAACACAAAGTTTAATCCCAAAATATACTCGTCCCCTTCACAAATTCCGTGTTCTTCAGTATGAAAAACCATGGAGTTATGTGTAATGAATAAAGGTGTGTAAATTAAACTACAAATGCTTATGATGTACAGGGAAAACAATCAATAATATTAATTTCATGGACATTAATTTAGCAAGTAGAGTACAGCTACTTGTGAGAAATGACGGCAAGTCACTGCGGTAATGATTGGTCAAGATATTGAGCTCATATGTGATGTTTAAAAGTGGTTTCTGGCCTAGTGCTTGCACCACTGGGTGTTACATTGCACCTTTCTACAGATTTGTTTAAAAATTTTTATATTATTTTTGATTGAAAGCCCTCATATCACACCATATTGTAACTGTGAACAAACTATTTTACAAAGATTATTAGAGAGACACTTTAATAGTGAAATGCATGCGATGCACATTTTTATGTCTTCCTCAAGTCAAAACTTTGTAGATCTATGGAACATGGATTGCTGGGGGTTTCAAATTGTTTCTCTTTCCTCTATCTACACGTAGTAAGTTTGGTTACGTTTAATAGGCTAAGACGGGACTGGTTATGTGGACATTTCTGTAAATGAGTCACTGGGATTGTCTACCTAAAATGTACCATTCTTGGTTGTTATATGTACGTATCATTACAATAGTACATATGCGAAGACGACTGCAGTGACAAAAACAATTAAGGGAGATATTTTCATGTCTCATTAAAGTCAAAAATATCCTTTTTAGAAGACATCTTAGATGTCTGAAGGTTTAACATTGTTAAACACATTCCCAAATTAAGATCCCATGAGTTTCAAGTCCCGTAGGTTATAAGCATTAAAACAGAACGGCTAGGGAAGAACATTTCTGTGCACAAGTCTATGGGAACGTCTTCCAAATGTATCATTCTCATGACTACACATGTACTACATTATTATTATTATCATTAAATGGGTTGTGTGCAAAACTGCCATGTTATTGATTATAACAGACTTGTTAATTAATACCATATAATGTACAATTGAAGTAAATCAAACCATGTGCAATGATATTAAGAGATGTTAAGCTACCGGCAGATTAACAGCGCAAACACAACAATGTTCCTGTCTGGTCAGACTAATGTTAAACTCACCTTGCCTCCGAAGCTACCATTTCTATACATTTCTCTAATCTGTAAATGTGAAATCAAGTCATGCATTCAAAATCATCAACATTTCATTCCAAATTGAAATTGGCGTGTTTAACCGAACAAAATTTAAACGAAAAATATCATAGGGCCATGCACCTGTGCACATGCAGAGAATTATATGGATTTAGTAATTAAGTGATTTGTATGTCTCATTATATTGGTAGCCATGGTAGAGCTGACAATATAGCTGCAGACAGTGGAGTGTTCATACTTTGTGTGATTCAACATATACATGAAATAACAAACCTGTGAAAGTTTTAGTTCAATCCATCATCCGCGTCTTGAGAAAATAGTGACAAACCATTCTGTGCATGGTCATATACATGTATATTTCGATCACTGAAATTTAAAAAAAAGCTACAATGTACATATGTACATGTACAGCATTTTTGGAGGACTAATCAAGTTTATTTTTCGTCAAACAAACTAACCAATTATAAGTTGAAAAGTCGTATCCCCATTGAGTGATCCACACAATGTCGCTTCCCAGGTTGTATCGTAAAATTTGTTGTGATCCCTGGATTTACGGTATTCTGGATTTATGACTTCTGACTAGCGCCCCCGAACAAACAAGATGGACAACTTGGGAGACCGCCAACATTCGCGTAGCTTGTCTGACAAAAACAAACTCTCCTCTCTCAGTGCTAATGCTTACTGAATCTAATGCAATTGTGACTTTTGCAGCCAATTTCACAAAATAATGTGCAATTGCTTTACTTCACTTACACCACATTTCAATGCGTAAGTTAAGTAATATCTATGCCAGTAATTAGAATCAATTTCATGAAAGCCATGCAGTGCATAAGTTGTGCTGACTTTCGTCACAAATTATGGTGCAACTTACGCAGTCGTTTTTAGATGGCGTAAGTTGGTCTGCACAAATGCCGAAATGATGACTTAACTAGCTGCGTGCGAGCATTGTCGAGCCATTTGTCATCAAGTTATTTGTAATATTACGTGGCTGAATCAAGTTGAATTTGTCTTGCATTTGTTGTCACCAAGTTTGGGCACAAACTTTAAATAAGCCCGTTCGGTTTCTCGAAGGTCAAAGGTTATTCGGGATAAAATTGCTGATGCCAATGTTATGCCATGTTATGCCATGTTACGCGAACGCCCATTCTGATTTAATTTAACACATGCGTGTTGTGCGACCACCTTTTGCGTTCACACGCGCGCGTTAGGTCATGCAGGTCATTCGGGATAAAATGTCCTTGTGCACATGCGCAGTTGAAATACCGAACTGGCTTATATTACGGCCAGACTCGAGGCTTCATCGCAGGCAGCATGCAATATGCAAAGACATTAGCACAAACTAGCCAACACCTACGTCGTCACTTTCTATGTCGCTATTGTAACAATAACTGTACTCAGTCTCACAAAACAGAGACAATCGGACGTTGTTGGACTGACTCTGAAAAGCAACACAGAATTATTGACATTTACGCATATTTTTCTATTGATTTGTCTGCTGCTTCTTTCAAATCAATTATCTATAAAACAGGTTACGTTTACTATGTTTATGCAGGGGGAGCAAATTATAAAATATTTATTTGATTTAGCCCTAATGAATTAGCATGCGAATTAGTACTGTAAGATTCCTAAAGATATACTGCCAATATGTCCTTAGATTTTCAAACTGCTATTTTTCAAGCAATATACAATTTATGCACTTTTTGAATGAGACATCAAAACAGAAAAATCTGCCCATGTTTAGTTTAATACTGAAAAATCTCTTTCCAAATGTTGAACAATTTGCAGCCCGATAATTCAGTTCTGTGTGGATTTTTGTGTGCATTAGATGTACAACCAAGAACACCTGTAACGCCTTATTTTCACAGGGTTGAAGACGCCCAAATAAAAAAGTTGGGTATTTTTTCGTTAAAATATAACATACAATTTGATTTTTTTTAAGAGGAAACAAAATCAAATTTGTTGAAAAGCACACACAGTACGTCTTGAACATTTTTGTCAGGATATTGTCAATGTATGAATATCAGCCTATGGTCAAAATATTTTTAAGTTATCTCTACACTTCGTAACATCCAGTTCATTTAATCCTTATAAATGTGAAAATATCCAAATAAAACCAGTTAAACAATTTATTTTGTCAACTTGCCCCATCCTACATGTACACCCATTTTGTTCATAACCAGCACCTGTGAAAAAGTAACATTCAAAAGTATTTTACAAAGAAACAAAATCCACTTAGGAGAGGTCCATTTTGTGACGAGTAGCTGCAAGGCTATTTGTCAGGGCAATAATCGTGATAACTTACCGGTCCATCGAGCCAACATCGAATCACAATGGCCAAGTAGAAATAAAATATCAGCAAGGCGCCCGGGTTGACGTAAACATTCCAGAGTTGACCACTTGCGAATGTGATTTCCCTGGGCTCATCACAGACTGTAGCGTTCACTATGGCTTTCAAGCCGAAGAGTCTGAGGAGGTTAAGCCGATGAGAAAAAGACAGACATCATGATTGAGAGTTTGGACTTTTAACATATAGTTTTACGGCAGCTTTACAGGCACGGTCAACCTGCAGCCAATGCTGGACATTTACATATTAGCCATGTGCATCTCTGTACATGTACAAAATGTAGCTCCACAGGTTTGTCACAGTAAGAGCACAGTTGTCAGCAAGGTTAAGTCTTTGAGAGCAGTCTCAAGTCTTTGAGAGCAGTCTCAAGTCTTTGAGAGCAGTCTCAAGTCTTTGAGAGCAGTCTCAAGTCTTTGAGAGCAAGTCCCAAAGAATGATGAAGACCCAATATTGCAAAGAAGTCTTCCAGCTCAAGTCCAAAGTGACTCAGTTAAAATCAAGTCCGAGTAAAGTTGCATGTCACGAGATTTTGCGACTTGATCGAGTCCGAGTCTGACTCCTTTTTCCAACTCAGGGCCATTTCTCAAACCTTGGCTTCGGCTTTGGCTTCCTATTCAGTCTCCAGCTATTCTCCAGCTCCACTGACAATGTAAAGCCTTGAATACTTGCCCAAAATAAACAGTCTATGTCTCCGAGTTCAAATAAAAATGAAAGTCCATGATGTATATTTAGAAAAAAATGCCCCAGAAATGCCCAGATCTAGCCACATCTTTGGAACTAAAATTAGCCCAAGCCCAAGCCCAAGCCCAAGCCCAAGCCCAAGCCCAAGCCCAAGCCCAAGCCCAAGCCCAAGCCCAAGCCCAAGCCCAAGCCCAAGCCCAAGCCCAAGCCCAAGCCCAAGCCCAAGCCCAAGCCCAAGCCCAAGCCCAAGCCCAAGCCCAAGCCCAAGCCCAAGCCCAAGCCCAAGCCCAAGCCCAAGCCCAAGCCCAAGCCCAAGCCCAAGCCCAAGCCCAAGCCCAAGCCCAAGCCCAAGCCCAAGCCCAAGCCCAAGCCCAAGCCCAAGCCCAAGCCCAAGCCCAAGCCCAAGCCCAAGCCCAAGCCCAAGCCCAAGCCCAAGGCCAAGGTTTGGGAAATAGCCCTGGTAAAGGGCAAACATTCAACTGTATACATGTAACTTTTGATAATCACAATTTGGTCACTGGTTAAAAAGGCCTAACAACCCAAGTACATTGTACATGTAGCTACATGTAGTGGTGAATGGTTGGTCAATAATTACAATGCTTAAGTGTTATTCCTAGTACAGCAATGCTTAAACATTTTATAAAATGTATATTTCAAACGGCTTTCAAGGTTCAGAAAAGCCAAAAAAGAAATTTAGAAGCAGTACATCCCATAGTTTTAATTTTAACTCATTCATTACTTCTCTAATATTAGAAAAAGGGTGGATGTGCTTGCTGCATGTAGTCTACATGTACATGCAGTTTCACATGAATTGACAGGTCCTGATAAACAACAGATGTTCACTTCTCACCTGATATCACCATAGGGTTATGCGTTCTTGTTGATTAGGTTGGTGTTTTATCACACATTTACGTGTCTAATAATTGCCGGTTAAATTGAATATCTATGTTGGAAATACACAGTTGTGGTCAAACGTTTACGTACATTGCAGTCCTGCAAACAAATCCCCCAATGCATGAGGAGTGACTTTTGAAATATGATTTTATTGAAATAATGACAAGTTCACAACCTAAAATGTGGCCAACCCTGCCAACCCTTTACTGAGAGTAGCTTTTAGCCTTGTATTGGGCAATATCCATAAAAAAAAAACTGACTCAAAAAGAAACATCAAGACTCCAACCCTTTTTGAAAACATTAAAGCTGTACATATCCATGCAGTGTAACGTAAATTCTGCATATGCGGCCCATTCATTTCATTTCATCTATGACATTTTCATTTGAATTGACTCCGTGGTTTTCAAATGACAAACTACCTGTACTACACTGCACCATGGGTGTTCCTCTTTCCCAACTAAGAACAGAGAAACTAGACTACTGATTTTCAGGGAAGACATCCTGTAATTTAACAAGCGGTTTTGTTAGCGGTACTGCTGTTGTCACTGAGGTCCCGCATTCAGTGTTTTGCATGAGGCTTTTGAATGAAAATCCCTACTTTCGGAACAGTAGAATAAACATGAGGTCAAAAATTAAGATGAGGATTCATTGACTCTTCACTGGTAATGAATTATTCTATGAGGAAACCGCCCGTGGGTAATGAAATCAAGCATGAGGTTATTATCAGAGTCACCGGATGGGGTATGCCAGTCACCAGATGTTTTTTTAAGAACCCCGTCACGGTTAAATTAAATGTGCAAAAGAGTACCAGATACCAAAATTGTCAATCTGCATGTACATTATAACTTACATTTACACGTAATATGCATACGTGTGCATTAATTTATGCATACAAGTCTTTTTGAACAACTGTGTTAACAATCAATAAGCCCTTGGGAGCTACAGGAGTTCCAGAGCCAAATATGTAAGTCAATAATGGAAGTTTAACTAGTTCTGCAGGTCTGGTAGAACACCTCACACGTTAGTTGCTTATTTTAATTCCAGCTGCAGATCATGGAAATGTTTTTGTTAATAAATAATTGATGTTAAAGCCTACACGTCAGCAATTCCAAATAAACAGAAACTAAAAAAATAAATATTTAAAATTAACAAGCTGAATTTTACTTCAAATACACTTCAGATGCATTCAAATCTTTAGCATTTCTCATACCTTTTCTCATACTGAATTTGCCTAAAGGAAATGTATTTTAGGGCTGTGAATTGTGAGAGTAGGCTTGTTTTTCTTGAATGGTGTAATGGATGGAGATAATCTGACAGTCGGGGGGGGGGGGGGGAGGGTTCCCTGCTGAAAGCTGAAAAGGACCTGTCACCCCAAACAGTAGAGGTCCTGGACTCATGAAGCAACATAAGCTCATTGAAGCAGAGTCTGGTGTATGTTGAAGTGACTTTGTTTTTGCATTCAATAGAGGACAACAGGGTCCCCGTTTGAAAACCGTGTACAAAACCAATGAAGGTCCTTGCTAAAAAGTTTAAAGCATGAACAATAGGACAATAGGATGTCCCCGGTTGAAGGTGTTTTATTTACACACTTGTGGGTGAATAACGGATTCAGTAAAAACACATAAAAGTTACTGAAGTGGAAAGAAGCATGACATTAACATTACCCATACATCGCATAACCATTTTCCTACTGGCTGAATCATTCCTTCAATATCCACAATGTATTTTGAACAGACGGAGCTGTGGATTTGATCCTTAGCTAACCTATTTCAATTTCCCTAAATGGGAAAACCCAGGTTCATCACCTACATTTTCCCATAGAATAACTATAATAGATTTGTAAGATGGGAAATGTTGCAAACCTGGCATAGAGGTCGTCCGGATTCAGAGCATCTTGAAAGAACGGGAACTGGTAGAGATACAAGGCGAAGATGTGGGCCCCACAGTACAGCAGCCAGACGATACACATGTGGTAGAACCTCGTTCCCCATGATCGGTAGAATGACCACCACGTGATGACCAACAGGAAGGTCAAGAAGTACAGCCCCGAGGTGGCCGATGGGTAGATGACCGCTGCAAAGGCACACAGGACCATGGCGACGAAGGACTGCAGGCCCTCCACCACCATGGACTTGGGTTTGGTGCGGTGTTCCACCACGCTCCCACTGCCGTCCACTTCCGTTTGTTGGGTCTCATCAGCAGGGTTGGGCGGGGCAAACAGCTTCTTGCAGATGATGAAAACGACGACGGTGACGATGAGGACAACAACATCCGGGAGAATGAGGCGGCATACAGACCCGCCCGAGAGCTCATTCAACCTGAAAGACAGAATGTCAAAGACAGAATTTGTTGACCATGCAGATAAACTCTCCAAGACAATTTGCTAATATGATTACCAAAACTGCATTGTCTGTAGCCAGTCATCCACAACTACTGGTTCTACATGTGCCTAAGACTCTTCATGCCAATTAAGAAACTGCATGTTATTGTTTTTGAGGCTGTATCTCATTAAAAGACATGGGATTTTTTCAATTTTTCAAAACCAATGTCCACTATCAACTTGCTATCCTATGACTGGCTCGTGTTTGTTTTATGAACATATACATGTTTGTACAATGTTGTACCTCCAATGTATGGTGTAATTGGTGGCTTGGTGGTAAAGCGTGACCTTGGATCATGCGCATCAAGTTCAAACCAAAACAGATTACTTTCAGCTTTTTCTTATTTCCTTTCTTGGCCAATTTTTGTTCTTTAAAAAAGTTTTCAGTAAACCTAAAATCATTTTTCTTTTTCATATTTTTGGTTTGCAAGATTTTTTTAAGGAAAAAGTCATTAGAACCAATTGTAGGATTTTTAAAAGGGAAACAGTCTGAGAACCAATCCAACACAGAACTGCTAGTCAATCACAAGATGGCAACAAGGCTACCACAGTAAATATATGTGGCTTAGAAAATTACTACAGAACTTTTGTAATTCCACGCTACAATTTCCCCCAGTAAAACTAACTGATCAGATCACTCACCTCTGATAGCCAAGCTGTCGCCATAGTGGCTCCGTTCCATTACCTGGGGAAATAATCATTAAATATTATTTCAAACTGCACTACAAAAATCCAACGAACAAAAATCCTCAATATCTGCAGCTCCCCCTTATTCTGACAAATTCCCCACCCCCCTCCCCCTTCTCACCAGCCACCATCCCTTCAACAGACTAATCCATTTGTTTCACACAGTGCTTCAAATTATCAACATTGTCTGACAAGAGACCAGTGACTGAGATGAACAGGTAATCTACATGTAGTTCTGAATGCTATCCGAACGCTGATTATTTTCAACAGGCCAGCTGCAGCAAGTATGTAGTTGTGCTGGATTCGATTTTACATGTGCCAAATGGACCCCTGCTCAGGAAAGACATAATGTGCGAGAATCCGTATAAACATGTGGTAATTATTTGGTCGAGTCCAAGTCCAAGTCATAGTTGAGTCAAAGTCTGAGTCATTTTCATTGTGACTCATATTCGAGTCATAGAAAATGTGACTCGAGTCACAAGTCATACAAACTCTGCTAACCACCCTGATATTTAAGCTCCAACTGCAAAACCCTCAATCCTTCGCCCCGATTGAACCCCTTTGCACTTACATGCATTCCAGTCATGTCCGTATGGTGAATCCGCAGCCAGGACAATTTGGAATATGGCCTGAGTCAGGCAGGCCAGAATGGACAAGATGAGTAGTGTGATCAGGTATATCCCTGTCCTCCCTGAAAAAAAAAATTAGATTATCCACAGATTATCCTCAAATCATAAACATGACTATCAGCAAGCTCTCCACAATCTATCCACACATTCTCCTCAAATCAGCAATTCTCAACAGAATACCATGACAATAGTAAAAGGTTGTTTTAAGGGGCACTGACAGAATACACATGTTCATATAAGGTCATCATAGCAACAACAATAGGCCACTACATTGCCTGCAATGAAGTCATATTCCATACGGTCTATTGACCAAATGAGACAATGCTTTTAGACACTTCTGGAAAATAATGTGATTGGGCGGGACATCTGAAAAAGCCACAATGGACAAGTCGTCACAATGGACAAGTCGTCACAATGGACAAGTCGCCACAATGGACAGGTGCTGGCCACAATGGACAGGTGCTGGCCACAATGGACAGGTGCTGGCCACAATGGACAGGTGCTGGCCACAATGGACAGGTGCTGGCCACAATGGACAGGTGCTGGCCACAATGGACAGGTGCTGGCCACAATGGACAGGTGCTGGCCACAATGGACAGGTGCTGGCCACAATGGACAGGTGCTGGCCACAATGGACAGGTGCTGGCCACAATGGACAGGTGCTGGCCACAATGGACAGGTGCTGGCCACAATGGACAGGTGCTGGCCACAATGGACAGGTGCTGGCCACAATGGACAGGTGCTGGCCACAATGGACAGGTGCTGGCCACAATGGACAGGTGCTGGCCACAATGGACAGGTGCTGGTCACAATGGACAGGTGCTGGTCACAATGGACAGGTGCTGGCCACAATGGACAGGTGCTGGCCACAATGGACAGGTGCTGGCCACAATGGACAGGTGCTGGCCACAATGGACAGGTGCTGGCCACAATGGACAGGTGCTGGCCACAATGGACAGGTGCTGGTCACAATGGACAGGTGCTGGTCACAATGGACAGGTGCTGGCCACAATGGACAGGTGCTGGCCACAATGGACAGGTGCTGGCCACAATGGACAGGTGCTGGCCACAATGGACAGGTGCTGGCCACAATGGACAGGTGCTGGCCACAATGGACAGGTGCTGGCCACAATGGACAGGTGCTGGCCACAATGGACAGGTAGACACAATAGACAGGTGGATACAATGGACAGGAGGCGACAATGAACAGCTGGCCACAATGGATAGTTGGCCACAATGAACAGGTGGTCACAATGACTAGACCTGTTGCCAAAACAGACCTGCGGCCAAAACAGGCATGTGTTGGCCACATTGGACAGGTGATGCATGGACACAATAATGGACAGGTGTTGGACACATCGGACAGGTGCTAGACACAATGGACGGACGGTTACAATAGGCAGGTGGACACAATGGACAGATGGCCATAATGGTCAGGAGGCCACAATGAGCAGACCTGTGGCCAAAACAAACATGCGACAATGGACAAGTGTTGGCTACAATGGCCAAGATGAACAACTAGAAACACATAAATGTATTCCCGCTTCTTCACAAGTATATATATCTACATGTATGGGGTTTGAAATGATGTCAATATCAAAACTGGGCAGAACGCTCTTAAATTCTAGGTCTACATGCAAGTTTGACTGGTAATCTTACCTGACATTGTCCTGCGGCTGGGGTTGGGCATGAGAGGCAACACCAGCAGGCAGAATAGATAGACTCCAGACAAGGCATTGTAGCGCAGGAATGATGCTGAAAAGAAACCCAGAATACAATGATTGTTACATTCAGACCAAACTCGCATCAAGCTATGTATGTAAACGATTATTTAGTTATTCCAGCCACCGGCTTCCCATTCATCAGCTTTATGTAGGTTTGAGGTACAGAATACAGCACTGCAAAGAAAAACAGCTGAGGTTAGGTACAATGGCTTGTGTGGGATGAAACAAGTGCAGACAAATCCTATTGTGATGGACTTACACTGTGAATGGCCTGGATGTGATTTCTCTACAAAAATGGAAAGGTGATTTTGGTGGATGTGATATTGGAGCTAGAATGTGATTTTGGCAGGGATTATCCAAAATCACATCCGAGCCAGAAATCACATCCAGGATTAAGTCGTTAAAGTCCAAGATCACATCCTGTGTTAGCACCTTGCCAAAATCACATCCACTGTCTGGCCACTTAACTAAAATCACATCCAGTGTCTGGGCCCTAGCTAAAATCACATCGTGTTTTCACACCTCTTCAAAATCACATCCAGGATTAAGTCATAAACCCCAATATCACATCCTGGTTGCCCACTAGTCAAAGATCACATCTGTCAAAGGGGATTGACAGCTCTATCATTCAATATCACATCCTTGTGGTCAGGCGCACAGCCATAAAGCCAAGATAATAATCCCTGACTATAACAGCTATGTTTACCAATTAATTATGGGTCAACAGTGGCCAAGATAATTAGTTTGTCTGTAGCCAGACCATGCTTACCCTTATGATTACATGTACACAATGTACATGTTCTGTTGTGTGTACCAGTAGCTACATATGTAGGGCATATTATTATTAGTGTTGACACATAGAGGTAGAAAACGCCTGTTAAAACAATTTAATGATATTGATTTGATTGATACTCTCTGAAACTAGATCTTGGAAGATCGTTTTCCTGGGTCTTTTGAAGTCACGGTAATAGATTTTCCTCAAATGACCTTTTAGGGTACTTGTTCCATTTATAGAGTATAATGATGACATTTTGCTTTTTGGGTCTAAAATGAGCACCGATGAGTTAATTTTTATAAAACTCGACGTGAAATGTCGCAACAACCTACCCAATCATATACTGGAAGAAAAAGGACCTTCATTGAAAATTTCAAATTTTATGGCCAAAAATGACCTTTTTGGTACTTGTTCCATTATATTGTTCCAAGTATAAAACTAAACTTAAAATTTTTAGGTTTTTGGCTCTAAAATGAGCAGCGATGCCTCCACTCTTATGAAACTTAACGCGAGATGTCGCAACAACCTACCCAATCACATAAGGGAAGAAAAAGGACCTTCATGCAAAATTTCAAATGTTATGGCCAAACATTACATTTTTAGGGTACCAGTACTTGTTTCAAATAATAAAGTATAATAATAAAATTTTAAAGTACAATCATGAAATTTTGGTTTTTGGCTCTAAAATGAGCACCGATGAGTTGATTTTTATAAAACTTGATGTGAGATGTCGCAACAACCTACCCAAACATATACTGGAAGAAAAAGGACCTTCATTGAAAATTTCAAAGTTTATGGCCAAAAATGACCTTTTAGGGGTACTGGTAGTGAGTACAATAATACAATTTTGGTTTTTGGCTCTAAAATGAGCACCGATGAGTCCACTGTTATGAAACTTGACGTGAGATGTCGCAACAACCTACCCAATCATATACTGGAAGAAAAAGGACCTTCATTAAAAATTTCGAATGTTATGGCAAAAAATGACTTTTTAGGGTACCGGTACTTGTTCAATTATTAAAGTACAATCATGAAATTTTGGTTTTTGGCTCTAAAATGAGCACCGATGAGTTGATTTTTATAAAACTTGACGTGAGATGTCGCAACAACCTACCCAATCATATACTGGAAGAAAAAGGACCTTCATTGAAAATTTCAAATTTTATGGCCAAAAATGACCTTTTAGGGTACTTGTTCCATTTATAAAGTATAATGATGACATTTTGCTTTTTGGGTCTAAAATGAGCACCGATGAGTTAATTTTTATAAAACTCGACGTGAGATGTCGCAACAACCTACCCAATCACATATGGGAAGAAAAAGGAACTTCATGCAAAATTTCAAATTTTATGGCCAAAAATGACCTTTTAGGGTACTGGTAGTGAGTACAATAATACAATTTTGGTTTTTGGCTCTAAAATGAGCACCGATGAGTCCACTGTTATGAAACTTGACGTGAGATGTCGCAACAACCTACCCAATCATATACTGGAAGAAAAAGGACCTTCATTAAAAATTTCGAATGTTATGGCAAAAAATGACTTTTTAGGGTACCGGTACTTGTTCAATTATTAAAGTACAATCATGAAATTTTGGTTTTTGGCTCTAAAATGAGCACCGATGAGTTGATTTTTATAAAACTTGACGTGAGATGTCGCAACAACCTACCCAATCATATACTGGAAGAAAAAGGACCTTCATTAAAAATTTCGAATGTTATGGCAAAAAATGACTTTTTAGGGTACCGGTACTTGTTCAATTATTAAAGTACAATCATGAAATTTTGGTTTTTGGCTCTAAAATGAGCACCGATGAGTTGATTTTTATAAAACTTGACGTGAGATGTCGCAACAACCTACCCAATCATATACTGGAAGAAAAAGGACCTTCATTGAAAATTTCAAATTTTATGGCCAAAAATGACCTTTTAGGGTACTTGTTCCATTTAGAGTATAATGATGACATTTTGCTTTTTGGGTCTAAAATGAGCACCGATGAGTTGATTTTTATAAAACTCGACGTGAGATGTCGCAACAACCTACCCAATCACATATGGGAAGAAAAAGGAACTTCATGCAAAATTTCAAATTTTATGGCCAAAAATGACCTTTTAGGGTACTGGTAGTGAGTACAATAATACAATTTTGGTTTTTGGCTCTAAAATGAGCACCGATGAGTTGATTTTTATAAAACTTGACGTGAGATGTCGCAACAACCTACCCAATCATATACTGGAAGAAAAAGGACCTTCATTGAAAATTTCAAATTTTATGGCCAAAAATGACCTTTTAGGGTACTTGTTCCATTTATAGAGTATAATGATGACATTTTGCTTTTTGGGTCTAAAATGAGCACCGATGAGTTGATTTTTATAAAACTCGACGTGAGATGTCGCAACAACCTACCCAATCACATATGGGAAGAAAAAGGAACTTCATGCAAAATTTCAAATTTTATGGCCAAAAATGACCTTTTAGGGTACTGGTAGTGAGTACAATAATACAATTTTGGTTTTTGGCTCTAAAATGAGCACCGATGAGTTGATTTTTATAAAACTTGACGTGAGATGTCGCAACAACCTACCCAATCATATACTGGAAGAAAAAGGACCTTCATTGAAAATTTCAAATTTTATGGCCAAAAATGACCTTTTAGGGTACTTGTTCCATTTATAGAGTATAATGATGACATTTTGCTTTTTGGGTCTAAAATGAGCACCGATGAGTTAATTTTTATAAAACTCGACGTGAGATGTCGCAACAACCTACCCAATCACATATGGGAAGAAAAAGGAACTTCATGCAAAATTTCAAATTTTATGGCCAAAAATGACCTTTTAGGGTACTGGTAGTGAGTACAATAATACAATTTTGGTTTTTGGCTCTAAAATGAGCACCGATGAGTTGATTTTTATAAAACTTGACGTGAGATGTCGCAACAACCTACCCAATCATATACTGGAAGAAAAAGGACCTTCATTGAAAATTTCAAATTTTATGGCCAAAAATGACCTTTTAGGGTACTTGTTCCATTTATAGAGTATAATGATGACATTTTGCTTTTTGGGTCTAAAATGAGCACCGATGAGTTAATTTTTATAAAACTCGACGTGAGATGTCGCAACAACCTACCCAATCACATATGGGAAGAAAAAGGAACTTCATGCAAAATTTCAAATTTTATGGCCAAAAATGACCTTTTAGGGTACTGGTAGTGAGTACAATAATACAATTTTGGTTTTTGGCTCTAAAATGAGCACCGATGAGTCCACTGTTATGAAACTTGACGTGAGATGTCGCAACAACCTACCCAATCATATACTGGAAGAAAAAGGACCTTCATTAAAAATTTCGAATGTTATGGCAAAAAATGACTTTTTAGGGTACCGGTACTTGTTCAATTATTATAAAAGTACAATCATGAAATTTTGGTTTTTGGCTCTAAAATGAGCACCGATGAGTTGATTTTTATAAAACTTGACGTGAGATGTCGCAACAACCTACCCAATCATATACTGGAAGAAAAAGGACCTTCATTGAAAATTTCAAATTTTATGGCCAAAAATGACCTTTTAGGGTACTTGTTCCATTTAGAGTATAATGATGACATTTTGCTTTTTGGGTCTAAAATGAGCACCGATGAGTTAATTTTTATAAAACTCGACGTGAGATGTCGCAACAACCTACCCAATCACATATGGGAAGAAAAAGGAACTTCATGCAAAATTTCAAATTTTATGGCCAAAAATGACCTTTTAGGGTACTGGTAGTGAGTACAATAATACAATTTTGGTTTTTGGCTCTAAAATGAGCACCGATGAGTTGATTTTTATAAAACTTGACGTGAGATGTCGCAACAACCTACCCAATCATATACTGGAAGAAAAAGGACCTTCATTGAAAATTTCAAATTTTATGGCCAAAAATGACCTTTTAGGGTACTTGTTCCATTTAGAGTATAATGATGACATTTTGCTTTTTGGGTCTAAAATGAGCACCGATGAGTTAATTTTTATAAAACTCGACGTGAGATGTCGCAACAACCTACCCAATCACATATGGGAAGAAAAAGGAACTTCATGCAAAATTTCAAATTTTATGGCCAAAAATGACCTTTTAGGGTACTGGTAGTGAGTACAATAATACAATTTTGGTTTTTGGCTCTAAAATGAGCACCGATGAGTCCACTGTTATGAAACTTGACGTGAGATGTCGCAACAACCTACCCAATCATATACTGGAAGAAAAAGGACCTTCATTAAAAATTTCGAATGTTATGGCAAAAAATGACTTTTTAGGGTACCGGTACTTGTTCAATTATTAAAGTACAATCATGAAATTTTGGTTTTTGGCTCTAAAATGAGCACCGATGAGTTGATTTTTATAAAACTTGACGTGAGATGTCGCAACAACCTACCCAATCATATACTGGAAGAAAAAGGACCTTCATTGAAAATTTCAAATTTTATGGCCAAAAATGACCTTTTAGGGTACTTGTTCCATTTAGAGTATAATGATGACATTTTGCTTTTTGGGTCTAAAATGAGCACCGATGAGTTAATTTTTATAAAACTCGACGTGAGACGTCGCAACAACCTACCCAATCACATATGGGAAGAAAAAGGAACTTCATGCAAAATTTCAAATTTTATGGCCAAAAATGACCTTTTAGGGTACTGGTAGTGAGTACAATAATACAATTTTGGTTTTTGGCTCTAAAATGAGCACCGATGAGTTGATTTTTATAAAACTTGACGTGAGATGTCGCAACAACCTACCCAATCATATACTGGAAGAAAAAGGACCTTCATTGAAAATTTCAAATTTTATGGCCAAAAATGACCTTTTAGGGTACTTGTTCCATTCAGAGTATAATGATGACATTTTGCTTTTTGGGTCTAAAATGAGCACCGATGAGTTAATTTTTATAAAACTCGACGTGAGATGTCGCAACAACCTACCCAATCACATATGGGAAGAAAAAGGAACTTCATGCAAAATTTCAAATTTTATGGCCAAAAATGACCTTTTAGGGTACTGGTAGTGAGTACAATAATACAATTTTGGTTTTTGGCTCTAAAATGAGCACCGATGAGTCCACTGTTATGAAACTTGACGTGAGATGTCGCAACAACCTACCCAATCATATACTGGAAGAAAAAGGACCTTCATTAAAAATTTCGAATGTTATGGCAAAAAATGACTTTTTAGGGTACCGGTACTTGTTCAATTATTAAAGTACAATCATGAAATTTTGGTTTTTGGCTCTAAAATGAGCACCGATGAGTTGATTTTTATAAAACTTGACGTGAGATGTCGCAACAACCTACCCAATCATATACTGGAAGAAAAAGGACCTTCATTGAAAATTTCAAATTTTATGGCCAAAAATGACCTTTTAGGGTACTTGTTCCATTTAGAGTATAATGATGACATTTTGCTTTTTGGGTCTAAAATGAGCACCGATGAGTTAATTTTTATAAAACTCGACGTGAGACGTCGCAACAACCTACCCAATCACATATGGGAAGAAAAAGGAACTTCATGCAAAATTTCAAATTTTATGGCCAAAAATGACCTTTTAGGGTACTGGTAGTGAGTACAATAATACAATTTTGGTTTTTGGCTCTAAAATGAGCACCGATGAGTTGATTTTTATAAAACTTGACGTGAGATGTCGCAACAACCTACCCAATCATATACTGGAAGAAAAAGGACCTTCATTGAAAATTTCAAATTTTATGGCCAAAAATGACCTTTTAGGGTACTTGTTCCATTTAGAGTATAATGATGACATTTTGCTTTTTGGGTCTAAAATGAGCACCGATGAGTTAATTTTTATAAAACTCGACGTGAGATGTCGCAACAACCTACCCAATCACATATGGGAAGAAAAAGGAACTTCATGCAAAATTTCAAATTTTATGGCCAAAAATGACCTTTTAGGGTACTGGTAGTGAGTACAATAATACAATTTTGGTTTTTGGCTCTAAAATGAGCACCGATGAGTTGATTTTTATAAAACTTGACGTGAGATGTCGCAACAACCTACCCAATCATATACTGGAAGAAAAAGGACCTTCATTGAAAATTTCAAATTTTATGGCCAAAAATGACCTTTTAGGGTACTTGTTCCATTTATAGAGTATAATGATGACATTTTGCTTTTTGGGTCTAAAATGAGCACCGATGAGTTAATTTTTATAAAACTCGACGTGAGATGTCGCAACAACCTACCCAATCACATATGGGAAGAAAAAGGAACTTCATGCAAAATTTCAAATTTTATGGCCAAAAATGACCTTTTAGGGTACTGGTAGTGAGTACAATAATACAATTTTGGTTTTTGGCTCTAAAATGAGCACCGATGAGTCCACTGTTATGAAACTTGACGTGAGATGTCGCAACAACCTACCCAATCATATACTGGAAGAAAAAGGACCTTCATTAAAAATTTCGAATGTTATGGCAAAAAATGACTTTTTAGGGTACCGGTACTTGTTCAATTATTAAAGTACAATCATGAAATTTTGGTTTTTGGCTCTAAAATGAGCACCGATGAGTTGATTTTTATAAAACTTGACGTGAGATGTCGCAACAACCTACCCAATCATATACTGGAAGAAAAAGGACCTTCATTGAAAATTTCAAATTTTATGGCCAAAAATGACCTTTTAGGGTACTTGTTCCATTTTAGAGTATAATGATGACATTTTGCTTTTTGGGTCTAAAATGAGCACCGATGAGTTAATTTTTATAAAACTCGACGTGAGACGTCGCAACAACCTACCCAATCACATATGGGAAGAAAAAGGAACTTCATGCAAAATTTCAAATTTTATGGCCAAAAATGACCTTTTAGGGTACTGGTAGTGAGTACAATAATACAATTTTGGTTTTTGGCTCTAAAATGAGCACCGATGAGTTGATTTTTATAAAACTTGACGTGAGATGTCGCAACAACCTACCCAATCATATACTGGAAGAAAAAGGACCTTCATTGAAAATTTCAAATTTTATGGCCAAAAATGACCTTTTTGGTACTTGTTCCATTATATTGTTCCAAGTATAAAACTAAACTTAAAATTTTTAGGTTTTTGGCTCTAAAATGAGCAGCGATGCGTCCACTCTTATGAAACTTAACGTGAGATGTCGCAACAACCTACCCAATCACATAAGGGAAGAAAAAGGACCTTCATGCAAAATTTCAAATGTTATGGCCAAACATTACATTTTTAGGGTACCGGTACTTGTTTCAAATAATAAAGTATAATAATTAAATTTTAGCTTTTTGGCTCTAAAATGAGCACCGATGGGTCGACTGTTATGAAACTTGACGTGAGATGACAAAATCCTACCCAATCACATATGGGAAGAAACATGCTTCAAGCATTGTTTTCAATACTAAAAATAAGGGCATTGCAGTGTAGTGTACTGTAAAAGTGAGCAGGCATTTCAGCATACATGTACAGTACATGATGCACACCTATGGGCATGCATACATGTACATGCAGGTTTTATGGCTCTCCTGATCTGCATAACAAACACTGACACAACTGATAAGAGGAATTAAGTAGTGGGGTGTGAATGGGCAATTCCTGGAAACTGGCTGAGGAAGATGCCAGCATGCACCTACACATCACACATGTAGTATACAAACTGTGTGTAGGTGGCCCTGTGTGCATGTAAACAGAACAATGTACATGTACTTCTGGTACTCCATTTGTTCAAATCAGCCAAGTACATGTATCTTGAGCCATCACAGCCTGCTCTATTCCTTCCGTCCTTCATGATGTAGTGCAACAAATTCTAAGAAAAAGTACATGTACATGCATAGGTTTTCATGTAATCTTTTGATAAAAAGGCTACTTGAATTGGACATATGCAAAGTACATGTGTATATATTATCAACCATGTTTTTAGAGTTTCTAAATTCTAGACCACTTGGATATATCTAACAATTAAAGGGACACGTAAATTGCCTTCAAATGTCATGAAATGTTGCTGTTTGGAAATGTTCCTTATCTTTTATAAGAGTTGTTCATGCAAAAAAACATGTATAATGTGTTGTAAATATAGTGAGTGGTGATTACAAAACAAAAAATTGGTCGCTGACCCCTGACATCTGACCCGCGAAACATAGACTTATTTCCAGTAGTAAATACCACCGTCTAAATAATGCGCAAAATACGCTGTAAGAGTCTTTAGGCTGGCGCTGCAGCCAGTGGCCTTGTGAACCTATCAAATGATCGCCAGGTACAATTCTCTACCTCGCGACACATATCGCCAGTGCTGCGCGCCGTGCCACAGTACATCAAAATGGATCAACAGAACGTACTTCAACCGTCCGCCATTTTGTGGAGTCACAAATTATGGCGGACCGTACGTTATTTGTCACGAAATTAAACAAAAACCACGCAACTTGAAGGGATAGTTATGTGAATCTTTATATTCTACTTTTAAAAAAGCTTCCCAACCATATCCATTTCAGTTTTAAAGCCCAAATCGCAAAATCCAAAGCAATGTGTCCCTTTAAAACAGCACATAAGATGAAAAATAGAGAACATAACAATCCAAAATACACGTAGTCAAGGATAATATAAGCTGCGATCCAAATAATAATGTCAAATAAAGTAAACATCATGACATACATTGTGGCCCAACAAAATGAATCACAAGTCGGCAGAGTTCGGGCCCTTACTTGCATGAGTACAATGGAAACTAATAGGAACTGTTCGGATTTTTAACCACTTAATGTTCATATGGATTGTAAAATCTTAAAATAAATCAAGTCATATAAAAACTGTTGTTCAGCCAATTGTACACATCTTTCCATAATTTCTAATGCACCCAAAAAATATAAGTCATAAAATGTTTTTAAGTAAGTTCATTTCGTAGGATCTGGTTGTCAACTCAACATGGATGTGTTCTGAAAGGGATATAACTCATGTACATTATTTAAAAGAGTTGATGAAAAAAAACTGCATGTGGCACATATGTCCTATTGTGTATAACAATTTGTGTCCCTTAACATTCGCATTTTTGAAAATCCATTTTTGTTAAGCTGGCAGAACCACAATTAACTATAAACATTAGCTTATCATAGCATCTGTTGAATATCATGTGACATTCTTCATGCAAATCTGGGACAAACAAACTTGTACAGACTTCAAAAGCACATAGCCATTGACTAAGAGAAATATGTCACCATAAACTCATTTTTTATAGAATCAACAGTGTAGCCAATTGTATCTTTTATACATATGTACCATGTCTACACACTCAAAGCTTTTGCATGGAGCATTTACATGTATGGGGAGACTTTTAAAAATCCATTGACTGTCACTGTGTGATGAATACATCCTTTGATTAGAAGGCCAACCTGACCAACCCTATTGACTGGTCTAAAGCAGAGTCAGCAGCCTGGGAGATTAGGATTCTTATCAGCACTAATCCCATTAGGAGTATGATAAGCGATCCTGCCTGAATGAATCCACTTCATTTTTGTGCAACTTAATATCATGATATAAGCCGATATAAATATTAAAATCATTACATGTGTGAGATGTTGTTTTGTTTTCTTTTTCTAATGGTAAAAATCAATAAAGAAATGACAGAGAACGACCATTACGGTCTGCAATGAAAATAGTTCCAGCACTCATCCAGGGAGATGTGTTGGTCACAGGAGTTTGTTTATTTAAGTGATTATGGGGATTATCTTGGCTGGACATGGGAGGAGTGTGTTTTATAATTATACTCAAACCCACTGGGGTTGAAAAGGATATACCCTAGATTTTCTAATGGGCTGTTCTCCTAACTTGCTACTGCAGGCATACATCGTTTTAATTTTTTCCAGTCATAAAGCAAATGAGAACAATAGTGAACTTTCTTCACCACTGCACGATACATCTCTATTTAAAGGATTGTCACATTAATTTCATGTGAGTAATGTTGCATCTACAAAAACAACCATACTGCTTCGTGTCTTGTGATGATGGTGCAGTTTTCCCAAAAGGGAAAATCCCCCGTTTTGTGGAAGACGGTTGTACACCTTTGAAGAACATTACAATTTAAAACTCTCATCGCCATGTTCATCATTGGAGTAATTTATGTACGATGTTGTGAAACAGGTTAAAATGTCATCTGGTCTAGCTCAGCTGACAACTAAAGCCTTTTCAAGAAGTAAATAATTTGTATGTATGTATGATAACCTACACAAGGATACTGTGGGAGCGCACTTGGTAGAATTAGATTATCAATGAAGCCCGCATCACATGCTACAAAGCGAATGTTTGATATATGGGTGAATTCAAATTTTATCAACCCTACACGTCAGCCAATCAGAGCCGAATTTAGATTTTTTGACAGAAGTGTGTCCATGGCAGTTGATTGTCCATATCCGTCGGTCGACTCTATTGCATTAATTAACATGGAGACCTGCAAGAAGCAATTGTCTGTGAAAGATTCTGACGTGAAAATTATGCCTAATTATTTGGTCTATCGGTACTTTTTTAATGTGAAATATGGATGCAAAATCGTTCAAATTGATTCCAGTGTGATTTAGCAGTATCATTATTATTGCGATGGCTTCATTTTGGTGTCATGACAAAGAAATTGCAACAAGTAGTGAAAAGTGTTCGGGAAATTGTAAAGTTGTTCAGTGTACATAAATACGGGGTCGCATTTTAACATACGAACAATTCAAATCAATGTATTCATTAGATGAAATAACTTGCAGTAATGAATTTTTAAAGATTTGAAAATGAAGCTAAACAACTCTAATCTTCAGGCATGACCATATATCATAATTCAAAAGGATTAATGGTTGAGCAATGTCAAATAATACATGAATGTCATGGATTGGCAACTGTCATTTTTCAAATGAAAATGAGTTATTTTCATACCAAGTTGAAGCGTTCTATTTGGAGTTTGTGCACAAACTGTCTTAATTGTCTATGTGACCGCTGGTACCCCAATGGAAATATGCCTTAAAAATTGCTTTATTAGGCTATCCCAGAAAGGATCAACTGTTTTGTTTTTAATTAACTGTACATGTACATGTGTACCCCTGTTATGTGTATCTATCTATTTGTGAATATTGATTTTCTGAAAAATAAATAAATAGCCTCCATATTGGGAACATAAGTCTTTTCAGGGACGACTCTTGTTTTACTTCTTAAACATAACAGCACTTGATGTCATTTTTTTCTGAATTTAATCTAAGCCCAACAGAAGTAGCTACTGACAATTTACATTCTAATTTAAGTTAACAAATTGTGGTTTTCCACGATTATATTGGTTTGATTCATTTGATTTGCTTTAATTTGGAAGCGTCCATATAATACATGTAAAAGGGTAAAATCCAAAAAGGTATTTCAGAAAATTTTGTTGAAAGAAACATTGTATTGTGCCATTGTGAACGAAACAATAAGTTGTGGGTTTATAGAAATGACACAATAATAAATCAAATAGAAATTGTCCGTCATGCATTGCAAAATTGTTATAAATATAGTTTTAATATATGTGTGGTTTCTTTGGCATATTACAA
Source organism: Hippasteria phrygiana (assembly GCA_037893225.1). Lineage (NCBI taxonomy): Eukaryota > Metazoa > Echinodermata > Asteroidea > Valvatida > Goniasteridae > Hippasteria > Hippasteria phrygiana. The sequence continues at coordinate 593,958 of JAZGUH010000178.1, forward strand.
CAATGCTAACTTCTTTTAATACAAACGTTGCTCAAAGCATATAAGGGGGTGTTGCAGGTTTCCATCATCAATTATGTTATTAGGTTGAGTGGTATGACAGGAATTACAGTATGGATGGGGAAATCAACCAATCAAACGGTAAAACTATAGCCTTAATTGTGAGACTGGTATTGGTTACGCCATTAAAGATACAATTGTAGGTTCATTCACGGAGGTTGTGTTTTCCTAGTTACTAATTTTCCATTGGATGGCTTCGTCTACAAACATGCGCTTGCAATGAACAATTTACTGTTGAAGAAAAGATATTACCATGACTTCAAAAGACACAGGAAAACGATCTTCCAAGATCTAGTTTCAGAGACCATCAATCAAATAAATATCATTAAATTGTTTTAACAGGCGTTTTCTACCTCTATTATGTGTCAACACTAATAATAATGCCCTACATGTAGCAACACATAACAGAACATGTACATGTAATCATAACAGTAAGCATGGTCTGGCTACAGACAAACTAATTATCTTGGCCACTGTTGACCCATAATTAATTGGTAAACATAGCTGTTATAGTCAGGGATTATTATCTTGGCTTTATGGCTGTGCGCCTGACCACAAGGATGTGATATTGAATGATAGAGCTGTCAATCCCCTTTGACAGATGTGATCTTTGACTAGTGGGCAACTAGGATGTGATATTGGGTTTTATGACTTAATCCTGGATGTGATTTTGAAGAGGTGCGAAAACACGATGTGATTTTGGCTAGGGCCCAGACACTGGATGTGATTTTGGTTAAGTGGCCAGACAGTGGATGTGATTTTGGCAAGGTGCTAACACAGGATGTGATCTTGGAATTTAACGACTTAATCCTGGATGTGATTTCTGGCTCGGATGTGATTTTAGTGGTGTGGATGTGATATTGGCTAATCCCTACCAAAATCACATCCAGGCGAGTCACCTTTCCATTTTTGTAGAGAAATCACATCCAGGCCATTCACAGTGTTATCAGTTACTACTGATTATTACTGTAGTGATGCCCTATTTTATACAATCCAGGTAGTCCAAAAAATATAGACGGCCATATCAGGTAGAATCTACCGTACATGTAGTCTAAGTTTAGTTTCACAACACAATTTGTGAACCTAGTATATTGATCTCACCGGACAAAATTGTGGGTCCCACTACAAAATAAAGGAGCAGCCAGGTCAGAAAATATCTGGAGAGGATCCAGTTCTTAGTCTCCCACCACCACTGGGCCACACCCCTGCCGGACCTCCCCCACGAGGACTTGATCAATTCCTTCGTGTGCTTCCATAAGTCTCGAAATGGAAGTTCGCTGAGGCTCTTCACGGAAGCTATCGTTGCACTGTCATGGGCCGACAATTGGTCTGGCTCGGGATGGGTACCGGTTGGCTTGGCTCGGTCGTAGGTGTCGTACGACTTGTCAGGAGGATTGTGATTGGTTAGTTTGGGATTAAGATCGATGTCCATGGATGGTTCATTGCTGGTAGGGACTTCAAACAGATTGCTTGGGTGGCCATCCTTGAGACTTGACTTGCTCCTTCGTAGCGGAAGCAAATCATATTCCTCATCGGCCTCATCTGATGGATCAAGCCGGAGCTGTGCGTACTTTCCTTTTTCCCCACCGTCCATTTTCCCCTCTACTTTTACACTAATCCAGCAACCGATGGTAGACTCACATATCCTTTGATACGGTTTCTAAACTTTCCACCATCACATGTCAGGTTTCTGAACAGCCTGCGTACCTATGCCTAAGCCTGGATTATTAATAATGACTGAAATGGCAAGACAACATTCAAAGTAGCTCTGCTATGTAGATTGATCCAGCAGACGCGTAACACCGCTACCATCCTCGTCCGATTGCATGGACTAAACTGGAATTGCAAAATCTACATTCTGAGTGTGAACGTATAACAGTATAAGTGTACTGTGAGGACAGGGCATAGAATATATGTGTTTGCTTTGCCCTCTGGTCTAACAAAGTCCAATAGAGTCAGGTGGGTTAGATATTATAAGCAAATACTAATTAACGCTGAGCCTTTGCTTTATATACATTCCAAGTTCAATGTAAATTTAGTCTGCACAAGCCATCGGGCCCTCTTTCATCATTTTGTAAATTGCAGACAGCGGGAAATGTTGCAATGGTACTCGTTTGTCGGCATTGAAATTGGATACAACCAATCCGGTTTGTGGGAAAGCCTAGCCAGGTATGTCATTTGACACAAGCTCATCAGTTTATATCCTAGGTCAGTTGTGAACTTATTTGTACGTAGCCTTATTTGTTCTGGTAACTTGGATGTCTTTCTCATACTGACGGTGAAGAACAACACGTACATTTTGTACATGTACATGTACATGCGGTATGCTGTATGCAGTGTACATTATACTTACATGTAATGTATGCATTTCAAACTTTTAGAACTAAAAGTATGGTTAGGAAATTGCCTATTTCATTGGGTAGATGTTGTGATTGGTGTTACACGTATATTTATGAAAAGCACTGGTCAGAATGGGAGGTATAATTTGTTCACCCACATAACCACATGTGGACTGCTTTAGGTTACAGTTACATCAAGTGTGCAAGCATGCTGCACGCTTGGTTTACTTGAATAAGCACTACATGTATGTACATGAGCATCACTAAACGCTATGCTATAATAAGCCCTGGTGCGCGTGCATTTATTTCTTGACAATAACTATAATCAACACTTTCTGGTGGATGGCCTACAACCTACGATGTTGCTCAAATGTGAGCTCTAAGCCGTGTTTCCATTGGACTTATACATTTTTGTCAATCTGCCGCAACTTTTCTGCAGAATGACAAAATTAAGTCCAATGGGGATACGCGGTAAACTAACATCTGTCAACTTTACCGCGACCTTGATGTAAAACAACCAGGCCGAAAGCGGTCGCGGAAGATATCCGCGCAGCCGCGGAAAGCCATCAGCGATGACAAAAAGTCCAATGGGAACAGCCCCTCATCACCGTAGAACTACCGCGACCACACGGAAAACTATTGTGTAAACAATGCAACTTCCTGTATAACGTCAACTACACAGCGATTATCGCTAAAGTGTGCGCGGAAAATGGTGGTATGGATTCCTGTCTCTTTGTGTATACATGTAGTACTAGTACACCCACATGTGATTACATGCATTTGATCGATTTTAGCGTGTGAAAAAAGAACCGCTATAGGTTACCGCGTCTATCCCATTTGGGTCAAAGGTGATTGTGCACAGTGTCCGCAACGTGCATGACGTGTGACATTCTACCATGCCTCGCAAGGCAAATAAACACTCTGTCACGGATATTATGTCCAAATGGGAACGCACAGTAGAATTACGTGAAGGCATGTCACAGTAAGTTTTCACGAGGAAACACCGCTTTAGAGTGTAGAGCAGCGTGGCCCGATGATTACCGAGTCTGAGTCTGAGTCTGGTATGTGGGTTCGGAGCCCACCTTTGGATTATGGTGCTTGCGCGCTTGGGCAAGACACCTATATCAATTACAGTACCTCTCGACACCTATTTCAATTACAGTACCTCTCGACACCTAGGAGTATAAATGGGTTCCCTCCATTTGAGCATGAAACTCGGCTTTCCGCTTGTACCTCTAGCTGTACCTAGATGCTGAATGAAAAGGCTACAACAATAGCATTTTCCCTCATTCTGTATCTCTGTGGAACTCTTTCCCTTCATCTTACAATCTTTCCTGCTTCAAGAGGAATCTCCATTCCTACCTTCTGCATCTTTGATTCTTTTTCTTTTTGTAGCCCCGTACCCCGAGTGGCTTTTAGCCTTGTTCAGGGTGAACTTACAAACAAATTCCATTTACCCATCTGGCCTCCTTGGTACTGAACTAGCACCCTGTGGTGATTTGTAACAGCACACCTGGCCAATCCTACAGGGAATAATATACAACATGATTACCTACATGATTGACAAGGACAGAGTGGGATGATCCCTACAGGCGCCTCATCACAATGGAATCTTAAGATTGCCTCATTATACATCCATCATCACCACAAGATTACCACGGTAACCCCAGGGTACCAATGTGGCAAATCAGAACTGGCCTGGACACGGAGAAAGAACATCCCAGCATCTCTCCACAGTCCAGCTAGGATTAAGATTGACAAGCACCAGTGGCATCTACAAGCATCTGCTGACAGAGACAGCTCTCAAAGATTATAAATTATCGCATCATGATTGCAGTATCATCCTAGCCAGCTTTTACCTCTTGAATATGGACAACGCCATGGCCGCAGTTTGAAAAAGATCACCCGGCCGGTTGTCATCTATACGCACACTCCTGTGTGTACTTAATCCATTGTTTGCCTATTGTTTGCATTACGCTTGGCTGCACAAGCCCCATTGGCTTATCAACACCTGCCTGGGGACCAGTGTAGCATACACATCTCCTAAATAAACATTTTACGTGGGGTTTTTGGCTTCGCAGACTTTCTGTCTTCCACTGCGTCATGCAAACTGGATGAGGTTGTTCTAAATTGCGCGGTCTGATCCACCAATTGCGTTTACACTCAAGCATTGCGGAATCAGATGCGGATCGGATCTTTCCCGAAAGGGGAATCAAGAAAGGTGGATCAGATCTGGATGAGACCCCAATCCACCTAGCGTTTATTACACTTGCCGTTGATCCCCCTTCAATCCCCTTGCAGGATCCAGTGTAAACACAGTCTATCATATTGTCCTTGGTCTGTTACCAACACCACATTCATGTCTGCATTTTCCATGTAAATGTTCAGACTGCAATCAAGAGGGCTGATCTGCATACACATCAAACAGGATTAACTCTGCTTGTGTTGGAATTAACTGAGTGTGATATTTGTACTTTGAATGATTTTCCCAGGGCTAGACAATGCAAGGTTATGCTCATACACCCAGACTGCCTTGCCCTGTACAGTACATGTACATACACTGATGACTTCCTGTGCCAGTTTGAGTAGAACTAATATTACAAGGACCTGGGCGCATGTGTGGGCAGCACAAGGGTGCCAAGAAAAACAACCCACATATGGCCATATCATTTTTACAATACAATTTTACTGAATGGATTGTACATACATACATACAAAAAAGGAAAATTGTACATGTACTGTACACTGTGTATAGCACGTAGCTGTGGAAAGATTTTTGATGGTATTGGTACATTGTACATGTAGCAAACCATTTTTTTACAGAAACTGCTAGGGATGTGCATTTACGGGTAGTACCCACTTGAAAAAAAGCAGGGGTACCCGGGTACCCATTAAAGAAAGCCAATCCCAACAATTAAATCTCAGAAATTGCTCTTCATATTGTCCATAAAGGTCTGCACATCTATCCATGTACTTCCACATTGGTGCATGTGCAGCAAGATGCAATTTTTATGTACAGTGAGTTCTATACATGTAGCTTTACGGTGTAAATTGCATTTCCGCAAGCGTCAAAAATCTGTTTTCTTTTTCCATGTGCCCTGCTTTTCATTTTGAAAATTCCCCACAAATGACATTCAAAACTTTCTTCTACATTGTCTGAGAAATTACGTTAATTTGGTCACAGGTACATGTACTCGATTCCATCTGGAACCGGTTCCCGACATCAGTGGTTGGGTATTCGGTTCGGATGCACAGCCCTAGAAACTGCCAATTTCTTGCATCTCATGTGCATCCAAAACTGTCTTAAAACAAATCTACCTTTTTTGATATTCAAAATGTTGGCAAGTACAAAACTTATGTATGTTGAATCACTGCCTGCAACTGTGATGTCAGCTCTACCAATGTCATATCATACATTTAACAATCTCAAAATTAAAACGTTTACCCATAAAATATTCCACTTACGGGCTAGGTACATTGTACATGTAGGAGGTCAGCTGCCAAAAAGAAAAAAATTGAACCATTTTTCAAATTAATTTAATCAAAATTTACACCTGTTCGTATTACGTGTGGGGCACCCTCTTAAAACAATTGAGATACTTATTGTTACGTATATATGGAAATGTACTCGACTACAACCCTGGCTGCTACATGTAATTACAATGTAGTGCTCTAGATGTAGATTATTCAAAGCCAGGACTTCTGTTTAAGCTCCACAAATGCACAACAGATCGATATTTGTTTATAATATTATGCACGCCTGGCTGTCGATGCAATATCATGCCTTCCCACACTACCCACAGCTTGGCTAGGGAACCATGAATCTCGACCGCTCCGTCTGCATATGGAACAGTTTGGAGGCAGCGTACGGTGAAAACGGACACCACCCGAGACCTTAATGACAGCGTCTGTTTGCCACTCTGGTGTCACAGCATGAATGTAGCACGTGAGCTCTCTCACTCAGGGTATTTGTGCTTTGGGGCATGAGGAACCGGATTGAATATGCATCGCGTGACTTTTTATGCTGCATTTTTAGGATGTTTACACATTTCAATATGAGTGTCCTGTTATCTGAATGTGCATGCATATGTACTATGCTGTGGGGAAAATTTTAAATAAATTCACGTGAAAACACTCAATTATGAAAAACATAAAAATGCATCCTATATCCTGGGACCATAAACCTGGGTCCAATTTCACGGCTCTGCTATACACAAAAATTTGCTTAACATGAAAAGTATAATTCCTTGGCAAAAACAAGATTACCAACCAAATTTTCATGTGAAGTACATGTATGTATTTTTTTGTTTTTTGTTTTTGTTTTGTTTGTATTTTTTTGTTTAGCATAAAAATTTGCTTGTAGCTTGATTTTACTAAGCAAGATTTTATTTATGGTAAGCTCATCTTTGTGCTTAAAAAAATTGACAATGTTTGACCCAAATTGATTACAAAATTACATCTGCACTACATAATCACAAAGTATTGCTAAAATGTGGACAATTACAAAAATATGCTGATATCTTCACAAGCAAAATAAGATTAATTTTTCTGAAATTTATAATTAAACTTCAAACAGTTACTCTCAAGATTTATCATTATTAACCACAATGCTCCATAAATACATGTATAAAATAAAATTCAAATTTTTCATGACTTTCAGAAAATTAGTGAAGGGGAACCCGGGATAGTGTACATGTAGGACTACTGGAACAAATCTACTCCTCGATACAAATATTCCCCATAAATAATCCCAAGAAAATTTAAATGAAAAAAAAAAAATGAAATCATTATATTTATGACAAATAAATTCCAATCTTTTTAAGGACCTACTTTCATCCTTGAAAGAATCTAAAATCTTTTTTTTTGCATGTACAAAAAAAACACAAACATTAACACACAAATGAACAATCCCCAGTCTAGATCCTTGGTGACACTATCCAATGCCCTCTAGGCTGGCCTATTGTTCCATGTGTCCTTTTGTGTTGAATTCAGGGACAAGTACAACTGAATCCATGCACCAGGCTCTTTGTCCTCTGGAAGGCATTACGCGGCACCATGAGCAAAAGCGGCACCATGAGCAAAAGTGTGGCTGCCACTGACCTTGGAATTTTCAGCACTGTCGCAAGACAAGGGAACAGATGCAGTTGAATCAAGCCAGATGAACGAGGCTTGCAACAGCTGCTCCCTTAAATTCTAAAGACCCTCATCTTTCAATAGTTTTTGTTGTTTGTTGCTCAAATTTGTTGCGTCCATTTATTTTTTAATGGACGCACAATAAAGGTGCTACATGTACATTAGCCCTAACCTACCTCCATAAAAATCTTTCCCCTGTTTTGGAGGATTTTGGCAGATTCAGGATACCTCCATATTGAAAACTTGGGGATTTTGATGGATTGAGGATTTAAGCCGAGTGGTACTGCAGGATTTTGGTGGATTCAGGATACCTCCATATTGAGCAGTCCCCAAAACCAACTTTTTGTGCATGACAAAATAGGTGGATTTTGGCAGATTCAGGATACTTTCTAGTAAAGTTACCCAAGGGGTTAGGGTTAATATATAACACAACCCCATAGACTTAAGCCCTGTCCGCACTGGACTTATTTTGGTAAAACTTACCGAGACGATGGGTACTTTTCCCATTTTAAGTCCAGTGCGGACAGCCTAGGACGTTTTCCTCTCAGTTACTTTTCCCGAGTCCAGTGGTTACTTCTACCGGCCAACTGCTGCCCAGGAAAACTGACCAGGTAACTTTTCCCGAGACGATAAGTCCAGTGCGGACAGTGCGAGTCGGTAAAAGCGGCTCAGGAAAGCATACATCCGGCCCGAGCGCGAGGTCATGCTACACTGGGACACCACGCATGCGCTTTGCATTGCTTCACCGTGGTGCGGTGCATGTGGCAAGTTTCCAAATTCCAGTGCGTTGTTCCATTTTTGTTTGCAATCATGGCAGATATTATTATTGATACAGTCAGAAGTTTGATTGGTGCTAATCGATGTAGTCCTATGTGTACACATCAGCCGGAAAAAATGAAAAGGCACGCGTCATTTGGGTCAATCGTGTCAATGTAGTAAGGTCGCGCAAAGCGCCCTCATGAGTCCTTATATTGACAGCTCGGTTACTTCTCCCACGGTCTCGGTAAAATTTTCCCGTGTCGAAAGTCCAAGTGCGTACAGTGGTCACATTTGACCATTTTTCATTTTACCATCGTCTCGGTAAAACCTTCCAAAAAATAAGTCCAGTGCGGACACGGCTTAAGCACGTATTTTTACGTCCGAAGACCGATTTTAACAAAAGACTGACTCCCACGGACAAGAAAGATTCCTTTGTATTTTCTTTCTCCTCTTGTCCCTGGATATATACACATAATCATTGTTTTATCTGTTGATCAATCTCACAACTCACACAGATGTGTATAATTTGTTTGATCTTCGTTCTTATTCCTCCATGGTTTGATGAACGATCTACATGTACAATGTATGTATGTGTACATGTACTTGGTACACTGTACATGTAACATAGAGCAAGGAAACATGACTACATTTTGGACTCAATGAACATTTCAAGGTTGAAACTATAACTGAATTTTAAAATAAAGGGAACATAATCACATGTTCACTTTGTGAAAATATAGGATATTTGAACATATTCCATTTTACAAGAACTACAATGAATACAAAAAGGCAGGGCCAATTCCTCTGCTCAGCCTCAAAATTTGATTAGCATGAAAAAAGGTTATCGGTCAAAACTTCATGTGATTTTCATCCTACATGTAAGTACCCCCCCCCACCCAAAAAAGAGGTAAATATAGCAGTCACAAACAATATTCACCACATGAAAATTTTGTTGGTAATCCTGTTTTTTTTACTGAAGACTGCTCAGCCTCATGCTAAGCAATTTTTTGTGCTCATGTACATGTAGCAGTTCCACGAAACTGGCCCATGGTCTGATCCACAGACTACCCAAACAGGCCAAAGGCTTTGACAAATTTGCATGTATTAGAATTCATTTCAAGTACTGCAGTACATACATGTTCAGTCACATTTAAATTCTGTTCTATCAAATGATATAATTTTTTTACACTTGAAAAGTTAAACGTTTGACCATTCATGACAGTGATGAGTAAGCATGTGACATGGTCTATTTTTTACTATTACAGAATGTAAATGATAGGATGTGGCATACATAAATTGTACTGTACTTCATCCCATGACTGAACTTCCTACTTACATACGTACATGTAGTTACTGTACAAATTTCCTAAATGGCAGGCATTTGTGAATTACACATTCAGAAGTTAGTAGCATGAAAATTCTGATGCACCAGTTCGTAACTTGCCACTTAGCGAAGGGTGAATATATATTAAATGCATACCATATATTTATGTGTCAATGTACCAGGCTTTCGAATAGACGCTGGTAAAAAAGTAGGAGAATAGTGGGGTCAAAAAAAAATCAGAAGAAAAGTAGGACTTTTGCAGGCTTTTACATGTAGGAGTAGTTTTCGTTGATACTCACCCATGTCCACAGCATCACAAGCCTCATTTGGCATGTTCTGTACTCACAACATTTGTGCTCCATCCTCAACTAAGCTCTTGGAAGTAAAGTTGCAGTACTCCTGCACCCACCCAAGCCCTTTATTGTGCGATTTTCATATGACAGTGTGTAACACTGTTATAAGAAATATTCAATGAGATTTCATTTTTCGGAGTTGTGGGACCAAAAATTAGAAGAAAAAGTAGGAAAAAACAGGAATTTCAAGAAAACAAAATAGGAAAAGTAGGAGCAAGGTAAAAAAAAAACAGAAAAAAAAGTAGGAAAAGCAGGATTACTTGAAAGCCTGATGTACCAGCATCTCACATGTATAGTTTTATGCAGGCACAAAGATATTTTTAGTATAGTAGTGCTGGGATATAAATCCAGAGTTAACATTTTCAATTTTCATATTCGGTTTCGATTTTGGAAACTGGATATTCGAAAGCAACCAACCCTCCTATACTTATAACTATCACAGCCTATCAAAAACTCTAAACACCAACTCACACAGTTTGTGTGTGTTTCAATCGTCATTTGATAGGTTTTGATCTGTACAACAACTGGGTTGATTTTGGCCAGGTGCACAGGAGGGTTAAAACAATTTAAGCCTTCCATTTTTTGTGACACAGGCTAAAGAAAACAATTCAGATAACCACTATTCCGTTTGAATACAATCACGATAACCTGGATTTTGAAATCTCTGATTTCTTCCACTGTTAATTTTCAGACAAGTACCGATCAAATCCCTTTTAACATTCAGTGTTGTTCAACACCACGATTTCATTAATGTAGGCGTTAAATAATGAAAAGAAATCTGCCCTAATGATCACTCCTCTTTCAGCACAGCTGCTTTAACACTCGCGACCAATCTCTGAACAGATTTCCCCACTGGCATTTGTTCCTATTTCAAATGCACAGTTCTATTCGATGCTAAATGCTTCCTACGAATGCTCAAAATGGTCTTAAGACACCCTGTGAAGTTTTGGTTCATGCAGCAAAAACCGTCAGGACTTGTTGGCAATGGAGAAATATAAAACTTTCAATGGAAATGCAAAAATTAACATTATCTTTCCTTCGAGGCCTTTAATACATTTCATTGACACTGTATTCACTAGCTCTATGAATTCACAGAGTTGATGGTGTGGTGTTCGTTTAATAAAGAGGGTTCAGGAGGAGTGGTGTAATAAGGATGGGCATTGCTAGAGGGGTTTGGGGGTGTGACATCCCCCATTAGTTGATTTTGTCGGCACATATGCGTCACTGTTGACAGAATCGTGTAGCTGTTGGGAAAAATTTGAGTAACAAACAAAATTTGGACAAAGAAGTGCAAAGAAAGAGTGCAGGGTGCATAATACGTACTCCGAGTCTGAGAGCAGTATAAAAATGTAACAAAACAAGTAATGCATGTAATGGAAGTGGAACTCTTATTAAACATTCCTAACCTTCCTAACATTCCTTGAATTCTTTTTAGAAAACTTTTCCTTCTTAGCTTAAGCCTAGTCTGAGTAACTTGGACCCTTTATCGCCTTTTTTTAAAAAGGCGATAACAAGTTACTCGGACTAGCTTAAGCCAAGTAAAAAAAAATACCAGTTTATCGTCCGGGTTTTTTCAAAAAGAGGAGGATGAGGGTCTTTTATTTGTTATTTTTTTTCGAAGATGGCCGCCAAGCATTTAAATTAAAAATGGTCGCCACATTTTCAGTTCAAAATCACCACCAGCTTGTTATTATTAGCTATTCTACTAGTTAGTTGAGCCAAAATATCCATGTTGAACAGTGTTCTATGTATTTTAATAAAGTACCGAATTGTTTGTGCATGTTCTTTTCAATTGCATTTTCACTTCAACAAACTATTCAGCTCGCATATCACAAATGCCAGTGAACTACCGCCCTTGCTGGCTTTATCTAAAATATCGGGAAATGAAATCCATCATCGAAAGAATGGTGCCAAGATAAAGTGAAATACATGAGAATCTAGCCTTTTTTTTGGAGGAAAAAATAAAATAACAAAAAAGGATGCGCGGCTTCAAAAAAGGATGTGGGCGGCGACGATCAACTGGTTTTTTTTGTTTTGTTTTTTTACTTGGCCTTAGATGTTAGTGCAAGTTGATTAATTAGTATCATTTTTCTATACAGTATTATTTTATGTTCAAATAGGCCTAGGCCATGTAGGCCTATGTTCTATGATTCATCTTCTGTCATTCAATTATTTCACTGTATCATTCCGCATCTTGGCTCCACATAAACAAAATGAACATGCTCATCAAACATTGCCCAAAATTCAAAGGGTGATTTACAAGCCTACCTGCGAACAATGTAATTCCAAGGACAATCTTGAACAAGGCAGCAGACAGGGCGATTTTGCCCAAATCAAGAAGCCCCATTGCGGCAAATCACGGCTCCACGGCCCCTCGACGACCAACCAAACCAGGCCCTGGACTCCCCAACTCCACGAAACCTGAAATGAGCTTCAACAACTGCCCTGGAACTGTAATATCTAAGGCCCAGCAGTTATCAGCTTACCGCAGACATCTTTAAAGATGCCCAGAGGACTCCACTACCACTGACACTGTACGAATGCAATAATTGAACAAAAACGACCCGCCTTTTGTGTGATCGATATTGATGCTGATTCTGCCTTGGCCAAGGCCTCATGTGCATGCAACAATGACAACCCAAAACCTGGCATAACTCCGTCAAAGGAGGGCGCTACTCACTTCATTGTGACTTTGTTGTTTGCCGATCGGTATACCTTGCCGATCGATCTTTTATTAACCGATTTGTTTTGTAAATCGCACTGACTTGACTGATCATCATTATTCTGAGAACCAGTCACTCGTAAGTTGTTAGGACGCTTTATGTGTGTGTTTGTTCCTTCAGGATAGTATGACCCGAGAGTAACGTTGTTTTGTTCCTTCTTCCATGTTTTGGGCAAGGTCCCGATGCGGATATATCATGCATGACCAACCATGCGTCTTAACCTTTTCGACATTCTCATTCTCATTCTCAATGCATTGTGGGTATGCAGGCCAAACACAAACCTATATATATACCACTCCAAATATTAATTGATTATCTTCTAAATATCTGTCAGGTGTTGAGAGATACTCTTTTCAACTATCTTTGCATGGAACATAAGGAAAATACTAACCAGACAGACACATGCCAGAAAAATCAATTTTTAATGGCAATAAAAGCAGGAAAATATTTGGGGAATCCCTCTCAGGGTACCAGTCTAGTTACTGATGAATGCAACTGCTCTGGGCCCAATTTCATAGTGCTGCTTTTTTAACACATGATTTTCTGCTAACGGAACCCTCTCCCATTTTATAGAGACTGTAACTCACTGTATTAAGCAGTAAGCACAGCGAAGAGCCCACTAACTTCGGAAGCAGGATTTGCTTAAATTAGTGACGCAACAATATAAATCCTAATGCACGCGCAAGCGTTAGCACGACTTTGCCATGAAATACGCTAGTAATGCTTAAGCAAATTTTCCTGCTAGTTAGCACAACTTTTCTGCTTGCCGTTAAGCAGCGCTATTGGGCCCTGGAATTAGAACAGCTAATATTAATGTCATATTATTAGAGGCAATCAGAATAGGATTTTACAACTATTTTGCAACCAATAATATGACAGATCACATGCATTCTACATGTGTGTGTATTTGTGTATGCCCTTCTAATGCCGTACTGTTTGTCATCCAATCCCACAATGCATTTAGTGTCAAAAAGGTTTATTAACCCTAGTTCTCGAGGGTGTGTGGAAAATCATTAAAATTTGAGAATTCAGGACTGTTGGGGTTAACCCTCCTAGTCCTATGCAAACATACATTCTGAGCCATGTTGTTGTATGGGTCAAAATCAGTCAAGGTGATTGTTTTTGACCCTCCTGCCATAGTTCAAAACCACATGTAATCTGATCAGGAAAGATTTTACTTAAATACCCCCCACCAAAATCGGTAAGGAACAGCAAATCTTGGAAAATAACCATCCATCTGTGTTCATAATTGTATAAACACTTGCCACAACCTTTCATTTTAAGAATTTTGTTGGGACATTTTAGTGCAATATAGGGGAAGAAAGTTTGTGTTTTCTGTGTTAGAACTTTCTTGGCACCATGTATAGTCACTCAATGTGTTCACATACATGTTGATTTCTTCCTCGTTTTTTACAGATTTTGCTGACATGAATCTTGAAATAACAGGTTGTGCCACATGTTTAGACAGCTGTTATCAAAGAGGGTTTGTTATTTTCCAAGATTTTGCTGTTCTTGACCGATTTCGGTGGGGGTATTAAAGTAAAATCTTTCCACAAGGATTCCTGAACAGTTATCTTCTATGATCCTTGTCTGTCGCTACTGTGGGTGCCTGTTGCAATGTAACTGTTCCATCTGGCCATTTTCTTAGATTTTTTGGGCAGGACATTTTCAGTGTCAATAAGTATACACTTTTTTGTACAGTATTTGCTTGACTCTATGCTGGCTTCGGCAATGACTAATACTGTTGGTAGTCCAAACTGCTCGTACTGACAATGGAAGTTGCAACAGCTAAACTCAAAGTTGTAATAATAGTTTGTGTCCTTTTCATTAATTTGAACATGTGTTGTTATACTACGTTAACAATAGCTATTGAATGTGTTGCGGTTTACCATAACAATATATAATAGAAATTGTGTTAAGGAAAATTTGTTGAACAAGTGATTATAATAGTAAGTTGCATAGTCAGTGTGATTTATGACCAATTTTGCCATTTCCCTCTCTAGGCGTTCTTTCATACCTGTTATTGGTTTGTTGTTTATATAAATGCAATTGTTTCCTTACTTTTCAGGTTAGATATTTTTTTACAAAGCCCACGTTGCTTAGGAGCACCTTACTAGCAAAAATTTGGAGAGCTGGATTTTGAGCATCAGTCCTTGATCACTGAGCAGGATGCAGCAGATGAGCACAGCGTTGTCCGACTTGGTCCTGGCCATCACATCGTTCGGGACTGCCTTCTCACTCCTCCGCCAGAACACCTTTGCCTCCTTGGGATTCCTCCTGATGGGGGTCGCGGCCAGCTGTGGAACCTACCGTTTCAGCCGGTCGTCCCCCTCCGCCCAGGTTCTATACTGGCACCAAGCTATGGCCTGGATAACCACAGTTCTCGGGATGTCACTGGTAGCCAGCGGGTTCCACAGACGGTACAACAACTCGGTCATGTCAGCTGTTCATATGGGAAGTGCCGTTGCGCTTATATGTCTGTCGAAGGCGACAGACATTCTCACGGCAGGTACAGAGGAACTCCTGGTGTCGGCAGTGTCGGGTGCAGCCGTCGTTTCCGTGGGGTTTTTCAGCATTCTCCATGCCAACCCCTTTGGGATTCTGGGAGCAGTTTTGTACGCCATCGCTGGGGCCGTCGGCACGAATGGAGATTTGATCGCCATTCGACGTGTGGATTGGTTCCACTATCTACTGGCCTTTGCCAATGTAGTGTTTTTGAGAGCTTTTGCATATGCCAGTCCCCATGTATTCTATAAGGACAACTGATTCTCTGGATCTGATCTTAAATTGGACTGAATCAAGTCAGCAGTATTCATTAACCTCAACAGTCCCAAATCCTCCAATTTTAATACATGTAAGATTTTGCATTCACCCTAGGGGGTTAGGATTAAGTTATAATTGTGCCTTCTGCTATTGACCTATTGCCATTTGTGAGTTCTTGGACAATGTAGACCTTAATTGTTTAATAGCTTATAGCTAGCGGTGCTTTGCATACACAAGCAGTAGTAAGGGATATGCCGATTCAATGTTATTTTTGGTTTTTTCACTTTTCTCTCCAATTTTGCTGTGGGTACATACATCAAATTTTTTAAAAAACAAATAGTCTAAAAATCGCCCAAAAATAATTCTAAATTTTGCTGGGTACCTATACACCAAAATTAGCACAAAATCAAGAAAATAAACACTGTTTTCCATATCCCACAAGCATACTATTTCTCCAGGGCGCCCGGCGAAACGAGGCAAAAAAATGATTTGTCATAAGGCAAAAAAATATTATATCGCCATTATAAAAGATGGAAATTAAACCTTTGATTCAGGCACATCCACTTTTAGAGAAAATTCTTTCTGCATTTAAAACTACTCAATGTATAACGCACGATTGCGAAAGTTGCTTTTATACGAGAGATACGGGTCGCGAATATTATATTCACGTAGATTCAAAATCGTTATTAGAACTGGTCTACCTATGCTACGAGAGAGGTACGTTTCTTAATCTATTAAAGTGTTATGACGATGTAGTCGAAAGAGAAAGGATAAAAGAAAACGATAATTTATCTTTTTGTATTCACTGCGAAGATGTGAGTCTAGACATTACGGAAGATGACGATCTCATAGATTATCTTTATTATACCAACCAAGATGAGGAAGACAGAGATTTTCTTAATTATACTACGTTAGAACTCGAATACGACGATAGCTTTATTATCAATCTAAAAGATTTAGTCTCGATAGATTATCGCGAATGGTTAACTCTCGCGAATGACCGCGAGTCTCTCTAACGAAGTTTAACGGCCAAAAAATAACCCTCACCTCTACTAGAGAGGTGAGGGTTATTTTTTTGCGTTACTAACTACAACTACTCTTTGCAAGGAGTGCTAGGCCTAGTCTCTAAACTATCTTGAGCACTTGCGTAGCTAGGAGGCTCATCTATACCTACGTTAAAATCACACTCATATTCTTTAGCTACGACTAATTTAAAGTTGTAAGTTTTGCGATAAGATCTTTTTTTTCTTTCGCTAGAAGCTCGACCACTTTCTTTTCAACCTCATCGTCTATTTCTTTTTGGTTTCTATCGGACTCTTCTCTCGCTTTAGTTTGTGTCCTAATAGCTTCTTTCATTCCATTAAACTTGTTTAATTCATCGTTAATCAAAGTAAATTCTTCGTGACTTACATCACCATCATCTACAGCCTGAGACACCAATTCATTTATCGTATTTAATTTTGTTTCTGCTACTACTCTAATCTCATCGTGTTTCTTAGCTTTACCTCTAAACTTTTTACTAAATCGTTTTAATACCAAACTTACACCCACGCATCCTATAGCTACTCCTTCTAACACCACGCCTACGGGTATACTAATGACACCAACAACGCTGACTATGCCTATTGTGCCGGATAAAGCACCTAAACATTCCATAACGGTCTCTGCGTTAGATAAACAGGTAATAATTTTATTATACTTTTTGTGCAACCGTTCTCTCTTATCTCGCTCGTTGGCTATCTCTTTTTGCACTCGTTCGATTTTATTTAACCTAAAGACTGAAGACTCGTTCGTTTCAACGGGCAATTTAGGGTAAACGGATTCTGCGGTCATTTTATAAAGTCTTATATTATTTTAAATTTTTTTGCACGTATACGAGAATCAAAGCACCGACACCTACCAATAACGTCCACACGTGATCCGCCAACCAACCGACCGTCTTGCTCAATAGATTAAACAACCAACTCGCGATACCGCCCAAAATACCCGGTAAAGCGGCTAATAACTTACCCCCCAGCTTTTTTAGCAAATTAGCCAAGTTTTTTAAATGATTACTTATCCAATCTTTCACGTTACCTCCGGTAGGCGGAGTAGGCGTCGGAGCAGGAACAACCGCTGCACCACCTCCGCCAAAGCCCACCACCAAAGATTCAACGATTAAACCTATAGCGAAAGAAAACGCGGTCAATATACTTACGACCGTCACACCCTCTTCTCGAAACAGAATTCTAATCTTTTCTCTTAGCGAGAGATCGCGTTCTAACATTCTATTAAACATTTGTTTAATTCTATAGAATTGGCTTTTGACATCTTTCATATTGCTTTCTATTGCCTCAGTTCTAGCCGCTCTTTCATCTCTGTAACCTCTTAATTCATCAATCAGAATACTTCTCTTATAACCATCTTTTTCTTTACCTAAGGCTACTTTTATTTTTTCAATTTCATCATTTAACCTACTCTTTTCGGCTATATTTAATTCTAAACTACCGCTGAGCATTTGTAGTTTTTTATCTAAACCTTCAAGTTCTCTATAATTTAACCCATCAGTTTGCGCTTGAGCATCTACTGCTATAGGTTTGGAGGAAGGAATGTAATATACTCCGGTTTCAGGGTCATATTCGGGATCCATTTCTGGGCCCACCTCACGTTCTAAGTTATCGTATATATTGGATAGGTGATTGCTCAGATAGTTAGCTAGCTCAACTTGTCGTTCTGGAGTGACGAGTCTACCATACGCTTCATCTATCGTTTCTTCAGCTTCTCGCCATTCAAGTTCGGTTTTCGTTAATAAACCAAGCTCTTCTCGTATAAATACTCCGGATTTAACTCCAGAAAACTTGCCAATTCTTGTTCTCAACGTTCCAATCTTTACAAAATTTTTGGGGTTGCGTTTATCAGTCAGCAAGATATTGTCGTAGTAAATACCATCTTCTTCTTTATGAAATTTTTCATATTTTATATTCGTCGGTTTTTTATAACCTTGACTTTCCATAAAATCATAAAACGATTCTGCATAACCAGTATTTCTTAGACCAGACATTTGATCTAACCTATAAATCGCTTCACCCGTAGTTTTTGGGGGTGGAATCGAAAAACTAGTCTCACCATCATAGTCGTCCCATACAAAACCATCATCGGCATCAGCATCGGCATCTTTGTCTTCTTGATCAAAGTCATCCATAGGTATATCTTCTCCACCTTCAGCCATTTTATAAAGTCGTATATTTTATATTTTACGTAGTATTTACCACATTCTGAGGAATTACTCCTTGACTCACCAACCAAGTCTGAGTAGCTAGAGCGCTACCTACCGTAGCGGTTATTTTAATCGTATCTTCTACGTCTAGCTTTCCTAAATCGGCGGGCTTAATTTGCAAAAGTTTTTTACTCAACATAGTATAACCTACGGTTAACAAACTCAACACAGCGCCGTGATAAAGAGTATTTGCAACGTTCTTCGTATCCATTTTACTTGTACAAACATTTTATTTTTTTTATTTATTCCATTTCTAATAGTTCTTCAACTTTAGGGGTTGAAGTTGCGATCTGTACCACCTCTCGCTGAGGTTTACTCTTTTTAAACGCGAGATATCCTAGCGATAAAACAACCAAACCAACTATCGCATATCCCCAGCTCGGAATGTCTGCCATCGTCAGCGCTGGCGTTTGCTCTTCTTCTATACTTTGCATTTTTTGTATTTGTTTTTTCATCTTTCTGTTTCTTTCGGCCAGTCTTTTACCTTGCTCTACTCTTTTAGGGTCTTTCGCTCTTTTTTTTGTGACTCTTGATAGCGCCGGGGGAGGCGGAGCCGGGGGTTGGGGAGGCGGAGCCGGGGGTTGGGGAGGGAGAGGCGGAGCTGGAGGCGGGGGAGTCCGAGCCGGCTCTTGGGCTACTTGATCCGTCGTTGTCGTTTCTAGGCTCATCTTTTATAGTAATACTACTATTATTTGTTGTTGTATTTATACTACTATCTACCTGTAAATGTTTAGTCGTGATCAACATAGCCACCAAAGGAGATAAATAAACCCCATAATTGTAATGCACTTCGCAAAGTAAACTGGACAAGCTGCTAGAAATAACGGGATCTTTTTCTAAGTCGTTGATAAGGGCTTCTTCAGAATCTAAACAAAGTTTATAACCGAATGGCGAAGCCAGCGGCAAAGTAGCGCCTAAAGCTTTTGCGTAAACGGTCAACACGCAACTCCCCAAACTGACTATCATTTCTTTACCGAGCTTGGCTTCGTATCTTTTATATAGCTTTTCTTGTTTTTCTACAGTCAAGCTCTCTATTTCATTGATAGAGTATTCTTTACCGAAATATTTTTTAGAATCACCGGAAGCAACTACACCTAAAAGTCTATTTTTGGACGCAGTTGCTTCCGGGATCGTGGGTGTAGCAGCTACGGGTTCTTGAGATAACGTGCTTAGAGATTCTATCGACTTGATCATTTAAAATAGAACTATATTTTTTAATCTTATTTCTACAAGAAATATAATCGTAAGAAAATAAAGATAAGTTGATGGCTATTACTAGTTTTAATAATAGGTCTAGATATTCTATCATATTTTATATATGACTAGATAATCTATAGATCATCTATAGATCATCTATTAGTTATCTATAGATCATCTATAGGTATCTATAGGTCATCTATCAGGTATCTATCAGGTATCTATCAGGTATCTATAGGTCATCTATCAGTTATCTATCAGGTATCTATAGATCATCTATCAGGTATCTATCAGGTATCTATCAGGTATCTATCAGGTATCTATAGGTCATCTATCAGTTATCTACTAGGTATCTAATAGATCATCTATAGATCAACTATAGATCAACTGCCAACAGACTGGAGGATCAGTTTTTACCACTAATTTACTAAAAGGCACGTCTCTTAAGATCTTTTTAATTCTCGATCTTTCTTCTAAAGGCACCGCATCATTTTCATCGAGGCATACTTCGAAACTATTTTTATCTTTGCAATAGAACAATACGACAAATGCAGTTTGAGTTCTAAAATCTTTCATTACGCAATTATACTTTTGAGTCATCAACCAACAGTAGTGATTGTCGTGCCTACCGCTAAACGCCAATTTCGTTAAAACGCAAGTGTTTTTACCGAGCGCCGCCTTGCGATATTTTATGTCTTGTTCCGAGCTACAATCGTCTATCAAAAATAGAACGTGAGATCCTTTAAATTGAGCTCTATAAAATTCTAAAGCTTCGTTGAGAGACACCTTTTTTACCTCTAAATCGCATTGGTATATCTCGGGATCTGACCACAACCAACGTCTCTCGCGATAAGTCTTGTTATTGCTCAACGTAGGACAAATAACTACGATCTTTTCAAAGTGATCTTTATACTCAGTTTCTAATAGATCTAAAATATATTTGGTTTTGCCCGAATTAGTCCTACCGCATACTATCGCGCAGTGTGGTGTTTTTGGAAACGTTTTATACATGGTTTATTAATAAGGTTTACTTTTTAAGAATAACTACCGCTAAATCTTTTTAAGAGTAACTACCGCTAAATCTTCCATCTTCTAGCACCAACTGACCATCCATCACCAAGAAAACGTAACACGTTAGAGAACCAGCTGTCTCGGCCTCTCTTTCTAAATGGAGAGAAATACCTCCACCTACGTCTCCTATTTTCCTGCCAGAACCGTGACTTTTGTTGTCATCGGTTACCCTCGTATCTAGCCAAAGACCGTAACTAGTGCTTAAATAGGAGCCTAGAGTCATATCGTGTAATTCCAAGTCTTTAGACACGCTGGCGCCAAATTCTGTATTAGAGTCTCCGAAAAACTTGGTAATCTCATCCCAGTGTTGATAACGCTTCATACCCTGACTATACAATTGATTCGGCTTACCCTCTATCGTAACGTCTACTTTTTCGATCTTTGGATTATAAAAAATTCGAGGATCCTTTTCGCCCGATTCTTTAAATAAAAGAAGTATACCTTTGAGACTTCTAATGGCTTGATTAAGATTAATGTTCCAAGTAGTGTCGGACTTGTTTAGCGTTAAAACCGTATATCTTTGAACTTTTTCGTATAGAAAATGAGTTTTACCTCGATATTTTTGTCTGATATTATCGGCCAATGTTTTATTAGTCACCGTTTCAAACTCGAGATCTAACCCCGAAATTTTATACTTTGCGTTGTTATCGGTAGATTTTACTACGCTATCGTGATCGTTAAATGTAAATTCGTAAGTTAGTCTATCTTTGAGCGTCGATGGACTAAAAGGCTGATGATCCGTAAGCATTTCAAAATCTAGAGGAATGTAATATCGGTTACCGTAAGCGTTGGCAATCGCTTTGTCTTTTCCACCATTCGCGCTAGCAACCCCATCGCTGGCGCCGATTCTGAGTTTCGTGATGTTGCTATCTTCGAGTCCTCGATACGCATCGTTCGCGCTGGCTGGTCGCCACATGTCTTTATACGCGTTATATACATCGGCATCCGTAAACGCTACGAAATCTTTACCTTCTAGTTTGATTCTTACGCCGCTAATTAAATTTCGGGCGACGTTATAATATAGAGTTCTTGCATCATCTTCGCCAGTGCCTTCAGATTCTAAGTCTATATTAAAAGCCAATCGTACAGTACCCGGTACGACTACATCGTCTTGACTCAACATAGGAAATTCAACGATCAACAGACTGCCGGCCGACGCGGTACTAGGATTATGAGTAATAACCATCGATTGTCTCAATCCCTTCAACGCTCTAGGATTTTTTAAACTTCTGTGTGGATTCAGTTTGCTTCCATAAATTGCGTTCATTTTACTTAACGAAACAAAAAAAATAAAAAGCAAAAAAACGTTTAAATAAACTTAAACTTTTAAACAAACTTAAACTTTTAGACAAAAAGAAAAAACTTTTAAACAAACTTATAAACTAAATAACCTAAAACAGCAGTGCCTCCTAAGATAAATGCAATTTCACCATCTTTTTGATCTTCGCTGGGTACGTAAAAGTCTGACAATACAGGTTCGCGAGGTAATCTCAACTCGTCGTTGGTTACTTCGTTATATTCTCTCAACGCATAATCTACGTTTTTAAATGTTTTTTGAGCCCTGGCTTCTTTATGTAGTCGATCGTTTAGATAATCCAGAACTTTGGTTCTTTGTTCTACCCACTCTTGTTTAGCTTGAGTTAATCTTTCTAAAGCGAGGTCGTGTCGTTTACGTTCTTCATCCGCACCGCTTTTTCCTATCTTAGAAAAGGCGAAGCTCGTTCCGCTAAATGCCACAGCGCTTATTATAGCTCCAGCACCCATAATTAAAAGACTCACCATTTTTAATAAGTCGTTAAAATAAAATGGAAACAAAACTAAGTAAAATATTTTACAGTCCTAAAGGATATTGGAAAGGTGCAGGCGCTATAAAAAAATTGTCGTTAAAAGCTAACGTACCCGAGCCAGACGTTATAAATTGGTTGAGAAAACAAGCCATGTGGCAAATTTATTTACCAGCCCCCAGTACTATACCGAGACCTACGAGTCTCGGTAAGGTTATAGGGAGGCCCAATGAAATGCATCAAGCGGATCTGTTGTATCTACCTCACGATGTAGTTAGACGAAAAAGATATAAATACGCGTTGACGATCGTCGATGTGGCCACTCGATATAAAGAAGCTGAACCCTTGACGAATAAAACGAGTACTCAAGTTGTAGAGGCGATAAAAAAGATTTACAAAAGATCGCCCTTGTCTTGGCCTCTCACGATAAAAGTAGACCCCGGTACAGAATTTATGGCTGAATTTAATACTTTGATGCGGACTCGCAACGTCGTAGTACAGAAAGGCGAGGTTGGCAATCATAGAGCTCAAGGTATAGTAGAAAGATTTAATCGTACTTTAGCCGAAAGATTATTCGGTCATCAATACGCTCAAGAAATGTTAGAGCCTACCGAGCGTAGCCGAGAGTGGGTAAAAAGATTACCCGAGGTCGTAGCTGCGTTAAACAACGAAGAAACTAGATTGATATCGACTATGAAAGGTAAACCGTTAACTCCTAGAGCGGCTATGTCTCAGTTAGAAATAAAACAATTGAGTTCCTCGGGGCTCAAGAGTCCCGAAGTCGCGCTAAGCGTAAATGACGATATCGTTAGATATCTTTACGCTCCTGGAGAGCTCGAAAAAGACGTTAGAAGAAGAGCTACCGATCCTATTTGGAGCTTAGAAATGTATACGATTAGAAGGAGAACGACAAATCCCGGACAGCCCGCGTTATACTGGCTGAATAACGGTCCCAAGAGATCGTTCGTTAAGAAAGAATTAATGGTCGTTCCATCAGATACTGAGTTACCGCCTTCTTCAGCGACGTAGAATATCGTAAGCTAGATATCCAACTCCAGCAGCGGCCATTAAACCAACGACTAAAGCCGTTTTTTCTTGTTCGTGCGAGTCTGGCGGTGGGTCTAAATTTTCTAAATCGTCTAAATTCTGCTGGGTTACTGTACGCCTCTTTTTTACAGATGGTGGGGTTGGTGCAGGTGTAGCTTCGACAATAGGTAGCTTTGGTGGTGGTGGGGGTACTTGCGTAGCTACGACCTCTGAGATTGGGGTTGGCGGTGGGGGTGATGTAGGTGGTGTTGGGGGTGGCGTAGCTATGACGTCCGAGTTCAAGTTGATATTTAACCCTATCGGCGCGCCGGGCGTAGCTATCTGTATATTATTGTTATAACCTCGATGAATACCGACTAAAAGCTCCATATTTGATGGAATCAAGTATAATCCTGGGCCAATCACAAAGTTTAACGAGCTTCTAGCGTACTGTAAAGAATCTTGAAATCTGGTTATAGAAGATTCCAAGTCCGTAGGGCTGTTTATAACGCCTTCTACTATATTTTCAAATTGTCTTTGGGCATCTAATCCGGTACCCGAGGTTAGTATACTCGTTTTTGCTTGGGCTTGCGCGCCGAGTATGGCGTACACGTACGTTCTAACGCTTTCGTTTATTTGTTCTATACCAACGTCGGTAAACGAGCTCTTCTGGAGTATAAACTTTCTAAAACCGAGTCGTACAACGTCTACGGATTGTCTGATATACATGACGGTGTACTTACCGTACTTATACGTATCGTCCGGCGTGGTAAAACCCATTTTGTAATAACCACCAGGTTGTGGATCTAAGTCTTCCTCATCATCGTGTACATAATCTATACCGGGTACCGGTAAATATTTATGCGAGCCTCTATCGTAATAATACGCCGTACCTAGACCCGCTGATGCTAAGTCTACGGTCTGTTTAAAACTCAAGTTTGGATCGACTCGAAAGCGTTGACCGACGTTGGTATAAGCACCGTGATCGATGCTATTGTTTAGATCGTCGAATGCGTCGTCGTTTGGAATTGGGCATTTTAGAAAGTATAGTATCTTTCTGATTGTGAAATATACGTGAAACTTAAATAAAGCCGATATTACGGGGTTTTTGTGTAGTAACGATTCTAGTCCTACGCCGCAACCATAAGTCGCGCAACAAAATGCAAAGTTGAGTTGATTTTGATAAAACGTCATGGGGTCTGATGCGTAACGTTCGACCGCTTCATCGCTCTTCACGTCGGACATTTTATAAGCGCTAAATATATCCGCTAAATTAACGATAAAACTCGCGTTCGTGTTGGCGTTTACGATAATGTCAAGTTGACTCAAGCGCATGTTCAACGGGGTTATCGCTTCGCTCTGGGTAATCGCTTCGTACTTGTCGCTCGTCGTTGAGTCGTCTTGGCCTCTAACTAGATTCACGATATCTAGAGCATTCGTTATCGTTTGTTTATTATCGTCTAAAAATTTTACAAGTGTGAATTTCATTTTATTTTTAATAAACCAAATATTTTAATCTTTTACATAAAATGGAATCGCACGTTTTTGAAATGTTTGATAATGAACGAACGTTTAGACTGTCAAAACCTATAGATAACTCAAAGGGAGATTACAGTATGAGTTTAACCAGCGCGATAGTAACCGCGGGCTTCTACAACATGGCCAGTAATAGCGAAATTCTCTATTTTATACATCAAATCGATCCAAACACTGGTAAAGAAACCGGTAGAACGGATGGTAAAATTGATATTCCTGCTGGATTTTACGATATAGATTGGATCGAAGAGAGACTAAGTAAATTAGTTTGGTTAGAAGTCTCCGTAGATAAACTTAATAAAAAAATATCTTTAAATGTAACGGAAGAAAATAACGTTCTACGCTTTGATAAAAACATTAAACAATTGTTGGGGATAACGGTCAAAAACTTAGTTTTTGGCGTAGATTATGTAGGGTATTATAATACAATGCCTGTCGATGCAATGTTTTTACATTGCGATCAGTTATCTACGTCTAATAATTTCTATAACGGAAAGAGCACGCACTTGCTAGACGTTATACCGATAACGAAAAGAGACGATACGCTCGTAGAGCGTGCAAGATTAACCGCTCGTAGACTCGTGGGTGATAAGATAAACCAACTTAGCTTTAGTATCAGAGACCGAGACGGCGATTTAATAAATAATCGAGGAAAAAAGATTAGTTTTAACTTGACGATAGGCTATTTTTGAAGATTTTTAAAGAAGATTTGGGTTTATATAAAATGGAATCGCACGTTTTTAAAATGGATGGTAACGAACAAACGTTTAGTCTGTCAAAACCTATAGATAACTCTGAGGGAAATTACTGCATGAGTTTAAACAACGCGATATTTACCGTCGGTTTTTCTAATATAGCTCAACGTATGACTATAGGATGGCGAATATATGGCGGCGATACGGCGAGTAACCAAAACGGCGAAAAGGTAATTCCGGCTGGAAATTATACTATCGATGAGTTAATAGATGAATTTAATAAATTAAGATTGATCGTAGTTTCCGTAGACAAGATTAATAAAAAGATTATTTTTAATCTCGGTACGGTATCGGAAGATAAATATGTTTATATTGATTTCGATCTATATACTCAAAAAGTGTTGGGTCTACCCCGTAATTGGTTCCCTAATGTTGATGGTGAAATTGTAGGATATTATAATATAAATTATGTGAATGCAATTTTTTTACATTGCGATCAGTTATCTACGTCTAATAATTTCTATAATGGAAAGAGCACGCACTTGTTAGACGTTATACCGATTGCATATACTGAGGTTGAATCGAATGTAATATCGACTGTCCAGAATAAAAGAAAAACTGTCATATCGCTAATTAGGAGTAAAATACCCGAACTGAGTTTTTCTTTCAGAGACCGCGATGGTACTTTAGTCGATAATAATCATAAGATATTTATTTTTCGAGTAGATATTTATCGATCGTCTTGTTCTGGTTAAAACGATGACCATAAGCCAGAGTGTCTATACCATTAGGTAAAATATATCTCTTCGTATCTAAAGGATTTAACGATTGCTTGACTTGAGCCTCCGTGTATATCATGTGACGCTCAGTTACAAAACGAATCATCTTATTTGAATAGCATTCGTTCGATAAAACGCATCGCTTGTACTTTTCGTAAGATAGATCATTGTTTATAACCACTCGGTTTATGCCTTTGGCCTTCTTTAGTATATCGTGTTCCCCGTATAAAATCGAGTACATCTTCGATCTGATGCAAGTAGCTTCGCTTATGACTTTTCCTCCGCATTCGTCTTTAAATTTACCGATGACTTTCTTGTTTGTATCGTCGTATAAAAAGTGGTCTTTCTCGTAGTTGCTAAAATCGTACAAGTCGGACTGTTTTTCCATGTCGAGATAAACGTCTTTCGTATAGATAATCAAAAGCAGCGAGTCCGTGTCTGTATACATCAACCTTACTTTATCGCCGTACGTCTTTTTTAATTGGTTGTAATAAAAGTCGTACATTAGAGTCTTCGACAGGTCTAAGATACTAATGCCGCAGTAAATCGGTTTATTTAAATACGTTTTCTTTTTGTACGATTCCACGAATGAGAGACCGCATTCTTTAAACGCTGTAGTAGACTTGTAACAAGGTTTAGAAACTATCTTTTCGTATTCCTTTACTTGATCGTTTCTCAGTAGCGCACCATCTATTCTATTTCTGACATTTTCCATCGTTTTGCCGAATACAGAATTGTTCATCAATTTGAAAAAGTCTTTTTCGAAATCCGATTTTGCTTTCGTTCTGAGTTGAGTGTTTTTATCGATGTATGATTTCATCCAAGGTTTTTGTTTAAATTGTAACGCCCGATGTACTTTATTTAGTTTTAGGCCCAATGTTAAACACTGTTTCAAATTTACGTAGTGCAATACATATTTTTCTTTGCGATATAGCGTACCTGTTAATTTTTTTACCTTAGTAGCGTCTCCTATATCACTCGCCAACTCTCGTTGATACTCCGATAACCATTCTTCAGGTATGATTATATTATCGGCGGCTAAAGGATAATCGTTGTGTAGATCGTGTAGTTCGGCTGGATATTCCAGGTCAACTTCGAACATATATCCCGTTGGAGCCTTATCTTTTAACGCCATGATACGATCGTGCGTAAATTGACTCGTGCCGACCCATTTAAATCCTCCGTAAGGTATCGCTCGACTCATGGCCCATCCGTAGAGGTTGTTGGCGTCTAGATAGAGAATATACGAATCGGGTTTATCTCGATCGTGAGAAGCTAGGTACTTATTGTTGGCCTTGGCATAGCGACATGAGCCGACGCTCGATATTCCTCCTCTTTTCGCTTTTTCAAAAAATATATGTTTATCTATATCCGTCAAGAGCTCTAATTCTATTTTAGTGTGCCTCAGCAACGCATCCCAACTTAACCCCGGTGCTGTGAAGTAGTTGGCTGGATCCAAATTGTAATTCGTTCTACACATTTGCCTAAAATTCTGGAATACGCCGGCTAGTAATAGAGTATCCGCGGTTACGTACAAGTCGTGGTATTCGCCCATGTTTTTTATGTTAAAGGTCCGCCATACTCGTTGCGCGCGCGAGTATTCTTCGTCCGTTATATGTTTATCCTTTAGAGCGCTGAAAAAATAGTGTTTAGCTGGCAGACTAGTTTCGCTAAATCGTTCAAAGCTGTCCATGTACTCGTACGGATATACACCCTTTTGTAATAAGAGGTCCGCGTTTTCTTCGCCATAACGTTTCAGGAGTAGCCTAAAAGCGTCTCTCGGGCAAGACGTTACCAATTTGTCGAGACCGCTAGACATAAAATGAAACGAGTCGATAAATCTATATTGACCGATCGAAAATGAAATGTATTTTTCTGAATTTTTGGGTATACACCAGATATCTTGTTGATACTTGGAAATGCCCTGCATGATCAAGTGCGCGTCATAATTTTCTAAGTTGTGAAAGACGACCGGTATTTTCGTTTCGTTGGGTTTTACTCGTAATTTAAGATTACAGTAAGCGTGCGCGGCTCCTCTGTATTTGCCCGTTGTGTGGCAATGATCTCTGACTTTTCGAAATTTGTTAATTTTCTTTTGGCAGAACGTACATTTTTGGTCGACGTATCCCTTTTCGTTTTCGTACGTGTATTCTTCAAGTTCTTCTTTGCTTTTAGGTTCTACGGGCTTGCAGCACTGGCAATTACACGAGTAATTTGGATAAATCGGTTTCTCGCAAATCCAGCACTCGTTAGAGTTTAGGTGAATTTTTTCTTCTTTTAGCGTATATATTATCGGTTTAATGCGGGCTAGTAATTCATTAATCTTAGGTTCGAGTTCTTGCAACGAGGTTATAAAATTGTCTATAGCGCGTTCACCTCTATAAGTCTTTCGCTTGATCCGCTTACCATCGCATCTCACTACAACGTAAGAATAACCGCAGGCTTTGTGCGTTGCGATTTTACCCTCGGTCTCTACGCGAGTACGAGCGTAGCTAGAGGGCACCAAGATAGATTCAAAATCCGCGTATATGACGTAGGGTGCATCTTGTAAATTCTTAAAGTTTTTAAACTTGAGAATGCTTTTGTCTATGTTCGCACTTTTATGCGGCATTTTAACGGTAGATAAAGCAGAGTCTATTCCTTCGCAATCTTTTACGTGTATGTCCAGCTTCTCTTTCGAACAAAAATGCGCTAAACATCTCAAGCAAAACAGTTTACGATGCTGACTATTGGTAACGCCAGATAAGAATCTAGGTAAGTCGCTTATCCAACAATAATGACCGTCATATAATAGCAAACTGATAGTTTCTGTATCGTATGGTCTTTTAGATAAATATAGCGGATATATCAAGCCCATTTTATCTTGCGGATAGGTTTTATTTTTGCAGTCTACGTCGTATCCCAACACGTTTATACTTATATCGTTTTGTCTTTCTATTCTCGCTACCTGACTTATGGGTGTGGGAAAGTCTATGTTGGTGAAGTTTAATCCATCATCGGTTTTATAAGTAGATGGTGTCTCTCCGCGAAATTGGTACTTTGGGTTTGTTGCTAATTGGTTTTTAACTCTATCGGTATATATACCTAGGGCGGCTCTTAAACACCATCTTATACACTCTTGATCTTCGTTTTTGATGTTGAAGGTTGCGTGTTTGTTGGCTAAATATTCGGGTAGTTTTACGTAAGAAGCGCCCACCAGAGGCTTAACTCTGTTTATGTTGATGTAAAACGCGACTATTTTATCTATAGTCCAACCACTTCCTTCATTCGTATATTTATCTATCTGAGATAATATCGTTTCGTATTGCTGCCTGATAGCTACAGCTATCTCGCTCTTGTTTAAGACTCGATTTTGATAACTAAAATGAGTAGCGGTTGATTTTGTAGTCTCAACGCCCGATTTTTTTACATACTTTATTTTCATAGCGATCTGTAGTTTCATCGTTTTTATTCGTCTTAATTCAGCGACGATTTTGTTTTTTATCATCGACGTATGGGTGTTGTAAAATTGCTCCAGATCGTCGGTAAACAGAATCGGAATCAGTTCCAAATTTCGATAACTGTTTTCAAATCTTCTAGTCTCTCGAAAGTCTGCTTCTCGAAAAGTATTTTTCTCCTTAAATCTTAGTATAGCATCGATGTAATCTTTTTTCCTCGCTCGACCATTTCTACCCGTTGATACGACTCGTAAATTTTTATCGCGCGCGAGTCGCGCTAACGAAGCTTTAGATCGTATTCTCAAATTTTTATACTTCCCTTCTTCTCTTTTTATAGCTCGAATATAATCTCGCCTGATATACGTATTACGGGGTCCTGTTGGTATTCCTAAAATTAAGTCATAGTTATCGACATATCTTTTTAAAGCTTTTTTGTTCCATTTATTGTATCCTCGAATCGTGGGTTGTGTTTCCATCTTTTATAATGGCAACTATAATATTTTTTAAAAAAAATAAAAAATTATTTAATTTTTTTTGGCTTGTGTTATTTTAAGTTTTTTTTGCCTCGTTTCGCCGGGCGCCCTGGAGAAATAGTATGCTTGTGGGATATGGAAAACAGTGTTTATTTTCTTGATTTTGTGCTAATTTTGGTGTATAGGTACCCAGCAAAATTTAGAATTATTTTTGGGCGATTTTTAGACTATTTGTTTTTTAAAAAATTTGATGTATGTACCCACAGCAAAATTGGAGAGAAAAGTGAAAAAACCAAAAATAACATTGAATCGGCATATCCCTTACTACTCAAGCACTTGTAAAGCGTTTGCTGTCTGTATCTCTGACCAGAGTTGTCTTGGATTTATTTGTCTGGGACAGCTTTTCTCATTTTGGTGTAAATGCATAAAATGATGTTCAGACTTTCCACGCCTGTAGTTGAATCACATTTGCATTTGATGTGCATTTGCGTATTGTGTTTAGTGCACGATTCTGTTTGTCCAATGCAACGTAATATTCAACAGATGCTATGATTGGCTAAATGCTTATATAACGATGATGTAATTTGGAACCTACATTAAAATAGCTGTATTGCTTCTGTTAAGCACTACATTTTCCTTACTTCTACATGTCTTATTTTTCAATGCAGAGGCTATAGTTATAGCAGTCAAAATGTGTCCAATTCACATAATGCATTAGGGGTCATTTCATATTATCTGTGGTGTGGTATCAATTGCAGTATATGCTGGTACCGCTGTTTTTTGTGACCCCAGTATTAACGCCCAGCAGGCTGATATAATGAGCTCATTCTATATAGGTCAGTGCACGCAGGCAGTTTTGTCACAGCAATATTCATGAAGCGTGTATTCAATTTCAGCATCACTAATCCCCTGGCTCTCTGGCTAATCTATCTCGGTTGACATTCATTGCAGCAAGACTGCCACTACATGTATTAGGATTCCTTGCTTATGGTCTGACCGCTGCAAACTGGAAATCTTTGACAAGCCAACTGGGCTTTAATCATGGGCTCCAATTTTGACCTCATGATTATTCAGTTATTCAAGCCGAATGGCCTCCCATTCATCAGCTATTTTTTTTTTAATGTGGCGCTGCAATGGATACTGCACATAGACGTCAATTTTAGAGGTGTTTGTTGTGTGTGTGTGGCACATATCACAGAGCTGCCACAAATTAAGTCAGGTCTTCCTGTATGTTAAAAAAAAAAACCTGAACCCAATATATGTAATTGCCCATATTTTTAGAATTTGATGGCTTTGTACTGAAGAGAAAACTTATGGGTAGTTTAAGTACGATCCATTCTATGGAGCCAGCCAATACGAACGTCAAATTTATGCGAGATGGCACACCCAGCCAATCACAGTCGTAAAGTCATTTTTCGGCAGTATTGTGACGAAAACTTTTGATTGGTCGATAGCCGGCAGCTGACCCGGCAGATTGCATCAATGAACATGGTGGTATCATGAAATAAACGCCATGATTTCCTGCCACTGGCTGAAGGCATGATAGTAGATGGCTGATTGGTCCATATCTGGAGGTCCTGACGGGGTTGTCTTGCATAATTAATTGCAGAATCTGCATGCATTTTGTAAATGTTTGCTGTGTGAACATCTACATGTATTGTGTAGACTTATGGGTTAAAATATCGTGACTAAAATTATGGGGGAAAAATTTGGGTTCAGGTTTGTACTCGCCCTGTGTTGGCTTCAAGTGCAGTAAGGGGAGGGGGATGCAATTTTGCAAATATACTTGGTTGTTTTGCCTTGAAATTAGTTCATTTGATTTTTATTGCATCAGTTTGTACATTAAATTTGTTTACTGACTGGTACTGAAGCCCCCTTGTGTGACATCACTCCTGTGCGCATGTATGTAACTTCACATAGCATCAAATCCAAAAAAATTGCAAAAACGGGTATAAAACACCAAAGGTTGAAAGTGATGGTCAATTGGATTTGCATGGTGTGAGAGTAAAGCACATGTATTTAAAATTTTATTTCATGTGACCTTTAAATAATATGATGCATGAAGAGTAGTTATTAGCTAAACTATAGTATTTTCTGGCAAGCTTTTCTTCAGTGTGTTTTTTTTACTTTCTTTATAAACCAATACATGTACCGGTAGTTCTAAGTTGCATATGCAGATTTTCGAATTCAAACCAGTTGGAATAAATAAAATGGAAGTGAGAAACACAAAATAAATCAACATCGGTTTAAACGTGTTTACTTTTCTCTTACATTTCTGGCTTTTATTTTTAATACTGATGAAAGATAGATTTCTAGGAAGCCCCCTCACACAGCAAACGCCAAAAAACACGTTTCATCTAAATGTGTTGAACGTCGCATGTACATGACAAAGGAGTGTTGCAAAGCTTTTTGAGAAGCCGAGCATTGTAAACTACATAGCACTGCAAATATTGTGCATCTGAAACTAACTACAGACATCAATTTGGGGGGTGTTAATTATAAATTTTTGGTGGCGATTCAGACAAAAGTCATCCCTCATGTCAGTTATTGTTGGTCAACTATACAGTACATATGGTTTGCAATAATTTGACCAACAATCACGACGGCCAACTTTGTCACTGTTTTACATTAAAGATGGCCTCTGTTTGAAGTACCGTACTATTTGTCATGTCCATTGTATTCTGCGTGCATAAATTTTAGTTTTTCCAAATAAAAGCCAACTTCAGATCAGAATAGAAACACAAATGCATCCATGTGCTACATTGTAATTATAAAGCGGCTTACTGCTTGATTGAGTTAACATCACGGACAGACGCATGGTTTTGATCATGTTCTTTTTGTAATTTCTCGAGAACAAGTTGAGAGGATATAATCAAAATGTAGAATCGCAAACCATTGTTAGGCGAATAATCAAAGGTAAGCATAGCTCAACATGCACATTTCAACTCTGTAGGTTTTGAGAAATTCTCTGCAACTTTTTCCCATATACATGGGAAACCAATACCCTTGACATCATTATGCGGGTACTAGCAGGGTGGGCAAACGGGCTACATGTACAATGTACTTTGAAAATTTGAAGAGATTTTTTGCCCTTCCGAGAGCCCGTGAGAAAAACATTCACAGGCTTACTCCATCGTCACATTGATTGTGTAGTACCCACCAGTACATGTACATTAGATTGAAAATTAGCCAACCCCAGCATGCTCGGTGGTCGAGTGCTTAAAAAGACGTCTGCACTAGTAAGCAGGAGGTCGTGGGTTCGAGTCCCACCCGAGTAAGTCTGTAAAAAAAATTCCCACAGGCTCTTGGAAACACTGAGCATACAGTGCTTCATACCGTACACCTGGAAAGGGCAAAATCTCTCATCTATTTACATAATCCACAATGCAAATTCCATCTTCACATCTACATTTACTTTTAGAAAATGGCAGAACATTTGTGATCCGCTCTGGAAAAAGGTATATTATGTCGCAAAATATGAAAAATGAGTTTTATGTATGTTTGGAAAGCCTGCAATGTAAGCTTTCATTTGGTACATGATAGAGCTCCAAAGCCCTTTCTGTTCTGGAGATATCGCATTTTTGCATATTAATTAGTTCTATGGAGTTCAAATTGCACAACAGAGAAAACAGGCTTTGAAATAGCTAGTTCTAATACAATGCAATGGAACAATGCACTCTAAAAAGGAATTTTTTTTCACTTTATTAACTGAAATCAACATTATTGTGCACCAAACCTGAAACTTTAGATATTGAAGATGTCATTAAAGACAAAAAACAAAAAATGAATTTTGACGAAAATTTCACCCTCTTGGGTTGAAAGGACCATTATACGTAAATGCATAGCGCGACTTATATCACCTTTTTCTGGAGCGGGTCACATTTGTGCGCCTATTCTGTATCATTGTCAACTTCCATATAAATACATAATCATTTTAATTGAGGTTACATACATGGGGTGTACATTTTACAGGCTTAATTTACGAGTTTGTGAATCTCCCATTTGCCATCAAATAAATACTTTTTAATGAAATGTTATTAACACTAACCAGAAATAACTTACGACAGTTACAGGAACCAAGAAAATAACTTTTCAGATCCACGCTTGGCAATGGTTTGACTTGAAATATAAACATTCAAAGAAAAATCTGTGTGTGAGGAAAACTTTGGCAAAAGGGTCATGTGTTTAAATGTTTAAATTTACTGAACACACACAAAATGTTTAAATGTCTTAAGATTAGAATCTAAAATAAACATTCTTTTATAAATATCGGTTAAATATAGGTTATAATTTGAATAATAATGCCCATCATTTTAAAATCATTTAATTGGAATTTTGCCTTTCCAAAAGACATTCAGCCAAAAAATTCTCTTTATAACACATTTCAACATGGTGGGATTGTTCACAACTAACAATCTAGTTCATTTTATCGATCATTTTACAAATTGTAAACATTTTGCAGAGAGTTCTGGAGGTTTGTGCCAAGTGCAAAGCATCATCTTAGTAACCGACTAATCTTACGTAATTGCTTAGCATCTTAGCTAATAGCTTGGCATCTTACGTAATGGCTTTAGCAACCTACATACATGTAGTAACGACATGCCAGAGTCTTTCTTAATTTTGCAGGTATAATCTTGCTTTTGCTCCAATATGGCAAAACCGTGCCAAATGACACTTGCCTAGGCTTACACAATCTGGCAGGAAAAGAAACGAGACAGTTCCTTACAAGTGGTGCCATAGCCAAGCCAATTAAAAAAAACTTCAAAAGTGACAGTGAGCTCATATTTGACACATTAATCCATACTCGGTGAAATAAAAATACACAAGATTTGTTATTCTACCGACGGTCTTCACTAAATACTTGTATCAATGCTACGTGTACATATGAGACCATGTGCAGCTGTAATCTTGGTTAGGAATCCTTAGGGCATGACCAATACCGAAGTGTTGCGTCAGTTTGCATGGCAACTGGTCCTAAATAAAATTCTGTCATGGCTGCTACAGTATTAAAGTGTACAGCATTGTGAAAATATTTGTTTGTCAACACATGACGAATTTGAAAAGTACTATTTTGTTAATAACCAATCATGCAAAGATACTGGCATGAAGATCGCTTAATCTGGTTTTAATGGCATTGCATGATGATGTCATCACTTCTGTACTCAGAGTATGAAACTGACACACCATAGATAGGCACCAGACTATAGTAGATTAAACCTGATATGCCACCCTGGACCATTTCTGTGGAGGTAGGAGCTCTGATGTATGAGGGGCAAAACAAAATCATCACTGCAAAAGCTGAGGTTATTGCAATGATCTGTGTGGGATGAAACAAGTGTAGAAAAATCCCTATTGTGATGGGCTTATCCAATACTATTGATTATTACTGTAGTGATCCCCAATTTTATACAATCCATGTACATGTAATAGAGGGGGAAGCATATCAGGCTGAATCTACCATACTAAGAACGAGCCTGATTTAGGCCCTTCATTGAAGTGTGGTAAACCAAGATGGTAGCCGCATTGTGCTAGATTCTATTTATTGCTTAATACTGTACGTGTCTTGGAACCATCCAGGAATTTGACTTGCTTAAAGAACGCTTTACACAGAAAAATATATCTTAAAAATGCGTTTTGTTAAAATTTTAAGATAAGTAATGTCTACAATAGACAAATTTGCATGGGTGGTGCTCAATATTTAGTTTTATTTACACATCCCAGAAAGCACCCATTTTAGATATTTTGGGGTGGAGCCTGAGGGAGGCGCAGGAAATTATGGACTTCCTTATCTGTGCAAATCATAATATGGGATGCAATTTGGACAACTCACAATACAGTCATGAGTAGGGGTGGGCAGTTTTTCAGTATTGCCGAATATTCACATTTTTCCCAGCAGCAACCAACAATACCGACTGACTCTTTTGGAATACTGAAATACCGACAAAGTTGGTTTGCCATTTCAATTCCACACAGATTGCCATGTAGCCAAAAGCCTACTTTTGGAATGTCTGGACAGAACAGTAAGCACAGTAAGATTGTATCTACATGAAGGCAATTGTGTTATTTCCAATGATGCAATCAAATAGTACCGCAGTAATACTGCATACCAGGGTATTTTGTTAACGCTAATATTGACTAATAAAATTAAATACCACACCCCTAGTGACGAGCCACCAAAAGTTTTGTCTCGGAGACTTTTTTTCACAGTGTATTAATATGAGAAATGGCTGGCATCAGTTTAATTCAACACTTTGCATCATTTTGCACTTAGGCAAAAAAACTTGGCAGTTTTATGCACGGTAAATGTGCAAATTTGTAAATTATTGGGAAGTTTTTCTGGACGGTTAAAGGCTGCTTATAATTTGAGAGACTTCCAAATGCTTCTCATTGCCAAAAAGTACTAATACCACTTATTGAACTGCGTGACAGGGGGTGATTGTAAAGTAACCTCTTGTGCTGCCACTTGGCACTGCACTATAACTGTGAATTGTCCAAATTCTAGAGCCTTTTTTTCCCAGGAATCAAAGCAAAAAATGAAGACTCGTTGAAGGTAGGCAGATATCTACATCTTTAAATCAGTTATCTGATAAAGGGAAATAAAGTTGCCAGCCCATAGGAGTAAAATTGGAAGTTAAACATTCAAGACACTTTCCAAAACTCAACATACAAAACTAATTAATCTGTAAATTTATACCCCTTTATAGAATGGTAATTCTAACAATTATACGAGTCAAGCCAGGGCCATTTTGAGACTTAATCATTTTCAATTTCCAGTATAACTAACTGCAAACGACTTTCTATTTTTTCAAAATGCAATACGTCCCTCCACTGGTTTATCTACAAATGTGTTACCCAATGTCTAAATTTCAATTTTTAGTGTGGCTTAAAAGACAACATTCCAACAACCAAAAAAGGATTCCTTTCCAAATGCCCTGTTTACATGTACATGTATATTAACACACCATCCTATGATACATATTACACAGCTAATAGTTAGGCAATTAAATTACATGTTATACAATTTATAATAATTTCAGATATATAGTATATGCTATTAAAGTGTTAAAATTAGTGTTCCTATCTGTGTCTCCCAAACTGCAAACAATTAGAAACATCTGTTATTGTGGCTTGCCAAAACAGGACGAGGTTTAGTTAAAAGGCTTATACAACCGTAGACACTGTGACTTCAGATTGACCCGAGCACATTGAAACTTGACCAAATGACTTCAGATATGACAAGGGGCCAATTTAATGGCGTTAACTCAAAGAGGAGGTTGATTGCTGAGAGAAATCTGTGTCATTTGTACTAAATATGTAGATTAAGGTACATTGCAATGAAATGGGCAATTATTTCTGCCATGAAAATAATTACTTTTGAGAGCTGTTTCTATCATTTCCCGTCTAGTCCGCTGTGCCATTTGACTATAAAAAAGTCATCGCTGCAGGCAGCCAACAAATCTGACGTCATAAGACGGCCTCCCCTTTTGTGTCTAGCACTAGACACAAAAGGGGACTTTTTCTTAAATGTCAGATTTGTTTGCTGCCCGCAGGGGTGGCTTTTAGACAAATGGCAGATTTAAGTAAAATTTGCATAAATCGAGACCCATCAGTAGGTGCATCCATGCACATGCAAGCACTGGGACTTGGCCCTGAAATACTAAGGTCAGATTTTTTTCTGCTTTAGTGAGCACAACTTTTTCACCAACCATTGTGCAGCGCCATGAAATTGGCCTCAGAGTGATGAGACTTTACCAGAGTCTCCTTAAACTTGACCTGAATGACTTGAGAGGGTTGTCGGTCACTTCGCCCAAAAACCACATCGCCCTCAACCACTTCGCCCTCAACCACTTCGCCCAAACGCCACTTCGCCCAATCACCCCTTCGCCCAAACGCCACTTCGCCCAAAAACCACTTCGCCCAATTACTACTTCGCCCAAAAACCACTTCGCCCCAAAACCACTTCGCCCAATTTTTAAGCACCCAAGATTTTGTTCCCAATGTGTTTGTTTTTGTTTTCTATTTCGTTTTGATGGTGCATTCAAAACTTTATTTGCTTTGTGACATCCTTTTTGTGACCATGCTTTTCTTTTCTTATTAGTTTATAGGCAATTGACCTGTCGCCGTTTACGAGTTAACCACGCCCCTTAGACAACCCTATGGGATTTTTGTGTGGTAATTTTTGTTTGTCTCAGATTTTGCGCGTTCCACGTGGAATTTTAATTGATGTGATTGGACAATAATTCATAAGCTGCGTTGACGCGATTCCACCGCGATAGGTCAATTATTTTTATCAAGTGGTCATTCAAATTATTACGATTTTATGACTTCTGACTAGCGCCCACCCAAACAAAGATACTGACAATTTGGGAGACCGCCAACATAGGGCAAGATAGCTCATTAGTTGGTAGTATCATGGAGGTGGTAGTATAGAGCGCTGGTACGGTATTCCGGAGGTTTTTATACAAAATTTGTAAAATTTATAACGTAATTTTTTACAAACATTTATATTCTAACATCTTAACTGATATGAGGGATGATGTACAATTTATGTAACAAACTAATGAAATGAAAAAAGGGCATACGGATCGGGCATGGGCGAAGTGGTTTTTGGGCGAAGTGGTTTTTGGGCGAAGTGGATTTTGGGCGAAGTGGTTTTTGGGCGAAGTGGCATTTGGGCGAAGTGGCGTTTGGGCGAAGGGGTAATTGGGTGAAGTGGCGTTTGGGCGAAGTGGCGTTTGGGCGAAGTGGCGTTTGGGCGAAGTGGTTGAGGGCGAAGTGGTTGAGGGCGATGTGGTTTTTGGGCGAAGTGACTGTAAAGCCTTGAGAGCCTCGACCAAAATGACCAGACTCATTTGAGACTTGACCACGTTCACTTCAGACAAGACCAGCAGACCAGCGGTCAAGCACAAAAAAGTCTTGATTAGTAAAAATAGGTTACCAGCCAAAACTCCACGTGACTTTCTTGCTAAGCAAACAACAGCCGACTACCAGTCACAAGCAACAAAATTTAGTTGGTAAGCCCGTTTTTGCCAATTCTTTTCGTGCTAAACAATTTTTCGTGCTAATCTTTTTTTCGTGCTTAGCAGTTCTGAATTGAGAACTTGACCAGAGTGACTTGAAACCTGCTAAGGACTTAATCACTTGAGACTGGAATCGGAGTGACTTGAGATCTGACCTTGAAACAAAAAAAAGTGACCACATCAGCAACTTCAGATTTTACATTTTACATATGACTTGGTTACAACTATAATACAATTTCGACCTTCTCTCAATTTGCCTAAATATACATCGCACAAACACTACAGAGATTTCAAAAAATATCTTGGGTAGTTTACGGACATTTTCTATCAAAAATTAGAATTCAGGAGGTAACAGTACCCTGATAAAGCAGTGTATTTGATCACAAAAAAAGAAAGAAAAAAGTTTACTTGAAATGGGGTTTTCGTTCAAAATCTGGCCCCCTCAGACGTTTAATCACGCATGAAGGTACTTATAACCTTCCTCCATGTATAAACCAAGCTTAATTACCATGCAAGACACAGTGGTGTTTCATCAGCCATAATATGCTACGCAATGATTTATGAGTTTGACCAGTAATCCATGACCTACATCAATTATGCATTGCTCAGCCAAGGCCATGCAACTTTATATGATAACTTGCTGCATGTGGTGACTCTGACAGGCATAAGCAGGGAGGAAATCTGGTCATTCCAGGTGCATGCATACAATGCAACTCAAATGCCAATTGCTTTTTGCCGTATTTCCTGTTCGAAACGTCCAGACCTTATCTCACCATCGGCTCTTTTCCGAGCCAACACTTCCTCACAAAAGAGACATCTTTCATTGCTGTACCCACAACCTACTTTCCAGCTTACAACTCCACCATGCAAAGCACCAAACGTTGTTATTATCGAGCCACTTATTGTAGCGAATGCTTAAAACATAGTCCTATGCACTCCAAATTAACTGACCTATCACAGTTTGCGACTTATCCATGCCCGTCAGGCAGCCCTATGGAATTTGTGCGATAATTATTGTTCACCTCAGATTCTGCGCATTCCGCGTCAAATTATAACAAACGTGATTGGACAACATTTGACAAACTGCATTCACAAGTACGATGCAAACCTGTTCGCTGTGACCACTTGCGTATTGCCGCCATAAGCCACTTTTCATTTGCCATTACAAGTGGAGTAATCCCACTTGCAAAATATCAGTTTCTATCAGTCCTAAAATAAAATATTTGAAGCATAAATTTTTGTTTGATGCATCGTTTTTCCTCGACAAATCACAACCATTCAACCTCTCTTCGGAATTGCTGTCTCAAGACTCAATGACAATCATCTTTGAAGATAATACATTTCTGGTTTATGTTTATATGGATGGTGACTGGCCAATTTTGTGCACAAATGAAAGCAAAATGCTGACTAACGTGACTAAATTAAAACATTTTAAAAATAATTTTAAAGTAAAAAAAAAGACAAATGAAGACACCCTGTTTTGGTCCGTTACTTCTGAACCTGAAACATGATTAGCCTGATGTTGATAGTTTTTGACGAGAGAAGCTTGTTGCCGTCGGCCTTGTTGACCAATGGCATCAGTTGGTGCGGGCTCTCGGTCTTGTCCCCAGTAAACTCAAACCGATAGACCTCGGGCTGCACCTTGACGTCAGTGAAGGGCCCACCGAGTAGCATGAAGTGGAACGCGATGGGGTTGTTGATCCGACTCTTCAGTACCAACTGGTAGGTCAGGTGGCGGTCCGTGGTATGCAGGGGGTTGCGTTCGCTGTCGTTGATGCGCGCCTTGATCACCCACTGCTGGTTGAGGGCGGTGAATCGGCTGGTCTCGTAATACAGCTTGGTGATGAAGTCGTCAGTGCGGTATGGGCGCAGTTGAAGATCTAAATTTGAAGAAAAAAACATCACAGGAGTTGCTCAGGGTATGTTATGCAGTGGTGGACTTGGACCCCACTCAAATATTAATTGACACATTGCCTTGGAGACGTCCGATGTTAAATTGCTATGGCTGGAAAAATCATAAAAAGCAGAACAATGTACACGTCTATCCCTTAAAAATGCATCATTTGTTTGTTTGTAGAAAGCTGGACCACAGGAAACTGGATACAGTATTCATAGTTCCCTCAATGATTTTCAGCCAAATGGTGCATTTATTTGTAAATTATTATACTCTACTTTATCAGCACCAAGAAACCACGACAGACAATTAGAAGAGAGATTTTTTGTTTTGCCTTTTCCCGATGTTGTGTAGGAAGCACTGTACATGTTTGCTCAGTGCTTTCCGAGAGCCTGTGTGGGGCAAAAAATCACAGGCTTCCACGGGTGGGACTCGAACCCATGAACCTCCTGCCCACCAGTGCCGATATCTTAACCACTCGACCACTGAGCTTGCCGGGATTAAGACGAAAGGTTAAAGACGTCTGCACTAGTAAGC
The DNA here is from genome assembly GCA_037893225.1 of Hippasteria phrygiana. Lineage (NCBI taxonomy): Eukaryota > Metazoa > Echinodermata > Asteroidea > Valvatida > Goniasteridae > Hippasteria > Hippasteria phrygiana. The sequence goes on from JAZGUH010000178.1 coordinate 636,114, forward strand.
AGAAGGTCATGATGGGTGCGAGTCCTGCCCAAGTGAGGCTGTGAATTTTTTCCCAGCCTCTTGGAAAGCACCGAGTATACAATGCTTCATACACTACATCAGGACAAGCCAATCTAATTCTCCCTTCTCATTTACATCATCTTCGACACAAATTCCATCTTCTAACCATGACAGAAGTTTGTTTAGAACTAGTTGTCATGCCAGTGGACCAACCCTTTGAGTGCTGCCCCTTGATGCATTGGCCTGACAAAAATTCCAACAAACGTCTTACAAAAGTCTGACAAAGTCCGATAAAAGGCATAGATGTATGGCACACATGTCTGTGATTGGTCAATACATCATTAGGCAGAGGTCAATGGATAAGACTTACCGATGTCACACTTCCCTACTCTATTGGTTGAAGATGTCTCGTAACCTTTGCGTGAGTTTCAAGCTTACCAGTGAATGCCAACTTCTCAAATGACAACAGGTTGATGATGTTCTGGTATTTCCTGATATCCGACTGGAAGGACTGGTTGGAGCCCGCCACGAAACCCAAGATCATATCTCCGTTCTTCGCATGGTATTCACAGTCCTTCTCATGCTCCGCACCTTTGCAGTTTGGCCCCTTCCATGGACAGCCGATGGGCGAGTACGCACACTGGGAAACTCTGAGATATTTGTCAGGGGGTTGTCATAGTGAAGGAATGGAAATATAGGTACAACAATTATGTAAGGTCAAAACGGTTGCAACACTCCTTTGTGGTGTTTGATTTGAAGCATTATTTGTGTCAGTCTGGGCTTGACTTCACTCCTGTGGCAGTTCTGCACTGTGTGTGAGTCTAGATCATAGAGAGCAATGTTTGTCTGAACCCCAGGACTCAAATTGATCAATTCTCCAACGTTTTCGGTATTCTCATTTTAATTACATATAATGTGCTTAATCTTCTTGACAATTACCAGTTCTTTTCCTTTTTGGTACATTTTCTGTGGTAGAATTTTTTTGTCAACACGTTCTTTGATTTTTTCTGGACCGAAACAAAGCAGTGATCCACAATTGCTCATCGGAATAACAATTTTTTCAATTTGAGTCCCAAGTTTCTTTGTGCGTAAATTTGTGATTAATCATTTTTTTTAGCACACTCCGGCATCAACGCTCACGTCATTTATCGGCAATGGCTGATTATTTAGAACTGGGAAGATTACATCACACAAAGGAAATCCATGGAAAATCAAAGAAATTTTAATGATTAAAATTAACAAATTTCTTTAAAATATTCAATCTTCAAAGCCCAGCTAAACTCTGTTGATTTGGAATACTGAATGTGGACAATAAATACATGGAATGTATGTACAAAGAACTCTGCATTTTTATAGTTGGTAGGAAACCAAATTCTTCATGCGTAATCGTTTCAGCCCCCCCCCCCCCCCCCAAAAAAAGCACTTTAGCTTCATAAAAGAAACTGGACATATCCACTCTTTTCATTCAGTGACACACACCGCAAAAAGTCAACAGGATTTCATATAACCTTTGTAAATTTTCTGCTGTCAAAATGACCCTCAATTTGCTAACTGAGAAATAGGCCATGCTCGGCTCCCCAAGGGGAAATTTTTATTGATCGGGAAGTTCAAATGGCCATGATCCTGTAACTCCATGGAATTCACAAGGTCTGCAGTGAAAAAGTGACACAAACAGCACTTGGGGAGAAAATCTCCCCAAAACACTCTTCTTTCACTTTTAAATTTTCCACTTCAACAAATGAAGCAATGAGTCGAGTTTAAACAAAGTTGAACTGGGCTTCTGTCTGATTTCAGTCATTTTTTTCTTTCTGTTGAGCGGTGAATTTCTTCCAGACAAAATTTAGCAGCGTGATTTCAACTTTGCATCTCTGACGGTAACTGTGCGAAAGTCCAAAATGGCTGGGTCGTCTGCAGTGTGCATGTATCAGCGGGTTTCCACGGCTTGCTGTTGTTAAAAATAGCAGGCATTGTCAAATTAATGCGACTGGTATATTGTACCTTGTGAATATGCCTCAGTACTCAACAAAAAATCCTCCGTTTCCGAATGCACGTCAAAAACTGAAAACAAGGTTGAAATTTGGTGCTTTAAATTACGTAACGAGAACGGAACCTGGAGTAACAATTTGAATGTATCTCAATTTTCTTTTAGACTTAAAAAAAACTCAACAAAAACAAAAAGTGTTGCAGATGGTTATATGTATATTCTTAATTTTGATGGCAGTTTTAGAGTTCATCTCTTCATGATGAGATGTCAGTTTAAAACCGTTGTGATCACCTTCGTCCTGAACGGGGATGCATACTTCCAATTCATGGTTCTTTGACCAATCACAGCTGGCTCTGACGTGGCTCAACTTTTACTTCGCAACCAACGAGATTATCTGTACGACATGGCAGCTGACAACGTGGTCCCTTTTTTCATCGTTCTTGATTCTCTAAAGCATTCATGCCAATGCACAGGATTCAACGAACAATGAAAATAGACAGTGATGTCCGGTGCCAAAAATAATCTCAAAGCTCCCAACATGGAATGAAAAGCCTGAAAGACCGTTTTTCATACGGGCCAGGAAATGGTTGGTCCAATGAACCATTCTTTTAGAACTTGCACGTCTTCATTCAGCACGGCAATAGCCATGGGTTCTTTTTAATCAAAACTCTTGGTGAATAAATTTCATTTTGCATCAACATTGATGTACAATTATTATACCATAGAGACCATTCTTTATAGGATACCAAACAGCGCTTTTTAAAGGTTTTTTCCAGCACTGCCAATGTCACTTTTAAACTCATTATGCAAAAAAAAAAAATGTTTAATGCCAATTTCCTTTTTTTTTTTTACACGAACAGTACCGAGACATGAAGGCACAATATGTCAGTCTCCAGCCTGACCACAATCCAGTGGTAAAGCATTACACAGTCTAAAACACACATCCAGGCTACATGTACGTGCATAACTGCACTGTGTAAATAATTAATGTTCATTGTGTCTTACAGATATTCTTAGGCCCTGCATAATTCCTTGTTTCATTGCTTATGTAGTGGGAAACCTTCCCCCCCCCCCCAAAAAAAAAGAATTTCAGATTTGTTTTTGACAAAGAAATTTATGGCTTTTGAATTAATTTTGGAATTTTTTTATTTCCAAGGTGCAAATTTATAGCCGCGTTTCCAAATAAAAAACAAAACAGACATATCTGTACCCAAAAGGATGTGGTCCTTTAAACAAAAATTTGAATTATGCATATACTTGAAGTTAAAGCTGTATGTCCGCACTCCGACTGAATTTTTTTTATTAAATGGATTATGGAACAAAACTATTTTTGAAGGAAAAGCACTGTGCACTCCATTTTGTATTCTTGAAAGATATTTTTATCATGTACTGATATAAATTAATACTGCAGGAATCAGGAGCATCCTGCTTCTCATTCCAAATCTGAAACCTTTTAAATCTGTTACTTATCATCCATCATCCCCACTTGGTGTTTTTTTTTTTTAATGTTTCATTGACAATCTCCCAGTGTTGACTTGTGAGTCATTTTTTCTCAAGTAAAGTCAAGTCGCAAGTCAAATTTTCCCAAGTCAAGTCCCAAGTCTCAATTAGTCATTAAAATTCCAATGACAAACGACCCTGCATAGGCTGGCATGCATGTCCTGTACAAAATCAATCTGGCATGCCGTCTTGATTCTCCATGCAGTCAGCCAGCGCTGCAGCCCCGCTGCAGGTTCTGCATTTTTTAGAACTGATGTATATCATTTGTACAGCATGTTTATATTTGGGTTTTTTTTTTATTTCTGAAGCGCAAATTTATAGCCACATTTCCAATATTAAAAAACCCAGACATATCTATATCAATAAGAAAACATGTGGTCCTCCAATTTTGTTTGGCATTATCTGTATACTTGTGCGTACGCCCAAAAGTTTGTGTTTATTTTAACAAAAGTGTTAATGTCAGCAAGTCAAAATAATTCAAGTCAAGGCGAGTCACAAGTCATGTTCTTTCAAGTCGAGTAAAGTCTCAAGTGAAAAAAAAAAGAAAAATCGCGACTCGAGTCCAACTCGATTCCGAGTCAGCAAGTCAAGTCGACAAGACTGCAATGTCCTAAAACTTGTCTAATATGCTAACAAATTAGCGACTCAATTGTAAAATATATTTTTCAAGATGATACATCCATAAAGCACAGACATATCAGCTTTAACATTCAATGATATCCTGCAAAGCATGTTGGAATGTAAATGTCTACCGTTTCCTACCAGTACCAGACCTTCGCAAAAAAAATATTTCAGAAATTCATTTCATGCGTAAGTTCATTCTGACAATTAGTTGTTGCTTTCAATATCCAATACAATGAATGCTTTCATTTCCACTTAATTTTATGTACAGATAAGAATTCATACACGTATCCGCATTGGCATATACTGCATTTCCCAGAGGCTACATATACCATTGTCACATTGCGAAAGTGAATTTTTTATGTCATCATGATTCAATTCGAAACTGATGTGCATCAGTTGATTTCATTTTCAATGCAAGTTAATTATTGTCCAAAAGATTGTTTAATTTACAAATCTTTTTTTAATTCATACCTCATACATTCATAATAAACTCATAATTTGAAGGATGAATAGAAATTCTAGTGAAATATTTTTTTTTTTTCATAAGTGTATATACATGTATAAAAGTAACTGTGGAAAAAATTGCAAATATGTTGCCAAAAGTGCCATATTTTCCTTGTTTTTTTTAGTCTGCTGGATATGGCAGGAAAGAGTGATTATAAACCTTCAATGTCATGGGCTCATGCAGCTCGAGCCACCAGACATATTAGAAGGAAGACGGCCTGGTTTCCATCAGAAACTAAAGGGGAATTCTTGACAATAAGGCATCCCATATGAAAGCTATGTCAACATCTGAAATTCACCATTTAATTTTTTTGGTATGATTGATTTTCTAATGAACATGATGTCAATTTCTTATCATATTTTGCTTGAATTCTATTGCAATAGATGTGGATTTCAATATTGTTGCATATATCATTTTTTTAAAGGAAGCACACAAATTCTAAAAGGATATAATTTTTTGATGTACTTTTTGAAGTTTTGCGCAATTTTCTACTTCGTTGATGATTTCTTTAAAAATGATTGTATTCTTTGTAACCATTGTGTGTCTGTGAACTGTAGAAATGCCCCCCAAAGGACTGTGGACAGTCTGGGATAGGACTTACCAATCCTGTAAGGTTCTACTCACCGTACCCACCGGCTTTATTTCTCCATCAAAACAGCAACAAGCTGAAAGCTTTATACCCCTGTGTGGAGGTCAAGCAAAGTTGGGTGAGCAAGAATGGCACAAGTACATAGATTAGGCCTAGCACCTACGCCCTACAACCAACCCTACACGGCCCTAGCCTAGCCTAGGGGACGGACGAAGGGGGGTGTGCCCTACGATAGACCTACACCCGACACTGCTGACAGTGTGCATGCGGTATGGGTGAGTACCGCAGGCACGGTGAGCAGGGTAAGGTTGTACCTTTGCGGACATTCAGAGCGTTGGTGATGCTCCAGCACGATCCGCGGCAGCTTACAGGCGCAGTGCTGACACAGCGAGGGCAGCTCGCTCACAGCCTTCTCCACGGCCAGGTTGCGGCTGCACAGCGACTTGCTGATCTCGCAGCGGCAGTTTGGGCACGTTGACTGTTCATCTTTCAGCCGGGCGTCGGCAAGGACGTGAGTGAAGCAGCCTGCACACATCAGGTGTCCATTTATGCACTGCAGAAAAGAGAAGAAGAAACAAGAACAAACTTCAATTCAAACAATTCCAAACCTTACACTTTTTAGGTAACATTATTGATGCGTCGTGTGGCACGTCGTGCGGCACGTCGTCAAAGGTGGTTTTTCTCTAACACTTTGTCTGGTTAATAGTTTTACCACAAATTGACAGAAAGTGAAATTCTGGTGAGTATAGAATATCTCTGTCCATAAATCTTCAGTTCACCGACCCGTTTCAAAGTTACGAGGAAAATGTTATTTCGACACGATCTATTGTTAGTGTGTGGTGAACCCTTTTAACATTTGCCAAAAAGTAAGAAAAGATTTTTCTTCAAACAATCCACAAGATTTGTCTGACAAACCTAAAAGTTGGGTATGCGAATACAGAGATAGTAATGATTAATCACAATTTGTCAACTTCAAAACAATAGTATGGGCTTTAGTGAACCTTGTTCAAGTGCACTGTGTTAGATGACCCTCGATCATCCAAATTGTGTGCCTGATTTCCGACATCACTTTTTTTTCACAGAAAGAGGTATTTTTAGTGGGCAGGTTAAGCCCCATGATTTTTTCCAGTCCTAATTTTCGATAAATTACTAAAACCAAAAAAATCTGAATTTTCTTTTTAAAGTATTCTATTTGTTTCAGAACCATGATTTCCACTGTAATACTATATTGATTCTGTGAACCAGCAGCGTATCCAGCTTTTTGTGCCAGGGAAGGCAAACTACATCTGAACCATCTAAACCAGCTTAAAAACACCAAGTTGACACCCCCCCCCCCCCCCCCCCCCCCAGATACACCAACCACTGCTGTGAAAGTTAAAAGATGGCCCTAGCTGTTTTTGTTTTTTGCTCAATTTGGTTTACTAATACTGATTAACCGTTTGTTGTTTCTTTGTTCAAAATTAATGATCCATAGCTTGTCTGCTTGTCGCAGTGGCACAGGTCGAACAAGCAGCCAACACCTCATTCACAGAAGACCTATTTATACAGCAATCACTAGTATAATGGGCTCTGTTAATGACGCATTCGCTCCATGATTTTCCATGATTTAAATTTTCAGAGTGGGGGTTCAGGAATTATTTGAGTGCATAGTACATGTAATTTGGGCTTTTGTCTATACAAATTGAATGGTTTTTCTCTAAAGAGGATGTTGATTGTTGAGAGAAATATGTGTCGTTTTCTACTTTTATGTACATGTAGGTCAAGGCATATGTCGGTTGTCGCAGTTAACTAACTCCCTAGGGCGTGTGAAAAATATTGAAATTGGAAGATTTGGGACTGTTAGGATTAATAAGGTTTTTGTTTGCTGTCCGCAGTGACCACTTTTACATGCAAACCCTTTCCCTTTTAAAGCACTCTATTAAAGTAAAAGACTGCTTGAAAATTTAGAGTGAATAAGCCAGTTCGGTATTTCAAATGCGAATGACCCACGTGACCTAATGCACGCGTGTGAACGCAAAAGGTGGTTGCACAACACGCACGTGCTAAATTCAATCAGAATGGGCATTCGCGTAAAATGGCGTGACATTACATCAGCAATTTTATCCCAAATATCCTTTGACCTTTGAGATACAGAACTGGCTTATTATACAATTAAATGCTTTACAGTCACTTCAATATTTTACACTTGGCCACAATGAAAAAATGCACAACTGAAAATTCATCCACCCCCTGAGAATAATTAGTAAACTCTAAAATGGTTTTCGTCTGCAGCTTTTATTACCATGCTCTGTTGTTTCCTCAAATATTTTCAAAGAGAATGGCAAAAACCTTGTTTACATTACATGATAATTAGCATGCACACAAATATACACCTTGGCATTTATACTACAGATTTGTTTGTATTCATACACATCACTCTATAGCCAAATACTATGATAATTTATGCTGGTCATAAGAAAATCAAATATTGGGCTAAGCAGTAGTTAGAGTTTGTGCAGATGGCACTGGGTCATGGTCAGTGCCTTTATGCATATTATTCACAAACAAGAACACTGTTGGCAGATTGCCATATGACACACACTACTCGTACAATAAGTGTACGCATGATTATTTTTTATCTGTTCGATCAGCATTTATTGTTCTTTCAATTTTGAATTAGGAGTGGGGGGATGATACTCCTGGTGTCTAGAGTACATTATATTGTATATTAATCTTTGCGTGTAGCACATGATACAAACAATATACACATATTTTAGGCCAACAAAAAAAGTTCTGCTTCCGGTTACCCTACATACCCTATTTTAATGGCCCTGACCCTAATTTTTTTTCAAAAAAAAAATAGGTAAAACAAACCACAAAAAACAGTGTAGCAAGTGTTTTTTGGTTAAAAAATAATTGACAGTGGCTATTTTTACGGCAGCCATAACGCGACTTGCAGTGGCTATTTTTACGGCATCAGTAACGCGACTTGCAAATGCTATTGTTACGGCATGGTAAAAACACAATGCAAACGTATATCAGATTTACAACTGCCCATCCTGCCAGAGTGCGAGGTAACTCGATTGGTACGGCGTTGGTTTTGATAGCTGGGGACCCCGGATCAAATCCATGCTGCGCTGTAAGATTTAAAACAAATTTAAATTCAAAAAGATTTCTTAAGTTTTAGGTTTTTAATCAAATGGTTATTTTTATTTAAGTAGATTTAATTTTCTTCCCGTTGATTTCAGTGGTTTTGGAGAATTTCTTTTTAAAGGGAAATAAAGTCCGAGAACCATTTGGTTGATAGTCTGGTTCCAACAGTAAACATCGTGACGTTGAATACCATATTACGTCAGGGAACTAAGCAGTTCCATAACGGCTGCCGTAACAATAGGCACTGCGAAAATCATTTTTTCCCCATAATTTATTAGTCGGAAGAAATGCATTAATTTGATGTTTCGAGTCAGAGCACAGACACATGGCAGAGTTTCTATAAGATTTTCTTCAACTTATTCTACTGCAGGTCACGCCCCTTTCTGCTCTAACCAAGCTATGCGCCTTTTATGCTACATCAATAGTAGTTTACAGAGGAATGCCAAATATTTTGTTACCCTGGTACATGTAGGTGTGTGGCTATATGCGTGATGGGACTCAAGTGCAAAGAATTTGCTGGCGGTTTGCAGTCTGTGCCCGGCCCTGCTTTAAGTCATCCAAGCAGAACCTTGGGCGAGCCCAATCTTGTTTCCCTTTTTCTACAATCATCACCCAAAAATCCATAATCGAACAATCCTGGCATAACCGATTTTGGTGACTAATCATCAGAAATAGTTTACTTTAATAATTTACCCCCATGGAGCTATATTAAATAACTAGAGTGCTATGTAGTGAAGCCTGCTGGATGCATCCATGTTTGTAAACAAACCTATGGGAAAACTCAAAATTTTGTACGGCTATTTTCATATATTTATGTGTTTATACTGATTTTCATGCGTTAATCCTAACCCCCTAGGCAGGGGTCGAATTTCAGGTAAAAATCTACAAGACAGCTGGGCTAGTACTTAGTAGCACAAATATTTTACTAGACCAGAAGATATTTCACAAGACCAATGGTAAAAATAACGTCGCTTCCCAGGTTGTATCGTAAAATTGGGTGTGATCCCTGGCTATATACGGCATTCTGGGATTATGACTTCTGACTAGCACCCACCCGAACAAAGATACTGACAATTTGGGAGACCGCCAACATAGGGCAAGATAGCTCAGTTGGTAGAGCGCCGGTACGGTAACCCGGAGGTCACAGGTTCAAATCCCGCTCTTTCCAGTTTCTTTGTTCACTTTGAAAATGTAAAAATAAGAACACAGTGTTTTGAATGAGTGTGCTGTTTCAATTTTTTCCCCTTTGCCGACCCTGTGGGGGGGAGGGGTTAATAGAAATGCTGTTTTGATTGAAACTCCCTGCCTCAAAACTAAAAATGGCCATTCCAGAAATTATGGGGCCTTTTTATCAGTTCACCAGATTTAGAAAAAAAATGGACTTGCAAGACCACCGGACTAGTTCAGTCAAGAGTTCACTAGACCAACGCTCAAATCACTGGACTCGGTCCAGCGGTCCAGTGGATATTTCGATCCCTGCTCGGGTGCATGCAAACTCATATTAAAATTGGAGGATTGGGACTGTTAGTTAACCGTCTGTGGACGCAAAAAAAGTGCCACGCTATTGGCCGCCGTTTTTGCAGTTTCAATCCATTGTTGGATTATTGTTTATGATACGCTTGACTGCACAAACACATTGTAGCGGTTCGATTTGGCTGCCAGAACCGCCACGACACCCCCGACGTCTCCCGTAAAATACCGTGCCCAAGGGGTTAAAGAACACAACATTGTTGATCCCAACGATGGGCTTGGCTAACCTAGATAAACACGCCAATTTCATGCACGTTCTTAACTTAAGTCTGCAAACAAAACAACGCTTTTTCAATTTAAAGTTCTGGATTTTTACAGATGCGTGCAAAAGTCGCATGCAGAACGGCTGAGCAATGATGTTTTCAGATAAGTGAATTGTTCTTCAGTTACACCCTAAAAACCCTCCAATCATTGCCACGCCCCGGGCGGCTTTAAAACATCTGTGTGATGGAATGAGGAGTTAGCACTGTAGTAATTTAATATAGCTCTATGAATACCCCCATCCCACCAAAAATGGTACGGGGGAGGGGGGAGGGGGCAGTTTATAGGCACATTAACCCATTGTGTCCGACTGTTATTGACAGGGTGCTGGTATGCCAAGATCGGGGCTGTACAAACAAGTGTAAACACAAACAATAGGCACCACACTGAACAGTGGTCCAATTCATCGCACTTGGAGCCCCTCTTTCGTGTGGATGAAAGCTTTGTTTGAAAAAGCTCCATGTATTCATTATACACTCCCATTCAAGAACAATAGTTGAAACATGAATAGATTGAGTACACGCAGGAATGTGCCAGCAGACACCAACCGGCCAGGTGGTCTTTTTCAAACCATGGCTATGGCAGTTGTCTGTAGTCAAGCATCCATTATTTAGTGGATGCACAAGAAATATCAATAGATTCTGACGATTGTGTAGTGTAGGGCCCGGTTCCCTATAAGGGAACACAAAATCCACTTTTAGGTTATTGGAATTGACAAACTAGTTAGCGACATTACAAACCAAGCCGTAGATAAAGGGCAGGGTTTTAGTTTTTGAGGGAAATTTTCAGGTAAAGCGACAATGAAGACGACAAAACACAACGTGAAAATAAAGATGCTGATCACCGCGACGCACAGTAAACACGCAAAACCGCGTTGATTTGCATGGCAACTGCTGTAAAGCATGTAAGAAAATTGCATTTTCTACCGCAAAAAAACTGTTCAAAATTCCCCAAAATGACGTCCATAGAATTAAGAGAAGTCTTCTTTAGGTTTAAAAATTCATTTTGGAATGAGAAAAAATACCCTTGACTCTAATTTGATAAAAACTAAAGAGGGGCCCTACACTACACAATCGCCTAGATTCTTCAGAACCTAACATGTCATCACTCTCATAGATCAATTCATTGTCTGCATTTACTTTAGGGACTGTTGACAAATCCTGAAAATATATTGGGGGTGGGGGTGGAATTAAAGGACTGCCAAGCCCGTGGCAGTTCTGATCAATTATTCATGAGCCTGATATTATCATGCAGATAATATCAGCACAGTGCCAGCTGGTCACGGGTCTACATGAAGGAAGGTTGAACTATGGTTGGACTCGGGCCAAGTCAATGATGAAACACTCACACAGCACAGCGAATTCCGACAACAATACAAGTACAAAGAACCTCAAACAAAATCCCAAACATTAGACAGAAAAGCCACACCATGAAAGCTTTTATCCACATTAATAAACAAAGCTGTACTTGTATTTTGTAATCTGCTTCTCAAATCTTCATACTCCAGGGCCATATGCCCGAGCCACACAATTGACCTGGCACAGGATTTTCCCCTCACCTGATAAACTAAATTGACGGGCAGGTCAAGACATACTGAGCAGCAAAGGATATCGTTCAGCCTCTGCTCCAAGTCCTCTTCCTGTGGTAGTTCCTCAGTCTCCACCACCTCGCTCTTGGATTTTTTCAGCGGAGGTTCCGAGCAATCTAACGCTTCTTGGCTTGAAACGCCAGGAATTTCGACCAGATTTGCGGCCCCTGGAACGGACACTTCTGGCTCAGCCATTGTTGATGTTTTGGAGATTCTGAACGATCGACCTTTTAGCTTGCGCAATGCATTATGATCAGCTGCGCTGAACAACAGTCGCTGCACGTTCTCGCCTTGTTGTCAACATACATGACGTCATCCTTGACCAATCAGATTGCCGCTCCACATCAATGATTGACAGGTACATTTTGTAGACCAATCAGAGCTTGGCTGGAATAGTTATTGAATATTCAATAGGCGGTTCTATTTTAATGAGCAAAGGGGTGACTGCATTTATATAATAAAAACATTATCTTTTATCGGGTGCCATGCACTGAACTTTCACAATACACAACTGCATTCTCCAACATCACACATTTAATAATCAAAATAGTACTGTTCATTGACCTTTTCCCAAGAGTTACACATTCCCACCGGCAGATGGCCAAAAGGACCACCGGTAAAATGTAAAGATCTTGGCATTTGGCCACGTTGACATCACATGACGTGAACGCAGGCGATGCAAATTGCCACCAGTTTAAAGCCCATCCCCATTTTTTGGAAAAGGTGTGTCAGAAAGGAAAGAAGTGAAGGTGTGGCATACAATGCCAATTACATTTGATGGTTCAAAACTTGGTTGAAATTGCATCAATGGCAAAAAAAGTTGAATTCCAACCAAAAATTAGGCCAAGACCTTTTGTGCTTGGGGCTGAATGGTTTGAGCATGGTTTAAGTTTAACATTGAAGCACACATTGCCCTGAAATTCCCCAAATTTAATCTCTTTGGTTAGTTACTTAATCTATTTCCAAGGTCTGGGTATAAAAATTATGCCGTAATGTGTAATATTTATGGGAAAATGAGGGAAAAAACAAGCATCGAGACCCGGACATTCAGTTCACACTGGCACTGCACGCGTAGAGCAGCCCATATGACAACGGGATTAAAATACTAAAATTACCATTCTTTGAGAATTTATTTACCTGGACTTTCTATCCAGAAAATTTATTAAGTTACGTAGTAATGACGTTAACAAGGAATGCATTAACAACTTAAAATTGAAATCTTACCACAATTTCTGAATTCAATGACAGGAATTTACAGTCTTTATTTCATTCACTTTCATAGTGGACCAAGTTCAACATAAATGCAAGAAAAAAAATTGTGAATTTTTAATTCCACCACCGATAACAGAAATTTTCTAAATTAATTTGAAAATAAAGAAAAACCAATATTAAGAAAGTTGAAGGTAATCCCATACATGAATTGATATTTCAGCAGTAAACTACAATTCCAATTCATCCACTCTGACATGAAAGTAAATCGTTCAAAGAAGCAAGAAAAATTTGAAACACCACACTTGTGGTTACAGCCAGATCAATGAAGTTTGCACCCTAAACGATATGTATTTACAAGAGAATTCTTTACCAGTTTTGTACAAGATAAAACGTTGGTTTCATTGCATATCATGTCAAGTCACAGACGGCCATCTTAACCAATTTCCTATATACGTTGGCCTAAGTAACAACTGTGTACAATGTATTCAGTTGTCACATCAAATGAACCAGAAATATCAGTCAAGTTGGTCCGCTACATGATTCTTGAAGATTTAAGCTAAACACCAGTTTACACCAACGTTTGGCAATACTAATAGCAGAGCACACCTTAGAAAATACATGTTGTACATCAGCACACTCCAGTGGCAATTCACACCAGCACTCCCATTTCTCTACAGCTCCAGCATCAAGATTGTTTTTATCATGCATAGATGTTTTACAATTCCATCGTCCTTATAGTTGTACTATTAAATAACATTTCAAAAAAACAATTTTTGATTGAGCTGATTCGGTGGCTTAATAAGTAGATAGTTAGGACAATCATGGGATTATTACGGGTTCTAAACCATACATATCGTATTTTGTTTTATATTTTCCAATATTTGGCTTTTCTGACAAGTCACCAAGCCTTCATTTTTGGTATGGATTTTTCTCATTCTTATTTTAGTTCTAATTTCTTATTTGTTTTTCTTTGTCAATTTCTCTTTTAAAAGGATTTATAATCAACTTAGACATGTTTATCTTCTTTGATGTTTTGGATTAATTTTTTTTTTTACAAATGGGGGGAAAAAAAATCAGAGAAGCCGTCCTGCTTCGACATTGGTGCTAATGCGCAGTGCCGACCCCATCCTGTTCAAGCAAGAAAAAAATCCTTCCCTATATGCATAACGCGATCTGCGCAGCCTTTCACCAAAACAGATGGCCAAATCATCCTGTTGGTTCACACGGACTCTAGCCACGTCTACGATATTTCTATACTAACACCTGTTAAAAGAGCAAAATGTCTGAAATTAACACATTTGCATTTGATTGCTGTAAGCAGTCGTACATCATAAACTTTACAATGAAGAATTTATGTATATCGTTTCACACTAACCACTCGAGGTACTACCACAAGAGTTAAATGCCTATGTGACACCCCATGCCAAAACCAGGCACTTCTTGCCCAAAATCAAAATTGTTTTTTCGGCCCATTATCAAATGTTAATAAGGTGAAAACATTACCACTTTAGATCTGTTTAAAAATATTTCATGCCATTCGTTAAATGCGGGAACAGCCTGTATTTGACATGGGCCGTCACATGTCAACTGAGATGCTTCTTGATGACCATCAAATCACGACTTGAAGTTTTTGTTGACTTTTTCCCCCCAAAATGTATCCATATGGGAGAGATTCAAAGATGCGATTTATCAAACATTGTGTCATGGATCCATAAAACCTAATACATTAATTTAATAATTCAGGCACGCGATTCATACACCCTACACCACTACAGTCTTGGTGATGAGAACTGTGGTCAGTTATCGTACAAAATAATTGCCACAGTAAGTTACAGCGGACGAAACTGTAGCGGCATTGTGTGCATAAGGTGGATTTGTCATGATAGACATTAGTGGCCGCCTTCACCATCAATCTTCCGTACGATTTTGCACAAAACACAGTCATCTTTAGGTTTTGTGAATCCATGGCGCAAGGCTGTTACACATTGGCGTTGCAAAAACATGTCGCAGTTCTGCTCCAGACAGCATACCCATGTACCAATTTTCACCGAGCACTACAAAACTCTTACATTACTACCTCACAATGGGCTTCATATAACACAAATTTTGTAGTTTTTATTTATTTTTTTATAGAATTCACTATTTAAAAATCTGAGAAATTGGCCATCAAGAGAAAAAAAGTGGGAAGCAATCACAGATTCTGAAAAAAATGCAATCAATAGCTCATCTTTTAAATTTGATCTCTTATTACAAAAAAAAAACAAAGAAAGCTATATAGAGTTCTTGGCATTCAAAACGGCTGCTAACTATGCACAGTGCCACGATTGGTGCAGGAGAGTGGACTATGCCCAATGAATGTTTATGAGTGCGATGGTAAGAATAATTTCATGGTGACAGATTGAATGTTCCATTCCACGAGGCGAAACCGAGTGGAATGGGACATTCCATCTGTCACCGAATGAAATTATTCTTACCATTGCACGAATGTGAAACATTCATTATTTGTTTTATACAACGCCTGAATAAACCTGACAGATTGCATGCATGGATTTCTTGGTGTAACGTTGCAACGTGCCGTTTACCTTCTCAGTCCCGCATAAAACTGCGACAAAAATTTTTCAAGTTCCGAATCAGTTAAAGCTTCAATTGTTGTTCCTGCGTGTCTTGCAAATTCATCTAATCGTTTCACTGCATATTTGATTTGTTTCTTTGTATTTGGAGCGTCAGCATCGCCTACGAGTTCCAATATTTCGTCGTCTGTTAGAACAAACCTCGGCAGTTCGGGAAACTCGGCCGCCATGTTGTGTGAATGACAGCCCTGTTGTAGCGCCACCATAGTGACCGTGAAATTAGGGAAGTTCTTTTGGTTCTCTCAATGCGCGCACACCGTTTGATAGAACCATGTGATAGAACGTTTTGGGTGGTGCGGGTTCGCGTCGTGTGATGGGTCGAATAATTCAATACACGTGATCAACGATCCACCAATCGAATGGCTGGGATTTATTCAGGTGATGTATAAAAGATGCTGTCAACATGTAAGCTTCGACTGATTGATGGATATACCTTTGGCAAGTAAACTGCGAATGAATTTTTTATACTTTACGACCTCATTAAAACTACACCTATGCAGAATTCTCACAACATGAACCTAGATCACTTGAGCAAAGCGCTGCTAAGCTGATGAACATCATTTACACAACATTTACTTCAGTTTTAATCCTTTTGGGCAAAAATGGTTTTCTAATTTAGAGGACCACAATATCAAAAACACTCGATAGGCAAATTTATAAAATTTCCAGTTCTTTATTCTCTTCTGGATTTCACTCTTCAGGGGGTTTTATGAAAATCAAAAACAAAGGTCAGCAGGCACTAGTAAATTATTAGTTAGAATAAAAAATATCTTGTTTTTTGGGGGTGTTTATTTTTTGGGGGTGTTTATTTTTTTTGGGGGGGGGGGGGTTGATAAAAAACATCTGGTTCATTATCAGTCAACTGAAATTTAAATATAAGAAAAAAAAGATCCCTTATATTACATACAGGTTGTCTGCAATATTGTGTGCATGACCGCAAACTAGTTACAACTGAGAAATAATTTTAGCTATTAAATATGGAGCAGGTGCATACAGACCAATGGAAATCTGGCCAATAGAGGTCATTGTAACCACTGCAGAAGCCATGATAACAGGACACACATAAGCCATACTGGCTACTGCAGCAGCCACAGTAGCCAATATGGAAGCCATAGAAGCCACATAAGCCACACCAGCCAATAAGGCAGCCAATGTAGTATCTATAATATTTACTACAGAGGCCAAGACAGCCACAACGGTAGCCACAGTGGCCAATATGGTTAAGGCAAGTGGCTAACGCAGTGGCTATGGTTATGACCTCAGAATGACCCCACTTAGCAACCGGGGCCCAATCACTTGGAAGCCGTAACGCCAAATTCCGTGCCAACAGCCTGCAATTCTGCGCTAACCGAGCTAGCAAAGAAATTCTGCTAAACCCATAGGCACAGATTCCTTAGTTACGGGATGTACATACGCATGTGCGCAAATTTTCCTGCTGTGAAAAACGTAACCGTCAGCACATAACTTTCTGCTCTAGTTAGAGGCGAGTTTTCGTTAACCGTTACAGATTCCAAAAAATTTGGCCCATTCAGAGGCCATGCACATGACGGAATGCACATATCCCATGGAGTCGGATATTTGCAGTGATCAAAGTGGTTTGCAGAGTAACCTGTGTGCATACATTTCATCAGGTTCCTGTAATACGTTGCTGACTGATAACGAATTTAGTACCCAAATGATAACTGCCCAAACATTTCAATTAAATGACTAGGCCTATGCCGAGTGCCTGGTTTGCGTCACTCGTCCCCGGATCCCGTTGCTCTCTTGGCAGTGCGTCTACGCGGGGACTTACGGGGTGATGGAGATTTTTCTGCAGAATAAAAAAAAAAGCATTGGAGGAGTTATCGAGTTGCAACAATTCCCCTAATTTTTTATTCAACATCAAAGTTGTTCACTTATTTTTAACCACAGTCTGTGTGCGGTGCTATTATGGGTTAAAATATAATGGGGAAGATTTATGGGGTTTCAAAAGACCTTCAGTTCCTTACACTACATTGAACCACAGAAACGTACTGCTATCGAGCTTTCAAGCAGACCCACGTGAAAAAGTAGAATAGTAGGATTAAAAAAAAATTTTTTTTAAAGACAAAAGTAGGATTTTGAAGGCCAAAATCAGGATAAAAGTAGACTTATGTGAACTTTCAGTAGTTCTGGTTGATACTCGCCCCATGTCCACAGCATAACAAGCCTCATTTGGCATGTACTCACAACGCTTGTGCTCCATCCTCAACTAAGCTTTTGGAATTAAAGTTGCAGTACCCCTGCACCCAAGCCCTTCATTGTGTAATTTTCATACGACAGTGTGTTACACTCACAAGAAATATTCAATGAGATTTCGTTTTTCAGAGTTGTGGGTCAAAAAAGTAGGAAAAAGTAAGGGGGGAAAAAAATAGGAATTTCAAGAAAAAGTATGAAAAGTAGAAGCAAGGTAAAACAATTTGTAGGAAAGTAGAAAATAGATGCTGTCGGATCATTCAACATGGTTAGGGTAAATTTTATGACATTTGTGGCTAAAACTGGCAGAGTTCTGCTTACTTGCTGCGATGTTCTCCTTCGGAATCCAGTCATAGTCAATATCTGTGTGATTCTGTGTTCCCGTCTCAACCACTGGCTTCGGTGCTTTCCTCTTCTTCTGCAGAAAATTTGTTGAGATATATATATAGCCACAAAATGTAAACAATGGCTAAACAACTGCACAGCCCTCCCTAAATGCTTTTGACAACACCGCACTGAAGTTGGCTGGTAAAAACCTCATTCAACATTTGTATCCAAGATGTCACCCGAAAAGGGGTCGCATGGTTACCAGCTACTCTTAAGATTCTTTTTAAAATCCTATTTGAAAGTTGGCTTTTGCTTTTTCGGCTGGTTTGTTGTTTATTGTGGTTTGCATTCATTACTTTTTTAATACAATAATTTGGGAAGACATCTGTATTAAAACGGTAGTGCTGCGGTTTTTGCCGAGGTACCACATGCAATGCTTTGCAATGGAATGGAATTAAATGGAAATCCCAACGTTTTCAATAGCAGAATAAACATAAGATAAAAAAACAAATTACTGTTGAATTGACTAACCCTAACCTTCCTCCAAAATCCTCTTTGCCAATTGGAGGAATTTGGAGGATTGAGGATCTTTACAAATCAGAGGATTTTTTAGGATTGAGAGCATTAGAAGATTTTGCCACAGGTGGAAAATGGAGGATCCAGGTCATCAGGCCCAATCTGGTGCTGGATGATTTGAGGATTGAGGTTACTGGGGGTGTTTATCCAAAACCCACTTCAGGATTTTGCAGGATTCAGGCAGTGGGACCCCAGTAACAAACATTGGAGGATTTTGAAATAGGAGGATATTGGAGGATTCAGGTGACATGTAGGAACAATGATTTAACCAGTTAGGGTTACTTCTTCACTGGTAATGAATTATTCTGTGACAAAACTGCCCGTGTATAGTCACAAATTAAGAATGAGATCATAATCAGAGCTACCCGTATTATAATAGTAGGAGGGTTAATAAGGATGTCCTCCCTTTGTGAAGCACATACCAGGAAGAATAACGCCAAATTATTCATAATACACATAAATCAAAGCATTTGGCCTTACCGCATGGTATTAAAGATAATCCTGGTCGATTAGGGTTAGGGTTAGGGTTCAGGTAGACAACTTACCCCTAATGACGCCAGCATTTGCTGTGCCCCAACGGCTAACAACACAAAAAGAGCTAATAGGAACACGTACAAGAAGAATCTGTGAGCAACAAAGATAAAAATGGTTCATAATCAATTCAGTCATGCGCACAATGTATGAAATCATAATCTCTAAAATGAGTTTGAAGTAACGGGTCTTTCAACACAATTCACACAATTTATTTGTATTTTCGAACTTTTTATGCAATCCATTTTTTTTCAGTTGGCGTAGACAAAGTCTTGAAGATGGGACTGTGCATGCACAAAATTGAATTACTATACCTCATACATATTCATGAGCGAGAGCCAAATTCCAGCTGGTCAATTCATCATTACGTGCCAGTGTACACACGGACGTTGCATGTGTGAGTCTACTGTGCATGTGTATTAGCCTTCAAGTCCCGGAACTAACACATGGGGTCATACTTCAATCTTTGTGAGAGCATGTGTGCGAACATTGCCCTGGTAGCAGAGCTGGTGACTTGAGACTGTGACTCAGACTCGAGTCACAATATTTTGTGACTTAGACTTGATCTTCACTTAACTTGGGACTTGAGGTGAAAGATTAGTTTCTTGATCAAAACAGGTGTACGTCTATTGGGGTATACACTTCTGAAGACATTCTATTTTTTAGTACAGTGACTTGAGACTTGCTCTTAGACTTGAGAAATGCTTGAGGCTTGACTAGGGGTGTGCATTTACGGTTAGTAGTGAATCGGGTACCCGATTAAAAAAAAGCCTGGGTACCTGGGCAACCTATAAAGAAAGCCAATCTCAAATATTGAATCTCGGAAATTGCTGTTCGTATAGGTCCGCACGTTGATACGACCACATCAGTGCATAAACACAGCAAGATGCAAGTGTGTACAGTGAGCTCTATAGCTTTACAGTGTAAATTGCATTTTCGCAAGCGGCATAAACATTAATCTATTTTATTTTTCTATACACCCTGGTTTTCATTTTGATAATTCCTAATAAATGACATTCAAAAACTTTCTTTTCCATTATCTGAGAAATTGCGAATTAATATGTTATTTCAGTTACGGCTAATCAATTCCACAATCTGGAACCGGTTCCTGACATTAAGCGGTTGGGTACTCCGGTACCTGGTCCGAATACACAGCCCCATTATTAACTCCCCCCTTTGTAGTGGAAGTGGACAAAGTAGTTTGCCAACTTCCAGTATCTCGGAGAGCTTATGACTATCCACCTTCAACACAAGTTATATTTGAATAATGTCATCCTGACTCATATACTGGCATCACAGTACTTACGTTTCTGTGTCTAGCCCCTCGTCTTGCTCTACAAACTGTACTGTGTCATTGAAGACTGCATCCATGAATGTGTTTGCTTCCTACGGTAACAAAGGTGTCCAATCAAAATGTTTACATGTAAATATAACCTTGGAATAAAACGTTGGCATAATTTGAGAGTTATATGCCTTGAGCACAATCTGTGCCAGCTTTGTTTGTTTTTTAGTCGATACGTTTCTAGTAATATAATTTCTAGTCAATGTAGTGCATTGAACCAAACTGGTCTCTTGTCCGACTGGTTCAAGGGATCATTTGATAGTGTCTTAACCCTAACCCTGCCAAACGCACCACAGTACATCTGTGGTGACAGCTTCACTTTGCTGCATTCTGCACACAAGTCAATGTGACAAAGTATGCAATCTGATACGTGTGCCAGGGTTTCTAGCCAAAATACCCTGGAGGGTTAAGGTTAACCCCTTGAGTACGGTCATTTAAAGGAGGCGCTGGGGTGTCGCGCCAGCCTTTGCAGCCAAGCGAAACGGCCACAATGTGCTTGTGCAGTCAAGTGTAACATACACAATAATCCAACAATGGATTGAAACTGCACAAATAGCGGCAAATGGCATCATCCGGCCTGGTGCCACCGTTTTGTTTACACCATTTGGCGTCATCCGTACGCAAGGGGTTAAAGCAGTATTAATAGTGGTAATGCTTTTCCTTTTGTAGCACCAGCAATAACGCCCATCTGGCTGATATAATGAGCTCATTCTATACAGGTCAGTGCACAGGCAGTTTCCTCATTGTAATATTTAGGACTAAAGAGGAGTGTGGGGTCCTCTGGTCACAAGTGCTTTAACAAAGACAAGGCAATTCAGTTCCAGACAATCTTCAAGGAAAAAAAGGAATGTCAATACACTGCCTGAAAAAAATGTGTAAATTAGAACAGAGATTTTCTCTTTTGCCCTTTTCCCAACGTAATTTATGAAGCACTGTATGCTCAGTGCTTTCTGAGAGCCCGTGTGAAAAAATTCACAGGCTTACTCGGGTGGGACTCGAACCCAAGCCTTCCTGCTTACTGGTGCAGACTGCTTACTAGTGGGTTCGAGTCCCTCCCGAGTAAGCCTGTGAATTTTTTCACACAGGCTCTCAGAAAACACTGAGCATACAGTGCTTCATATATTACTTCGGGAAAGGGCAAAAGAGAAAATCTCTGTTCTTATTTACATCATCATGTCCGAGGCAAAATTCCATTTTCACAGAAAAAAATGTCTTGTGATACCCAAGTATCCCTTCAGCCCACAGTGCGGTTAGTTGCCTCCAAGTTGCTTGTAAAAATTGCCTTGTTTGACAAGGCCCCAACTTCTATGCTTGGTCCATAGGAAAGTCCACTGACTCAAGCAAACAGGTGGCTCTTGTTGTATTCAGACTGATCAGACAAAAAGGAGAGACCTCTCTGCATGTGCTACTTACAGCATCTTTGTAGTGGAGCTCCATGACGAAGCCAAACGGCCGTAGAGCCAATGTCTCACTAGCTTGGAATATGTACTCCAATGTGGCCTCCTTGCCTGGCTCAACAAGCGTGTTGTATTCCCTTGATGTGAACTACGACAGGCAGAATACAGGGTTCATTAACACTTACACAGATCAAATTCTGGCAGAAACATTTACTGACCGGCACATCCTTCCCTTACATCTAGACAAATATTCACTGACTATCAGGCTAGCTGTACAAGCGATCAACTTAAACGAGATTAATTTATGCCAAGACCAGTGTCCATCAGAATTCACCGAGGACATTCTGTGCCGTGGTATTGGTAACTATATTTTACAAGTAAAATCCTAACTTGTTAATAATTGAAATTTTCTCAAGGGAATGAAAACAAGACGGGCTTCGTTCATTCAAAATGCAAAATCTGTCTTATTCTAAGAATGTAAGATTAAATTGACCCCCCCAAATCCCCAGCCCAATTTTCTGTAGTTTTAGAGTCTGCTAGACCAATGCCTTAAATGATTAGATTTGGTCTATCGATAAATAGCAAATTTTAAGCACTGATGCATGCAGTGGGTGTAATGAAAAAATGTTTTTTCAGCTAGAAGATTGGTCCTCAGACTGGCGTGGTTGAGATCATTGCAATCCACTGTCAAAAGCACAGAGCACTACCAGACAGGAACAGACGTAACCAGTCTGGTGCACGTCGGGACTGACAAGAGTGGAAAAACTCCACCATGATCAGACTCTATGAGCAATGTGACAGATAGATTTGTTCAGCCCAAATGCCTTGCCTTGAACATCATGGGACATCACGGCAGTACACGTCTTCATTTCATACGAACACAGATCTTGGTATAGCACTATCAGCAAAATTAACTAAAACTAAATCCCTTCAAATGAGGGCACGTTTGGAACAGCAGGTGCACGATTGTAAGAACCATGACCTAATGAATGATCCCGACCAGGACAGAATTACAGATACGGAGTTTGATTACTTCCCCAATGCCTTTTCGCACTAGCACGACACCATTCGATTTAGTAGTTTATTCAGCTGCATTGTGCACGTGTCATATCTCAAAGCACTACTAGCAGTGTTTTCCAAGTTGTATATTTTAAGCTTGACGGGCAGCGAGTCTTGAAAAGTGGGGTTGGGATGGGGGGTGGGGAGATATGGCCAGGGCGACGGCAAGGGTGGTGGCTGGGGGGGGGGGGGGGGGGGGGAGAGTGGACACTCTAAACAAGGTAATAAACTCCACATCTGTGAAACTGGTCTTTTGAATCAGTAATCCTATTAAGTATAAGGCACTCACATTCTGGATGTAGTAGGTGAAATCCTGTGGGTAGCGCAGGGAGGCATGGATGTTCTCGACCAAGTAGTTCTGCTTGCCATTATTGGTGAAGCCAACCAGAATCTGGATCAGCTTGTTTACTGGAATCTCTACAAATTTCAAAGGATACACACAAATTATATATGTAGCTTCACTTTGCTGCACTCTGCACACAAGTCAATGTGACAAAGTATGCAATCTGATGCATCTGGCAGGGTTTCTAGCCAAAATACACTGGAGGGTTAGGGTTAATGAAGTAGTCAGATCTTAAAATGTAGCCCAAAACAACAAGATTGTTCCGTTAACAAATGTGCAGTTTCGGCTTGCAACTTCTGCCCTGAAGTGGGAAACTGATGCCTGCAATTACCGATACGATATTCACAGTTGAAAGGCTACGTTGAGGGTTTAAAGTTACGTACACAGCCAACAACGAGAATCCAAACCTCTCAATCAAAGATGCCTGCTACAAGCAGCAACCTCGGCCCCATTTTCCTGGATTGCGTCGCTGTGTTGTTTCCATGCATGCGCGATGTGGTTTGCGCTTGAGCAAAATGGACTTTACCAACAGAGGGCGCTGTGAATTACGCCGTCAGGAACCCCACACCAGTTAGAAAAAAAAAATCCATAAACACCATTGTAAAGCCCAAAATCTAAATTTTAAAAAATTTATATAAAAAAGAAATATAAAAAAAAAAAAAATAATAAATTAAAAAATAAATTTAAAAAAACCGCTTAAGAAACGTTTTTTCATTTTTATATAATAATGCATGTGATCGACCAGAATTGCCACAAGCGCCTTGATTAAAGGCTAGTCATACGGTGGACAGCGCCCTCTCTTGAAAGCTTTATACCAGTAAACGGCTGTGAGACAAAATTCTGTTTCTTTATTAAGCACAGGTGCAACTCCAGACAAAACTGCTACGCATGTATAGCAAACTGCTATGCAATATTAATACTGCGTAGCAATAACTGCTACGCAAATTTTCTTGTCAAAATTATGCCGGGTATGCTACAACTTCATATATTTCAACTTTAGAAGTGATCCCTGGCTCTGTGCATAAAGGTGCATTCATTGAACTTTCATACATGGAAAGCAATTATGCTATCTTAAAAGTTTGTCCTCAGACTGGCGTGGTTGAGATCAATGCAACACCACTGTCTGAAGCACAGAGTGATACCAAGCAGGAACCAACGCAACCAGACCAGGGTACCAAGTGTTCTCATCAGGGTAGAAAAACTCTGCCCATGATGAGACACCACAGATGCCCTGACTGATGACGCAGCTCCGTGCACAGACAGATGGTTGAAGCTCAGCCCAAATGCCTTGCCTTGCACATCATGGGACAATGATTTAAAGAGACCTTTCCAACAACAATTATTCAAACCAAAACAAAAGTCTGGTGATACTTAAGTCATGCCACCAATGTCATGTGATTAACTGATGACATCACCGGGTGGCATTCCTCCCAGCTCAGAAATTGTCAAAAAATTTCAAAACACAATTTCGTTAACATTCTGATGTTAAAACAGCAGAATAACCATCATGCCTATTGTCAATCCTGAAATTTGGGTTCTAAACTAAACGATGCTTGTCCTTGCACATATCAGCGCCATATATTTGGAGTGTTTTGCTGACTTCATTTGGCAAGAGTATTTTGGAAAAGTTGTAACTAATGGCATTAATCGGACCAACATAGTACGTGTCGTTATCAGTTTTTAACTGCTGTGGCTAGCTGACCTACAGGTTGTGTTTAACGGAATCTGTGCAGTGCCAAAAGCGTCCCCTAACCTTTGTCGGCGTTCTTGGTGAAGAGCAGAGTTGTCTCAACATCCTCGGCTGCCTTGAGTTGCTGCAGCTCTTCTTCCTCCACTACCTCTTCATCTCCTGTCTTGGCTGCAGCCTTTTTGTCCTCTGTCCCCCCTTCCTCCTCTGTCTCTATCTGTCCATCCTCGTCCTCATCTTCGTCATCTTCGTCTTCAATGTCTTCTCCCTCAAGGACATCTTCGACTTTGTCCTCTTCGGCCCTGGCAACAGCTGAAAAGTCATGCAAAAAGACACCGCACAAAATGCAGGGGTGGAATTTGAGAAATGAAAAAATCCACAAAATATTCGGCGGCATTTGTATGGCAGTGCTGGAAAAATGCATATGAAAACTGCATGTTTTATCAAAAGATACGGTTCAAATTTCTGAAAATAGGGTCATTAGAATGAAGAGACTTTCAGGTTGCAGTGGTCTGTTTGGAATAAGCAATTTCAGGACAAAAAAAATCTTCCACAAATCTGGAATTACAATACATCCAACGTTCAAGCAAATATACCCTTGTCCTTGACTCTAATTTGATCAAAACTAGTAAAGAGGGGTCCTACACTACACAATCGCCGTTTTCATGGTGAAATCTGGGGTTTTTTGTTGGGACTTTAGACTTTTTTAATAAACCTTTTTGGCATTGTGGGTTTGGAGGCCAAACAAACCATGTAATTTATACACAAACCTATGGCACTGTGAACCAGTCCAAATATTAATTTATTTTATGCTAAATATCCGTCATGAGTTGAGCGATACCCTTTTCACATATTTTTGCATGGAACATAAGGAAAATAATAACCAGAAAAATCAATTTTAAATGGCAATAAAAATAAAGGAAAAAATTGGGGAATCCCTCTCAGGGTACCAGTTACTGATGAATGCAAATTTCTGGAATTAGAACAGCTAATAATGTCACATTATTAGCCAATCAGAAGAGGATTTTTGCAAGCATGACAACGAACATGTGACAAATGCAACCAATCACGTCCGTTCTAATGTGCTTGCTCTTCTAATGCCAGTTAGGGCTGATGCAGTTCCCATGATGCTTTAAGAATGTCGAAAAGGTTTAATAAATGAAGGTCGATGGCAGGCATTTGCCTTAGACCCTACTATTGCCAAATCATGTCCAAATGTTTAAAAAGGCGAGAAGAAGTGGGGTCCAAAATACTCTGACTATTCAAACATAGGCAGGCTAAGCCTAGCTTGAAAATTTCAGCTCTTGGCTCATGACATGTGAGATTCGCCATTAGAGCTGGAAGTTATTCTATAGGGTAGGTTAGGGTCGTTTAAGATCTTGCCGATATCTTCCGTTTCCCTGAATATATCAACTAAACACTCACCTTCAGGGTAGAGCAGTCATTCATGCAGCTTTTCATCCCCTCAAAATGAGAATATGATCAATTTAAACCCGAAAAAAAATTGAATTTTTCGTGCAAATCGGTGCATGCACAAACCAGCTGTGTACAAAGTAATGGAGCGGATTTTTGAACATGAACGATGTTTTCCCGATCGATTATCGGCCAGCGGCACTACGCATGCCTCGGGGCTCGATATCCAACAGCTGTTTGCTGATCACTGTCAGTATTTCAGCAAACAGCCGTTGGATATCGAGCTAGGCTAAGCCTAGGCCTATCAAGCGGTCATGCTATTTAGCATCAAAAAGCGTCAACAAAGACAACCATCGTCAACAAAGCGTCATCTAATTACAGGTGTACTTTCCAACTTCCAAATCTATTTCACACAATTTCTATACGACTCTCAAAAAAATTGTTTTGAAGAAAATTAAGGAATTTCACCTACGAAACACCATACGAAATAAACAAAATTGTGCACACCCTGGCCACACTCACTGCGAGCCGGTCGCCGACAGATATTTCCGCTGGACCCTTGGCCTTGCCTCGCTGAGTGCGTGTATACATAACATGTCATCCGACGCGAACTGAATAATATGACCGTTTGGAAATAAATGACATTGTGAAATAGTCGTTTACGCCTAAACTTTCGTATTTAATTTGTTGACGCTTGTTGATGCTTGTTGGAACCATGTCTTTTCGTCCTCCATGTTGAAACCACGAAATACTTTTTGATGGCCATGGCCCGTGTTGGCCCGAAAAAAACTGTCAATGTCATGACTTGTTTACAAAATGTTAAAGTCTACAAAGGCAATAAAATGTGCTAATGATAATCGCTTACAGTAGATTCTCTATATGAACATTTTTGGGATGCTAAACTATAGTTTTTAGTTGTTGACGGTGTTCAGTTCGACGGCTGTATGTACACGTACAAATGGGGAATTGTCCACGTAGCACATAAAAATCTTTATTGCTTCCCAATATGGTGAGCAGCCAACACAATCTTTCGCTTACCACTACTCGAAAGAAGTACCGTGGCCGGTAAAACCAGCATCAAAAGCAAAATAAACTTTGGCACAATCTGCAACATGGTTTCTGATTAGCTGGTTTCCAGTTGGGGTTGGATGATGATGGATTTTCGGACAGGTTCCTCCGACTACGCTGCCGGTTTTCGACCTGTTGGATTAAAAAGGAACCTTAAAGTGGGACTGGTTCTTTGCAACGAATATTTTGGTGAGTTCGTTTACCATGCATAATGGTAGGTACCAGACCAAACGATCGAGCCGGCCACGACAACAGAAGTGCGCCACCTGTTGTCTTGACAGTCTAGGGGTACGGTACGGGTTCCCCTGATGGCCATTAATAAACTGTAGACTAGCCTACCTCCGGGGGAGGGGGAGGGGGAGGGGAGAGATCTCAATAATTTTCCTCCCCCAAAAAAATCAGCAAATAATTGTTAGAATGATAATAAAGGGACCAGGAACCAATCGAGACATTTGCAGGGACATTGATGGTAGGTGCAATATAAACTAGTGTATTTTGGATTTCTTTTTATTGGAATGACCATGGAGGAAGGATATCCTTCCTCCATGGAATGACCAACATCTTTTTTCCCGAAAATGTTTCCCAAAGTGGCCCTCAGATGCTGAAAATGAACTTTACAGAATTACAGAGCATCAAAAAACCCGGAGCTTCGATACAGCTTTGGTAACGATCAAGAACTAAAGTTTCAGTCTGAAAGATTACTGTTTATAAAACGAAATGCATATTCGAGAAAATTATATCTGTTCAAATAGACAGGCCCGTCGCCGGCCAACAGGGGGCCACATCACCTGAAAAAATAATGTTGATTTATTCGGTTAAGTACCGGGGCGCATTAGAATAAATCTACTTTAGCATTGATATGTAATAAATGTACACAGTTCAGTGGTCAGGGCGGGTAATTTGAATAGGGAGTGGTGTATGTGGTGCGTGGATTGCTGGAGCAGCACCGAGCGCACACGATTTTTTTTACACCTGTCCATGCGTTGACAAATTCTAAAGTTAGCTTCTCCAAACTACTCTTATTGGTCGTTACAAGAACAGTAACAGTGGTCAAAGCTACCCTAGCCTGAAGGTATTGACTTGCATAGATCAGGTGTACGTTTCCACTTTTCCCACAGAGGGTTTTTGTGGTTTTTCGTACCTGGCAGTCAAGAGAGCAATGACATTAAAGTGATATTACGTACATTGTGTGCGAATATAAGGGAGGACATCTTTATTACAACGTATAATGAAATGACGAGACAATAAGTGAAAGGCTGTTACGTAATTAGTATTGTACAACTTGCTTATTTGAAGTATTCAATGTTCACATTAATGAACATTTGTAATTAAAACACATTGGGCCAACACGCCCGGTAATTGCTGCCGCATGCAGTAATACCAAATCATGTCGGTTTATTGTTTATTGTGTAGAATGGAGTGGAAATGATAACGATCATTTTGATGTTTTTGTTTTTTTGCCAATGTAAGGGGGGAAATTGGTTGCCGGGGGGTGGGCTGGCCCCAGTGTCATGATACAAAGGTGGGGTGGGAATGTACAAGTGGACAAGAGGACAAACAAACAACTTGATATTATTATCCTGCTTCATTTCCCAATCCCATGTCACACTTTTGTAGAACCGGAAAGGCCCACATCTGCACAAGCCTGACAACACAACGGTGCAAAGCTTTTGTACTGTTTGTGTTCCGTTTTTTAATACATTTCTGTTGGAAAGTTACAAAATATCCCCGAAATCAGCTCTTTTTTACTCACCACATCAATCTTGGGGTGGGGGATGATCCAATAGCCTATCCCCTTGTCAAAAAGTGTGGGGATATATACCCCATCCCCCGGGATTTACGTCCATTCCTGGCCCAAGCCCTCCGGGCCCCTATAGCGACGGGCCTCATAACTCAGGTGACGGATTGAGCTCAAACTTTCGGGGTATGAACAATGTTGTCAGCTGTATAGTCCTAAATCATACCTTTATATACATTTTATGCCGGTCATTGGCTTTTACATGCACCAATTTGCATCAGAATACACAAAGATCAACACACTTTTCAAAAATGTCCCAGGATACACAAGAGACACGAGTACAAAACGCTTAACAATTGTTGTTTGTGTGCTTTCCTCGTTTCCCTTGAAGAGAAATCGCCGCCGCTGGTGGCCAATCCCACCACCTCTTTCCGGTTCCGTAGGATAGGAGGCTTTTCCTATTGGCATGGGCAACAAAATCTTCGCGCTGGGTAAATTTCAAGTTTTCGGGAAATGGACATCATCTTCATCAAAGGCACAAGCCGCGTCCCGCCCGAGTTGAACATTAATTTGTCACTTGCATACGGTCCAAGTGCAGTATAGCGACGGATATTTCTGAAATGGGAATGCTGACGGACCCATACGGTTACCCTGATGAGTTTATCCGGGCCGTCAGTACTATAGAGCATGGAGAAATAAGACACATGGAGAAATTTCTCCATGCATCGAGCTACAGAGCTGTACACCCAGCACGATATGGGGCAGAGGGAACCCCCTTTTGTCCCTATACCCTATACACTCTCCAGACTATTGATCCCCCTATATAGATTTCTGAAAAGAATTCCTGAGATTCTGGGAACACAATGACCAACACAAAAGAGAGGGGGGGGGGGGGGGGGAGGGGGGGGGAGTCCCTTTTCCCTACATCGTGCTTCATATAACGGTTCTCACGATACCCTGTATGTGCAGGAGGTGGTGCGTTGGTCTCATCAACGGTGGAAGTTACCCCCGCCTGAGTCTATAGGTCTGAAAATTGGGATAAATTTCTTTGGGTATCTGAAGATTTATCCTCTGTACCCAGAAAAACCGAAAGGGTGGTAGGGCCAACCCCACCACCTATCTACACCCCCCGCTCTGCATTCCCCGCCACAAGTCGATCAGGGACCAGTTAAGTCTTGCTTTTTACCCCAATTTTTCTAATGAAAAGATCACAGAGGGATTGAGACTGGGGAGATTTATCAAACTTCGTCTCGCTTGGCTTCGGCTTCCTTTAATATAATTAGGTTCTAATAGTAAGCCTATGTCTAGATCTGGGGCACCCCCCCCCCCCCCCCCCCCCCCGGTTTGTACATTTTATACAACCCGAGAGGCGGAGCCTGTTTATGATTTTACGAAGAATCTGAAGCCAAGTTTCGCTGGTATGCAATACTTTATTCACACTGGTACACTGTACATACATGGTGTGTACGAAATGGTGGACCTGTGAGCGAAAAATAGCAACTAACGCAAATTTCAAATTGTGCTTGCGCAATTAGCAAATAAATTCGCTGGGTCTCGGTTTCCAAAATGGGCTCGAATTTTGTAAATTGAGCTCGTATATTACATACACTATGCACATCTAACAAAAGAAAAACGGTGCACTAACAATTGGAAATCCGTAGTGTTACTTAATACTTGGCACTAAATCCATTGTTACTATGATGTAGTTCACAACTTCACAGTGTGAGATGGCACTTTAAAAGTTACGCGTCGGGCGGACATCATGCAGTATCCATCACGTTTCGTGATCGGGAAGTTTTGCAGTTGTGTAAGTTAGTGTAAGCATGGAGCTATAGTAAGCATGGAGAAATAAGACATGGTGTAAGGCAGGGGCGGATCTAGAGGGGGTGGGGGTTGTGGGGGTTGCAACCCCCGCTCCCCTTGGGCTGCTGAGCAAAGTTGTGATTAGCAATGCTAAACCACATCCTTGTAACCGGTGGGTATACCGCTGGTCCATACACTGTACACTGTACAGGTATAGGCGGGTACAACCCCTCCCTATAAATGAAAGGCTAGATCCGCCCATAAGGGCCTATAAGTTTTAAAGATTCTATACTAACCCAAAAAGAAACTGTTCCCCCTTTCCGGCGTCTTTAACCCCCTAAAAAGGATTTTATTGTGGGTTTTCGGGCCTAATTTGAACGGTTAGCCGACGTGGGCGAAAACAAAAACGAAACAAAACGCTGCAGGGGCCACGGGTGCTCGAAAAGTGTTTTGAAAAGTAGAAACATTTGAAAGGGTGAATTTTTGGGGAAACACATTTAATAGAAAGATACTAAGGGGCGGGGAGGAACACCTTACCTACGCCACTGTGAGGATAACTTGAAAGATAATTTGGGGGCTGGGGTGGGGAATTTTAGGACAAGTTTATACTTCAAGTAGGCGATTTTTTTCTTGTAAGTCCAAAAATGGAAGGGGACCCTTGAATTTTTTTTTTTACTTAGTCCCAGTAAATTGTTTTCCTACCAGTTTTGTTTAAACATCGCGCGTACGGGACGTAGACAGAGCTAGCTGTCGGGACGCCTTGCATTTGTTTACGTTTAGCTGTAAAAATAAATTAAAAATAAATCAATAAATATATTTAAAAATCTGTTGCATAACGTACGGATCAGCGGCCGTATGTTACGGAGGGGGGGGGGGGGTGGGGGGTGGAGGGGTGGGGGGGGGGGGGGGGGGGGGGGGGGTTGGAGGGGGGCGCTGACAGTATTTTTCTTAATGATAGGGCCCACTATTATTTTTTTGCGTTTGCGAAATTTACAGTGGGGGGGGGGGGGGGGCGACGATTTTTTGTTATCCCCCTTACCCCCCCCCCCCCCCCCCCCCCCCCCGCTGAATTTCAGGGGTTGTTTTTAGTTTTATACAGCTAGAAAGTATTTCTCCATGGTAATATCAAGCCTATAGCTGACCCCAACTGACTTTTATGCATATTTCATATTGTTCAAAATGTATAAATTGCGCAAAATGTATAAATTACGCCTATTTATAATAACATGCGAGCGCCATTTTCAATATTCCCACGCAGTTTTCAAAGTGCACAACAATCTTGCAAAAAAAAATTTGCAAAAAGTGCGCACGCAATTTGCAAACTACGCAATTTGTTCCTTTGCACACAACACAACAGATCCAATGCGCGCATCCATATATATCCGCATACGAGTTGTCTGAGAGTCAACGCAACCAGTCAACCACCGCGCACGTTGATCGCGAGATAACAATCCGAAGTTCGAAAGGATGTTTTTTCTCTGATTTTCTCGTAATTTGGAAACAAAATTAGTACGAATGGTGCACGAAACTCCTGACCACATGTCGGCCGCGAAGAAACCGAGTTTGCGGAAGGGTATCAAGTCGCCCTTCGGCCGCAAATCGAGCAAGAAAACGGCAAAGTTGACCGCGACTGAAAACTTGTTTGTTCGAGGCGAGGACAGCGCTGTCGCCTCCCCAATACTTGAGGAGGCAACTGACGGTGGAAGTGATCAAAAGAAAGACAACGTCCAGTCACAAATGAACTCTAAATCCCAGTCCACCATGGCAAAGGGATCTTCTTCTGGCAAATCACACAAATGGCCGTTTAAAAGTAGACGATCTGAAGACAACGGGAACGTTCATACCGAAGCAAAGCCAAACCTCTGCGATCAGGACAATGATGGCGAACCCGGAAGTAACGTGGAAAATAATGACTCTCAAGGGGCAGACCAACGCAATGGTACAAACATGACAGAATTTGAAGGTGCAGTTGACGCAAGTGCGCTGGGCATTCGTCCCCCTATTGAAACCTCGGCCATACACCAATTCCTGAAAAGTAAAGTTGGAGGCTACGTTGTTCCGTTGCATCGTCAACAAGACATGCCAGACAAGCTCCTACATGTAGTTGAAAAATTACAGAACGTATGCCCAAATGGAATTCTTGACGGGGAAAATTTCCAGGAGATGAAGGATGAACATGATGGATCGAGTAGGGACTTGAATGGTAATCCACAGTGCTCATCGACAATAACAACCAATCACCAAGTCATTGCGAACGAAACAACAGATGCTTTTCCACAGGTGAATACTGATCGGGTCCTTCAGCCCGATCTCCCACCACGGCTTAGGAATGCAAAACCAGAGCCATTGCTTC
This sequence comes from Hippasteria phrygiana, assembly GCA_037893225.1. Classification (NCBI taxonomy): domain Eukaryota; kingdom Metazoa; phylum Echinodermata; class Asteroidea; order Valvatida; family Goniasteridae; genus Hippasteria; species Hippasteria phrygiana. The sequence continues at coordinate 669,520 of JAZGUH010000178.1, forward strand.
CGCCAAGGATTCCTCCTAAACCAGCTTCACTCAGATATAGAACCTTCTCTTCTGATGCAGGCTCAAGTGTTAACAAAATCAACAATGAAATGGATGACGACGAATTACCGCCACGCCCCCCAGCCAGACCCAAGAATCGCACCCTTGGGAAAGGATCATTATTGCCTTGGAATACTGTACTTATTAACAGCAACAGGGCCACCGTGTATGAAACCATTAGTCTGGAGCCGAAAGAAGCCTCTTTGTCTAATGAATTGGCCAAACTGCCTCGTCAGCCGTGGTACTGGGGTCCGCTGACTCAGGCCCAGGCTGAAGAAAAGCTAGCCAAGCTACCCGATGGGAACTTCCTGGTACGAGACAGCTCCGACGACAGGTACCTGCTCAGCTTGAGTTTCAACTCCCATGGCCGTACGCTACACACTCGCATTGAGCACCGGCATGGCCTGTTCAGCCTCAACGATTCTGACGGCCATACGTCAGTCGTGGAGTTGATAGCATGTGCTGTGAAGGAGTCGAGGAATGGGGTGTACGGCTACATGCGAGATGCCTTGGGAGTGCAGTCCTTTCCAGCACGTTTGACGCACTGGGTCTCACGCTTCACAGAAGTGCGGTCACTTCAGCATCTCTGTAGGTTTCTCATCAGAGAGGTTTATCCTCGACATCACATCCAGAGGCTTCCGCTACCCAGGAAGATTAAAGAATATATACTGGAGAATCAGTACTAGTACTACTAGCAAGAATTTGAAGAACTATGTACAGCTGATTTATTAACAGTTATCTATGATGACCACTCACTACTATTTTTGTAAAGATTGTTTACTCCAATTTGGCTGGATTGTCTCTGGTTCTCCATTATGTAGTAACTAGAATCATGGAGGAAAAAATCCTTCCTCCATGCTAGAATGCAGAACACATGAAAAACAGTGAATAGCATTTGTGTGGATTTGGTCCTGTATGCATTTCCATCCAGACTGCACAAGTTTCTGTAAGGAGCGCAGCGTTTTTTCATGCATTTTGTATCCTATTGTTAAACTAATGTAATAAATGACTGATAAATGAAAGGTATGCGGAAACACCATGTGGAAATATTTCTCAATTAAGAGAATGGTTCTGAAAAGAACCAGAGGTATAAACCTCAACGTTCCGGTCAGTATGTTCTGACCGTCTTTTGAAGATGGTCATAGCATACCGGAATATTGAGTTTATACCTTTGGTTCTTTTCAGAATCATTCTCTTAACCCCTTGCGTACGGATGGCGCCAAATGGCGCAAAAAAAACAGTGGCACCCGGGCGGATGACGCCATTCGCCACTATTTGTGCAGTTTCAATCCATTGTTGGATTGTGTGTTACACTTGACTGCACAGGCACATTGTGGCCGTTTCGATTGGCTGTACAGGCCGCCCCACTACGATAACCGTACTCGGAGGGTTAATTGAGAAATACTTCCACATGGTGTTTCCGCAAATCTTTCATTTATCAGTATCTCCGCCATGCAAAGCCTCAAATCTTACTAAATAAATGACTAATGTATTAATGATCAGGATTATCCTATTTCATACGTTGTACAAATGTTTAGTTCATAACTAATGCCTATTAAATTGTTAGTATACTGCCTTTTTCAAAACAGAAGTGAGAGGTCCCTGTGTTTTGTTTCGCTTTTTTTTAATGGATTTACCGAGTGCAAACTGTATATTCGGACTCATATTATGTTGCGAGCCATGTTTGCTAATTGTAAAAACACAGCAATAGTTGACCAAATCAGCATTGTACATGTACAGGGTTGTCTGGGGGCAACCAGAATGTATTTGAAAATTTGTTTCAGAGGAATTTCAAAAATAATTATTGAAAAGCATGTCTCCTCCAAAGAGGAAGCTGGTGGGGATGCTGAACAAACTTGAACATACAAAAATCCTCAGTTTTTCACATAAATAGCCAATAGCTTATTCCCTCGTTCTGTATCTCTCTCTAACGCAATCTGGAGTTTTGCGCAAGTTTAAATTCTACTCCCTCCTGAGCTAATTTCCCTTGGAATGAAATCCATTCATAGGGATATGAACTCAGGAGTACAATAAACTTGCGCTCGACATCTCTATGGAATTCTTCTTTGCCTGGTGCATGTTTCCTTTCATCTTACGATCTTTCCTGCTTCAAGAGGAATATTAATTCCTACCTCTTGTATCTTTTTCCTTTTGTAGCTCCGTACTTCAAGTGGCTTTTAGCTTTGTTCGGGGCAAACTTGCATAAAGAAAAGCTGTTTATATGAGAATGTCCCAAAAAATGTCCAGCCTGTCACAATTGGTTGTTTTAACATTTATCTCTTAGAAAATTAGACTTGAAAGATATGCAGTGTTTTTTATAATTGTATAATTGGTGTAGCCTCGTTCACGATTGGCCGTCAATGTAGTTTTTGATAGTGAATGTAAATTTACATGTAAAGTAAGCACTCTTATATCTTTTTATATCTGGTATTAAAATGGGACAGATCTTGGGCCCCGTTTTCTGTTGTTTTCTTTTTCATAAACCAGTTAATATTTGATATCTTTAGCAGTTAGCACCTGTAGCTTTAGTTGAACGTTTACATAAACGTGGAAATTGTTACTTCAATTGTCAATTTTTCTACTGTATGTTGATTCTCGATATACATCAGTAAAATCATAATTATAGTCAATAGTCCTTTCTAATGCACGTACATCATTTGAATTTGTTTGCAGTACTGTGGTGTACGTAAACTTTCAACTGCACTTGTAAATGTACTACATACATGTGTATGTATTTAAGTTGTACATTTATTGTACTTTTTACAGATTTTATGTACTTGTGTATTGAAAATTGGTAAAATACATGTAAATCTTAATCTTAATTTAATTTAATGTACATTTTTATATAACTTTCCACACTGAGATTGCCTAAAACAGAAAACCTACGCTTTGATTTTCCTTGCCGGCTTCTCTAAAATAAAATTAAAAAACTGATGCATGAAAAGAGTTTACAAGAGTATTTTGTTCAAAGTTTGGCCACCAGCCCTCAAATAGAATTTTGAATTTATCCGTCCTTTTTGCCAAGAGTTTATTTGAACTGCATTTCTCAGAATTTTTTTCCTAGCATGTAGTTTGTAAATGCAATCAGTATGCTGTGTCGACTCATAACCAAGCTTTTTGACCTTTGAGTTGTGGGGCATTGACATGTGTACGCCCATGACATGAATGCCATTGTTCTGTCACCATGGGCTGTAAATAAAACATGGTGAACAGATTCTGTTTGGGAATTATATATGGTGACACCTTTTTCGGAGTTATGCATAAAAATATACAAACCATAGAGCATGTTACAAACGTGTGCAGATATGAGCTTTCACAAAACACATTAAGTTTTCCAGTTATGGTATATTTTAAACATTTTGGTAGAAACGGACCATGGTTTGTACAAATTGTAGGGGAAACCCAGATTCTAAATTGTCGCTAAAGTTGCACCTGTCATAAGCCGTGCTCAATCAGGTTGTGTTTTTTTATGAAGCCCACATGGTTGTATTTTTAAACATGACTAATCATTCAAGCAGGTATGTGTGTGTTTCCTACCTCTATACTACACCAAACCACACAACATTTTGCTTTGTAATACTTACTTGAAAATCAAATCCTTGGAATCAAATCCCCAAATTGCAAACAACAATGCAAATTACTTACAAAAAAACGCAAATTTGTTTGGCCAAGGTGTCCAGAGAGTAAAGACCCTTGAGCTCTTTTATTGTAAACTTTTGTATAAAAGCCTTCAGATTTGTAAAAAAAAATAAAAAAAAAACCTTTTCACCATTTATGTGTAAAATGGGAGCCTTTACATTTCTGCAGTCACCGGGCATGGCCTATACGTATTGTGTAAATAACCGATGGCCGACCATTGTAAGGTGGAATTGCAGGCAACGTGTACAGTTTCTGTCCAAAGTTTATACACACTTGTTCCTACAGGTGTTGTTTCTTGCAATCATTCTAACGGTATATATATCGGTAAAATCATGCCAGAAGACCTTCGTCTTGCATGTATGATCATTTGGGTTTAGTTCACAGATTCGGGATGAATTGAGAATTTGTCTACAGGACTGTGATGTACGTAAACGTTTGATCCCAACTGTACATGTACATTTCTCGTGCTGTCCTGTTCATTTACGGTATGGATACCTTCATGCTTTGCTGTACCCCCCCCCCCCCCTTCACTCTCATATTATGTACATATACTTCAGGCATGGCTGACACTTTTTAATGTATCCTTCATGCTGCTATGTCCGTGCTGTGATTGAAAATCTCAATTTTCTGGATTTCCCCTTCTAACGGATTATGAGAAAAAAATATTTTTTAATTGAAAAAGCACCTACATGTACTTTGCTGTGCATTCCCTATATTGTTTTAATATGTACTATGCTTGCAAAGATATGTTAATACTGTAGGAATAAGGTAATTTGCAGTGGTGAGATTGGCAAAAATTGAAAAATCCACGAAATCCATGAGGACCGCAGATCAACATGAAGTTTGTATTTGCCTAAAAGGCACCCCCTTAAAATATCCATTTTTATGACAACACCACAAGAATTCCAGATTGCAAAAGAGATTCTTTAAAAATTCTGAAATTCCGACAAAAAAATCTTGACAAATCTCACCCCTGAATTTGAAAGTTATTAAATCTGTTACTTATCATCGGTAATTTTGTGTGTGGAACATCTCATTGGAAGGTCATAACTTGCCTAATGCTAACAAATTAGCAGTTCAATAAAAAAATAAATCAGGGTGTTATCCCCCAAAAGCACGTACATAACGGCTTTAATCTTAAGCACCTGACTGAATCCAACAAAACCCAACCACACACAAGTGTTAAAGCCTGCTGATTCCAACAAAATCCAATAACTAGAACAAAAACATCTTGTTATCTGCTCACATCCACACAATCCAACAGAACGTTGGATTTAGCATGGTTAGTGTTAAAGGTAATATTTGCAAACATAAACTAGACATCTGGTACAGTGTTTGTGGACAAACACAGGGCTGTTTTGTTTTTTTGTGTAAAATTGTGATTAAAATAAAATTTCAAAAATTTCAAAAATCATAAAAAAAATTGACGATGACGTCATCATGACATCATTTCAGATTTTGCATGCTAGTGACAGTATCTACCTACCCACTACTTTTCATGACGATCGGACCTATCCTTATATGTGTTTTAAAAAAGCACATTTTTGATGATGTCATCATGACGTCACACATTTTTTTCCTTTTTAGGGCATATCTTTGAGACATACCAAAGCTATAACAAAAAGAATTTTGAAAATATCTTGTTTTGTTTGCCAGATATATTTAAAAGAATGTTACGATTTCAAAATTTCAAAAATTCATAACAAATCACGTGAAGACGTCATCATGACGTCACTTTGGATTTTGCATCCTAGTGCCCGTATCTACCTACCCACCAATTTTCATGACGATCGGACCTATCCTTATATGTGTTTTAAAAAAGCACATTTTTGATGATGTCATCATGACGTCACACATTTTTTTCCTTTTAGGGCATATCTTTGAGACATACCAAAGCTATAACAAAAAGAATTTTGAAAATATCTTGTTTTGTTCGCTAGATATATTGAAAAGAATGTTACGATTTTCAAATTTTCAAAAATTCATAACAAATCACGTGATGACGTCATCATGACGTCACTTTGGATTCAGCATCCTAGTGACAGTATCTACCTACCCACCAATTTTCATGGCGATCGGACCTATCCTTATATGTGTTTTAAAAAAGCACATTTTTGATGATGTCATCATGACGTCACACATTTTTTTCCTTTTAGGGCATATCTTTGAGACATACCAAAGCTATAACAAAAAGAATTTTGAAAATATCTTGTTTTGTTTGCCAGATATATTTAAAAGAATGTTACGATTTCAAAATTTCAAAAATTCATAACAAATCACGTGAAGACGTCATCATGACGTCACTTTGGATTTTGCATCCTAGTGCCCGTATCTACCTACCCACCAATTTTCATGACGATCGGACCTATCCTTATATGTGTTTTAAAAAAGCACATTTTTGATGATGTCATCATGACGTCACACATTTTTTTCCTTTTAGGGCATATCTTTGAGACATACCAAAGCTATAACAAAAAGAATTTTGAAAATATCTTGTTTTGTTCGCTAGATATATTGAAAAGAATGTTACGATTTTCAAATTTTCAAAAATTCATAACAAATCACGTGATGACGTCATCATGACGTCACTTTGGATTCAGCATCCTAGTGACAGTATCTACCTACCCACCAATTTTCATGGCGATCGGACCTATCCTTATATGTGTTTTAAAAAAGCACATTTTTGATGATGTCATCATGACGTCACACATTTTTTTCCTTTTAGGGCATATCTTTGAGACATACCAAAGCTATAACAAAAAGAATTTTGAAAATATCTTGTTTTGTTCGCTAGATATATTGAAAAGAATGTTACGATTTTCAAAATTCAAAAATTCATAAAAAATCACGTGATGACGTCATCATGACCAAAAAGTTCGGGACACATTCTGAGCAGTTGGTCTAAGTGTCTGCCAAGTTTAAAGGCAATCGGGTGCACCAAAGTAGCCAAAGTGCCGGTAAGAAAGAAAACGTGTACAAATGCTATGGGGAAAAAGTCTGAAAAGGAAGCAAAAAAAAACTAGAGATCAACTCTTTATAGACAGCATGCCACATGAAAGCCATGGTTTCTGTCCTTCCCAGAATTCCTTTGTGTTATATTGAATTTGGTCACAATTTTCAGATGCCTGTTATTTCTTAATACTTGAGTGAGCCACGATCACGAAATTGTTGAATTAGGTAGAGAAAAATTCAATGTATAAATTTGTTTAATCGGACCGACCCTTACATGCGTAAAAAAAAAAAAATTGATGACGTCATTATGACGTCACACAATTTTCGCCTTTTAGGGCATATCTTTGAGACATACCAAAAGCTGTATCAAAAAGAATTTTGAAAATATCTTGTTTTGTTTGCGAGATATATTTAAAAGAATGTTACGATTTCAAAATTTCATAACAAATCACGTGATGATGTCATCATGACGTCACTTTGGATTTTGCATGCTAGTGCCAGTATCTACCTACCCACCAATTTTCATGACGATCGGACCTATCCTTATATGTGTTTTAAAAAAGCACATTTTTGATGATGTCATCATGACGTCACACATTTTTTTCCTTTTTAGGGCATATCTTTGAGACCTACCAAAGATATAACAAAAAGAATTTTGAAAATATCTTGTTTTGTTTGCCAGATATATTTAAAAGAATGTTACGATTTTCAAGATTTCAAAAATTCATAACAAATCACGTGATGATGTCATCATGACCAAAAAGTTCGGGACACATTCTGAGCACTTTGTCTAAGTATCTGCCAAGTTTAAAGTCAATCGGGTGCACCAAAGTAGCCAAAGTGCCGGTAAGAAAGAAAACGTGTACAAATGCTATGGGGAAAAAGTCTGAAAAGGAAGCAAAAAAAAACTAGAGGCATGAGGTTGGTGTTTGTGGACAAACACAGGGCTGTTTCGTTTTGGGGGGGTTTTTGGTAGTTTGATTCTGATTCTTGAGATTTCAATGGTTGATCAACAAATCTCGTTTTACATTGATGGTCGTCTACGACAGGTCAAGCAATCACGTAGGCTTATTCATAATCGTTTTGGAAATGTGAGCATACAAGGAGTTGATGACCATGATTACGTCATCAGACGTCACACATTTTTCACATATATATTTCAGTGTGTATGACCTAAAAATCTATTACAAAAAGAATTATAAACTAGATGTATGGTGCAGTGTTTGTGGACAAACACAGGGCTGTTTTGATTTTTTGTGTAAAATTATGTGATTTAAATGAAATTTCAAAAATGAAAAAAATTATAGAAAATTAGCCGATTACGTCATCATGACGTCACATAAATTTTCATCTAACACATGCTGGCATAACTAAATACCACGTTTTAACTTAATCTGACTTGTACTTTTGTAGAATGGCTTCAAAAAATGCACCTTTAAGATGATGTCACATGACATGTGATGACGTCATCATGACGTAAAAGTTCGGCGCACATTCTGAGCAGTTGGTGTAAGTGTCTGCCTACGACTTGTCTAACGACTTGAAAAAAAGACTAGAGATCAACTCTTTATAGACAGCATGCCACATGAAAGCCATGGTTTCTGTCCTTCCCAGAATTGCTTTGTGTTATATTGAATTTGGTCACAATTTTCAGATGCCTGTTATTTCTTAATACTTGAGTGAGCCACGATCACGAAATTGTTGAGTTAGGTGGAGAAAAATTCAATGTATACATTTTTTTAATCAGACCGACCCTTACATGCGTAAAAAGAAAAAAATTGATGACGTCATTATGACGTCACACAATTTTCGCCTTTTAGGGCATATCTTTGAGACATACCAAAAGCTGTATCAAAAAGAATTTTGAAAATATCTTGTTTTGTTTGCGAGATATATTTAAAAGAATGTTACGATTTCAAAATTTCAAAAATTCATAACAAATCACGTGATGACGTCATCATGACGTCACTTTGGATTTTGCATGCTAGTGCCAGTATCTACCTACCCACCAATTTTCATGACGATCGGACCTATCCTTATATGTGTTTTAAAAAAGCACATTTTTGATGATGTCATCATGACGTCACACATTTTTTTCCTTTTTAGGGCATATCTTTGAGACCTACCAAAGCTATAACAAAAAGAATTTTGAAAATATCTTGTTTCGTTTGCCAGATATATTTAAAAGAATGTTACGATTTTCAAAATTTCAAAAATTCATAACAAATCATGTGATGACGTCATCATGACGTCACTTTGGATTTTGCATCCTAGTGCCAGTATCTACCTACCCACCAATTTTCATGACGATCGGACCTATCCTTATATGTGTTTTAAAAAAGCACATTTTTGATGATGTCATCATGACGTCACACATTTTCTCCCTTTTAGGGCATATCTTTGAGACATACCAGAGCTATAACAAAAAGAATTTTGAAAATATCTTGTTTTGTTCGCTAGATATATTGAAAAGAATTTTACGATTTTGAAATTTCAAAAATTCATAAAAAATCACGTGATGACGTCATCATCACCAAAAAGTTCGGGACACATTCTGAGCAGTTTGTCTAAGTATCTGCCAAGTTTGAAGGCAATCGGCTGCACCAAAGTAGCCAAAGTGCCAGGTAGAAAGAAAACGTGTACCAATGCTATGGGCAAAAAAGTCTGAAAAGGAAAAAAAAAAAAAAGAAAAAAAAAAAAAAAAAAAAAAAAAAAAACTAGACATCTGGTGCAGTGTTTGTGGACAAACACAGGGCTGTTTTGTTTTTTTGTGTAAAATTATGTGATTTAAATGAAATTTCAAAAATGAAAAAAATCATAGAAAATTTGCCGATGACGTCACATACATTTTTATCTAACACATGCTGGCATAACTAAATACCACGTTTTAACTTAATGTGACTTGTACTTTTGTAGATATATGGTTTCCAAAAATGCCCCTTTAAGATGACGTCACGTGACATGTGATGACGTCATCATGACCTAAAAGTTCGGTGCACATTCTGAGCAGTTGGTGTAAGTATCTGCCTACGACTTGAAAAAAAGACTAGAGATCAACTCTTTATAGACAGCATGCCACATGAAAGCCATGGTTTCTGTCCTTCCCAGAATTCCTTTGTGTTATATTGAATTTGGTCACAATTTTTTAGATGCCTGTTATTTCTTAATACTTGAATGAGCCACGATCACGAAATTGTTGAATTAGGTAGAGAAAAATTCAATGTATACATTTTTAATTGGACCGACCCTTACATGCGTTAAAAAAAAAAATTGATGACGTCATTATGACGTCACACAATTTTCGCCTTTTAGGGCATATCTTTGAGACATACCAAAAGCTGTATCAAAAAGAATTTTGAAAATCTCTTGTTTTGTTTGCGAGATATATTTAAAAGAATGTTACGATTTCAAAATTTCACAAATTCATAACAAATCACGTGATGACGTCATCATGACGTCACTTTGGATTTTGCATCCTAATACCAGTATCTACCTACCCACCAATTTTCATGACGATCGGACCTATCCTTATATGTGTTTTAAAAAAGCACATTTTTGATGATGTCATCATGACGTCACACATTTTTTTCCTTTTTAGGGCATATGTTTGAGACCTACCAAAGCTATAACAAAAAGAATTTTGAAAATATCTTGTTTTGTTTGCCAGATATATTGAAAAGAATGTTACGATTTTCAAAATTTCAAAAATTCATAACAAATCACGTGATGACGTCATCATGACGTCACTTTGGATTTTGCATCCTCGTGCCAGTATCTACCTACCCACCAATTTTCATGACGAACGGACCTATTCTTATATGTGTTTTAAAAAAGCACATTTTTGATGATGTCATCATGACGTCACACACTTTTTCCTTTTTAGGGCATATCTTTGAGACCTACCAAAGCTGTAACAAAAAGAATTTTGAAAATATCTTGTTTTGTTCGCTAGATATATTGAAAAGAATTTTACGATTTTAAAATTTCAAAAATTCATAAAAAATCACGTGATGACGTCATCATGACCAAAAAGTTCGGCACACATTCTGAGCAGTTTGTCTAAGTGTCTGCCAAGTTTAAAGGCAATCGGGTGCACCAAAGTAGCCAAAGTGCCGGTAAGAAAGAAAACGTGCACAAATGCTATGGGAAAAAGTCTGAAAAGGAAAAAAAAAAAAAAAAAAAAAAAAAAAAAAAAAAAAAAAAAAAGAAAAAAAAAAAAATCTTAACGAAAACAAGGGCTGTTTTGGAAAAGTTTCCAAAACAGCCAAAAAAAAATCTTAACGAAAACAAGGGCTGTTTTGGAAAAGTTTCCAAAACAGCCAAATATTATTTAAAATTCATGTTAGATACCACGTTACAACTTAATCGAACTTGTACTTTTGTAGATAAATGGCTTCAAAAACTGCCCCTTTAAGATGACGTCACGTGACATGTGATGACGTAATCATGACATCAATTCTTTATAATACCTACTGGGCTACCTAGATATTACTTTTGAACTTAATCGGACTTGTACTTTTGTTTATATATGGCTTCAAAAACTGCCCCTTTAAGATGACGTCACGTGACATGTGATGACGTCATCTTAACGTCATGTCAATTTTCATCTATAACACCCGGTGGCATACCTAGATATTACGTTTCAACTTAATCGGACTTGTACTTTTGTAGATATATGGCTTAAAAAAAATGCCCCTTTAAGATGACGTCACGTGACATGTGATGACATCATCATGACGTAAAAGTTCGGCACACATTGTGAGCAGTTGGTGTAAGAGTCTGCCAAGTTTAAAAGTAGCCAAAGTGGCCGGTAAGATAGAAAACGTTTACAAATGCTATGGGCAATATTTTAGCGACTTGAAAAAAAGCATTTTTTGATGACGTCATCATGACGTCACACAATTTTCGCTTTTTAAGGCATATCTTTGAGATATACCTAAGCTATAACAAAACGAATTTTGAAAATATCTTGTTTTGTTCGCTAGATATATTGAAAAGAATGTTATGATTTACACAATTTTAAAATTCAGCGACTTGAACAAAGACTACAAATCAACCTTTTTATAAACAGCATGCACATTTATGCCATGGTTATCTGCCCTTCCCAGAATTCCTTTGTGTTATATTGAATTTGGTCTAAATTTTCAAATGGCTGTTATTTCTTACTTGAGTGAGCCACGATCATGACATTTTGGAATTAGGGAGAGGAAAATTCAATATATACATTTTTGCAATCGGATTGACCCTTACATGCGTTTAAAAAAAATAAAAAATTTGATGACGTCATCATGACGTCACACATTTTTTCCCTTTTAGGGCATATCTTTGAGACATACCAAAGCTATCACAAAAAGAATTTTGAAAATATCTTGTTTTGTTTGCTAGATATATTGAAAAGAATGTTACGATTTTAAAACTTTAAAAATTCAGCGACTTGAAAAAAGACTAGGAATCAACCCCTTTTATAAACAGCAAGCACATTTAAGCCATGGTTATTGCCCTTCCCAGAATTCCTTTGTGTTATATTGAATTTGGTCAAAATTTTGAAATGGCTGTTATTTCTTACTTGAGTGAGCCACGATCATGAAATTTTTGAATTACGTACAGAAAAATTCAATGTATACATTTTTGTAATCAGATTGACCCTTACATGCGTTAAAAAAAAACCACATTTTTGATGACGTCATCATGACGTCACACAATTTTCGCTTTTTAGGGCATATCTTTGAGACATACCAAAGCTATAACAAAAAGAATTTCGAAAATATCTTGTTTTGTTCCCTAGATATATTGAAAAGAATGTTACGATTTTGAAATTTCAAAAATTCATAAAAAATCAGGTGATGACGTCATCATGACGTAAATGTTCGACATAAATTCTGAGCAGTTAGTCTAAGTATCTGCCAAGTTTAAAGCCAATCGGCATTATAAAAGTAGCCAAAGTGCCGGTAAGAAAGAAAACGTGTACAAATGCTATGGGCATTTGGCTGAAAAAGAAAAAAAAAAAGAAACTAGATGTATGGTGCAGTGTTTGTGGACAAACACAGGGCTGTTTTGTTTTTTTGTGTAAAATTATGTGATTTAAATGAAATTTCAAAAATGAAATTTTTTTTAGAAAATTAGCCGATGACGTCATCATGACGTCACATAAAGTTTCATCTAACACATGCTGGCATAACTAAATACCACGTTTTAACTTAATCTGACTTGTACTTTTGTAGATATATGGCTTCAAAAAATGCACCTTTAAGATGACGTCACATGACATGTGATGACGTCATCATGACGTAAAAGTTCGGCGCACATTCTGAGCAGTTGGTGTAAGTGTCTGCCTACGACTTGTCTAATGACTTGAAAAAAAGACTAGAGATCAACTCTTTATAGACAGCATGCCACATGAAAGCCATGGTTTCTGTCCTTCCCAGAATTCCTTTGTGTTATATTGAATTTGGTCACAATTTTCAGATGCCTGTTATTTCTTAATACTTGAGTGAGCCACGATCACGAAATTGTTGAATTAGGTGGAGAAAAATTCAATGTATAAATTCTTTTAATCGGACCGACCCTTACATGCGTAAAAAGAAAAACAATTGATGACGTCATTATGACGTCACACAATTTTCGCCTTTTAGGGCATATCTTTGAGACATACCAAAAGCTGTATCAAACAGAATTTTGAAAATATCTTGTTTTGTTTGCGAGATATATTTAAAAGAATGTTACGATTTCAAAATTTCAAAAATTCATAACAAATCACGTGATGACGTCATCATGACGTCACTTTGGATTTTGCATCCTAGTGCCAGTATCTACCTACCCACCAATTTTCATGACGATCGGACCTATCCTTATATGTGTTTTAAAAAAGCACATTTTTGATGATGTCATCATGACGTCACACATTTTTTTCCTTTTTAGGGCATATCTTTGAGACCTACCAAAGCTATAACAAAAAGAATTTTGAAAATATCTTGTTTTGTTTGCCAGATATATTTAAAAGAATGTTACGATTTTCAAAATTTCAAAAATTCATAACAAATCACGTGATGACGTCATCATGACGTCATTTTGGATTTTGCATCCTAGTGCCAGTATCTACCTACCCACCAATTTTCATGACGATCGGACCTATCCTTATATGTGTTTTAAAAAAGCACATTTTTGATGACGTCATCATGACATCACACATTTTTTTTTCTTTTAGTGCATATCTTTGAGACATACCAAAGCTATAACAAAAAGAATTTTGAAAATATCTTGTTTTGTTCGCTAGATATATTGAAAAGAATATTACGATTTTAAAATTTCAAAAATTCATAAAAAATCACGTGATGACGTCATCATGACGTAAATGTTCGGCATACATTCTGAGCAGTTAGTCTAAGTGTCTGCCAAGTTTGAAGTCAATCGGCAGCATAAAAGTAGCCAAAGTGCCAGTAAGAAAGAAAACGTGTACAAATGCTATGGGCATTTGGCTGAAAAAGAAAAAAAAAAAAAAAAAGAAAAAAAAAAAAGAAAAACTAGACATCTGGTACAGTGTTTGTGGACAAACACAGGGCTGTTTTGTTTTTTTGTGTAAAATTGTGATTAAAATGAAATTTCAAAAATTTCAAAAATCATAAAAAAAATTCCCGATGACGTCATCATGACATCATTTCAGATTTTGCATGCTAGTGACAGTATCTACCTACCCACCAATTTTCATGACGATTGGACCTATCCTTATATGTGTTTAAAAAAAGCACATTTTTGTTGATGTCATCATGACGTCACACATTTTTTTCCTTTTTAGGGCATATCTTTGAGACCTACCAAAGCTATAACAAAAATAATTTTGAAAATATCTTGTTTTGTTTGCCAGATATATTTAAAAGACTTTTACGATTTCAAAATTTCAAAAATTCATAAAAAATCACGTGATGACGTCATCATGACGTCACTTCGGCTTCTGCATGCTGGTGGCAGTATCTACCTACCCACCAATTTTCATGACGATCGGACCTATCCTTATATGTGTTTTAAAAAAGGACATTTTTGATGATGTCATCATGACGTCACACATTTTTTTCCTTTTTAGGGCATATCTTTGAGACCTACCAAAGCTATAACAAAAAGAATTTTGAAAATATCTTGTTTTGTTTGCCAGATATATTTAAAAGAATGTTACGATTTTCAAAATTTCAAAAATTCATAACAAATCACGTGATGACGTCATCATGACGTCATTTTGGATTTTGCATCCTAGTGCCAGTATCTACCTACCCACCAATTTTCATGACGATCGGACCTATCCTTATATGTGTTTTAAAAAAGCACATTTTTGATGATGTCATCATGACGTCACACATTTTTTTCCTTTTTAGGGCATATCTTTGAGACCTACCAAAGCTATAACAAAAATAATTTTGAAAATATCTTGTTTTGTTTGCCAGATATATTTAAAAGACTTTTACGATTTCAAAATTTCAAAAATTCATAAAAAATCACGTGATGACGTCATCATGACGTCACTTCGGCTTCTGCATGCTGGTGGCAGTATCTACCTACCCACCAATTTTCATGACGATCGGACCTATCCTTATATGTGTTTTAAAAAAGGACATTTTTGATGATGTCATCATGACGTCACACATTTTTTTCCTTTTTAGGGCATATCTTTGAGACCTACCAAAGCTATAACAAAAAGAATTTTGAAAATATCTTGTTTTGTTTGCCAGATATATTTAAAAGAATGTTACGATTTTCAAAATTTCAAAAATTCATAACAAATCACGTGATGACGTCATCATGACGTCATTTTGGATTTTGCATCCTAGTGCCAGTATCTACCTACCCACCAATTTTCATGACGATCGGACCTATCCTTATATGTGTTTTAAAAAAGCACATTTTTGATGACGTCATCATGACATCACACATTTTTTTTTCTTTTAGTGCATATCTTTGAGACATACCAAAGCTATAACAAAAGGAATTTTGAAAATATCTTGTTTTGTTCGCTAGATATATTAAATAGAATATTACGATTTTCAAATTTCAAAAATTCATAAAAAATCACGTGATGACGTCATCATGACGTAAATGTTCGGCATACATTCTGAGCAGTTGGTCTAAGTGTCTGCCAAGTTTAGAGGCAATCGGGTGCACCAAAGTAGCCAAAGCGCCGGTAAGAAAGAAAACGTGCACAAATGCTATGGGCAAAAAGTCTGAAAAGGAAAAAAAAAAAAAAAAAAAAAAAAAAAAAAAAAAAAAAAAGAAAAAAAAAAAAATCTTAACGAAAACAAGGGCTGTTTTGGAAAAGTTTCCAAAACAGCCAAAAAAAAAAAAAAAAAAAAAAAAAAAAAAATCTTAACGAAAACAAGGGCTGTTTCGGAAAAGTTTCCGAAACAGCCAAAAAAAAAAAAAAAAAAAAAAAAAAAAAGAAATAAGACATCTGGTACAGTGTTTGTGGACAAACACAGGGCTGTTTTGTTTTTTTGTGTAAAATTGTGATTAAAATGAAATTTCAAAAATTTCAAAAATCATAAAAAAAAATCCCGATGACGTCATCATGACATCATTTCAGATTTTGCATGCTAGTGACAGTATCTACCTACCCACCAATTTTCATGACGATTGGACCTATCCTTATATGTGTTTAAAAAAAGCACATTTTTGATGATGTCATCATGACGTCACACATTTTTTTCCTTTTTAGGGCATATCTTTGAGACCTACCAAAGCTATAACAAAAATAATTTTGAAAATATCTTGTTTTGTTTGCCAGATATATTTAAAAGACTTTTACGATTTCAAAATTTCAAAAATTCATAAAAAATCACGTGATGACGTCATCATGACGTCACTTCGGCTTCTGCATGCTGGTGGCAGTATCTACCTACCCACCAATTTTCATGACGATCGGACCTATCCTTATATGTGTTTTAAAAAAGGACATTTTTGATGATGTCATCATGACGTCACACATTTTTTTCCTTTTTAGGGCATATCTTTGAGACCTACCAAAGCTATAACAAAAAGAATTTTGAAAATATCTTGTTTTGTTTGCCAGATATATTTAAAAGAATGTTACGATTTTCAAAAGTTCAAAAATTCATAACAAATCACGTGATGACGTCATCATGACGTCATTTTGGATTTTGCATCCTAGTGCCAGTATCTACCTACCCACCAATTTTCATGACGATCGGACCTATCCTTATATGTGTTTTAAAAAAGCACATTTTTGATGACGTCATCATGACATCACACATTTTTTTTTCTTTTAGTGCATATCTTTGAGACATACCAAAGCTATAACAAAAGGAATTTTGAAAATATCTTGTTTTGTTCGCTAGATATATTAAATAGAATATTACGATTTTCAAATTTCAAAAATTCATAAAAAATCACGTGATGACGTCATCATGACCAAAAAGTTCGGGACACATTCTGAGCAGTTTGTCTAAGTGTCTGCCAAGTTTAAAGGCAATCGGGTGCACCAAAGTAGCCAAAGTGCCAGTAAGAAAGAAAACGTGTACAAATGCTATGGGAAAAAGTCTGAAAAGGAAGCAAAAAAAAACTAGAGGCATGAGGTTGGTGTTTGTGGACAAACACAGGGCTGTTTCGTTTTTGTTTTTTTAGTTTGGATGTGAAATGTGAATACAATAATTTATGTTTGTCAAACAATCGCGCTGCTGCCAGTTTTCTTTGTTAATTTTGAAATTAATTAAAGTTGTTTGTAGTAGTAACATGTGATGACGTCATCATAGCGTCACATAAATTTTCATCTATAAACTTGCTGACCTACCTAGATATAACTTTTAAACTTAATCGGACTTGTACTTTTGTTTATATATGGCTTCAAAAACTGCCCCTTTAAGATGACGTCACGTGACATGTGATGACGTCAACATCATGTCATGTCAATTTTCCATCTATAAACCTACTGGGCTACCTAGATATTACTTTTAAACTTAATCGGACTTGTACTTCTGTAGATATGCGCCTTCAAAAACTGCCCCTTTAAGATGACGTCACAAGTGATGACGTCATCATAACGTCATGTCAATTTGCATTTATAAAACTACTTGGATACCTAGATATTACATTTTAACTTAATCGAACTTGTACTTTTGTAGATATATGGCTTTGAAAAATGCCCCTTTAAGATGACGTCACGTGACATGTGATGACGTCATTATGACGTAAAAGTTCGGCACACATTGTGAGCAGTTGGGGTAAGTGTCTGCCAAGTTTAAAATTAGCCAAAGTGGCCGGTAAGAAAGAAAACGTTTACAAATGCTATGGGCAATATTCTAGCGACTTGAAAAAAAGAATTTTTTGATGACGTCATCATGACGTCACACAATTTTCGCTTTTTTGGGCATATCTTTGAGACATACCAAAGCTATAACAAAAAGAATTTTGAAAATTTCTTGTTTAGTTCGCTAGATATATTGAAAAGAATGTTACGATTTACACAATTTAAAAATTCAGCGACTTGAACAAAGACTACAAATCAACCTTTTTATAAACAGCATGCACATTTAAGCCATGGTTATCTGCCCTTCCCAGAATTCCTTTGTGTTATATTGAATTTGGTCTAAATTTTCAAATGGCTGTTATTTCTTACTTGAGTGAGCCACGATCATGAAATTTTGGAATTAGAGAGAGGAAAATTCAATGTATACATTTTTGTAATCGGATTGACCATTACATGCGTTTAAAAAAAAAAAAAATTGATGACGTCATCATGACGTCACACATTTTCTCCCTTTTAGGGGATATCTTTGAGACATACCAAAGCTATAACAAAAATAATTTTGAAAATGTATTGTTTTGTTCGCTAGATATATTGAAAAGAATGTTACGATTTTAAAATTAAAAAAATTCATAAAAAGTCACGTAATGACGTCATCATGACCTCATTTTAGATTTTGCATTCTAGTGACAGTATCTACCTACCCACCACTTTTCATGACGATCGGACCTATCCTTATATGTGTTTTAAAAAATCACATTTTTGATGACGTCATCATGACGTCACACATTTTTTCCCTTTTAGGGCATATCTTTGAGACATACCAAAGCTATCACAAAAAGAATTTTGAAAATATCTTGTTTTGTTTGCTAGATATATTGAAAAGAATGTTACGATTTTAAAACTTCAAAAATTCAGCGACTTGAAAAAAGACTAGGAATCATCCCCTTTTATAAACAGCAAGCACATTTAAGCCATGGTTATCTGCCCTTCCCAGAATTCCTTTGTGTTATATTGAATTTGGTCCAAATTTTGAAATGGTTGTTATTTCTTACTTGAGTGAGCCACGATCATGAAATTTTGGAATTACGTACAGCAAAATTCAATGTATACATTTTTGTAATCGGATTGACCCTTACATGCGTTAAAAAAAAAAAACATTTTTGATGACGTCATCATGACGTCACACAATTTTCGCTTTTTAGGGCATATCTTTGAGACATACCAAAGCTATATCAAAAAGAATTATGAAAATATCTTGTTTTTTTAGTTAGATATATTGAAAAGAATGCTACGATTTTCAAATTTCAAAAATTCATAAAAAATCACGTGATGACGTCATCATTACGTAAAAGTGCGGCAGTCATTCTGAGCAGTTGGTCTAAGTGTCTGTTAAGTTTAAAGGCAATCGGTTGCTCAAAAGTGGCCAAAGTGCCGGTTAGAAAGAAAACGTGTACAAATGCTATGGGGAAAAGTCTGAAAAAGAAAAAAAAAAAAAAAAAAAAGAAAAAAAAAAAAAAACTAGAGCTTTAGTGTTTGTGGACAAACACAGGGCTGTTTCGTTTTGGTTTTTTTTGGTAGTTTGATTCTTATTCTTGAGATTTCAATGGTGGATAAAATATCTCGTTTTATGGTCGTCTAGGTCAAGCAATCACGTGCTTATTCATAATCTTTTTAGAAATGTGAGCATACAAGCAGTTGATGACCATGATTACGTCATCAGACGTCACACATTTTTCACATTTATATTTAAGTGTGTATGACCTAAAAATATATTACAAAAATAATTATACAAAATTGTTTAAAATTCATGTTAGATACCACGTTTCAACTTAATCGGACTTGTACTTCTTAATATATATGGCTTCAAAAACTGCCCCTTTAAGATGACGTCACGTAACATGTGATGACGTCATCATAATGTAATGTCAATTTTCATCTATAAACCTACTAGGCTACCTAGATATTACTTTTCAACTTAATCGGACTTGTACTTTTGTAGATATATGGCTTCGAAAAAATGCCCCTTTAAGATGACGTCACGTGACATGTGATGACATCATCATGACGTAAAAGTTTGGCACACGTTGTGAGCAGTTGGGGTAAGTGTCTGCCAAGTTTAAAAGTAGCCAAAGTGAACGGTAAGAAAGAAAACGTTTACAAATGCTAAGGGCAATAATCTAGCGAGTGCCCCTTTAAGATGAAACCACGTGACATGTTATGACTTGATCATAACGTTATGTCAATGTTCATCTATAACACCCGGTGGCATACCTAGATATTACGTTCCAACTTAATCGGACTTGTACTTTTGTAGATATATGACTTCGAAAAATGCCCCTTTAAAGATGACGTCACATGACATGTGATGACATCACCATGACGTAAAAGTTCGGCACACATTGTGAGCAGTTGGGGTAAGTGTCTGCAAGTAGCCAAAGTGGCTGGTAAGAAAGAAAAAATTGACAATTGCTATGGGCAATATTCTAGCGACTTTTAAAAAATAATTGTTTTATGACGTCATCATGACGTCACACAATTTTCGCTTTTTAGGGCATATCTTTGAGACATACCAAAGCTGTAACAAA
This sequence comes from Hippasteria phrygiana, assembly GCA_037893225.1. Taxonomy (NCBI): domain Eukaryota; kingdom Metazoa; phylum Echinodermata; class Asteroidea; order Valvatida; family Goniasteridae; genus Hippasteria; species Hippasteria phrygiana. Next base: position 689,980 of record JAZGUH010000178.1, read on the forward strand.
AATAATTTTGAAAATGCCTTGTTTTGTTCGCTAGATATATTGAAAAGAATGTTACGATTTTAAAACTTCAAAAATTTAGCGACTTGAAAAAAGACTAGAAATCAACCCCTTTTATAAACAGCAAGCACATAATAGCCATGGTTATCTGCCCGTCCCAGAATTCCTTTGTGTTATATTGAATTTGGTCTAAATTTTGAAATGGCTGTTATTTCTTACTTGAGTGAGCCACGATCATGAAATTTTGGAATCAGGGAGAGGAAAATTCAATATATACATTTTTGTAATCGGATTGACCCTTACATGCGTTTAAAAAAAGAAATGTTTTGATGACGTCATCATGACGTCACACATTTTCTCCCTTTTAGGGGATATCTTTGAGACATACCAAAGCTATAACAAAAAGAATTTTGAAAATATATTGTTTTGTTCGCTAGATATATTGAAAACAATGTTACGATTTTAAAATTTCAAAAATTCATAAAAAGTCACGTGATGACGTCATTATGACCTCATTTTGGATTTTGCATGCTAGTGACAGTATCTACCTACCCACCACTTTTCATGACGATCGGACTTATCCTTATATGTGTTTTAAAAAATCACACTTTTGATGACGTCATCATGACGTCACACATTTTTTCCCTTTTAGGGCATATCTTTGAGACATACCAAAGCTATCACAAAAAAAAAATTGAAAATATCGTGTTTTGTTCGCTAGATATATTGAAAAGAATGTTACGATTTTAAAACTTCAAAAATTTAGCGACTTGAAAAAAGACTAGAAATCAACCCTTTTATAAACAGCAAGCACATAATAGCCATGGTTATCTGCCCGTCCCAGAATTCCTTTGTGTTATATTGAATTTGGTCTAAATTTTGAAATGGCTCTTATTTCTTACTTGAGTGAGCCACGATCATGAAATTTTGGAATTAGGTACAGAAAAATTCAATGTATACATTTTTGTAATCGGATTGACCCTTACATGCGTAAACAAAAAAACACATTTTTGATGACGTCATCATGACGTCGCACAGTTTTCGCTTTTTAGGGCATATCTTTGAGACATACCAAAGCTGTAACAAAAAGAATTTTGAAAATATCTTGTTTTGTTCGCTAGATATATTGAAAAGAATGTTACGATTTTCAAATTTCAAAAATTCATAAAAAATCACGTGATGACGTCATCATGACGTAAAAGATCGGCATACATTCTGAGCAGTTGGTCTAAGTGTCTGCTAAGTTTAAATGCAATCGGTTGCTTAAAAGTAGCCAAAGTGCCGGTCAGAAAGAAAACGTGTACAAATGCTATGGGCAAAAGTCTGAAAAAGAAGAAGAAACAAAAAAAAGAAAAACTAGACATCTGGTGCAGTGTTTGTGGACAAACACAGGGCTGTTTTGTTTTTTTGTGTAAAATTATGTGATTTAAATGAAATTTCAAAAATGAAAAAAATCATAGAAAATTTGCCGATGACGTCATCATGACGTCACCATGACGTCACATACATTTTTATCTAACACATGCTGGCATAACTAAATACCACGTTTTAACTTAATGTGACTTGTACTTTTGTAGATATATGGTTTCCAAAAATGCCCCTTTAAGATGACGTCACGTGACATGTGATGACGTAATCATGACCTAAAAGTTCGGTGCACATTCTGAGCAGTTGGTGTAAGTATCTGCCTACGACTTGAAAAAAAGACTAGAGATCAACTCTTTATAGACAGCATGCCACATGAAAGCCATGGTTTCTGTCCTTCCCAGAATTCCTTTGTGTTATATTGAATTTGGTCACAATTTTTTAGATGCCTGTTATTTCTTAATACTTGAATGAGCCACGATCACGAAATTGTTGAATTAGGTAGAGAAAAATTAAATGTATACATTTTTAATTGGACCGACCCTTACATGCGTTAAAAAAAAAAATTGATGACGTCATTATGACGTCACACAATTTTCGCCTTTTAGGGCATATCTTTGAGACATACCAAAAGCTGTATCAAAAAGAATTTTGAAAATCTCTTGTTTTGTTTGCGAGATATATTTAAAAGAATGTTACGATTTCAAAATTTCAAAAATTCATAACAAATCACGTGATGACGTCATCATGACGTCACTTTGGATTTTGCATCCTAGTACCAGTATCTACCTACCCACCAATTTGCATGACGATCGGACCTTTCCTTATATGTGTTTTAAAAAAGCACATTTTTGATGATGTCATCATGACGTCACAATTTTTTTTCCTTTTTAGGGCATATCTTTGAGACCTACCAAAGCTATAACAAAAAGAATTTTGAAAATATCTTGTTTTGTTTGCCAGATATATTTAAAAGAATGTTACGATTTTCAAAATGTCAAAAATTCATAACAAATCACGTGATGACGTCATCATGACGTCACTTTGGATTTTGCATCCTAGTGCCAGTATCTACCTACCCACCAATTTTCATGACGATCGGACCTATTCTTATATGTGTTTTAAAAAAGCACATTTTTGATGATGTCATCATGACGTCACACATTTTTTTCTTTTTTAGGGCATATCTTTGAGACCTACCAAAGCTGTAACAAAAAGAATTTTGAAAATATCTTGTTTTGTTCGCTAGATATATTGAAAAGAATTTTACGATTTTGAAATTTCAAAAATTCATAAAAAATCACGTGATGACGTCATCATGACGTAAATGTGCGGCATACATTCTGAGCAGTTAGTCTAAGTGTCTGCCAAGTTTAAAGCCAATCGGCAGCATAAAAGTAGCCAAAGTGCCAGTAAGAAAGAAAACGTGTACAAATGCTATATTTTTATCTAACACATGCTGGCATAACTAAATACCACGTTTTAACTTAATGTGACTTGTACTTTTGTAGATATATGGTTTCCAAAAATGCCCCTTTAAGATGACGTCACGTGACATGTGATGACGTAATCATGACCTAAAAGTTCGGTGCACATTCTGAGCAGTTGGTGTAAGTATCTGCCTACGACTTGAAAAAAAGACTAGAGATCAACTCTTTATAGACAGCATGCCACATGAAAGCCATGGTTTCTGTCCTTCCCAGAATTCCTTTGTGTTATATTGAATTTGGTCACAATTTTTTAGATGCCTGTTATTTCTTAATACTTGAATGAGCCACGATCACGAAATTGTTGAATTAGGTAGAGAAAAATTAAATGTATACATTTTTAATTGGACCGACCCTTACATGCGTTAAAAAAAAAAATTGATGACGTCATTATGACGTCACACAATTTTCGCCTTTTAGGGCATATCTTTGAGACATACCAAAAGCTGTATCAAAAAGAATTTTGAAAATCTCTTGTTTTGTTTGCGAGATATATTTAAAAGAATGTTACGATTTCAAAATTTCAAAAATTCATAACAAATCACGTGATGACGTCATCATGACGTCACTTTGGATTTTGCATCCTAGTACCAGTATCTACCTACCCACCAATTTGCATGACGATCGGACCTTTCCTTATATGTGTTTTAAAAAAGCACATTTTTGATGATGTCATCATGACGTCACAATTTTTTTTCCTTTTTAGGGCATATCTTTGAGACCTACCAAAGCTATAACAAAAAGAATTTTGAAAATATCTTGTTTTGTTTGCCAGATATATTTAAAAGAATGTTACGATTTTCAAAATGTCAAAAATTCATAACAAATCACGTGATGACGTCATCATGACGTCACTTTGGATTTTGCATCCTAGTGCCAGTATCTACCTACCCACCAATTTTCATGACGATCGGACCTATTCTTATATGTGTTTTAAAAAAGCACATTTTTGATGATGTCATCATGACGTCACACATTTTTTTCTTTTTTAGGGCATATCTTTGAGACCTACCAAAGCTGTAACAAAAAGAATTTTGAAAATATCTTGTTTTGTTCGCTAGATATATTGAAAAGAATTTTACGATTTTGAAATTTCAAAAATTCATAAAAAATCACGTGATGACGTCATCATGACGTAAATGTGCGGCATACATTCTGAGCAGTTAGTCTAAGTGTCTGCCAAGTTTAAAGCCAATCGGCAGCATAAAAGTAGCCAAAGTGCCAGTAAGAAAGAAAACGTGTACAAATGCTATGGGCATTTGACTGAAAAAGAAGCACAAAAAAAAAAAAAAAAGAAAAAAAAAAAAAGAAAACTAGACATCTGGTACAGTGTTTGTGGACAAACACAGGGCTGTTTTGTTTTTTTGTGTAAAATTGTGATTAAAATGAAATTTCAAAAATTTCAAAAATCATAAAAAAAATTGACGATGACGTCATCATGACATCATTTCAGATTTTGCATGCTAGTTACAGTTTCTACCTACCCACCAATTTTCATGACGATCGGACCTATCCTTATATGTGTTTTAAAAAAGCACATTTTTGATGTCATCATGACGTCACACATTTTTTTCCTTTTTAGGGCATATCTTTGAGACATACCAAAGCTATAACAAAAAGAATTTTGAAAATATCTTGTTTTGTTCGCTAGATATATTTTTAAAAAAATTACGATTTCAAAATTTCAAAAATTCATAACAAATCACGTGATGACGTCATCATGACGTCATTTCAGATTTTGCATGCTAGTGACAGTATCTACCTACCCACTACTTTTCATGACGATCGGACCTATCCTTATATGTGTTTAAAAAAAGCACATTTTTGATGACGTCATCATGACGTCACACATTTTTTTCCCTTTTAGGGCATATCTTTGAGACCTACCAAAGCTATAACAAAAAGAATTTTGAAACTATCTTGTTTTGTTTGCGAGATATATTTAAAAGAATGTTACGATTTCAAAATTTCAAAAATTCATAACAAATCACGTGATGACGCCATCATGACGTCACTTTGGATTTTGCATCCTAGTGACAGTATCTACCTTCCCACCAATTTTCATGACGATCGGACCTATCCTTATATGTGTTTTACAAAAGCACATTTCTGATGATGTCATCATGACGTCACACATTTTTTTCCTTTTTAGGGCATATCTTTAAGACCTACCAAAGCTATAACAAAAATAATTTTAAAAATATCTTGTTTTGTTTGCCAGATATATTTAAAAGAATTTTACGATTTCAAAATTTCAAAAATTCATAACAAATCACGTGATGACGTCATCATGACGTCATTTCAGATTTTGCATGCTGGTGGCAGTATCTACCTACCCACCAATTTTCATGACGATCGGACCTATCCTTATATGTGTTTTAAAAAAGCACATTTTTGATGATGTCATCATGACGTCACACATTTTTTTCCTTTTTAGGGCATATCTTTGAGACATACCAAAGCTATAACAAAAAGAATTTTGAAAATATCTTGTTTTGTTCGCTAGATATATTAAAAAAAAAATTACGATTTCAAAATTTCAAAAATTCATAAAAAATCACGTGATGACGTCATCATGACGTAAATGTACGGCATACATTCTGAGCAGTTAGTCTAAGTGTCTGCCAAGTTTAAAGCCAATCGGCAGCATAAAAGTAGCCAAAGTGCCAGTAAGAAAGAAAACGTGTACAAATGCTATGGGCATTTGTCTGAAAAAGAAGCACAAAAAAAAAAAAAAGAAAAAAAAAAAAAGAAAACTAGACATCTGGTGCAGTGTTTGTGGACAAACACAGGGCTGTTTTGTTTTTGTGTGTAAAATTATGTGATTTAAATGAAATTTCAAAAATGAAAAAAATCATAGAAAATTAGCCGATGACGTCATCATGACGTCACCATGACGTCACATACATTTTCATCTAACACATGCTGGCATAACTAAATACCACGTTTTAACTTAATGTGACTTGTACTTTTGCAGATATATGGTTTCCAAAAATGCCCCTTTAAGATGACGTCACGTGACATGTGATGACGTCATCATGACCTAAAAGTTCGGCGCACATTCTGAGCAGTTGGTGTAAGTATCTGCCTACGACTTGTCTAACGACTTGAAAAAAAGACTAGAGATCAACTCTTTATAGACAGCATGCCACATGAAAGCCATGGTTTCTGTCCTTCCCAGAATTCCTTTGTGTTATATTGAATTTGGTCACAATTTTTTAGATGCCTGTTATTTCTTAATACTTGAGTGAGCCACGATCACGAAATTGTTGAATTAGGTAGAGAAAAATTCAATGTATAAATTTTTAATCGGACCGACCCTTACATGCGTTAAAAAAAAAAAATTGATGACGTCATTATGACGTCACACAATTTTCGCCTTTTAGGGCATATCTTTGAGACATACCAAAAGCTGTATCAAAAAGAATTTTGAAAATCTCTTGTTTTGTTTGCGAGATATATTTAAAAGAATGTTACGATTTCAAAATTTCAAAAATTCATAACAAATCACGTGATGACGTCATCATGACGTCACTTTGGATTTTGCATCCTAGTACCAGTATCTACCTACCCACCAATTTTCATGACGATCGGACCTATCCTTATATGTGTTTTTAAAAAGCACATTTTTGATGATGTCATCATGACGTCACACATTTTTTTCCTTTTTAGGGCATATCTTTGAGACCTACCAAAGCTATAACAAAAAGAATTTTGAAAATATCTTGTTTTGTTTGCCAGATATATTTAAAAGAATGTTACGATTTTCAAAATTTCAAAAATTCATAACAAATCACGTGATGACGTCATCATGACGTCACTTTGGATTTTGCATCCTAGTACCAGTATCTACCTACCCACCAATTTTCATGACGATCGGACCTATTCTTATATGTGTTTTAAAAAAGCACATTTTTGATGATGTCATCATGACGTCACACACTTTTTTCCTTTTTAGGGCATATCTTTGAGACCTACCAAAGCTGTAACAAAAAGAATTTTGAAAATATCTTGTTTTGTTCGCTAGATATATTGAAAAGAATTTTACGATTTTCAAATTTCAAAAATTCATAAAAAATCACGTGATGACGTCATCATGACGTAAATGTTCGGCATACATTCTGAGCAGTTGGTCTAAGTGTCTGCCAAGTTTAGAGGCAATCGGGTGTACCAAAGTAGCCAAAGTGCCGGTAAGAAAGAAAACGTGCACAAATGCTATGGGCAAAAAGTCTGAAAAGGAAAAAAAAAAAAAACTAGAGGCATGAGGTTGGTGTTTGTGGACAAACACAGGGCTGTTTCGTTTTTGGTTTTTTAGTTTGGATGTGAAATGTGAATACAATAATTTAAGTTTGTCAACCAATCGCGCTGCTGCCAGTTTTCTATGTTAATTTTGAAATTAATTAAAGTTGTTTGTAGTAGTAACATGTGATGACGTCATCATAACGTCACATAAATTTTCATCTATAAACTTGCTGACCTACCTAGATATAACTTTTCAACTTAATCGGACTTGTACTTTTGTTTATATTATATGGCTTCAAAAACTGCCCCTTTAAGATGACGTCACGTGACATGTAATGACGTCATCATCATGTCATGTCAATTTTCATCTATAAACCTACTGGGCTACCTAGATATTACTTTTAAACTTAATCGGACATGTACTTCTGTAGATATGCGCCTTCAAAAACTGCCCCTTTAAGATGACGTCACATGTGATGACGTCATCATAACGTCATGTCAATTTTCATTTATAAAACTACTGGAATACCTAGATATTACATTTTAACTTAATCGAACTTGTACTTTTGTAGATATATGGCTTAGAAAAATGCCCCTTTAAGATGACGTCACGTGACATGTGATGACGTCATTATGACGTAAAAGTTCGGCACACATTGTGAGCAGTTGGGGTAAGTGTCTGCCAAGTTTAAAATTAGGTAAAGTGGCCGGTAAGAAAGAAAACGTTTACAAATGCTATGGGCAATATTCTAGCGACTTGAAAAAAAGAATTTTTTCATGACGTCATCATGACGTCACACAATTTTCGCTTTTTAGGGCATATCTTTGAGACATACCAAAGCTATAACAAAAAGAATTTAGAAAATTTCTTGTTTTGTTCGCTAGATATATTGAAAAGAATGTTACGATTTACACAATTTTAAAATTCAGCGACTTGAACAAAGACTACAAATCAACCTTTTTATAAACAGCATGCACATTTAAGCCATGGTTATCTGCCCTTCCCAGAATTCCTTTGTGTTATATTGAATTTGGTCTAAATTTTGAAATGGCTGTTATTTCTTACTTGAGTGAGCCACGATCATGAAATTTTGGAATTAGGGAGAGGAAAATTCAATATATACATTTTTGTAATCGGATTGACCCTTACATGCGTTAAAAAAAAAAACATTTTTGATGACATCATGACGTCACACAATTTTCGCTTTTTAGGGCATATCTTTGAGACATACCAAAGCTATAACAAAAAGAATTTCGAAAATATCTTGTTTTGTTCGCTAGATATATTGAAAAGAATTTTACGATTTTGAAATTTCAAAAATTCATAAAAAATCACGTGATGACGTCATCATGACGTAAATGTTCGGCATACATTCTGAGCAGTTAGTCCAAGTGTCTGCCAAGTTTAAAGCCAATCGGCAGCATAAAAGTAGCCAAAGTGCCGGTAAGAAAGAAAACGTGTACAAATGCTATGGGCATTTGGCTGAAAAAGAAAAAAAAAAAGAACTAGATATAACTTTTCAACTTAATCGGACTTGTACTTTTGTTTATATTATATGGCTTCAAAAACTGCCCCTTTAAGATGACGTCACGTGACATGTGATGACGTCATCATCATGTCATGTCAATTTTCATCTATAAACCTACTGGGCTACCTAGATATTACTTTTAAACTTAATCGGACATGTACTTCTGTAGATATGCGCCTTCAAAAACTGCCCCTTTAAGATGACGTCACATGTGATGACGTCATCATAACGTCATGTCAATTTTCATTTATAAAACTACTGGAATACCTAGATATTACATTTTAACTTAATCGAACTTGTACTTTTGTAGATATATGGCTTAGAAAAATGCCCCTTTAAGATGACGTCACGTGACATGTGATGACGTCATTATGACGTAAAAGTTCGGCACACATTGTGAGCAGTTGGGGTAAGTGTCTGCCAAGTTTAAAATTAGGTAAAGTGGCCGGTAAGAAAGAAAACGTTTACAAATGCTATGGGCAATATTCTAGCGACTTGAAAAAAAGAATTTTTTCATGACGTCATCATGACGTCACACAATTTTCGCTTTTTAGGGCATATCTTTGAGACATACCAAAGCTATAACAAAAAGAATTTAGAAAATTTCTTGTTTTGTTCGCTAGATATATTGAAAAGAATGTTACGATTTACACAATTTTAAAATTCAGCGACTTGAACAAAGACTACAAATCAACCTTTTTATAAACAGCATGCACATTTAAGCCATGGTTATCTGCCCTTCCCAGAATTCCTTTGTGTTATATTGAATTTGGTCTAAATTTTGAAATGGCTGTTATTTCTTACTTGAGTGAGCCACGATCATGAAATTTTGGAATTAGGGAGAGGAAAATTCAATATATACATTTTTGTAATCGGATTGACCCTTACATGCGTAAAAAAAAAAAAACATTTTTGATGACGTCATCATGACGTCACACAATGTTCGCTTTTTAGGGCATATCTTTGAGACATACCAAAGCTATAACAAAAAGAATTTCGAAAATATCTTGTTTTGTTCGCTAGATATATTGAAAAGAATTTTACGATTTTGAAATTTCAAAAATTCATAAAAAATCACGTGATGACGTCATCATGACGTAAATGTTCGGCATACATTCTGAGCAGTTAGTCCAAGTGTCTGCCAAGTTTAAAGCCAATCGGCAGCATAAAAGTAGCCAAAGTGCCGGTAAGAAAGAAAACGTGTACAAATGCTATGGGCATTTGGCTGAAAAAGAAAAAAAAAAAGAACTAGATATTACTTTTCAACTTAATCGGACTTGTACTTTTGTTTATATATGGCTTCGAAAAATGCCCCTTTAAGATGACGTCACGTGACATGTGATGACGTCATCATGACGTAAACGTTCGTTACACATTGTGAGCAGTTGGGGTAAGTGTCTGCCAAGTTTAAAAGTAGCCAAAGTGGCCGGTAAGAAAAAAACGTTTACAAATGCTATGGGCAATATTCTAGCGACTTGAAAAACATATTGTTTTATGACGTCATCATGACGTCACACAATTTTCGCTTTTTAGGGCATATCTTTGAGACATACCAAAGCTATAACAAAAAGCATTTTGAAAATATCTTGTTTTGTTCGGTAGATATATTGAAAAGAATGTTACGATTAAAATTGTTTTATAATTTAGCGACTTGAAAAAAGACTACAAATCAACCCTTTTTATAAACAGCATGCACATTTAAGCCAGGGTTACCTGCCCTTCCCAGAATTCCTTTGTGTTATATTGAATTTGGTCTAAATTTTGAAATGGCTGTTATTTCTTACTTGAGTGAGCCACGATCATGAAATTTTGGAATTAGGTACAGAAAAATTCAATGTATACATTTTTGTAATCAGATTGACCCTTACATGCGTTTAAAAAAAAAAATTTTTTGATGACGTCATCATGACCTCACACAATTTTCGCCTTTTAGGGCATATCTTTGAGACATACCAAAGCTATAACAAAAAGAATTTTCAAAATATCTTGTTTTTTTCGTTAGATATATTGAAAAGAATGTTACGATTTTCAAAATTCAAAAATTCATAAAAAATCACGTGATGACGTCATCATTACGTAAAAGTTCGGCAGACATTCTGAGCAGTTGGTCTAAGTGTCTGCCAAGTTTAAAGCCAATCGGCTGCTTAAAAGTGGCCAAAATGCCGGTTAGAAAGAAAACGTGCACAAATGCTATGGGCATTTGGCTGAAAAAGAAAAAAAAAAAGAAAACTAGAGGCATGAGGTTGGTGTTTGTGGACAAACACAGGGCTGTTTCGTTTTTGTTTTTTTAGTTTGGATGTGAAATGTGAATACAATAATTTAAGTTTGTCAAAGAATCGCGCTGCTGCCAGTTTTCTTTGGTAATTTTGAAATTAATTAAAGTTGTTTGTAGTAGTAACATGTGATGACGTCATCATAACGTATCTATAAACTTGCTGACCTACCTAGATATTACTTTTCAACTTAATCGGACTTATACTTTTGTTTATATATGGCTTCATAAACAGCCCCTTTAAGATGACGTCACGTGACATGTGATGACATCATCATAATGTCAAGTCACTTTTCATATATAAACCTATATGTACTGGGCTACCTAGATATTACTTTTCAACTTAATCGGACTGATACTTTTGTTTATATAGCTTCAAAAACTGCCCCTTTAAGATGACGTCACGTGACATGTGATGACGTCATCATAATGTCAAGTCAATTTTCATCTATAAACCTATATGTACTGGGCTACCTAGATATTACTTTTCAACTTAATCGGACTTGTACTTTTGTTTTCATATGGCTTAAAAAACTGTCCCTTTAAGATGACGTCATGTGGCATGTGATGACGTCATCATCATGTCATGTCAATTTTCATCTATAAACCAACTGGCCTACCTAGGTATTTTTAAAAAACTTAATCGGAATTGTACCTTTGTCTATATATGGCTTCAAAAACTGCCCCTTTAAAATGACGTCACGGACATGTGATGACGTCATCATAATGTCAAGTCAAATTTCATCTATAAACCTACTGGGCTACCTAGATATTACTTTTCAACTTAATCGGACTTGTACTTTTGTTTATATATGGCTTCGAAAAATGCCCCTTTAAGATGACGTCACGTGACATGTGATGACGTCATCATGACGTAAACGTTCGTTACACATTGTGAGCAGTTTTTGATGACGTCATCATGACCTCACACAATTTTCGCCTTTTAGGGCATATCTTTGAGACATACCAAAGCTATAACAAAAAGAATTTTCAAAATATCTTGTTTTTTTCGTTAGATATATTGAAAAGAATGTTACGATTTTCAAAATTCAAAAATTCAGCAGTTGGGGTAAGTGTCTGCCAAGTTTAAAAGTAGCCAAAGTGGCCGGTAAGAAAGAAAACGTTTACAAATGCTATGGGCAATATTCTAGCGACTTGAAAAACATATTTCTTTATGACGTCATCATGACGTCACACAATTTTCGCTTTTTAGGGCATATTTTTGAGACATACCAAAGCTATAACAAAAAGCATTTTGAAAATATCTTGTTTTGTTCGGTAGATATATTGAAAAGAATGTTACGATTAAAATTGTTTTATAATTTAGCGACTTGAAAAAAGACTACAAATCAACCCTTTTTATAAACAGCATGCACATTTAAGCCATGGTTACCTGCCCTTCCCAGAATTCCTTTGTGTTATATTGAATTTGGTCTAAATTTTGAAATGGCTGTTATTTCTTACTTGAGTGAGCCACGATCATGAAATTTTGGAATTAGGTACAGAAAAATTCAATGTATACATTTTTGTAATCAGATTGACCCTTACATGCGTTTAAAAAAAAAAAATTTTTGATGACGTCATCATGACGTCACACAATTTTCGCCTTTTAGGGCATATCTTTGAGACATACCAAAGCTATAACAAAAAGAATTTTCAAAATATCTTGTTTTTTTCGTTAGATATATTGAAAAGAATGTTACGATTTTCAAAATTCAAAAATTCATAAAAAATCACGTGATGACGTCATCATTACGTAAAAGTTCGGCAGACATTCTGAGCAGTTGGTCTAAGTGTCTGCCAAGTTTAAAGCCAATCGGCTGCTTAAAAGTGGCCAAAATGCCGGTTAGAAAGAAAACGTGCACAAATGCTATGGGCATTTGGCTGAAAAAGAAAAAAAAAAAGAAAAAAAAAAAAAAAAAAAAAAAAAAGAAAAAAAAAAAAATCTTAACGAAAACAAGGGCTGTTTCGGAAAAGTTTCCGAAACAGCCAAAAAAAAAAAAAAAAAAAAAAAGAAAAAAAAAAAAATCTTAACGAAAACAAGGGCTGTTTCGGAAAAGTTTCCGAAACAGCCAAAAAAAAAAAAAAAAAAAAAAAAGAAAAAAAAAAAAATCTTAACGAAAACAAGGGCTGTTTTGGAAAAGTTTCCAAAACAGCCAAAAAAAAAAATCTTAACGAAAACAAGGGCTGTTTTGGAAAAGTTTCCAAAACAGCCAAAAAAAAAAATCTTAACGAAAACAAGGGCTGTTTTGGAAAAGTTTCCAAAACAGCCAAAAAAAAAATCTTAACGAAAACAAGGGCTGTTTCGAAAAGCTTTCGAAACAGCCAAAAAAGAAAAAAAAAAAAATCTTAACGAAAACAAGGGCTGTTTCGGAAAAGTTTCCGAAACAGCCAAAAAAAAAAAAAAAAAAAAAAAAAAAAAAAAAAAAAGAAAAAAAAAAAAATCTTAACGAAAACAAGGGCTGTTTTGGAAAAGTTTCCAAAACAGCCAAAAAAAAAAAAAAAAAAAAAAAAAAAAAATCTTAACGAAAACAAGGGCTGTTTTGGAAAAGTTTCCAAAACAGCCAAAAAAAAACTACTGAATTTAATACCTTACTTGACTATAAGTAAATAATAGTCTCAAGCATCCTGTGAAATCATGGCACCTGGTGTGCTGTCATTTTCAAGTAAAGTGGAATTTTTGTATCAATTTCCAGCCGACCATCGTTGGAAATAGTCTAGAGTTCCCTGACCTGATAATTCTCTGACATCTATCAATTGCTCCGTTTTATCTGAAGTAGGGTCAGGGAACCAGACTACAAGAACAGCATTTTTTTTCCCAGCAGTGTTACAGTATTTGCTATAAAATACTAACCCCAAAATCCATTCATTTCTGAAAATTACAGCAAAGCAAAATGTTGTATGCTACCTTTAAAATGTGTAAGAACCTCTGATTGATGCTAGCGTAATAAATCTATGCTACAGAAAGAGCTTTTAATTCGATGTTGTAACCCACATTTGAAAGTAAATCTAACTGCAGTTTCTTATCAAATAAAAGCCCCCATAAACCTCAGCTGGCACATGGGACAGCCCCTTTTTTCTAACCAAATGCATACATATGTGTACAAATGTTGGTCACAGATTGGGATGTAACTTGTAGTCTGTGCAATTCATTATTCTCCAAGTCACTTCCTCCTGTCGTTTTGTTTTCGCTGTACAAGCTGTGGTTGAAATTCAAGTCTTTTTTTCCTGTTTGACTACAAACTGAAACTGAATTTGGCCGATGGTTACGTTTGTGTACAATGTACATGTAATGTGCATGCTGTCTTTCCATTATCTGAGTCTGAACAGGTTAGGTTACTTCAGTCCAGAAAGTGTATGACATGTATATGCATCTGTAGATACTGAGGTCACATGAATGCGTAATTGTTTCCTAGATTTTGCACAACTGAAAGTGTGTCGCTAAAATTCCCAGAAAATTTCGCACAAAGCACAACTCGGCAGGAAGCATGTATGTACAATGTATATAATGTTTAAGCCGGTTTTGCATGACCAGCTAAAAACACCGGTCCCGTGGATGAAATGGGGTTTCTGCCACAGTTTAATTATGTCAAACAATCCACAAGGTTAATTACATTACCAACAATAAAAAGTTCTTCATGGGTAGCGTGTTGGTTGGTATGCTGGCTTTCAAAATTTTCAAAACAAAAAAAAAGAGGGAAAAAAACACAAGGTTAACTGTCCCTGACCCATAGTGAGTGATGTTGCAAAAACAGACTGAATAGGTGCACAGGTATAGGTTAAGGTCAAAACGTCCTTTGTTGTTGTGACCATGTCTTTGTCCTTGACTCTATAAACAAGTCACAGTGATTCCTTTTAAAATTACATTGTGGTGCAATTCAAAAGCAGCCATTTTTTGCTGTTTTGTTTGTTACATGCATGTATGAAGTATTTTGACAATTCTGAAACATCTCACAAAAATAGACTAATTTTCAAAATATTCAACATGAGGCTCTCAAAAAAATGTGCACCCAAATAAAAGGGTACCTGGTAGGGTTTGTCTAGGTTGCGCAAGAAAAGAAATTGTGTTTTTTTAGGGAGAGCCTTGTTGGGTACTCGCGCAGTGGGAACAGGGGTACCCCACAGGAGAAATTCTGAAGATTAGGGATAATGGGAGCACAATGCAAGCTCCCAATAATTAAACCCAAAGTTTAAGGGATGTGTGGATTTGTATAATTGCATTCATTAGGGCGCCTTAAACAATAGAGGACAAT
Organism: Hippasteria phrygiana; assembly: GCA_037893225.1. Taxonomy (NCBI): domain Eukaryota; kingdom Metazoa; phylum Echinodermata; class Asteroidea; order Valvatida; family Goniasteridae; genus Hippasteria; species Hippasteria phrygiana. The sequence goes on from JAZGUH010000178.1 coordinate 705,125, forward strand.
AGGGTCCCCGGTTGAAAACCATGCATGTGAGAAACAAATGAGGGTCCTTGCACAAAAATAAAGTCTCAACAATAGGAGGTCCCCGATTGAAGGTGTTTACAAAGTTGTGTGTGTAAAATCGTTCATATCAATGGCTTAAAACACATTTGGAAAACCACTTAATTACTGTCCATCGTTTGTCATGTTGAAAGGATGCAATTTGACAATCAGTCAATCTTTTAGACTTTGGGATGTGGCCTACCCTACATATAGTACAAAATGCAACTTGTAAATGTTTCTGAAGTTTGGCCAGGCATTTTCATTGTATATTTGCACACTCAATCCACCTGCATTCATTATTATTTTGCTTGCATATACACATGTATAAGCACGACCACATGCTGCAAATTAAAAAAGTGGCAGAATTTCAACCTTTACAAAGTTATTGTAATTCTCTATTTTAAAGGTCAATAATATTTTTAGTGACCAGTGTATTACATGTACACATAAGAGACCAATTATCACAAGCCTTCTTGTGAACTTGTGATCTGTGTACATTGTAGATATTTTCAGTGATAAATATTTATGGTTAACTACCATGTAAACACTAGTATGCCATGTATACAAAATGCTAGTGTGTACATTTCATTTATTTGGCTGCAATAAAACTGCATGAAGGCTTGAAATGCACCTGAAGTAGATTTAACTTGATGCCTGTCAATATTTGTGGACTACCTGGATTGTATAAAATAGGGGGCATCACTGCAGTAGTGCAGTAATAATCAATAGTATTGGATGCCATTACAATAGGGTATGTCTGCATGTTTCATCCCACACACAGGCCATTGTACTAAACTTGGCTGTCTTTTCCCCTCTTACATTGATGCTCTTACCTCCACAGAAATGTGGGGGGGGGGGGAATATGAGGTTGAATCTACTGTACAAACAATGCTGCTTGGCGTAGATCAAGGGTAGAACATGGGGAGGGGCTTATCCCTGCCCACCCCCTCCCCAATGTCTTCCATAGGAATCAGCCAGACAATGGAACCAATGTTCAAACGTTTGTGTAATACTCTGAATCAATATGTACAAAGTCAACATATGTAAACAAAAACAAAAAAGTCAACATCTAATTCAATTGCATGGGGTGATTCACAATAGCGCACACCACCATGTTTGTAACTCAGTGGCTATTGTACGCAATGCGCGTTTTGAAAAGGGTCGACATGTCCGGATGGGTCAACCCTTTTGAAACGCGCATTGAGTACAATGGCCAATACACTGAGTCCGTGGTGGCGAACTATTGTGAATCGCCTCTATGTAAGTTGTATCCATTAAGATGATTGCTCCATCTTGCTCCATGTAAACCAAGCATTTTTTGTTTGTGATTTGTGTGTTTAATTTCTACTCTTTTATAGTATTATTACCTGTATATTTAACATACATGTGCATACATATACATGCAGCATTCAGTGATGGAGTAGAGTCCATCACAAGACCCTGCAAGAGTCCATCACAAGACCTTCAGTCTTAATTCAAGTCTCAAGCTATATCAAATGAACTGTAATAACAGCATTCCTTTGTCATGGTTTATGCCTGTTACTTGTGCCTGTAACCAATGAGATTAAATTTGGGGGGGATTTCAGCCTCGGGGCAAAGCGTGCCTTTAATTGAAAAGACTAAATAAATCGTTTTTTTTCTAGCAGATATGGATCTTGGTTGTTACTTATTTCTAAAGTGTGTCAATTGTAGGAAACAGCTCTATACATGTGGACTGAACAAAGTGGATGTACATGTATTATTGGGGAATATGTTACTAGGATGGAGGTAAACTTTTCAATGAATAAGTCTTGCCAGCATTTGCACTTAGATTCGATTGATGCAGGACAGTGCTCCAACGACCTTAGTCGAATCACGTCATGATTCTACAAACACACAGCATTGTATGGCATATACTTTAGCCTGTACAGTAGATTAACCTCTTGAATACGGACGACGTCCATAGCAGCGGTTTGAATAAGACCACCTGGCCAGTTGTCATCTATACGTGCATTCCTGCACATACTCAATCTGTTGTTTTGTTACACTTGTAAAGCTGAACATATTTACGGAAAGTCCGTCTTTTAAACTAATAACTGATTCTGTGAGTAACTGAGTCTGCATGAACATAACCCTTTTTCAAAGAGAAATAACACCAGCATGTGCATTACACATATATCCTGTGACATACATCAGGAAATGATGCCACACTGTGTTTATTACGTTTGTCAAATGGGTACATGTAGAAAGATTACCACATCGTAGTATATGGTTTCTCTAATGAAATATACTTACGTAGATGCTTATTTTGAGGATAATTTTTTACTTAGTAAGATGGAACTAAAGTGCAGTAACCAAGTCATTTTTTCTCAAGTCGAGTCAAGTCAAAAGTCAAATGTTCACAAGTCAAGTCCCAAGTCAATTTTTTTCAAGTCAAGTACCAAGTCTCAAGTCAATTGTTTGCACATAGTACAAATGTAAATTTAAATTCCAATGACAAATGTCTATAGGCTGGCACGTATGCACTGTACAAAATCAACATTGCCTGCCGTCTTGACGATTCTCCATGCAATCGTCCAGTGTTGCAGCCCCGCATACATGTACATACTGGACACCCAGCTCGCTATGCGCTGTAGGCTCTTGGCATTTTTTTTTACTGATATGTGCGTATGCCCAAAAGTTGTGTTTGTTTTAACAAAAGTGTTAATGTCAGCAAGTCAAATTTATTCAAGTCAAGTCGAGTCAAGTCTCAAGTAAAAAATAAATCGCGACTCGTGTCCGACTCGAGTCCGACTCGAGTCCGACTCGAGTCCGAGTCAGCAAGTCAAGTCAACAAGACTGGTTTATGGTACCATACAATGTATATACAACCCTAAATAGTACAGACTAAAGGCTAATTTACACATACATGTACATGTCGCACATTTTTCTAAATGCACAGAAGTCAATGCACATCACGTCACAAGACTGTCATGTAAACAGAAGCACACTCATTGATTTGTATACAAAACTGTCCCATGACAAAGTTGCGTAAATTGGCCTTAACATCATGACTGACACCATCTTTCAGTAGACCGAAAGGGAGATCATGGATTTGAGAGTAAGGCAACTAAATACATGCACATACATGTACATCCAACAAACTCCCAATGTTCATAGTGCAATAAAAAAGAAAGAAAAAACTACACAGCTCCTAAATTAGACTTGGCATCATGTACCACGAGTCAACAAGTTCACAATTTCCCACAGGACTTTGTCAGGGACTGCAAGATTACTGTATCATAAACAAATATGGATAATATGTGGATAAACATGGTGGGGGAATTGGTGTGGACTGGTGCAGTAGCAGATACTATATCTTTGCCGTATTTCCTGTGGGTGTATAACGCACCAGACGGCCGGAAATGAAGAAACTATCGAGCGTCAGATTATCCAAGTTAAAGGGGCACAGCAGGAACTATTGTAGATTCAGTGGCCGTCGATCCCTATACATTTTCGGACGACCTGGATTGCATAAAATAGGGGGCACCACTAGAGTGGTAACTAGTAATCAATAGTATTGGATAAGCTCATCACAACAGGATTTGGACTCTTTTCTAGCCCTCGTACATTGGAGCTCCTACCTCCACAGAAATGGTACAGAGGGTATATGAGGTTGAATCTACTACAGCCATTTCCATGCGTAGTGGAGAAATAACTATATGAGCTGAACTAGTGGTTCTCGGACATTATTTTCCTTTAAGTTTATACAAAAAAAATCCGCCAAACCACGACTTAGAAAATTGACGATGGTTTAAGTAGGACTACAAACCGTTTGTCAAAAAAAGCGAAAGAAAATCGTATTCAAACTTGATACACGTGATTCATCATCACACGATTTACCACCAAAACCAGTTCTACCAAATGTTTACTGATATGTGCGGTTAGGAACTGCAAATCTAAAGTTGAGAAAACAAACCTGTTTCAAGATATAACCTTTCGTGAATTGTGAAAACCAATACTGACTACTTTAACAAACAACCTTCATGGGACAGCTTACATGAAGATTAAATGTACGAATAGCAGGAAGTCTATGCACTGCTGGGTCGGGTAGATATGATCGCATCACAGGAAAGCAATGGAAAAACCTTCCTGTAGCCGGTCTCCACATAATAGATATCAAATGTGTCAACTATTCAGAAGCTGCAAAAATATGTATTGTAGCAATGGGGGGGGGGGGGGAGGGGTGCAGACCTTTTGATTTTTCTTTTTTTCTTTCTTCCTTTGAAGCTCCATACCTCGAGTGGCTTTTAGCCTTGTTTGGGGCAAACTTGCATAAACATTTTTTTTTAAAATGTGGATACAAAATGACTGTTTTAATGCTGTTAGCCTAACTCTGACAATAATAAAACAGTGAGACCTCAGGACCACGCCACGTGTCTACATCTAAATTATTGCCTTTTTAAATTCAATGACATTTTCTCAATTTTTGGAAAATTTGAGGACAATTCGACGAAGTTCTGTGCAAATTTCTACATGTCAAGCCAAAGATAAGATTACCCCTCCAACAAATAATTCTACCACGCCCCACCTATCGCTCATTAACAGTTGACACACCCCTTAGACACCTTTATAAAATGTTGCGCAGTAATTGTGGTTTATCATGGATTCTGCACATCCCACGTTGACTCATAGTTGATGTGATTAGGCAATGCTTAAGCTGTGTTGACCTAAAAGTGGATTTTTGTTCCCTTTAGGGAACAGGGACCTACACTAAATAATCATCTAATAATCAATGTAAATGCTGTGATTTAGTGTAACTGAAGAACATTCTAAATGCTAGCTATTATAATCAAGGGGATAAAAGTGTGATGACCCAGTCTTTACCACGTCAATGATAACTGAGAAGGGGCGTGACCGCTGTTAATGGACCGAGCCAAAGTTATTATTGACTGTTAAAGACCGGGTCATCACATTTTTATCCCCATTTATAAATGCCTTCTTACGAAAAATGCAAAAACCTCCCGTAAAAAGGACAAAATGCAAAGCTTTTTCACCCCACTTTTTCTCCCATTTGCTCAGCACAAAACACATGCATACGTATCGGCCTTGTGAGCGCGTGAAGGCGCTCCGAGCCTGTCTGTCGCGTGCGCGTACGCACACGCATGAGATGCAGCGTTTTATACGCGTGCATTAGCGTGGTCTTACATTATGAAGTTCAGTACATCTTGTGTGCGCACCTACTACGCTCTCCTTGTTGCGCATCGGCTAAGAACAGCTGGTTATGACGCGCCGTGTTTAAACAACTTTCAGCCGTGTTTAAACAACCATTTAAACACACCCACGTGACAGGCTCTCGACCAATAGGGATAGTGAAACTCGCTGAGGCATTTATGGCTATTATTTACAAGTCTGATGGGTTGATAGCATTACCAAACAGGCTAACTTCATCTCTTTGGGTTGTTCAATCCTGCCATATTCATCCCCTGAAACAAACCAGAAGAAACCAATTATCCATAAACACTAAAAGTCAAGCACATGCTTAGCAACTGGACCAACAGATAATCAAATTGTCTTCTTTTTTTAACGTGCCCACGCAATTGAAAATGAAATGATATGGTGAATTTCTCAACACGTCTTTCTCTTTCAATGACAAGGTACAGGGCAATGTGGTTGTGTAGTTTCTGTTTATACCAAAATCATTGTTAATTCAGAGAGAATGACCCGTGTACAAAGCTTGAATTGTGACCCGCTCTAGAAAAAAGGTATTATGTCATGCTATGCGAAAAAAAAAAAAAAAATGTTCTTGACCATTAGCAAAGCTGTATCACACCTTTATGGAAATAAACAAGACTGATTTCATTTACTTAAAGTGAAGATTTTTTAACCCTAACAGTCCCAGATGCTCCAATTTTAATATGATTGTTGCTTGCCTTGGGTGACATGCAAGTTGACAACACACAAAATATTATACATTGACCCTAAAATAACCCCCTAGGCATTTTTTACTAGGAAGTGTCCCCAACCTGTCAAAATCCAACACTGTGCAGTATACCTATGGCACATTCTTTGGACTTGACAAATTGGGGTTAAAAAAAAAAGTCATTTGACAATAACTGCACTGAAAAGAAAAACTGAACACAATAATATTTACATATACATACAAGTAGTAAAAACAGACAACGTCGTTTAACTCTAAAAACAAAAAATGAAAACCAGGATATTAAAAAGCAAGACCTCAACTGATCAACCAGCCTCTCATTTTCAAGTTGTGATTTGTTCTGCATTTGGTTTCCTGACTGATATCCTTAAACCAAATATTTACATCCAACAACCCACACATGAATTAAAGCTCACATCAAATGGAATTTGAAACACTTAACATCCACACCGTGCACCGGTACAGTACAGCCAATTTACAAATCAATTTGGTTTGCCAGTCATTTATGCCCCTTTCAGCAATCTCTTGCATTTCATGCTAAATTTTATGCTAATTCTATGCTAAATAATGATATTTACATATTCATGACACAGGAATAACATCACACAAGGGTTGAGCTTCAGAATTAGAACTGCATAAAAGTTGAAGGATTTTAAACACTTTGCCCAGGCATACATTTTCCAAATGCTTTATTTGGGTACTTAGTAGCCAGTCAGTAAACAAATTTTGACTTTTTTTTGGTACTGTAAGCACCTAAACTGTATATTGAGTACCTTGATTGATGTCATGGGAACAGCGCCCTCACATGCCAAGGAAATACACGTACATGTAGCTTGAAATTTTTGAATATTGAAAAATAACACTTGATCCTTATTTCACGTCCAGCAAGCGATTTTTTTTAAAGCTTGCGCAGTTCAGAAGCATTGATATTTGCACAAAATATCTTTGAAGCGATGTTCATTGAAGCCTTTAACTCCTTGTGTCTGGCTGTTATTGATGGGCTGTGCAGCCAAGCGTAAATCCAAACAATAGGCATCACACTGAATAGAGCAGTCCTATCGCACTCAGAGCCCCCCTTTCATGTGAACGAAATTTTTGTTTGAGAAAGCTCTATCTAATCATTACACTTCCATTCAAGAACAATATATGGATTAATTAAGTGCAGGAATGTGCCTATAGATGTCAACCATGGTGGTCTTTTTCAAACAGCGGCTATGGCTAAGAAGATGTTGCTTGGAAATGTCTTGTCCTAACTTTTATCGGAGTACTTGTATAAGACAGACGAGTTTAATACTTACGACAGTTAAAGCTGCAGTCATTAGTGAAGAAACTCCTGTCACGGCCTGGTCGATCTAAACATACGACAAAGATAAACACAACTCCAATAAACTTCGGACTGTTGATGAATTCTGAGAGACGTAATATCTTTGTGTTCAAAGTGAGAAAAAAAATATCTCAGCTTCAAAATTCGATGAATATCTCTCCATCTTTTCATTTTAAGTTTACCCTTTTTTTGATCGAAATAAACTCGCAATGACCGAAGCCAAATAAACCAAGAGTGTTGTGCACGCTACGCAAACAAAACCACTAGGGAACCTGACTAGGTAATTTTGAATGAAATTACTATTTTGATTGCTCAAACCACAGAAATTGATAACTCCTTGCTTTTCACGGTATACCAACAGTGGTTGAAACTACGGATGAACAAGTCGCAACATTTGCCCTCAGTAAATGGCCGCCCAGGTGTGTCAGATGGTTGCTAGCGAGAGTCAGCTTGTGCATAGCGCGTGTGACTTCAATGCAATCCCTCTATTAAAAGAAACCTTGAATACTCGGTTAATGTTCAAAAACTGCCCACCCCTAGGCCAAACCTTAAAAGCAATTTGATGATCTTACAAGGCCTGCTAATAGTTAGGGCTACTTACATCTGATCGCACCTTGTACATCCTCCCGAAGTCATCCAGCCTCCGATCAATGAACATCCAGGTATCTTGCAAATCAGTCGACTTGTCTTGCACGAGACAGAGCTCGGCACTCTTATATATGGCTGCCAATGACACTCGCTTAGTGTACCAATTAAACTGGGGGACAAAACAAGAACAACCCGTGTTAGGGAGCATTTCATATTGTGCAGGTGCAGTACGTATCGACTGCGTTACCACCGTTTTTCTTTGCGCTGCATTCCGTACCTCAATCCTGAATAACTGAATAATCATGATAGGTAATAAAACTGGAGCTTGGAGCTTATTAACACCCAGTCAGTTTGTCACAGATTTCTAGTTTGCAGTGGTCAGACCATGGACAAAAACCCAAATAGTGGAGGTCTTGCTGCAATGAATGTTTAATAAGAGCTATGGATCAGAACAATTTAATTCCCTATGGTCAACCGAGATATATTAGCCAGAGAGCCAGGGGATTAGTGATGCTGCAATAGGATTCTTTGTAAAGCACTCCAGGTCGAAGGAACACACTCCTCGTGAATATTGCAGCAGTGCTGTAGTCGAGACCTTCATGTCCGAGACCGAGACCAAGACCGAGACCAAGGCTTTCGAGACTAAGACCGAGACTAAGACCGAGACCAAGGCTTTCGAGACCGAGACCAACACTTTTGCAGGCCGAGACCGAGACCAAGACCAAGACCAAAAAAATCACCAAAAAAACAAAAAAACATTATGGTGTTTAATAAAGCCGATTTTAATAAAACCTGGTCTCGGTCTCGAGACCTACAACACTATTGCAGTGACAAAACTGCCTGTGTGCACTGACCTGGGCTAGGCGTTAATACTGGAACCGCAAAAAAAGTGTTACCGTAATTGATACTGCTTTCAGACAATATGAAATGATCTCTTAAGAGTATCATGTGTCAGGACCTCTTAGTATAGGGCCCTCCTGATCCTTAGCACTTCATGCATTTTCACAGAATGGGTAATTCCACAGAAATGGGGACAAAAACTGAAAAAAGTCCAACATTTTGATTTGCTTTTTTTAATGTTTGGATTACATTCTGCATATATCGTGCATAACAAATCTCTATGTCTTACTAAATTAGCTCTCAATATTTGTAAACACACTAGGACTTTTTGTGTGATTTCTCCCATGTTTAGTGATCACCTAGTACTGTTTTGAGTGCAAGTCCTGCCTAGATTGCTAATTGATTTGAATTAATGTTAACTTAAATGTTCAGCTCTGACCCCTATGTGTTTAAAAAGGACAGGTACTTTTAAAGTGAGTTCAACCAGTTTTAGAAGACAATCGGTGTTAACAGTACCCTAAAATACACCGTGTCCTTTTTTGGTAACGTTAGTGACGACCAATAAACTGAATGTTCGGAGTTGTTCTTTGTGTCTCTTAGTAGGCCTCATCACCATTTTGTGTGGTGGCAGTTTTGCCTTTAGATTGGTCAAAAGGCTTTGAAGCTGTGATGGGTTGAACATGACATGACAGTCTAAAAATGTGATGGTGGAATTGTCTGAATAAAAAAATGCACTTCTGATGAGTTATGGGATATTGAGATACTCACATCTACGGACCTGTCTCCAGCATGATACCAGATATCATCCATCAGCTGTGTCAGGTTACTGAAGTGTTCTTTGACGTTGGCAGGCAGGGCAGCCACAGCCATAGCCTGAGGCCACTGCTCAACGAAGGGGATGATCATGCGCAGCCGAGCCTCCAGAGCATCACGAATGAAGGGGGTGGTCTTCCTTCGTCTGGGAACGAAAATGGACACTGAGCCTTAATCAGTTAGCTGGAGATGCAAATTGACCTATAACGGTAGAATCAAGTGAAGGCAGGTTTTACAATATTATCCAATCACCCCAAATGGTGTATGTAGTAATATGTACATAGTACTAAGGTTGCTTGGTTTAGAGGGAAAATGTTGATCATCTCAGGCGGAAACATAGTATGAATTACTGGTTTTCAGAGATGATAATTTTTTTTTTCTTTTATAGTCATCCAATTCATTGACACAAATATAATTTACCCAGTAACTTAACTGTATAATAGAAGTAGTATTTTGTAGTTGCCAGCAGTGTTGTATTAGAGTCCCTGCAAGCCCTTTCACAAGTCCCTGCAAGTCCATCACAAGCCCTCCAGTCCTAATCCCAATCGCAAGCTATTCAAATGAGCTTTGACAAAGGCATTCCTTTGTCATTGTTCATCCAGTTACTTGTGACCGGCTTTATAAAAGCACTTCTGACTGGGCTTGTGAAAGGACTTGTGAAAGGACTTGTGAAAGGACTTGCAGGGACTCGAATGCAACTCTGGTTGCCAGTATCTAGACTGATGTCATTTTACACACCCATTCATCAGTCACATCAGTGCTACAAAATACCAAGTAGTATTAGTACTTGTTTCTTTATACTAAAGTAATGCCTCGGACATTAGGGTTAATAACAGCGTAGTTTTATGTTTTTGGTTTGGTTTTGCTGGATGTTTTTTGTATAAGTATTGTTTGCTTTTGCTTGTTTTGACATTGTGTGTTTTTGGAGTGTAGGTTTTCTTTTTGTGGTTATTGTGCAATAAGGGGACCCCATTGGAAATAAGTTGAAAAACTTTCATGGGATATCCCTGGTATTACCATGTTTTTAATGTATTGTAGTAATTGTTTGTTTGTTTGTACATATATATACATTTATATCTATATTTGTCTATATGGTAATACCGAATAAAATCAAATCAAATCAAAAATCAAATCAACAAGTGCCGTAAGGATAGAGGGAAAAACACAATTTTTGTGGGCCGGAGTTCCATTCCTATTTTGAAAGGTAAAAAACAACTAATACGCAAGTATGTCGGTGGGATTCTAACCTCTGCCCTCCGTCTTTCTTCTCCTCATCCTTCTCCTCCTGCACCTCCTTGGCAAGCTTCTCGGCCAGTTGAGTGTTACACTCCCTCACAAAGTGATGGACTAGCTCCCCTCCACCCCGGGGAAACATCCCGTGGGCCACGCCCGGTAACCCTTGCACCTTGGCGCCTTCGGAGAGAGACTCTACAGACCAACCGCAGGCGGGGACGAAGTCCAGAGCCGACTCGAGGATGCGACGTTTGACCGATGCTTCAGCTTTCTCCCGTGCTTCACCCCCAAGGTGCGGGTCTTCAGTTTCTTGGAAGTTGCCATGGTTACTCTTCGTTTGGCTTTAAGAGAGAAATGAATCCCACATGAGACAAGAGGGTGAGGGGGCACAATGGAGTAAGCAGAAAGTTGTATTATGGCAATCTTATTTCTTCACTTTCAATTTGGGATTTTAAATTTTGCATCTGTCAAGCCATTTTCCATCATATTCCAGTGGCCATTCACACGAAAGGGGGGCTCCAAGTGCGATGAATAGGACCACTTTATTCAGTGTGGTGCCTATTGACTGCGTTTACACTTCGCTGCACAGCCCCTTTCTTGGCATACCCCCGCCCCTGCATACCACCCCCTTCCATCAATGACAGCAGGACACGAGGGGTTAAATTGGGGCTTGCCCCTGAAATATATAGCTCTATAAAAGCTTCTTGTGGAGGACTGAAGTTATTCCAGTGTAAAGTAAATTTCTTTGATAGCCGGAAAAAAACCAATTTTTTTCTAACAAACACAGATAATGCAGTTTAAAAAATAATTTGTGTGAGTAGCCCCACTATTATCAGTTTTGTATGAGCCTTCACACTAATTCTACATTTTGCATAAATCCACTGGACAATACGAAACCTTTCAGCATGAAAAAGACGATCCCATCTCAACGAACTACAAATCTGTCAACATTTACTAAATGTATGTTTTCATTCCTGATCAGACTCACTCAAAGGTTTGCTGACTTCCATTTTCCGTCGAGTACCATCTCGCTACTGGTCTCAAAAGATGGCATCTTGAAAGCTGAGCACCTGCAACTGCAAGCAATGAAACAAGCATCAAGCTTTCAAGCCATGCTTTCTAGAATTTTATAAGAGGTTGGTACAACAGAATTATGACCAATGCTTTAAACCATAACTACCGTAAGCCTTGCAAACTCCAACAGCAGGCTTTGTCAAGTTTTACTGCAGGGCCTTGGCACCAATACATGGAGCTATACTCCAATTTGTCTAAGTCCAAAGAATGTGCCATAGTTATGGAGTGTTGGATTTTGACAGGTTGAGGAAGCCTCTTAGTAAAAATGCCTAGGGGGTTATATTAGGGTTAATGATTATCATCAGTATCATTTATTTTAGCTTCAATGGCATGAGAGCTTCAATGGTATGACGTGCACGGGAGCACGTAGGACCTATAATCTTGGAGTACTCACACGTGCATAGCCTCGTAGCCACCGACACGTACCGCAATTATCCATTGTACCCTTCATAGGAAACAGTATGGGCAGCCAGGCGGTGCAATATGCATGCTTCCATGCATGTCATGCCATAATGATAATGATGTCAAGTCAAAACTCCTGATTTAAATAACGTAGTCACAAGAAGACAAGAGTGCTGTGGTTGCCTCTCGGAATTGAATGGGAAACTTCACTTTACCTCCATAGACCTTATCGCAAATACAGCCCGGTCGAGACGTCACCATAGTAAAAATGCATTGTGGGAAGGAAAAAGGCACAAACATTGCTCCCGTTTCCTTCCCACAATGCCTTTTGACCATTGTGATGTCCAAACCAGGCAGTATTTGCGATAAGGCTTATACTTATAGTGCAGTATTTTGATGGCAGTTTTACACAAATTTAAGGGTGAAATTTGATGGGAAAGAATTCCATATCCGGCCATCACTTATTTTCCCTTAATATGACTTAAAAACTACCAAAAAGTGTAAATCTGATGAAGACGCACAAATTTAGGAGGTAAAAAAATTCAACTTTTTCTTTGAAAATACTTCAACTTTTTCTGTCATGGCCCATAGACTTTGTGCACGAGGTCTAAGCATGGAGAAATAAGACACATATTTCTCCATGGTCTAAGCATGGCCGGATATGGAACTCTTTCCATTTGATGTTTTTTTTTTACTTTTTTAATTAATTAAATAAATGTCGATGGGGACGATGGTAGGCATTTGTCCTGGAGCCTTAATACTCGGCGGCCAGTATTTGACCAATCAGAGAGCAGTATGCTAATGAGCGGACAGTATTTGGCACGACACCGGCTGTACGTTGTACGCGCGCGGAGGCATGGCTTGATTATTTTGATGGCCTTGGCCTGGCTTGGGGGCTTGGTGAACCTAAAAACAATCCGTAATTTATCAATGTTTAAAACATGGTAACTACGAAATATCAAAACCTCAAGAGAAATTATTTCCTTAGCTTTTATTTACATACCTTTGTAGTGAATATGAACTTTCTGTTTGGGTGAAAATAGCGACCGATATAAAAGTCTAGAGACGATCCGAAGTTCCCCGTAGGCTGCCATCTTGTTGAGAAAAGCGCGCCCTCAACGACGACTCTAAACTTTTCTCCATTGAAGCAAAACGAAGAATTTTTTATAAGTTTTAAAACTGATGGATCCTGTGTAACTCTGCCAAAGCCAGTCGTCAGCTATCCACGTTTGTTTATGTGATACTATAAAAAAATTAACATCCTTAAGAATAAAAACACAAAAAAAAGCCTTTCCCGTGTTCTACAATGTAATTCGAAAGATTTTCTTTGATACGTCACCAAACTTGGTCATTAACAGACAAGTCTGATAAAATTAATAACCTCCCGTTCACGTTGGGACATTTTCGTGCAAAATAGAAGAATGTGTGCTTAATGCGTCACATGTTCTTGATCATAACTTACAGTGTACGGTCAATCTGATATAGTGTACACAAACAAGTTAATTTCCAACTTGTTTTTCTTTTTAGATTTTATTTACATAAATCTTGAACTTTTTTGTTTTCTTTTTACATTCCCAACTTATTCCTCATTTCTGGGTGAAATGTGTATTACTAGGACTAGCAACAGGAACTCCTTGTTCTTCCCAAACAAACACAACACGGACTCAAATTGAAGGATCTGTAAGTAATGCTCTTTATGGTAAATACCTATGATGAACAAAACCACACCAACAACTTCATCTAATTTATTTAAAATGTTTTAATAAATTTTTGAAAGATTACATACGTATGGATCCACTGTATACTGTACTAAACACACAATGAATTTCAATTTACATAGGCCTACAAAGTTATTGAATAATGTTTTGCAAATGATCACAACACCTGCAATATGCAAAGGCTTTGAATGGCAACAAATTTAATCAAGATAATATATTTCACATTGATAACACTTGATCATTATTCGGCCGAGATGATTTCTTAAATACATGTACAGGTCAATAATCAAAGCTTAACAAACTTAGCGAAATTACTTTTATATACAAGTAAAATGATAATCCTTCATGAGGAAGGTTTTTTTGTGTGTGGTAAAAACACAAAATAGATGAAGAGGTTGTCTTTAGGTTACGCTTTTTCTTCTGGTTCACCACATTTTGGAAATATCCCTTGATGCTAATATCACTGTGACTGAGCAATACTGGATGTCACATAATATAAAAAGTTCTGAAGCATTTCAAATGTATTGAGTTTTTAACTAGCTTTGCCACTGTTGGCATTTTGAAAAAAGAAAATGATTTTTTGAAGTATAAATTAAAGGAATATTAGGAGTATTTCAGGGGTTGACATCCGATTGAACTTTTTCCTTCAATTCAACATTAGTACTTTAAGCACCTGATCAAATCTTTAGACACGAGCACTATGAGTCATGACCCATGATGGACTTGAACCCACAATCTGTAGTATCACTAAGATCTTGAGTCGGGTATACTAGACCATAGCACTCCACGACTGCATTACATCTTAAAATCAGAAAAAAATATAACCTCTAACAATGTTTACAGACAAGGCAACACAACCATTCAAATTAATTAATTACTGGTAATTTGTGTGGCCATAACTGTTGTATTTTACAAAATTCAACAATAAACCTAAGAGAAATTAATCACACAAACATGAAAAAAAAATTGGCACAGAGCATAATTTTTCAACATTATTTTTATTGTGGATTGTAGTCCTTTTCCAAAACAAAAAATCTGCAGGCAATATATTTTATGATTGGAAAACCCAGGTTTTTTCCTGAAATTTTGCATTTTCATTTGAAGCAAATTAAGCAAGTATCATTTTTCTAAAGTTCTGCTTCATAACAACCTAAAAACGTATGGAAATCAATAATTTTTGGACAAAATGTGAACTGGTAGCACAAAATGAGTAGAAAGTCGCACTATGGCTATCGGAGTTGCAAGCACAAACACTGAAAAGTCAATTGTGGGATTTTCACATTTTTACATTTAAAAAGCCCTATTCTATCATATCCCCAAGTTTTAAAACTGAATTCAATCTCGAGATATTTTTGGGTTGGTTTTTTTTTTGTACCTCAGGTTTATATCATGCACAGGTTACAAACTGAGTTTCATTTTCTCAAAACAAGGGGTCAAGGCTCTAACAACATCAAAAGGTTATAGCGGGGCGGGGCCCATGAATGAGCCACATCAGTATGCAATACGTCAAATTAAAGCTACTGTATATTTTTTCATGAAAAACAAAAATCTTTTTGCTATTTTCCACCTGTTTTGCGGTGTCAGGTGACAAATAACAAAAGTTCCTTGGATAGTAGTTCACTTATTTATCCAATACGTGTGATGTACTTCAGTGTCCCACGTAGAAATGTGATGTTACAGTCCACTACATTTCTTTTAACCCTAATGTCACCGAATACTACAAAATACTACTTGAGTAAACTGTAGTATGCAGTACTTTTACTACATAGGCCTATGAGAATTTAGTAGTATTTTGTAGTACAGTGTACTGTACCCCAAGTGAATGCCTAGGACGTTAGGGTTAAATAAAGAGTTCACACTCTACAGAACCAACCTATGACAGTTCACTTTCAGTTCAGTAGATTCCTCACAGATCATTTTAAATAATGAATCATAGGGCCTGTTTGTTTCACACGAATCCGGATCGCGATACGGTGATCCGTGCGTTGGTTTACACACCAGATTCCGCCTAGTGGATGGAGCGAACCAGCGGCTGGATCACTGATCGCGATCCGGATTCGTGTGAAACAAATAGGCCCATAGTAGATACAATTTTGAATTTTGAATGTAACATTTCATATCACAAATTAACTCCATCACCGGTATGACTACATTGCAAACAATATATCAGAATCTATCTGTTTTCAAACAAAGACAAGCAAAGACAAGTTTAGACAGACAACTTCCGCTCCTGGTAATAATAAAAACAAACAAACAAATGATTAGTTTCAATGTGAAAGCTTTTCGTTTATAAAAATGATAATAGTACAAATCCTCGTGAGAAATATTTCCATGTGAAAAAGGCAGTGGCTTGTTTCAAATTCAGCAACCAAAATAAGCACAAATCTACTATTAAAAAATTGGCTTGTCGCTATTTTCTTGTGACTCTGATGACGGATTGAGCTCAAACTTTCACAGGTTTGTTATTTCATGTATATGTTGAACCACACAAAGTATGAACACTATAAGTGTTTTGTCAGCTCAACCAATGCTAATCATACCTTTAATGCCTTAACAGCACTGAACCCGTCAAAACCCAACAGCATGTTTGGTTGGAATCTGTTAGGATGGGTACTGGACCCCCAAACTGATAGTCCTTTACACTGGGTTTGGCATACCACCAGAGTCCAACAATTTGTGTGTACTGTACAGTTTACCATATGGTGTTGGAATTTTCAAGAATGAGTATGGTTCCTGGTAAATTATACTAGGGGGTTATACCAGGGTTAATGTCTTTTCATTGTAAGTAAATTGCATCAGTGCCAATCAGCAGCAAAACACACAAGTAATTATTTTTATCCTACCAAATTTACTTTGATTACAGATACTTGAAAACAGAAGCCTATTCAATGTAGCATATTGCACGGTTCCATTACTTACGATTATATGAACTGAAGTAAAAAAAAAATCTATATGATAAAGGATCTAATTCCCTCATTCGGCCACAAGTTTTCCCGATGCATATGCCTGCTTCCCCGTCAATAAATTACTGGGACTTGGTGTAGGGGGCACAACCAAGGGGGTGGAGGATCCTCGGGGAGGCTTAAGACAGGGGTGAGATTGCCCAAAAATGAAAAATCCACGAAAAATCCATAAGAATCCCAGATCAATGTATAGTTTGTATTTGCCTAAAGGCACTCCCTTAAAATATCAATTTTTATTAGTCTATATCCACTTTTACAGTTAAAGACACCTTTAGGACAACACCTCAGGAATTCCAGATTGCAAAAAAAATTCTTACAAAATTCTAAAATCCCGAAAAGAAATCCTGAAATCAGGAAAAATCCTGACAAATCTCACCCCTGCAAAAGAGGTTGTCAAGTTTTTTTCTTCTTTTCGGTCATTTAGTGTGTAGAATAGTACAGCAGAACGCGACTATAACGAACATCACGGGATCCACAAAAAATGTTCACTGCAGTGGTCGTTCGTCATAGTGAAAAATTGTATGCATTTAATACATCAATTTGGGAGCCAGAGGATGTTCGTTATAGCCAAATGTTCAGTATAGCAGTGATCGTTATACAAGGGCGAGATTTGAAGACACATGGACACTAGCCATAGGTAAGTACACCTAGGCTGGTACAAACCATAACATTGCTGATCATGTTTGTGGGTATTTATTTCTCAGCGTAAAAGCACTGGACAAGTACTGTAAAACTGAGTTGACTTTCAACCCTGATGGCAATAGCCATAGTTGTAAGGGGAATATTTCGGAGTCGTCTGACGTTGCACACTTTTCCGAATTTCGGCAGCTCGTTTTGACAAACTTGGTTGCTGATCCAACTCATTCAGTCGAATATTTGTACCGTTACCTTGATAAAACTTGCTTCACGAATCATGTGTAGTTTTTCAGTATCTTTAAATTTTGTCGGCGCATTTTAAAGAAATCTCACTAAATCCCACATTTAACATGTAAGACTTACGATTAACCATTAATGTCTCTGTTCAAATCCCCAACTCAACGTTTTCCAGAAAAATACTTTCTTCTGTTTTTGGCACATTGTGAAATAGGTTCACTGTGCACTTGGAAATAAAAATTTGTGAAATCGTGTTGAAATACCTTTTTGCTCGTAACTTTGGAATGGGTCAGTAAACTAAAGATTTATGGACAGGGATAGTTTGAACTCGCCAGACTATTTCACTTTCTGATAAAAGTACGTCTCATGCAAGGCGCTGGAGGGAAACACACAAAGTGTGCCACATTGACCGCTATCACTTTGCCCAGGAAACAGCCTAAAGGCTGGTTCATACTTCAAGCGATTGTAAAATGCTTTTGACGTCATGAAACATTCGCGGATGAAGATTTGCACAAGTTAAAATGTGTTCAACTTTATTGAATTTGCAGCGCGAACATTCGTGTTGACGTCTTAAATTCGTTTCACATTTGCATTGGCTTCACATTTGCATCTCAGCATAAATCTAAATACTCATCCTGCTCCGCACCCGCACCCGCCTCCGCCCCCTCCGTCTCCTCCTCCTCACCCCCTGCTGCTCCTTCCGTTGTCTGCTTGGGCCTCCCACCTCCAGTTACTCGTAGCGTCCTGGCAAGCTTAACGTACTACAGAAAGGAAACCATTACGAGTGCTAACGGTTAGTGTAAGTTTAAAAAAAAATATATATATTCATAACTACAGATACACTATTCACAAGGGTCGAGAGCCTGTCAAGGAGGAATTTGGAGGATTGAGGGCATTAGAGGATTTTGCTTCTGGAGGAAAATGGAGGATCCAGGTCATCAGGCCCAATCTGATGCTGGTTGATTTCGGAGGACTGAGGTTACTGGGGTGTTTACGTAAACCCCGGGAGGATTTTGGAGGATTCGTGCAATGGTCCCCATAATAGGATTTTGGAGGATTCAGGTTACATGGAGGAAAAATGATGGAGGGAGTTAGGGTTAAAGAGTAGTGAATTACATGTCAATTTATTAACAAGGTTTTTGCGCTTTCTGACGTAGTACTATTACAGTAGATTAAACCTCGTATGCCCCCTGTACTATTTCTGTGGAGGTAGGAGTTACATAGTATGAGGGGCAACACAGGGTCTCTCAATAAATCATGGAGTTGGAAGAGCAAATCCTGAAAATATTAGTCTGAAATCTATGCCTGAAATAGTGACTTTTAACACTTCATTTTGATTTGTCTTGCTTTATTTTTTTAATCATGTAATTTAATGGAAAGGTCTTGATGAGGTCTCAGTATCGGATTTGCAAATCTCGGATCTGTAGGTCTCGGTCTTGGTCTTAGACATGTGGGTCTTGGTCTCAGTCTCGAACCTCCTGGTCTCGGACTTTCATGTCTTGACTACAACACTATCGGCAGTTAAAACTATATGTGATCTGGCATCACTATATGGGCAGAAAGTAGCCAAAGTTGAAAATTAAGATATCCTATTTCCAGAAAATACATGCAATAAACTTTAATTTGTTGTATTGCGTGTGGCTGTAGCTCATTTCTGGGCCCTGCTATAAGTTGTTAGAGTATAAGTTGTTTTTAGAAAATGAAGCTCACAGTTTGTAAATTGTGCAAAGTTGGTGCAAAAAAGAAATCACTACCCCAAAAAATATTTCAAGATTAAATTTAGTTTTTAAAACTAAACAGGACTGAACAGGACTTTTCAAATGGAAAAATAATTTAAATCCCAAAATCGGCTTTTCAGTGAAAAATCGTTGTTTCTGCTTGAAACTCAGAATGCCAAAGTGCCACTTTATGTTTATTTCGTGCTGCCGGTCACATATGGAAACCAGGCTTTATATAGACTAATCCGACAAACAAATTTCCAAGCCATCTTTGGGTACCAATCGGGTGGTACTGCGCTCGCGCGCGCATCATACGTGTGCTTACATTTGAGGGGCGTGTTTACTTTGGCAATCCTATTGGTCAAAGGCGCACTGAGTGCGCGCGTATGACGAGTCGCGCGTGTATGGTACCGCTCGATTGGGTACCCAAAGATGGCTTCAAATTTTGTTCGTCGGATTAGTCTATAGCTCTATGGTATTGACTACAATGCGAGAGAAGGTTTTTGGCAATTAACTCACATCATTGTCCAGATAGGTGAAGTAGGGCAGCAGCAGGACTTTATCAGCACCTTCTTGGTCCTGTTGGTCATAGGCTTCCAGGAGCTGTTCCAAGAGGGAAGACGCTTCGTCCATGGCATACCCATCGTACCTGAATCACACACAGAAGTTTAATAGAGTAGGAGTACATAAGAATTCAAATCGGACTATTTGAACCATGAATAATCTACAAATCTGCATTACACATGGACTGTTTGTTATAGCCAAATGTGCTGAATAAAGATTCTTGGAAACTTAACGAGGGCATGCGCATATCAAATGTTGTTTCTTCACTATTTCATCACCCAGTGTACGTACATGACACAACGTGAACTATTCAATATTAGCTAAATGAGCTAAAAATAGATCCATGGATTTTAACCCTAACCTTCCCTAATCCTCCAAAACCCTCTTTGCCAAATGGAGGAAGTTAGAAGATTGTTAGGGTCTTTGGAAGTTGAAGCATCGGAGGATTTTGCAGGATTGAGGGCATTAGAGGATTTTTGCCTCTGGAGGAAAATGGAGGATCCAGGTCATCAGGCCTGATTGGATGATTTCGGAGGATTTGAGGTTACTGGGGTGTTTATCCAAAACCCACTGGAGGATTTTGCAGGATTCAGGCAGTGGTCCCCAAGTAAAAAACATTGGAGTATTGTGGAATCGGAGGATATTGGAGGATTCAGGTTACATGTAGGAAAAAATGATGTAGGGAATTAGGGTTAATCTATCTGTGAGATAATGCGTCTACCTCATGGCCATGTTGCAGGTTTTGCTAGCTGCTACAAAGTCAGTCCGGTGGAGATGAACAAGGACCGTTACTGCTACTAGCTGGGAACAGACACAAGCAAGAAACATGCTTAGAAACAGAATAACCACTGACAACGATTTAATTCACCTATTGCCATTTGTGAGTTCATGGACAACTTTGTACAAGCGGCACGCGCACTACAGTGGAACGTCGCTATAACGAACATCACGGGATCCAGAGAGTTTGTTCGGTATAGCGATCGTTCGGTATAGCAATTTTCAGCCGCCAGTTACTTAAGGACGACTTTAAACACGTGCCGGCCATTGAATCATGTAATTACATGTTAATACTTTCTAAGCTTACCAAATTCTAAAGCAACAGTTGGCTTTTCTCTTCTATTCCTTGGGGAAATAATAGCCGCCTGTCACTCTTCAACATAAAGCTGGGGCCGTTTAGGAATTAAAAACAGCCCAAATACCCGGTACATTTTAAAAATCCGTTGCCTTTCTTTTCCCAACAGCTATGTCGGTACATTTTGTACAAAAAATTTGGGAGCCAAGGATGGTGTTCGGTATAGCCGAATGTTCGGTATAGCGGTGTTCGGTATAGCGGCGTTCCACTGTATAGTGTATAATGGCGCACACTGCACACACAAGCACTCGTAGAGCATTTGACTGGGGTTGTCTTGGAATTGTCCGAGGCAACTTTGCTCATAGTGCTAACATGCAGCGAAAAACTGTTTTTTCCTGCTTCTAACTCAGAAAGCCATAGTGTGCCTTCCACTCATTTCGTGCTACCAGGTCACAATTTTCATTGACGGCCTGCTGGATGATGCACTTTGCAATAAAACAGGGTGCAAGAAAACTACAAACACCTTACCTTATAGACATATCCAAGATTCTCCACAACGTCATACATATTCCTTGCTTTTTCTAATAGCTCCAGCGCCTTGTCAAAGTCTTTGACTCGGACACACAGTCTGGCTGCTTTACTGACCGAGTCTACAGCTTGTCGTATTCTGTCTTCATTCTGTAGGAGCGGACAGGTGTGAACGTTGGTGAATCGTCAGTGTCACAGGGAGAACCTTGATTTAATAGCGACACTAAGAGTCTGTTAACTTCTTGAATACAGACGACGGCCATAGCCTCAGTTTGAAAAAAAAGACCACCTGGCCGGTTGTCGTCTATAGATGCATTCCTGCACATATTCAATCCATTTACGTTTCAGTTACATTGTTCTTGAATGGGAGTGTAATAAATAGATGGAGCTTTTTCATTCAAAGCTTTCATTCACACGAAAGGGGGCTCCGCGTGCGATGGATAGGACCACTCTTTTCCATGTGGTGCCTATTAATCGCATTTACAGTCCGTCCTTGGCATACCAGCCACGCATCAGTAACAGCTGGACACGAGGGGTTCAAGGTATCAAACAGCATTTGTTATGATCCAAAAAATAAAATTAGTTGAAATGTGACAGCTTACTGTTTATAAAGATGATACCAGTAGGAATCCCAAGAAATAGTTCCATCTGAAATGTTTTCATCTTCGAGAACATTGTACGTGAAGACCTCCAAAAACAGTGAGGCTCATTTTGATTTCACAATCGCAATGAAATTGTAATGGACGTGTACAAAATCTAAAATTGAAACAACAATTTGTTCGCTATTTTCTCAGGACTTGGGTGGCGGATTGAAAAACCCAAACCCCAAACTCTCAAACCAACTCCCAGCATTCAAAACCAACCTCTGCTATCTCAGCTGCCGACAGGTAGAGATCCACGGCTGCTCTGGCATTTATCGTCTCCATCATTCTAAAATCAAATATCAAATTTTAACGCACTATTTTGTTACGTTGCATACATCATGAAGTTCACCGCTATATTTTAACAAATATTGTTTAAAAAAACAAAAACTCAAATTATCACGATTTGGGGGAAAATTTGAAATGTTTTACATAAGCACTGTGCAAGCAATTCCGGATTGGCACAAGCAACTTCCGGCTGACATACAATTTCTATTTGACACTTTCAGAATGTTCAAACACTTGGGTCAAATTCAAGTTTGAATACTCAAACACTAGAAATAGTCGAAGTGGCACAGACAGCAAGCCGGACCTTACGTCAAAACACCCCCCAACAGCTGTAACTGAATCTTGTCAGCAGAAGTTCAAACTCACTTGGCAGCTTTTTCCAGTGAGATGGCCGCTGTGTCACCTGTTCCATGCTCTCTATACATGCCTGCCGCTCGTGTGATTAGCTGAACGGCTCCATCATACTCCTTCAGATCCTAAAGCCAGGAAAATTAAGAGGACCATGCAACAGGGAATGATTTCTTTCAGCCAATGATCTTCTTTGTTGGGACACCTTATGCACCAACTCCTACCCAATGTGCTCGTGCCCTTCCAACACAAAATCTGCAGCGACAGCGAATGACTCCCACCGCTTGCCTCACTATTGCATATAGACGGCGGCAACAGCTGTAGTTTGAAAAAGACCACGTAGCCGGTTGTTGTCTATATGCACATTCCTGCACATACTCAATCCATTAAATTGTTTGCTTTACGCTTGGATGCACAAGCCCGTCTTCACATACCAGCACCCTATTAGTAACAGCCGGCCACAAGGGGTTAAATTGTCCACATCAACCCACGATGGTGAGGCGGGCTGTGTTGAGAAGTGCGACAAAGCACATGTGAAAGAAGTTGGTGCATTTAAGGTGTTCAATATTGAATGAAGAAAGTCACCCGTACACAGAGGACATGCTTTGTTCGTGTGTTTTTTTTTTCACAATTAAATCATATTTTGTTAATGTTCCCATTAGTTTAATCAATGCTTTCTTTGTGTTTTCACAAATACAATGATTCTCGATTCAACGATCATATTTTTGTCTGGATGTGCTCATAATGCTTTACACCAAACTGTCCCAAGTATTAAGTGTTAATTTACGTACCATTTTCACAACAATAAAAGTCAGTGATGCATGACCAAACAAATGCATCCAAGATATCAATGGCAAGCTCATTACCCTTAGTTTATGATAAAACCATAATAATGGTCATTATGTACATAGCTTGGTCATATTTTCCCTCTTTTTTGGGACACCTTGTACATGTGTAAATGGTGCCACCAGCATTAGAAGAGGCCTAGCGCCACCACTCTCTCCCCTAATCCCCCCCCCCCTATTTTCCCAATTCACACAGGGCCTATGTGTGTTGAAGTAAAAGCGGTTATGAACCGAGTTAAAATGTTAACAATAAAAACTCAGGGTTTTAATGTGTCCAACCTTAAGTATAAGTCCTGCTTGTTCGTATGCTTTGGCTGCATGGAAGAGTCTGAATAAGAAGTGTTCAGGAAAGTACCAAAAACAGCAACTTGAGCATCTTACCAGTCAAAAAGGATTAAAGTATCGGTGCCCCAAAGCTGCAGTGCAAAAACTATATTCCAGTCAGTATCAGTCAAAGCCAGTCCAAACAAGTCGACTGGTTTTGATGAATTTCTGAACTGCTCTATACTGTCATGACCGTGCAATGGATGCAAAGATGTTTTAGTCTCCTGCCAGCAACTGAATCTGGCATGTTTACTGCAGTAGGTGTCGGTTGTCAAAACACATCATCAGTACCACAGGGGCAGCATTTGTTATCACTCAAATACAGTCAGTTGACTTATTTTGATTGATACAATGACCCCACCAAGTGACTGATCACGCAGAAGAGGCTTAAAGAACTTGACGTTAACTTCTTTGTACTCTGTTAACCCTAACTCCCTAGATCAATTTTCCTACATGTATGTATGCAACCTGAATCCTCCAATTAATGTCCTCCGATTCCAAAATCTTCCAATGTTTCTTACTGGGGACCACTGCTTGAATCCTGTAAAATCCTCCAGTAGGTTTTGGATAAACACCCCAGTAACCTCAATCCTCCGAAATCATCTAGCACCAGATTGGGCCTGATGACCTAGATCCTCCATTTGCCTCAAGAGGCAAAAATCCTGTAATGCCATCAATCCTGCAAGTGCAAAATCCTCCGATGCTTCAACTTCCGAAGACCCTCAATCCTCCAAATTCCTCCTTTTGGCAAAGAGGATTTTTGAGGATTTGGGAAGGTGATGAGGGTTAATAGACTAGTACAGTCATTTTGAGAAAAGGATACGCCTTGCACTGTGTGTGGCACTCTGCTGCTTTGATGTACATAACTTTGGCTTTTTCCAGTGACTTGGCATGACGGTAGCACAGACCTAAGATGCAAACAATTGGAAAGAGTTTGTCAATTTGTTGAGTCTCAAATGGGTCTTTTTACTTGATCGGTTTGTACACATGGTACATTTGACTTAGGGAGAAGTGGTTAATCTGTGGTCGGGCCAGGCCTTTGAAAAGCCCAGCCATGCCCGGGCTTTTGGGCTTTTACTCTTGCTATTGTGAGCCACAAATCACCTAACAATAGAGCATCAACTAATCAATAAAGCCCGGCCTCTGCCAGGCCAGGCCTGGTTGTAGCCCCTCCCACACTAATCTGTACCCATTCACAGCTGGATCAAAAGATGCCTCGGCTGTCAGTCAAGTCTGGGTGAACAATGGGAGCCAGCTGGACTCCAGAATTAATAGGCGGTTTATTGTGTACAATCAGGGGATTATAGAAGCCCAAAGGCTGGGCGTTCCAGGGGATTGGACAGGCTTTTCAATGGCCTGGCCCGACCACAGATTAACCACTCCACCCTTATTGTGGTTGAACCGCATAAACGCAGCTAAAATGCCCAACCAGATCATGTAATTTGACATGCAACATGCAAAATCTGAGACAACCAAAAGTACCACACAGTTCTCCATAGGCTCGGGCGACCTCAACATTTTTAGAGCCAACTCGGACTCTGAACCAGAATAGCAATTTCATTCAGAATCGACTCTGTACATACACGTAATGCACAAAACGTGATGCCGGCTGCACATATCAATTGATTCAACACACAAAACGGGCTGCTGTAGCATAACGCAATTTTTTTTGGTGGTCTGCGTGACAGCCGGTATAAATCAGAAACGCCAGGCATCAGTCTGATTTGACTCCACGGCAGCCGCAATGTGCTGGACTGGCCCACTGGCATCATGTGTGAAAAGCAGAAATACTCTGCACGGCTTCGTAATTAATTTTGTGGATGAAACAGTTGAATGAGTGGACTCCTGCAGAGTGCAGTGTAACCCAAGCCTAATGGCTACACGCCACTGCGTAAACTAATTAAGTCAACTAATTAAGTAGCCCTTGAAAAAGTTATGAAACACCTGATAAGATACTGACGATATAAAGCACAAAGAAAACCAACATCACAAATTTAAAGATTGATGAGATATGTTACCTGCTTTCTCATATGCATGGGCAGCCCCATCAAAGTCCGGCTTCCATTTAGTCCAAGAGGTTTTTAGGCTAAAAGAAGAGAGAAACCATAAGTTAAAATACCTGTTTTCTATCACAATCAGACGGAACATCCTATTCCCGAGGTGTTCCAACTATGTTACTCATGATGTTCACAGAGAACTTGAACAAAAATGGTGAAAGTGACTACCTACCTGACGAAAAATCGCAACGTGAAAATAAAGATGGCGATCACCGAGGCGAACAATAAACACACAAAACCGCGTTGATTGCCGTAAATTGTGTAAAAGAAATTGCATTTTCTAACACAATAAACCATGGAGGTAGGTTTCCTACCTCCATGAATAAACTGTTCAAAATTACCAAAAAAAAGATGTCGGTAGAAATAAGAGAAGTCTGCTTTATTTAGGTTGAAAAAGTCATTTTGGAATGAGAAAAAATACCCTCGACTCTAATTTGATAAAAACTAAACAATCGTCTAAAAAAGGCAATAAGTAACATTAGGGTCCAAGTTATTCATGGAGGAATACAATTGTTGTATGATGCACCGTACCCGGTACCCCCCGACCACCCCCCGACCACCCCCCCGACCACCCCCCCGACCACCCCCCCGACCACCCCCCAGACCACCCCCCAGACCACCCCCCAGACCACCCCCCAGACCACCCCCCAGACCACCCCCACCCCGGACAACCCCCCCCCCCGCAAACAGTGCATCATGGGACCCCAAAATATCATGAATATGGTCTCACTTGAAGCACCTAGCCCAGGTTGGACGATGATGTCTTCATTGCACTACGACTAACGTCCTGGATACGAGATGTCGCATTAATTGAAATCAAAACTTTAACAGGATTTTTTTCACGTTTTACCTCGTTGTAGAAGCTAATTTCATGCCCACACATACTCTTTGTGTCCTTATCTATCTGTCCGTTAGGTTCAGGAATTCCATATGATACGCTGGCCGACGTTTTCCAGGAAAATAAACTCAAACGCAACGTTAAACTTGTAGACTCTTTTCATCAGTTTCATACCGAGTTACATGATGACGCGCGCGACCTCCGAAATTCTGCTAGTGCAATGCTGCTGCGTGCAGCGCAGGCGCAATGCGCACGCGCGATTTGCCTGGCAACCACTCACATGCGCACTACCGTTTGGGCTGGCTGCACGATACGGACGGTCTTGAAAAGTGTTTTCTGTGTAGTCTACATATACTTTTAAAGTTCCAAATCTGTTTTGGGCTATAGAAGATATAATAAGAACAAATTTGGGAGGTTATTATGGGTGTCACTATATACCGGAAAACACCGGAAAACACCGGAAAATACCGGAAAACTACCGGAAAACACCGGAAAACTACCGGAAAACTACCGGAAAACTACCGGAAAACACACTAAATACCGGAAAACACACTAAATACCGGAAAACACCAAAAAACCACTAAATACCGGAAAACACCCCAAAAAACACTAAATACCGGAAAACACCGGAAAAACACTAAATACCGGAAAACACCAAAAAACACTAAATACCGGAAAACACCAAAAAACACTAAATACCGGAAAACACCCCAAAAAACACTAAATACCGGAAAACACCGGACAAACACTAAATACCGGAAAACACCAAAAAAACACAATAAACACCTAAAAACTCGCAAATACACACCTACCTGAAACACCCCCAAAACACACTTCACACCGACAAACTCACACAAGTGTGTAAATACCTGCAATTGTCAACCTCCCTTTGTTCCTCTTTTGTTTATACTTTAACTTTTTCGGAAGGCCTCCCATATGTTTCAATACACGATTTTCAATCGTGGACGTTCGGTCAATCGTGTACCCTTTGTCTACGCCCAAATTATTTTGTCCCACGTCCACGATTGCCGGTATTTACACACGCGCAAATACACACATACCGGAAACGCCCCCCCCCCCCCCAAAAAAAAATAAATAAATACCGGAAAACACAAACAAAATCCAGTAAATACCGGAAAACACTAACAAAACACTACATACCGGAAAACACACTAAATACCGGAAAACACCGGAAAACCACTAAATACCGGAAAACAACCAAAAACACACTAAATACCGGAAAACACCCGGAAACCACTAAATACCGGAAAACACCCCAAAAAACACTAACTACCGCCAAACGCCCAAATGACACACTTCACATAGAGGAATAACAACAAAACGTCAGGCCAGCTAACTTTTTGATTTGTATATTTCAGGTCCATTCAGTCAGTCAGCAGTTTGCAGCAGTTTCATTCTTTTAAGGTAGAGCGCTGGTACAGTAACCCGGAGGTCGCAGGTTCGAATCCCGCTCCTGCCAGTTTTTTTGTTCACTTTGAAAATGTAAATAAATAAATATGGGAAGAGATTAATGGTTTTGTCTTTGACGAAGAAATGATACATTATTTGAATATTGATTTTGACGAGGTTTAAATGTTACTGGCTGTTAAACAAAAAGGATAAATCACCGGGGTTAGATGGATTAACGGCTGAATTTTATCAGGTTTTCGTTGTCCTATTATCAAAAACGATTTCAAATATGTTATTAACGAATATAAAAGTCAAAGCTGCCTACCGTACTCAATAAATAATGCCCTGATGATTCGCCTGATTTTTCAAACAAGCTGGAGGGATGTAATTAAAAGAAAACTGGAGACATCATTTTGCTCAATGTAGATTATAAAATTTCTGTGAAAGTTATTACTAACCGTATGAAACGAATCATGAACTTAATCCTGGGGACAATCAATCATGTGGTATAGCGGAAAGATATATACAAAACAATCTGATGGTTAGTAGAGATGCAATTTATTATGCAAATATTGACAATTTGGAGAGTGCACTTTTCAGTATAGAAGTCGTTCGAAAGAATAGAATGGTTTTACATTTTCAGTGTCATGAGAAAAGATGGGTATCCCACGGCATTTAATTAATTGGATCCAAATTCTTTACAGTAACCCTTTCAGTTCAGTAATTGTTCACAATTTTATCACGAATCCTTTTGGGGTGTCTATGGGTATTCGGCAGGGATGCCCTCTCCCTCCTGTTATACACCATTGTGCCGAAGGTTTAGCCGGTCTTATTAAGAATAATCGTCTAATCAGAGGCATTCCTCTAACTAACAGTCCGAGCGATACTTAAAAAAGTGTCCAACATGCGGATGACCCTACCATTTTTTGTTTCGGATAATCAAGATTTTTATACTCTTGACAACATTTTTTTTCGACTTACAGTATAGAGTTTCAGGTTCTAAAATCATTTTAAAAATTATAACGGTCTCTGGATGGGGAAGTGGAAAAATCGTGGTTAATGATCACTTTAAATTTTGGGCCTATATTTTGTTAATGACGACAACACTGAAAGGAATAAACCTTTTCGACATTCTCAAAGCATCATGGGAACTGCTTCAGCCCTAACTGGCATTAGAAGAGCAAGCACATTAGAACGGACGTGATTGGTCGCATTGGTCACATGTTCGTTGTCATGATTGCAAAAATCCTCTTCTGATTGGCTAATAATGTGACATTATTAGCTGTTCTAATTCCAGAAATTTGCATTCATCAGTAACTGGTACCCTGAGAGGGATTCCCCAATTATTTCCTGTATTTTTATTGCCATTTAAAATGGATTTTTCTGGTTATTATTTTCCTTATGTTCCATGCAAAGATATGTGAAAAGGGTATCGCTCAACTCATGACAGATATTTAGCATAAAATCAATTAATATTTGGACTGGTTCACAGTGCCATAGGTTTGTGTATAAATTACATGGTTTGTTTGGCCTCCAAACCCACAATGCATTGAGAATGTCGAAAAGGTTTATTGGGGTATGACTGCTATTCTCAATAAAGGAAAGCTAGGAACTTAACATTGAAAGGTAAAGCAATTGTGGTCAACAGTTATTTTCGCGCAAGCCTGTCGTACTATGGTAGTGTTCTGCATTGTCCGGATGAATATATTAAGCAGATGTAAATAATCAAATACGCCTTTATTTGGGACGGTAAACTTGATAAAATTTATATGAAAACTAATCCTTTGCGAAGTTAGTTAAATAAGACACTTTTTCATGACTAATTATAAGTAGTAAAAATGACCCGTACATATGACAAACTATTAATTATTCAAATAAGACAGTGTGCATGACTATTTGTTTTTAGTAAATATACTAAATAAAATGTTCATTGTATTAATGAAAGCAGGAACTACTACTACTAATAATAATAATAATAATTAGAAATGTTATAACAGATGATCGTGACACCGTTATGAATAGCAGAGTTCACAAAGAGCGAGAAAAATGAGTATTTAGCCAAAGTTTTCTTAACTACACAAAGACAAAGGGATGTCCACAGTACGTATGAAAGGTACGACAGTGTGTTTTGGGTTCTTTTCTGGTATAGTGTTTTCCGACATTAGGTGTGTTTTATTAGTTTTCCGTCTAAGGTTTTAGGTGGTTTCCGGTATTTAGTGTGTTTTGTTGTTTTTAGGTGTAAAGTGTATTTTTTTTTTCAGGTGTGTGTAGATTTGTGTTTTGGGGTGTTTTCTTGTATTCAGTGTGTTGTCAGGTATTTAGTGGGTTTTTTGGGGTGTTTTCCGGTATTTAGTGTTTTGTTGGTGTTTTTTCGGTATTTAGTGGGATTTCTTTTTTAGTTTTCCGGTATTTAGTGCTTTTTGGTGTTCCGGTATGTGTGTATTTGCGAGTTTTTCGGTGTGAAGTGTTTTTAGGGGTGTTTTCCGGTATTTAATATGTTTTCCGGTATGTAGTGTTTTGTTAGTGTTTTCCGGTATTTACTGGATTTTGTTTGTGTTTTCCGGTATTTATTTATTTATTTATTTTTTTTTGGGGGGGGCGTTTCCGGTATGTGTGTATTTGCGCGTGTGTAAATACCGGCAATCGTGGACGTGGGACAAAATAATTTGGGCGTAGACAAAGGGTACACGATTGACCGAACGTCCACGATTGAAAATCGTGTATTGAAACATATGGGAGGCCTTCCGAAAAAGTTAAAGTATAAACAAAAGAGGAACAAAGGGAGGTTGACAATTGCAGGTATTTACACACTTGTGTGAGTTTGTCGGTGTGAAGTGTGTTTTGGGGGTGTTTCAGGTAGGTGTGTATTTGCGAGTTTTTAGGTGTTCATTGTGTTTTTTTGGTGTTTTCCGGTATTTAGTGTTTTTTGGTGTTTTCCGGTATTTAGTGTTTTTTTGGTGTTTTCCGGTATTTAGTGTTTTTCCGGTGTTTTCCGGTATTTAGTGTTTTTTGGGGTGTTTTCCGGTATTTAGTGTTTTTTGGTGTTTTCCGGTATTTAGTCTGTTTTCCGGTATTTAGTGTGTTTTCCGGTAGTTTTCCGGTAGTTTTCCGGTGTTTTCCGGTAGTTTTCCGGTAGTTTTCCGGTGTTTTCCGGTGTTTTCCGGTATATAGTATCACCGGTTATTATGGACGACGTAATCGATGTTGTTTTGAAGGAATATGGCATATCGCAAAGCAGGATCCTCAGTACGAACACGAACGTCACGCAAGTTATTGTGCCTGCGCGTACAGGGGGACAGTTACTAGGCAAATCACGCATGCGCATTGTGCGTGCACGCGCGGCCTAGTGCTTGCGTGCACGCGTAATTATACGCACACATACGTTTTATGTACGTATACTTGGTCTGAAACTAATGAAAAGAGTCTACAGTACAAGTACAAGTTTAACGTTGCTTTTGAGTTTATTTTCCTGAAAAACGTCGGCCAGCGAAGCATAAGTAATTCGTAAACCTCACGGACGGATAGATAAAGACACAAAGGGTATAATGGGCGTGAAATTAGTGTCTACAGTGAGGTAAAAATATTGTAATTTTGTTTCTAATTTTTTTCGACTACTTGCAGTAGCTTCATATTCTGGATCCCTTGCAACGCGAAGGGAGTCCATACTGTCTGGGCTATTGAAGCACCGTACCTCCCCGGCCCCCACAAACACAATGTTGAGTAAAATCTTTCCAATTAATAAGCCTAAGTTAATTCAAGTAATCATCTCCCTTCTGTCTTCGTTGTCGACACACTTCATTTATGTTCATTTTATACCATTTTTCAGCCTCTCGAACAAGTCCTTCTGCCTCCGTCGTCTTCTTCGCAGCTGCCATTTTAGTCTTATGACAAGCGCCCTCATTCGACGAGTCCGCTCGCGCGCCTCGTCGGTCGTTAATAATTGGGCCATGGGGGGGGGGGGGGGGGGGTTGGGAATCGTCCCCCCCCCCCCCCCCCCACCCCCGGCCCTCTGCGTTGTATGCCAATGGGGAGGAAGACGAAGCCGAAGGTGGCCAGGGTTTGCCAAAATGGCCATGATTTGATTTGATTTAATGAAAACTCTTGCGAAGTAAACCGCCACTTTAAGCGAAATTTTCAGGGGGGGGGGGGGGGGGGGGGGGGGGGCCGACGGGCGACTAGACTGGGGGTGTTGATTTTTTTTATGGGGGTACTCCCCCCCCCCCCCCCCCCCCAGTGGCGGATCTACGGGGGGGGGGTTTGGGGGTTTAAACCCCCCACCCCCCCCCCCCCCCCCCCCCCCCCCCTTGGGCTGCCCAGTGAAATTTTTCCGGGGGGCATGCTTTACGGGTTTAATGCCCCGGAACCCCCTAGCAAGGCGTGCCTTCGGCACGCTGGGGTGTGTAGGCCAATCACCTCAGGTAAACCACCCCCCCTCCCCCCCCCCCCCCCCCCCCCCCCCCCCCCCCCCCCCCCCCCCCCTTAGCTACGCCACTGCCCTGGATTCCATCTACTTCGTCACACGGCCTATACAGGTAAGAGAAAAGGGTACGTTGTCTGTGGGTTTAACAATGGTTTAACCATAGAGCAAGCTCTATGGTTTAACCATGGAGAAAATAAGACACAACCCCAACCGTTCAATGCAGGATTCAAAATTGTTTCGAGGACGGGCCCGGTGTCTTACCCCTTTTTTATGACAAATTGTTCCTGCGTCGTGTCCAAATGTTTTTGTGTCGGAAAAGTCGGGCCGTAATTGGTAAATCTATAGTACGAGACCATAGGGCTATTCATCACGTGGATCCGGCTTAGAATTTAGAATTCTCCGCTGGATTGTGTTTCTATTAATTATACAAATCATCATCATAAAGGCGGAAATGTGCCGCAGACTACTTAGAGAATGCGCCTGAATTAGATTGCAATAGAGGTTCAAATAATTATGCATTATTCCTGGAGGCGCCCATCAGCGTCCGGCATCCAAAGTTGGGTTGGCAAATAATTTAAAAAGATATAATATATTGTACACGACCATCCATTGAAAATGCGAATTGTGGAGGAAAATTATGTTTGAAGCAAAGAAAAAAGCCACTAAATATAACTACATGTGTGCACTATTTGGCCTTCCAGAAATACATAGTATGCAATGCATGCAACACGCGAAGATTGACTGTAGACATTAATTAGGATCGCACGGCTCCCAATTCAAATTTCAAACAGATTAATTCTGTCATTTGTCAATTGTGGTGGATTGTCTCACTGTACTTGCAAGCTCATAACTTATCTAATGCTGACAAATTTGAAAATTTATTTTTGTGATACACACCAAGGCACGGACAGAGCAGCTTTAATGTACTTTCCTACAATTTATAGGGTCTTTTTGGAAATAAAATCACTTCTTTAGTTTTTCATCATTACATTTTTTATATTTTCTATTTTACAACTTTTACCTTTTTGGGGTATACGGCTAATTAAAGAAGTATACTGTTTTTAAAGTGTAGCTCGGCTATACCATGCAGCAAAGCAGCAATCCAATGACATTCTGTGATTGTCAATATTACCAACTGTTACAAAGTTTTTAAAAACTTGAAAAACGTGTGCATCTGTCTTGTGACATTTTACTACTAGGTGGATATTAAGGGTATATTGCTTCTTAAAATTGCATTTTTTTTTTTAATGTCATTGAATTACGACAATGTTTTTGCTTACAAGAACAGAAACATTAAGAAAATCCATTGAAAAATAGTGAAAATATTTTTTTTCTCCAAAATTCCATGTTTATTCAAAATGTTTTTTGATGGTATTTGTTGTTGTCCTAGTTTTTCCCCATTTCTTACAAAATAATAGCCTCAAAAATGAAGTTGATATAGTGAAAATATAAGGCCCAAATATGTGTTTAGAATGAACATTGGAAAATAGGAAAATTTAGATATTTTCATTGTAATTGTAGGAAAGTACCTCAACAATTCCCCTAGGCATTTTTACCTGGAAGTGCAATCAACCTGTCAAAATCCAACACTGTGCAGTATACCTATGGCACATTCTTTGGACTTGGACAAATTGGAGCATCATAGCTCCATGTAAAGTAATGGTGCCAAGGCGCTACAGTCCTGAACCTATCAGAATTTAACACAACTTGCCTTTGGAGTTTGTAAGGCTTGGGGTAGTTAGAATTAAAGATATGACACAGTGTTGGTAGAGTTGACGAAACATTTGCAGGCAGTACGTGTACGCGCTGTGTGATTCTAATAAAAGCTTGAGCTCAATTCGTCATCCGAGTCACGCGACTCACATAGGATGAAGAACCGTTCCTTTTTTACATTGGTTTTGTAGATATCCATTGTGTTCTTATTTCGATTGTTGCAATTTAAAATAAGCTGCTGCATTTTTTTGGGAGGTCTTCAGATACAATTTTCTCGAAGGTGAGAGAATTTCAGAGAGAAATGTTTTTCACGAGGATTGGAACTGGTATCATCTTTTGTTAAAGGTAGTATACACCATTTGCTTTTGCTGTAATTTTCAGAAATAAATGGATTTGGGGGTTAGAATTTTATAGGGTGCTAGCAAATACTGAAACACTCTGACCCGTTTAAAGTTTTGTGTGCATAGATGCTGTAAAACCGTAGTCTGCATTGAGAGAAAAAAATTATGTTCTAGTACTGGTTCCCGACCATACTTTAGACAAAATGGAGCAACTTATAGATGCAGAGAATTATCAGGTCGTGGAACTAGACTATTTCCAACGATTGTCGGCCGACAATCGTTGGAAAACGATATAAATTTCCACTTTTCCTGAAAACGACAGCACACCAGGTGCCATGATTTCACAGGATGCTTCGGACTGCTATTTACTTACAGTCTAGTAAGGTTTTTCATAAAAATTTAGTAGTTTCTTCTTTCTATTTGGAGGTTTGCAAATGATGTATACTACCTTTAATCATTACCAAAGCTCATACTTTGATACTCATAAATTTGATTAATATAAAAATAGAAATATTCGACATTTACCATACAACATTCATAATCCAATCAAATCACTGTATTAAAGATGTAAGCTCCTCCTATAACAGAAATAGCCATTGTACTTTGATGCCTACACAAGAACATATAGATAATAAATGTTTGAAAAATTAAATAAAATGGCTTTCTCTTTCCAACTACGCCTTTCCAATAGTAGCCAACATTCTGTGCATTAATAAACAGTTCGTCAAGTTATGCACATAAAATACCCAGATATTCAAAAATGAACTATTTAGTTGCAATATTTTTTCAAAGTGAACAAAGAAACTGGCAAGAGCAGGATTCGAACCTGCGACCTCCGGGTTACCGTACCGGCGCTCTACCAAATTGTCAGTATCTTTGTTCGGTGGGCGCTAGTCAGAAGTCATAAACCCAGAATGGCGTATAGCCAGGGATCACACCCAATTTTACGATACGACCTGGGAAGCGACATTGTGGGGATCACTCAATGAGGATACGACTTTTTAACTTATAATTCATCAAACAATTCACAAGGGAAACTGACTAGGTAAATTTGAATACATTTTCAAAGTGAACAAAGAAACTGGCAGGAGTGGGATTCGAACCTGCGACCTCCGGGTTACCGTACCGGCGCTCTACCAACTGAGCTATCTTGCCCTATGTTGGCGGTCTCCCAAATTGTCAGTATCTTTGTTCGGGTGGGCGCTAGTCAGAAGTCATAAACCCAGAATGCCGTATAGCCAGGGATCACACCCAATTTTACGATACGACCTGGGAAGCGACATTGTGGGGATCACTCAATGAGGATACGACTTTTTAACTTATAATTCATCAAACAATCCACAAGGGAAACTGACTAGGTAAATTTGTTAACTAATATCTAAAGTACCATAACCATAAATAGAAGTTTTATATTGGGGTATTACTGTGTGTGGAATGCTACCATGCAAATAATTTAAACTTTAATTCTGAAACAAAACAATGTCATTCAGACAACAGAAGAATAAATACTTTGTAATACATTTATGCTAAGTTTGTATTGATGCTTGGTGTGATAACAGCATACAAATTGATATTAAAAAAAGACCAATCATTACACAAAATATTTTACAGGCAAAATATTTTGTAAGGAACAGTGGCCTCTATTTGGTCGGCATTTCATGCACTTCTGGTATACCGGCCATGGGGTCCTCCTCCCGCAATCCTTCGCTCTTTCTCCCCTTGCCGACCAGCTCTAGAAGAGCCTGCGCCTCTGGGTCTTTATCTAAGATGCTCTTCTTGGCATCTTCGTCTTCCTCCTGTGGGGGGTGTCAAATGGAAACGGACATCTGATTATAATTTAAACTTTCTCAAGGTGAACAAAGAAACTGGCAGGAGCGGGATTCGAACCTGTGACCTCCGGGTTACCGTACCGGCGCTCTACCAACTGAGCTATCTTGCCCTATGTTGGCGGTCTCCCAAATGGTCAGTATCTTTGTTCGGGTGGGCGCTAGTCAGAAGTCATAAACCCAGAACGCCGTATAGCCAGGGATCACACCTAATTTTACAATACAACCTGGGAAGCGACTGTCAAATAGAATTATACTGAGAGCTTCATTTTCTCACAAGGGGTCAGGACTCCAACAAAATTAACCCTAACCTTTCCAAATCCTCCAAAATCATCTCTGCTAAATGCAGGAATTTGCAGGATTGAAGGTCTTTGGAAGTTGAAGCACCAGAGGATTTTGCAGGATTGAGGGCATTAGAGGATTTTGCCTCATCTGGAGGAAAATGGAGGATCCAGGTCATCAGGTCTAATCTGGTGTTGGATGATTGAGGTTACTGGGGCGTTTATCCAAACCCATGGATTTTACAGGATTCAGGCAGTGATCCCCAGTAACAAACGGAATCGGAGGATATGGAGGATTCAGGTTACATGGAGGATTCAGGTTACATGTAGGAAAAATGATGTAGGGAGTAAGGGTTAAAGGGTTAAATCTGGGCTAGGAATGGGATACAATATACACACTATGAGTCATGGCTCATTGAGTTACGGGCACAAACAACAATTTTGTTCACCGGAAAGTCCATTTTTGGATTTCAACACATTTTACATCCTACAAACTCTTTTCTATCTCTTCGCAAAGTTTTATTACTAAATTCTATCTCAAAATATTGTCTGGGGGTACTTTTGTAATTGCACTAAGAGTACAATTTGCACAGTTCGCTGACTTTGAGCTTCATTTTCTGATTTTTCTCATAATAAGTGGGTGGGAGTAGAGGTGGGGTATGGGTATAGGGAGGGGGACTTGGGTAGGGAGGGGGACTTGGGTAGGGAGGGGGACTTGGGTGGGGTGGGGGTGGGCCAACGTACCTCTGTTTTCTGTGGTGGAGGGCCTACAGCCCAAGCCTCTACTAGATCAATGGTGAAATCCTCCTTGGCGGACAGCCGCGGACTGTCATATGTGGTGCACTTGGGCCTGGCTCTGCTGTGTCCTTGACCAAACTCCTGGTCAATCCACAGACCAAAATAGTCAAACTGTCCACCCATTCCCTACAGTGAAAAAATCAGAAAAAAAAATAGTGAAACTATTGAACTCATCTACTCTCCATTAGACAGGGGTGTAATTACGGCCTTCAAGTTTTAGAGTGACTTTGACCTTTTGAACTGAAACTAATACCAACCTGTGTAACTCCTTTAACCTCTAGAACACGGATGACGGTCATAGCCGAGGTTTGAAAAAGACCACCTGGCCAGTTGTCTTCTATATGTGCATTCCTGCACATACTCAATCCATTCATGTTTCAACTATATTATTCTTGAATGGGAGTGTAATGAATAGATGAGGCTTTTTTCAAACAAAGCTTCCCCACTTCACTTGTCACAGTAGTACTAGCAATTCAAGCCAGTTGAATAGACGTGGTCGTCTAAGCCAGTGTTCGGGCAAAGTTTTGATTTATTTATAATTAAAACTTTGCCCGAACACTGGCTTAGATTTGATTTATTTATAATTATCCTATTTATAATATAATAAAAAATAACCGGCATTTAAGAACGCTCAAACATAATAAACTATATCACAGCGCTTACAATATTATTAACCCTGCTCATCGGGCCCATTAATCATTCCTGAAGCCTTCTCAACTCCCTGGGGAGTATACAGCTCCGGCTGCAAGTTAAGCGCACATGGGCTAATCAAACACATAACCATCACTGCCATCACAGGTACTCATTTTACTCCTGGGTAGAGAGAAGCAACTTGTGACAAAGTGCCTTGCTCAAGGACACACGCACCATGACCCCAGCCGGTCTCGAACCCACAATCTGCAGTATCACTGAGATCTTGAGTTTGGTACACTAAGCCACGAGGCCACAGCGCTCCACATATTGGGTAGCCTGATCAGTACATGAGCACTGTTCTCCCTCAGGGCCCAGTTTGAATTGAGAGAAGACGACAAAGGAAATTTCAGTTTTTAGTAACGGGAGGAAAACCCCAGAATAATTATTCTTGGGGAAAACCCATGCAATCAGGTCGGGACTGAAAACCCAATCCACATAGTGCACCTGGTGGGAATCGAACCGGGGTCACTAGGAGTGGAAGGCGAGGAAGGAACCACTACATCAACCTGACCTGACTGAGTAAGTCCAACAATTGTTGACTATAGTTAACTATATTCCTTGATCGAACTTGTGCCAAGTTTCACAGTTCTAAAAAATCACTTAGAACACAAGCAATTGCCCATAAACTCTTTTTCTGTTGTTCACCACGTTGACCCTGACCATTAACCTTTAAATCCTCAACACCACTACCAATTCTGGCACCCAAGACGCATCAGAGAGGCCATAGAAATCCGCAAACACAACACAGTTTCTCAAGACATCGGATTCCACATCAACTACATTTGGTCCCAACTCTTCAAGCACCACACATCCTACACCCACGCCACCCAACAAGCTACTGCCACACCCCAACGCACACAACAGCATCCAGTCGTCACACCCAACTAGGCACCCAGAAGGCATAAAAGCTGCAGCAACTCCGCATCACATCACTCACACTCCTGAGGACGGACAGAGCACACTGTCGGAAACGTCGAGTCATCCCGGTTCTTTTCAGAAGCACACTTCTTCCTAGAAGAGATTTATTTCACATGGTGTTACCCGCAATCCCAGTCTCTCTCATATTGCACCCACCATGCAAAGCTGCAAATCGTATCTACCACTACCAACCTTATAAATTCTTCCTCCAAGTATCCTGAAAAAATATTGCTTGGAAAACCAATTATCATCCAGGAAATAAGACCACTTTTGACATCCAAGCCATAACACTACCCTTCCAGCCTTTAAGATAGCAGGTAAAAAGTAGTCAGAGAAACCTTCACAGCAGCAAAAAAAATCAGTAAACTTTAAACTACCAGCTTAGGGAGCACTGCCTAACCCATGGTCGGGCCAGGCCGTTGAAAAGCCTGGCCACGCCCGGGCCTTCTGGCTTTTAGTCTTGCTATTGTGAGCCACAAATCATCTAACAATAGAGCATCTACTAATCGATAAAGCCAGGCCTCTGCCAGGCTAGGCCGGGCTGTGGCCCCTCCCACACTAATCTGTAGTGATTGCTTTTGTTGTCATTCCATTCACGGGCCGGAGATCAAGTCTGGGTGAACAATAGGAGCTGGCTGGACTCCAGTATTAGTGGGCAGTTTATTGTGTACAACCAGGGGATTATAGAAGCCTGATGAAGGCCCTGGGTGTTCCCGGGGCGTGGCCAGGCTTTTCAACAGCCTGGCTTGACCATGGGTCAGGCAGTGCTCCCTTACTTGTGTTGGCATTCCTTCGCTCAAAAATGTGACTCAGATCCACACTTTGACCTGTTACAAATTAAGGCACGTTTTTGTTTCCCTTAAGATTTTTTAGTTTGGAAATACCAAGATCTTGAGTTCAGTACACTAAGAACATGAGGCCATGACATTCACTATCTTACCAGTCCATTAGGAAGTGTCTGTTGGTCAATATTCAGGTACATGTAGTGGTCATTTTGACCACTGGTTTCATAGATGCCCACTTCAGGGGTGAGGCGAAACAGGAAACACCTACTGGACCCTGACAAAAGAAGTGACAAAAGAATTTTCTTACTAGACAGGTCGGAGGGAAAATGCAGAGTTAAAGAAGTGATTTTTCGAAGTGATTTTCACTTGTGGATTGTTTGACGAATTAAAGAAGTGGTTAACTCGAGGTTGCCCTCGAGGTGTCAACATTTCTAGAGTCCATCCTTACAGAGGTTAGAGAGGCACCCTTAAGGTAGAAGGATGCATTGCAAATAATTTTTACCAAAACTGCTTTAATTGACCCATACTCATTGTATTTACAGAGATGTTTGCCCAAAACTGCGAAAAAATATATACAATTTTGATGTAATTCTGTAAAGTTTCATGGAAACTGCTCAACTAACATAGAATTATGATGTGCTTTACTGCCTCCCCAAAGCACCTGCAGCAGTGGTCAACTAATGCAAAAATCTCATTTTGAGAAAAATACAGTTTTTGTTCATAGATTTGTGTCATTTTTCAACTGTTAATGTCCATTTTTCAACTGTTTCCTGATTTGATTCTGAAAGAGTACATCATAAAGAACACATTAGGAACTATAAAACATCTAAATAGAATGTTTTGATATTTTCTTTAAAAAACCCTGCTTTACCATGGAGTTCAGCTTTGAGATATCCCTTCTTTGAAATCATAAAATGATCCCTCTGTAGTAGAATTTCTGCATACTCTATCTGCATAAATAAGACAAAGCTTATCTCGGCCCGGAAACATTTTTTTGTTCAGTAAAAGATCTGAGAAAGCCGTGTTTTAAATGTCACATCCTTAATTCTGGGAATGAAAATCAGTAACGATAAAATAACTTACCAACAAAGCTGGGTCCAATATCCCAGCTTTCGGATGCAAAACCACCAAACAGATGACCCTCCGTGTCGCGCACCAGCAGCACCGTGGGGCCCTTGTGGCGTACGTGGGACAGGAGCGTGGCAAAGCTCGCACCGTGCACACTGGACGAATAAAGAAAACGCCACTGGTCCCGTAGATGGTGGGGGGCGTGGCGATTGAGAATGAGAAGGGTGGGGATATCTAGCTGGGTGCGCACTTTGCGCCAGTTGATGTCCAGGCACTGAGGCAGGCTGGGTAGGTGGTGGAGGACCGACGTGTCCGTGTCTGCTGACGACGTCTGGGGGGGAGAGTGGTTTTACAGATATTAATAACATGTATATGTTATTGTGCAGGAGATTGAAACAGAAATGGGTGCAAACTCAGACGGGTGCAAACTCAGACGAGTGCAAACTCTGCCCTGTGCAATTGAAAGATTGACCGATGCTTTACGCAATTGACGTTGACAAATGCTCGTATGATTGACCAATGCTTGTGCGATTGATAGATTGAGAGATCGTGCTGTGCTATCGCGCGATCACGCAGATCAACCTATCGAGCCCAAAATATATTTATAAGGCACACAATGTATCCACCATCTACATTATTACCCCTGCTCATCAGGCCTATCAATCATTCCTGAAACCTGGGAGTTTACAGCCCAACTACATGTTAAAAGGATTGGCTATTCAAACACATAACCACCAATGCACTCACACATACAATGTATCCACCATAATCACTGTGCTCAAGGAGCTACATTATTACCCCTGCTCATCAGGCCTATCAATCATTCCTGAAACCCAAACTCCCTAAGTGTTTACAGCCCAACTTCAAGTTAAAAGGATTGGTTATTCAAACACATAACCACCAATGCCCTCACACATACCCATTTACTCCTAGGTAGAGAGAAGCAAATTGTGACAAAGTGTCTTGCTCAAAGACACAACCACCATAGTTGGACCCAAACCCATCGTGGAACTGCTTAGTACATAAAATATTAGCTTAGCTCAAACAGGGTACCAGCCAAAATACCACGTTTTGCATATTGCATGTGACCGTTTCTCAGCTAATTTTATGCTTAGAATGTAAATATGCTAAGCAATTCGACAACAAATTGCTAAGGCCGTGTCTGAATTACTTGGCTATGGCTGGATGTTACACACATGTCTATGGTAGCGGCTGCAGCCACTTCCCATAGACTTGTGTGTAATTTCAAGCCATAGCTCAGTAATTCAGACACGGCCTTAACCCAAAACTGCTGCGGTAAACTCACTGCTGCAGGTGCTTTGTGGGAGGCAGTGAAGCACAGGTGGAACACATCGGCAAAAACCTGCTGCACCAAGGGTGTCTGCTGTAGCCAGCGTTCAAACTCCTCTCGGCTCACTCGTGCATCGGCTAAAGGCTTGTTCCCCTCTGTCATAGACAAACCAAATCTGATTAGCATAAATGGACGGGGGAAACTTATGGGCACAAGGTAGAATTGGATTAATTTTTCATTCATTTATTGCGGACCTGAACCATGGATTCTCAGAAAAGAGAACTCATCACTACACCAGCCAGTAGGCGCTTGGGTAACTCCAACATTTTTGGAGTAAACTCATCTGACTCGGATGGAATCGACTTCATCCATCATGCACAAAACGGGCATTGGTGGTGCGTTCGTTCTACACACGAATCAGGCTGCTTTTGTTGTGTTGTTTCTGGTATGGTTTTTGCCTTGGAATTACACAAACAATGTTGTGGTAATTAGATGTATTAAACTCCACAGCAGTTGAAATGTACATGATTGGCCTGCTGGCGGTGTAAAAAGGAGAGATCTGTGCGGCGGAGAATTGTGATTGATTTTGTGAAGAAACAGCTGGCTTTGTGAAGTGCAACATGCGGCCTTTTCAGGGAATCGGCAATCTTTAAATCCTTTTTGGGAGTTGGTGCCTGGAATCTACTCCCAAGGAAGCAGAAATTGGCAACTTCAAGGAGTCAAATCCTATAAAAAGAAATATTAAAAAAATGGATCCAAGTTTCCGATTCCAAAGTTGGGGTCGAATAGAGTTGACTCCTTGAGTCGCCCAAGCCTGCTAGTCAAGAACCTTTTTCCACTTTTTTAGTTTTTACTAGTTTTTTTATGCTAGGTTTATCAATCAATGCAAAAGCTCTCAAAAACGACAGACGTTGGCTACCGATGTTATGTCATGTGAAAGTCCGGCAGGAAATCACAGGTGTCCTGGGTGACACTCCAGTTTTACCA
This sequence comes from Hippasteria phrygiana, assembly GCA_037893225.1. Classification (NCBI taxonomy): domain Eukaryota; kingdom Metazoa; phylum Echinodermata; class Asteroidea; order Valvatida; family Goniasteridae; genus Hippasteria; species Hippasteria phrygiana. Next base: position 748,645 of record JAZGUH010000178.1, read on the forward strand.
CCTTTATCCAAAATGAAAAACCCACAGGGAATGATAGATGGGAAAAGAAAAAAGAAAAAAAAACTAGATGAGCAATGTTTTTGAGTTGTTACCACCTGAGCCCCAACGCTGCAAGACGAAGTTGATAAATTTCTGGTTGGCTTCCGGCGTGCAGGTCAGCTCCCAGCCGTTCATCCTGTTGTAAGTCTTCAGGGCTTCCTCATAGGAAGTCAACATGGAATTGATCAGCTTTAAAAGAAGAATAAGAAACACGGCACTGATTCAAAGCTTTGAATACAAGCCTCAATCAATCACAGAGATTAAACTATATCAGAGGGAAGGTGAGTTGGTTTCAGCAACAGTGGAAGTTACCCCACCTTGGTCTACAGGTTGGGATAATTTCTTTGGAATCTGTTGGAGATTTATCCCCTTTTTTAGATCTGGGCCCAGGAAAACCGTAAGGTGGTAGGGTTGGCAATTCAAAATGTGGCCAACCCTACCACCTCTGATCGTAACCCTTTACCTAGAGTGGCTTTTAGCCTTGTATTTGGGTGTCGCCCAAATATGTTTGGGGGAGGAGATGGCTATTAAGGCAGTGTCCCCCCCCCCTAATAATTTCCCCCTTATACATTGGCTTTTACATGCACCAGTATGTACCAGGATACACAAAGATCAGCACACATTTTCAAACAATTCCAAGGATATGCAAGAGACACAGAGTACAAAACACTTAACAATTATTATTGGTTGTGTGATTATTTCTCCGTCCCCCTTGACGAGAATTCGCTGTTTGTTTGATCGTGTATGATCACTCCATGGCAGCAGTCTGCACCGTTGTGGCATTGTTTACAATACACACGTAAACCCAATATTTAATACATTTCTTAAACAAACAAGACATGAAAAAGCCTACAATCGCAGTGAATTTGTTGAGGCTGTTAACTATCACTGAAAAGGGCGTACTCCCCAGTAATTGAAGTCAGGAGTGACATACCATGCTAGACACACATTTTAAGTCCACTACTTTGAAAAAAATGCTCTAAAAGTTTTGAAACTGTTCTGTGATTTTTGATGACAAATACTGAAAAAAGTTCAGGCATTCTCCAACAAAATAATTTTCTTAGAGATGATGCTGATTGCTGAGAGAAGTCCACGTCATTCTTAATTTTTATGTAGATTGCGTATTTTAAAATCAAACATTATTATTATACAAAATTATTTCTGCCATGAAATACCAAAAAAGTGACTTTTGAGAGCTATGTTTATCAAGTCCCTTCTAGCGCAGCACAGCCCGCTGGTGTCATTTGACACAAAAGGGGAGTTCGTCCTATGACATAAAATTGTTTGCTGCCCGCAGCGACGACTTTTAGACAAATAGCACCAGCGGGCTAGAGGGGACTTGATAAAAAGAGCTCTCAAAAGTCAGATTTCTCTCACCACTTAACTTCCTCTTTAAAAAATAAGTTTCAATTACCCCTCCCCCACTGTACTTAGTGTGTTGATGACCTCAGATTCTCACCTCTGACACTTGACCTATTGACATTGCATCAGCCCCTTCATCGCTGACCAGTGAGAACAGCAAACTGCCCTGTTCCTCTAAAGTTCCCTTCATCAAGCACGCCATGGTAACCACAAAGGCATGCTGGGATACACCAGAGCCCTGCGACGTCTCATCTTTAGCCTGCAGCTGCTTGTAGAGTTGTCTAATGATCGAGGTGGGAAGTTTCCCTCCGACGAAATCCTGTGAAAATAAATCATTTTGCTGTGACCTCACATAGTGTAATGCACATATCAATTGTTTCTCCCACCCCTCCCTGACTGTGCACACCCATCGAGAGACATTAGATAAATATTGCTATTAATGTTGTTTACATCGATGAATAACTTATTCCATTTTAAAATAAAACATGTTTAGAAGAAAATATTTAGAATAAAAAAAATCAAATTCGTTGAAGACCCTGGACAGTACATATTTTACTAAAAGAGTACCAATATTCAACTGAATGAGTTTAAAGCTTAATATTAACAAAGAAGTTAATCAAAACTATCTGACGAAAGCCAAGAATGTTGAGGTGCACCACGTTAGACAACTCCTTGACATCAGCGACCCGATCCTAGCTAGACTCTGCCACCTGTGACAACTTACTTGCAGTTGTAAGAGGCTGAACCCGTCTACTTTCTTTGTGTCCCTCTTGCCAAGCCGGCCGATTGTCTGGTATGTTTGGTTGATCTCCTTTAGCTCTGTTTCAGTGAAGAGCCCCTGGTATTTCTCAAAGTCATCCACCCCTGCCTGTTCTTTGGCTGATTTTGTACTTGCTGACTGCCCCATAATGGCTACAGTGAACACAGCCTCTCCAACAAAATGTGGTTTCAAACGGCTCTATTTCGTTTCATATGCAGTCAACCTGTCAAGAAAAGAGCAATACATAATTGAAGTTAGTAACTTGAACCCCGAATTTGCAGTTAAAAACTTGTTTGAGAGTTATTAGAACTTACCAGAGCAAAGTAAGCTTGTCACAGACTTAAAAAGTTATTGTTGAGAACTTTCCAAGTCCGCAACGATGCTCTGGTAAGTTTTGCAGGGCAAGTTTCAAAGAAACAATTGGAATGATTTTACTTTGATACTTCTACCAAAAATGGGTACTAGGTACAGAAAAAAATCTGACAAAACCATCATTTTGGTTTTTAATACCTGGCACAACCTTACAATCCAAGACTTTAACTTAGGGAAATTATTGTGCCAAGCATTGGAGAAAAGTGTGTGTTTACTGTGTTAAATATTCTTGACCATAACTAGCTAGGATAATGCTAGCCTTATTTCTTATAATTATAGGCTAGTAAACTTCCAATAGTTGACATTACATGACAATTTTTTGGACAGTGTCAAAATGGCCAACAAACTTGTATGTATGTGTCTAGAGTGTATATTTTTATATTATGGAAAGGTGTAAGAAGACTTCAAATTTAATCATTTTGTCGGAAGTTTAATTATGAGCTCCGTATTGTAGAAAGAAATATTACAAAAATATTGTAACAATGATTTTAAACAAGCAACAGCTGCAGTAAGGAATCCCCGGTATTTTCCTAATCCCATTGTATGGTCTCACCCAGAGGGCCCCTGGTTGGGACTATACAGGGTGGGTACCTGTACTTTTCATTCTTAACCCCATTACTTACTTAATTTAATGCATTTTTTGTTTTGTGGAATAAACCTTTTCGACATTCTCAAAGCATCATGTATGATGTAGGGCCAATGATTTTCCGTTTCAGTGGAAACCAAACGAATTAACGGAATTGGCCTCTTTCATTGTGCATTCATTTTCATGTATGAAATAATGTCAAATGGAAATGAAACAGATTTTTGTACACTGTTCTAATTATGGGCGAAACAAAAATGAAGACTTGTCAAAACGGAAAATTGACTTTTCTGAAACGGAAAATCATTGGCTCTAATCATGGGAACAGCATCAGCCCTAACTGGCATTAGAAGAGCAAGCACATTAGAACGGATGTGATTGGTCGCATTGGTCACACGTTGGTTGTCATGGTTGCAAAAATCCTCTTCTGTTTGGCCTCCATACCCAAAATGCATTGAGAATGTCGGGGGTGCGCCCGACAATCAATAATAAGTAAATAACATTCAGCCGTAGACTAGACACGGCCTAATTTCCGTTCCACGAAATACTTATATCATTTTCTAAATTATAAACAAAAAGGCACCTGTATAACCTACATGTACATGGGCAATTTGTCAATATTTACCAGTCTGAACATATTATACAGAAGCTTGAATAGAGTCACCTGACAATGCCTGATATCGCTTCCTCTGATCCTATCCTGCAGCTGCTAGGCCTACAGTATTTTAGACTGGTTCCCGGTCCGCATATGTATTGAAATCCGAAGGACAATGTAGGGACCGGAAACCAGTCTAAGGCCCTGTCCGAATTACTTGGCTGCGGCTTGAAATTACACACGAGTCTATGGGAAGTGGCTGCAGCCGCTACCATAGACATGTGTGTAACATCCAGCCGTAGCCAAGTAATTCGGACAGGGCCTAACAGTATTTTTGCCAGATGGCCCACCAAGGCTCAACTCTTGAGGGCGTGTTTTAAATGACAAGCAAATTATTGTTTTCGGATCACGATTCCAAATTTAAGTGGGCGAAAGGTTGGTGAGCCGAGTTCGATCATCGAACGATCAGGCGATTTTGACACTTGTCCTTGCTTCTGCTTCTATCTCTGCAAATGTATCGAGTCATCAGAACACGCGCAGGTTGGTTGCAACAAATCAGTGTTTTAATTTGTGGCAAGAACCACTTCACTGACTGAGGACTCGAAGAAGGACTCGGACTCGGACTTGGACTCGGACTCGGACTCGGACGGAGCAAGTGGATGGTAGGCCTACCCGAATAAACCTTTTCGACATTCTCAATGCATTGTGGGTTTGGAGGCCAAACAAACCATGTAATTTATACACAAACCTATAGCACTGTGAACCAGTCTTAATATTAATTGATTTTATGCTAAATATATGTCACGAGTTGAGCGATGGCCTTTTCACATATCTTTGCATGGATGGAACATAATAAGGAAAATAATAACCAGAGAAATAAATTTTAAATGGTATTAATGAAAATAAAGGAAATAATTGGGGAATCCCTCTCACTGGTACCACTATTCATCAGTAACTGGTACTTACTGATGAATGCAAATTTCTGGAATTAGAACAGCTAATAATGTCACATTATTAGGCTTAGCCAATCAGAAGAGGATTTTTGCAAGCATGACAACGAACATGTGACTAATGTGACCAATCGCGTCTGTTCTAATGTGCTTGCTCTTCTAATGCCAGCTGATGCAGTTCCCATGATGCTTTGAGAATGTCGAAAAGGTTTATTCAAGTCCGAGTAACTTGGACTCTTAATATGTGACTGACCCACTCTGGAAAAAGGTATATTATGTCGCAAATTATGAAAAATTAGTTTTATGTATGTTTGGAAAGCCTGCAATGTAAGCTTTCATTTGGTACATGATAGCGTTCCAAAGCCCTTTCGGTTCTGGAGATATCCCGTTTTTGCATATTAATTAGTTCTATGGAGTTCAAATTGCACAACAGAGAAAACAGGCTTTGAAATAGCTAGTTCTAATACAATGCAATGGAACAATGCACTCTAAAAAGGTTATTTTTTTCACTTTATTCACTGAAATCAACATTGTTGTGCACCAATAATAAAGCTTGAGATATTTAAGATGTCATTAAAGACAAAAAAACAAAAATGAATTTTGAAGAAAAATTTCACCCTCTCAACGTTGAAAGGGCGATTACACGAAAATGCATAGCGCGACTTATATCACCTTTTTCTGGAGCGGGTCACATATATTATATCGCCTTTTTGGACATGATCTGACGATCATGTTCAAATGTTAAAAAGGGTCCAAGTTACTCGGACTAAATTGACTCCTAGTCCAACTGACAGGGGCCAATTTCACAGCAAAGCTACACAAAAATTTGCTTAGCATAAAAAGTCCTCCTTTAGTTTCATACAGGATTAGCCTACCAACCAAATCTTGTGTATATCACTTGTGGCTGGAATTCAGCTGTTGTTCGCTTAGCATGAAAATCCCATTATCTTTTTCCTGGTAACCTGTTTTAACTAGGCCTATGTAAGACTCTTTTTTTTATATTAAAAAAGACATTCTGTGAATGTGTTCTTTCAAGAGCAAGGCACTTTGTCACAAGTTGCTTCTCTCCACCCAGGAGTAAAATGGGTACATGTGACTAGTGTGAGGGCAGTGATGGTTATGTGCTAATTGATTAGCCCATGTGATGGTTATGTGCTATTTGATTAGCCCATGTGCACTTTAAACTTGCAGCCGGGGCTGTAGACTCCCCAACCAGGGAGTTAAGAAGGTTTCAGGAATGATTAATGGGCCCGATGAGCAGGGGTAATATACGTAGCGCCTTGAGTAACATAGTTTTGGTGGATGTGTGCTTTACAAATGTCCATTATTATAATTATAGTAATTATTGCCTTTTTAAGATTGATTGGGACATGATTAGTCCGAACTTGGACCCTTTATCGCCTTTTTTAACATTCCGACATAATCTATTGCTAGATCATGTCCAAAAAAATTAAAAAGCCTATAAAGGTTCCACGTATTTGGACATGATCTAGCAATAGATTATGTCCAAATGTTAAAAAAGGCGATAAAAGGGTCCAAGTTACTCGGAGGACATGATCTGCAGGGGCCAATTTCATAAAGCTGTTAAGCACAAAAATTTGCTTAGCATGAAAATGTCTTGCTTAATAAAAACAGGTTACCAGCCAAAAATCCATGTAATTTTCATGCTAAGCAAACAACAGCTGAATACCAGTCAAAAGCAATATTCCACACATGGAAATCTGGTTGGTAATCCAGTTTTTATCAAGGAAGCATTTGCATGCTACGCAAATTTTTGTGCTTAACAGCTTTATGAAATTGGCCCCTGGCGCCAGATCGTAAGCCTGATCATGTCCCCAAAGTGATAGTAGGGACCAGGTTTACTAAGCTGGATCCTGCCTGCGCAATGTTATAATTTACACGAAAGACTAATAGAAAAAAATAGACCTGTCAACAAATTTAAATGCTTATACAATTTTCAGAAAATCAGGGAGCCTTTAGTTCTAGTTCTATAAGTAGCTGCTGGTCAGAAACGTGATGGAGACATCTCCCGAAATCGGTGGGAAGGATGCTGAGCCGAGTAAGCTGGCAGATGCTGTACTGGATCTTGAGCGGATTGAACATAATGTATACAGGTGCTTAAATTTGAAATCTTAAAATTAGGGCATTGGGCAGTGAGGGCTAGGTTGAGAAATATTGTGGCATCTGATCGCTATATGGGAAAAATTTTACTTTAATACCCCCCCCACCAAAATCGGTTAGAAACAGCAAATCTTGGAAAATAACCATCCATTTGTGTTCATAATTGTATAAACACTTGGCACAACGTTTAATTTTGAGAATTTTGTTGGGACATTTTAGTGCAATATAGGGAAAGAAAGTTTGTGTTTTCTGTGTTAGAAGAATTTCGAAGTTCTTGGCAGTTGGCAGCATGTATAGTCACTTCAAAGTGTGCACATACATGTTGATTTCTTCCTCATTTTTTACAGATTTTGCTGAAATAAATCTTGAAATAACAGGTTGTGCCACATGTCTAGACAGTTGTTATCAAGGAGGGTTGGTTATTTTCCAAGATTTTTCTCTTCTTGACCGATTTTGGTAGGGGGTATTAAAGTAAAATCTTTCCGCTATATGTTCTACTTTCATAGGACATGTGCAATTATAGTCTGTACTCCAGTTTTGTAGCAGTAGCATGGTACTTGCACAAGTAGTAAATTCGTTTGTCACAAATTGTGCACCTAATGTAGTAAACTGTAGTATGCAGTATTCTTACTACACTGGCATAATGATAAATTGTGTGGTATTTTGTAGTATGCGTGTTGTGTACTTAACCCCAAATGAATGCCTAGGATGTGTGGGTAACCTCCCCCCCCCCCCCCTTAATATTTTGTATATGTCCTTGCTAAATCCAACAAATGAGAAGCCTGTTAAATACAACAAAATCCAACAGCAAATTTTGTTGGATTCTGCAGTGTACACCTACACACCAGCCTTGGCATTTTGCAGAGCTCTACCCTGCTGAATCCAACAAAATACAACAAGTATTTGTTTGAAATGAGCCCTGCCAAATCCAAATAAATCCAGCTGAAATTTTACAAGAAGTCTGCTTCCTTCCACGCTCCAGAATCCAGCAGGTGCATTTATGTGTAGCTTCCACTCTGCTAAATATGACAAAATACAACAGGTATATTCAGCTGTTACCCTGCCGAAATTTGGCCTAGTTCAGAATAAAAGTACTTTTTTGGTTGAAGTTAAAAAGTGTGATTTTCCGAACCCAGAGCCTCCAAGCACTGGGCAGAGTTTAGAAACAACCAGCTGTATGGAGGGATGGTGGTCAGTCAGGCTATGGTTGCTGCTAGCAGGACCGTGGAGCCGAAACGTCACATCAACTCATTGCACTGTTACTTCATACGCAAAGGTGGGTTCAGTAGACCTTGCCCAGCGGCCATCTTTGAGGCTAATGTCGTTACCCTTGGACAGGCATGGGTAAACCTATTGTGCTTACATCAGGGTTCGCACAGTTCTGGAAAATCCTGGAATTTAAAGCTATCATGGAAAGTCAATGAAAATTGATATTAAAAAACAAAATTATGGAAAAGTCATGGAATCTTGCACAACCCACATATATGACGATGCATAATATTTGGCTATGGCAGTCTTCCAGAAGTGAAAAAGCACAAATGTTTAGCTTAAATAGCTTAATCGAGTTTCTCCCTTTTCCCCTTGTAAGTGCTTGGTGACATATGCATTTAACAAAGGGGAGGTGGAGGCCATCTTCAGGATGATAATGCATACATCGTTGGACTATGGCAGGTTCAGTACATTCCCATATGTGTGCCATGGTTGGTTGTTGGGAGTTTCGGTTTGGTATTCCACTTTGTGCACATCCTAGGGGGTTAAAATTCCATTTCATGTGACTTTTAAAGTTTGTTTTACCAGTGCCATCTCTTTCCATTCCTTCCCAGGTAACACTGAAATCCCAGTTGTATACCAGGTCGAGAATCTTCGAGATGGAAAGAGCTTCTCCACTCGGTCCGTCCATGCCACACAGAACGGCAAAACCATCCTAATTATGATCGTGTCTTTTCACGTCAAGGAGGATTCGCCGTACGATTACCAGTATACCATGCCCGAGGTGCCCTTCCCAGAGAATCTGCTCAGTGTTGGTGATCTCATCGAGAAATACTTAAGGTAGAAATCATTTACATTTTAAACATGTATAGATGTGAACGCTCATTTCATTAACTTCTTTTTTAGTACAAAAAAATAGCTGATGTTGTTGGTGATTTACTGACTTTTTAGCACAGATTGTTTTAGAAGATTGTCAGTGGCTTCGCATTAGTAAAGGTTTGAGGTCATATGTGACCCACTCTGGAAAAAGGTATATTATGTCGCAAAATATGAAAAATGAGTTTTATATTTGTTTGGAAAGCCCGCAATGTAAGCTTTCATTTGGTACAGGATAGAGCTCCAAAGCCCTTTCCGTTCTGGAGATAACGCGTTTTTGCATATTAATTAGTTAATGAGTTCAAATTGCACAACAGAGAAAACAGGCTTTGAAATAGCTAGTTCTAATACCATGCAAGGGAACAATGCACTCTAAAAAGGTTATTTTATTCACTTTATTCACTGAAATCAACATTGTTGTGCACCAAACCTGAAACTTTAGATATTTAAGATGTCATTGAAGAAAAAAAAATGAATTTTGACGAAAAATTCTACCCTCTCAACGTTGACAGGGCCATTACACGAAAATGCATAGCGCGACATATATCACCTTTTTCTGGAGCGGGTCACATATTTGCAAATTTCTGTCGTTTCTATTATCCATTCACAGCGGTGCTACGGAGGAGGTGAAAACTAAAATTCGCAGTGTAGAAGGGTCTGGAAACTTGATGGAATTCCGACACGCAGATGTTGAAAAACTCTTGAGAAGGAAACGTCAAGAGCCGCGAAGGTCGCTTTGGGTTCGAGTCCGAGGATATTTGGGTAAGAACATCACAAATATTGGAAAATTCCCCAGGACATAAGCAAAGAGTTGAATTCATGGCTTCAGTTTTTCTGCAAACATACAGATTTGAGGATTACAAATCGCTATAATATAAATCCCAACTGGGATACACTTAAGTTGTGGTTTAAGACCCCAAAGCATCCAACAAATAATCACAAACAAATATTTTAAACAGAAGACGACTGGCCTGTATAGGTTTGTAATGGGTTCATTAAAGCAGGGCGTGGCACCTGTGGCACACCTAAGGGGTGAGGGCAATTTCAAAAGGTTTTGGTGGGTCTAAGTGATGTAGTCGAGACCATCACAAGACCAGGCACAAGACAATGCACACAAGACCAGCTTGTTACATGCACCAGTCTTGTTGACATGACTTGCTGACTCGGACTCGAGTCAGACTCGAGTCGCGATTTTTTTGACTTGAGACTTGACTTGACTTGGAAAGAAAATAACATGGGACTTGACTTGTGACTCGACTTGACTTGAATAAATTTGACTTGCTGACATTAACACTTTTGTTAAAACAAACACAACTTTTGGGTGTACGCACATATATATCAGTTGAAAAAAATGCCAAGCCTAGAGCACATAGCGACTGAGCTGGGTGTCCAGCACGTATGCGATGCTGCAACACTGGACGACATGCATGGAGAATCGTCAACTGAAGACGGCACGCAATGTTGATATTGTACAGTGAATATGTGCCAGCCTATATTTTGTCATTGGAATTTGACTTTACTATGTGCAACAATTGACTTGAGACTTGGTACTTGACTTGAAAAAAAATTGACTTGTGACTTGACTTGACTTGACTTGTGAACATTTGACTTGTGACTTGACTCGACTTGAAAAAAAATGACTTGGTTACAGCACTGACAGGCACAAGTAACAGGCATAAACCATGGCATAAACCATGGCAAAGGAATGCTTTTGTTACAGTTCATTTGAATAGCTTGAGACTTGGATTAAGACTGAATGTCTTGTGCTGGTCTTGTGCTGGTCTTGCAGGGTCTTGTGTACAAGACCACATGTGGTCTTGTGATGGTCTCTGCTATATTCACTGGTCCAAGACTTTTCGGGTCAATTAATGCATGATGTTCTCTCTCAGGCGGTGATGAGAATATACATCGTTGTGCTGCAGCGTACATCTCCGACACCTTCCTAGCCAATACATCCTACATGCCTCACAGGCACATCCGACTGGGTCAGATGGCTTCTCTAGATCATTCCATTTGGTTCCATGCACCATTCCGTGCCGATGAATGGATGCTGTATGAAATGGAAAGCCCAAAGACAAGTAAGTTGTTTGTTTGTTTGTCGGGGTGTTTGTTTTGTTGGTGTTTCCCAGCTGGCTCACTTGATTATTCATTTTGCTTGATTGGCCTCATTTCTTCTGCCTGTTTTTGGTGGACGGGGGAATGTAGTGCTTTCATTCTTTTACAGTTCATCATCATTGGTGTAGCTATGTTCTTTACAGTGATGGGGTGGGGGCATGGCTATTTTCAAGGCGTAGTTCAAATATTTTCTGTGACCAAACTTTACCAATTTAATCAAAAGAAATTGGCCCCCCACAAAATATTTTGAATAGCACGAGGCCATGGCCACCCAAACCCATCCCCTAATTTTGTTTTAGTAGTCATAATTGAAAATACCATAAACTGTTGCATACAATGCCATTAGGACTGTTATTAATTCAGGCACTCGAAGTGCAGCATTAAAATCGTGTCACCAACGTCATACAATGTACATGTCCTACCTCCATCAAATCATTTTGTGGACATACAATTTTCCAGGGTCCTTTTTAGAAGAAAACAAATGTTTGGCCCCAAAAGATTATGTTCTGGATCTGCCATTGACCAAGAAAAACAAGGGTAGAATGTTGAAATCCGGACCTTATTTCCGACAGGTGCAGCCCGTGGTATGGCCATTGGACGTCTGTGGCAACGAGATGGGACATTGGTCGCCTCAATCTCACAGGAATGCATCATGAGACCAAAGCTTTGATCAAATGCCCAAGTGCCAATGATTCTACAGAGGAGAAGTATGTTATTTGCATTATTTATTTTAATAATCTTGTGTGTGTACACATTGATCAAAGTTACGCAAATAAAGTCAACTGCAAATTTACCAAAGAATCTTTGGTATCTGAATGTACAGTAGTTGTACTGATTTTTGGGAAAGGGCAAAGAAAAGCGACTTCAGCCTGATTTGAACCTACGACCTCCAGTAGGAGTCGTAGGTTCTAACCCTACTCGGGTCAATTTTCCTTTCTTCGTTCTCAAAATTGATTAAACTACCTCATCAGTTTTCCTTCTCGTCTGTTTGATAATATTTGTACCGATAAAGGACCAAAGATTTTGTAGAAAAATGACATGTAGTTCTCACTGCCTGTTACTTGTTTTTGATGTACTGTGAGATGGCTTGAATCTCTTCTGCCCTGGGCACACACACTTGTGAGTTCCCACAGGCCAACACAGTTCTAATTGATTTTAATGAACTTGCGAAGCTTTAATGAAAATAAATAACCATGTGGCTTTATGAAGAAGCATATTATGAATTAATAATGCTCACACATCTACAAATTAGTGCTTAATGCTGCGCATAAAGATGCCAACAAAAAAACCAAATATTCTTAACTTAGTACTCAGTTTGAAACTGCTTGCATAAATATGATTAGTGCCTCTAAAATGTTGTTTTCATACTAAGTAGAGACTTGTAGCCAGTGTATAATACTCCGCAGAGAGGTCGTTGATCCGCAACCAAAAATTAAAAACCCAAAGCAAATGATATGCCTCGTACTATTCATGGTGCCAGACATTGGAAGCCCAAGCCCCGCCTCCCCACTACCACCAAGCCCCGCCTCCCCACTACTACCAAGCCCCGCCTCCCCACTACCACCAAGCCCCGCCCTCCTACCACCACCTGCTGTGCATTGTAGATTGGAGCCATGTGGTCAGCCAGCAGAGAGATCGTAAATTGCCACTGTGGAAGCTGTGAAAGCATGGGGCTTATTAGTGCTGCCCATCTGTGCACCATTATGAACTTTGTACACAAACATATGGTAAAGATGTCTAGGCAAGAATAAAGCTCCAGTAAAGCTGTTGAGCTTCGTCTGACTTGACATTACAAATGTGACCTGTTCCAAAGAAATGGGCGTAAAGTAGAAACATTTGAAAATCAAGATTATGGTATTTCCTGAAAATAGCAGGTTAAAAGTTTTAATTTGATATATTGTGTGCTGTGGTATCTCATTCCTAGCCCCCGATACAACCTTTTAAAGTGATCAGAGTCCACTCAGTCTTGACCCCTTGTTTTGAGAAAATGAAGCTCAAAGTTTGTGAACATTTAATAACCCGAGTTCAAAAACAGAAATCCTCTCCCCCCCAAAAACCTAAAATTTTACAATTAAAACAAATATTTTGAGGAGAGATTCAGTTTAAAAACTTTGGAATATGATAAAATAGGGTTTATTAAATATACAGTTGTTAAAATCCCAAAGTTCACTTTTCAGTGAAAAATGTTTGTTAGAAAGCCATAGTGCGACTTTACGCTAATTTTGTGCTGCCAGGTCATATATATCTACCTCTCAGCGAAGGGGTAATTAATTAATTAATTAATTAATTAGAAAAAATTTTCATCTGGGTCTGTGGAGGGCTATGCCAAATAAAAGTAAGGCATGTTTAAAACTAAAGATAGTATGGTTCTTGTACTATTCTAGTATGGTTTTGGGGTAAATATCGGTATTCAGTCAGCAGGCCAGTCATTTGGATACACACTGTATCATGATTAAGACACCCAGAATCAGTGGTACAACCAGTGGTTGTTTTTTTATGATGTATGAAAGATTTTTTTTAAATAGATGCTGTATTTAAGTTCAGTACGGAAATAGTCGGTAATACATGTATATCAATGTTCGTCTTTGTCAAAAGCATCAGACCCATACGAGCATTGCTTATAAATAGCAAAGGAACAAATGATGTTGAAAGTATTAAAGTACATTTATTGACAAAAAAAATTGCAAAGCCAAATTCCAGTTATGAAAAAGATTTCTAACCGAGACAAAGTCCTGTTACAACATATAAGAATGATTATTTTTCCGTTTATTTACTTGGCTTGGTATAATAGAAGTTGACTGATTATGAAGCAATGACAGCTGATGTAAATTATTGGGGGAAAAGCTTATAATGGAAGTGTACAAAATAAAATCATATGTTGAACAAATTGAGAAGTTTATTTCTGTTTGCTTATATTTATTTCTACTGCCAAATGAGTTGTTTACTTGTTATTGCTGATTTGTATTTATTTCTTTTTTTTGGAAAGCTGTGTATTGTGAAATAGAGTGGTTGCATTACTTTTTTCTGTAACGAACTTGGCGAGCGGCTTACAGCAGCGCTGGCGCAACATCTGCAACTGCTGTCGATTACTGTTACGTCACAATAATAAACCCGCCCAGCCCGTCAGCAGCGCTGTCAACGGTTGGTGTCCTACTTATAATGTGCGTGGACAGTAAACCAAGTGCGTGAAACTTTAATTTGGCGCTCCAATATTTTAGAGGAAAGGGAAAAATATGGGTGGGGTAAGATTTAGAGAACAAAACCCCAGGCCACTGAAGCAGATTGTAAGATAAACGAAATATGAACTAGGCAATCTTGTTTTGGAGACAGCTGGAGAATATTTAGCCCAATTTTGAATTCTCAGCGGAGGTATAATTTCCGTGTGATTGTCATCTGGTGGGCCTGCTCTGAAAATATCGGGAGGGGAGTGTTCATTTAAAGAGCAGAACATTTCTGCGGTGATCGATCTAGGCGGAGATCCCGGGGGGACGGGGGGACATGTCCCCCAATATTTTGGAGGAGGGGAAGGCTGGCAGTGATGTCCCCCGGCTAGTCATTATATGCATGGGTCCCGTCCGGTCATCCGTCCCATCAACCTTGACAAGAAATGGCCGCCGCTGGTAATCAATCTGCTAAAAAAAAGTAGATGAAATACATTTCACGTCACCCCTCAACCTAAGGGGAAAGAAAACAAAAAACCCAAATAGTCAAACTTTTCAAAGCACCGAATTTCCAGGTTTTATCGGGGTTTTATTTCTTCTCATGCTACCGTGCGAGAGCAGTGGTGAGAGTGAGACCCAACAACAGATTCGGGGTTTTCTACATTAGCGCAAAGCCGTATTCATTGCAACTGAGCCTGTGTTTAAAGCCTAATTATATACCAAGCGTTACCAAGAGAAAACTAGCGTTCAAAATTAACCATGGAGGTAGGAAAACAAACCTCCATGGTTCAACTGAACAAATCCTCCCAAAAACTTGGAAAGTAATGAGCTAAAGGGTTGTCGGTCACTTCGCCCAAAAACCACATCGCCCTCAACCACTTCGCCCTCAACCATGCCACTTCGCCTAAACGCCACTTCGCCCAAAATTACCCCTTCGCCCAAACGCCACTTCGCCCAAAAACCACTTCGCCCAATTACTACTTCGCCCAAAAACCACTTCGCCCATAAACCACTTACCAGTGTACATGTATTATGTTACTGAGACTTTTTGAGAAAAATGACACCGCCACTGCCCTGGAAGAGTTTTAAGTCAAAAAAGGATAGGGCCTATCCGTGTTTTTCGAAATTACAAAATGACTGTGTTTTGCCCAACTTAGGCCTACTACTACTAATAGTACTAGTTCTTTTTCGCGGTTTTTTTTTCGCCCTTCCCCCGTACGGTAAAGCAGGAATCACGATCATGTGTCCGTATTGCGTTATGCGTAAAAATGACATTACACGTAAAGCAACGGATCACGCGAAACGGATAACGCAATACGCTTTTCTTTTCTTATTAGTTTATGGGCAATTATTTTCATCAAGTGGTCATTCAAACGATTTTTAAAATTCCCTTGTGGATTGTTTGATCATATCCTTCATACTTCAGATCGCCTTGCCCGTGCCGCCCCTGACAACCCAGTATTGGCTTATAGGCGCCCCCGCAATCTACGAGACCTGATTGTTCGAGCCGAGGTCCCCACCTTGGCTGCATCCCCTCCCATACAGCATGGTACTTTTAAGTGCGATTCCAGGTGTGTTGTTTGCCAGACTCACATGCAGGAGTCTGACTCCTTTTCTGGCCATTCATCTGGAACTACTCACAGAACCAATGGCAACATCACTTGCAACACCTCTAATGTCATATATCTCATTTCTTGCAGGGTTTGTGGTATCCAGTATGTCGGGGAGACCAAGAACACGCTCAAAAAGCGTTTCTATGGCCATCGGTCGACTGTGAACACCAAGAAAATGGACACCCCTGTTGGTCATCACTTCAACTTGCCTAACCATTCCATTTCTGATATGATTCTACAGGGCATAGAATCACTTCGCCACCGCAAGGACTCAGTTCGCCTCAGCCGAGAGAAAGTTTGGATGAAACGTCTTCGGACTATTCAACCACATGGTCTCAACATCCAGGAAGGAAATGATTAACTTAAAATTTTTCCCCCATTGTCATTTGTTTACAGATTATCCTCCTGGCATAACCCTCTTGGGGTCTCTTGGCCAAATGGTGTTGTCTTTCCATTTCCTGTTTATCCTTGCCACTTCTCTTTGTTCCTTTTCTTGCCCTATCACCACCTTCAATTCAAACCCCCCCCCCCCCTAACCACACTCCTTTGTCCATTTCCCCAGCTTCAACCTTCATCTTAATCCCTCCCCTCCTCCACCTTACCCTAATCACATCTCTTTGTTCCTGTCTTCCTGGCTGTCCTTTCCTCTCCCTTTGATGTTTACCCACTGCCCATCTGCCATGCTCCTTTGCATCCCTCTTTTGTGTTTCTCCACCCACCCCCTCATGCATGTGTGTTCCCTACATGTTTGTTTCTTGTACTCTGTCATTCACCTTTGAGAAAGAACTTGCTTAAGTTCGAAACGTCAGGCCAGCTAATTTTTTGATTTTTAAAATTGATATATTTTCCAAGAGGTTTTTAGAAAAATTTCGTAAAAATTATAATGTAATTTTTTACAAAAATGTATAATGTAACATCTTAACTGATATGAGGGATGATATTGTATGTAACGAACTAATGAAATGAAAATAAGGCATACAGATCGGGCATGGGCGAAGTGGCTTTTGGGCGAAGTGGCTTTTGGGCGAAGTGGCTTTTGGGCGAAGTGGCTTTTGGGCGAAGTGGCTTTTGGGCGAAGTGGCTTTTGGGCGAAGTGGCTTTTGGGCGAAGTGGCTTTTGGGCGAAGTGGCTTTTGGGCGAAGTGGCTTTTGGGCGAAGTGGCTTTTGGGCGAAGTGGCTTTTGGGCGAAGTGGCTGTAAAGCGCATAAAGAGCAGACGGCGCTAAAAGGAAACAGCGCCACCACGCGATGGAGGAGAGTAAATGCTATCCTCGTTCCCGTGAACATTGTTTGGCGTGTTAGACATCGAAAAACTAACCACCCATGAATCATATCCAGGGGATGAGTTTGTTATCAGCCTTCAATTTGTGAACGGTGTATGTGCATGGTGTATGACTTTGTACATTCATGACATCAATTAATTAATTTGTGGAAGATGTCAAAAATGCAATGGCAAAACGGGCCATAGAAGAAGAATTCGACCGTCTGTAAGTTATGACAACGAATCATTTATCCACTTTGATTTTGAAATAGTTAAGTCATAGTTTTTCAGAGAATACAATCATGGATGTTAGTTGTTACTTATTTTGTCAGTCATTTTAAATTTAAAGGTAGGGGGCACTTTATTTAGGGGCCTAACTTTAGTTAGTGTACACGATTGGTAATTCTCCAATTTTTTTTTACTGAATTATTACGAAATACCTTACTAGACTGTAAGTTAATAGTAGTCTCAATCATATCAATTTCCACTTTTCTTGACAACGACAGCACACCTGGTGCCATCATTTAACTTAAATGATGGCACCAGGTGTGCTGTATCCTCGTGTTGGCAATTTTCGCGCACCTAAGACTTCACGACGAATTTCACTCACATAAACAAAATAACATGGAGCTTTTGACTATACTTCTATCCTCCCAGTGTTGCTACCTACCTGAAAATACATTTCCAAGCCGAGTAAGTGTCATTAGTACACAGCAAATCTCGTTATCTTCAAACACCCCGCATCCGAGGTTTTTAAATCAATGTAGCCGAAATTCGCGCATAGCGCGAGGGTCATTGCGTCACACTCTACGAGAGCCCCGTGGAACTATATTTTTACAAATTGTGCAGTGCGGCGTGCGGCGTGCGGCGTGACTTGTAGGCCCTACTTAACTTGTAGAATAGGCTACATCTTGTCGACGTAATGAAGGAAAAGTTAAAATACTGAGAAATTGTGAAAATTGCCAAGATTTAGGGTCAGTACTTGGAGTGTAGACAGTAGCTCCTAAGATAATAATGACAAATTTGTCAAACGTATATACAATGTACATGAATATACAGTTTTCTGTTAGGACACAGTTACTCCTCCACTGTTGGTATGCAGGGCATACCATGACAGCGGCAGAAGAACGTGTCTTTTGCTCTCAGACGCTTGACATCACAACAAAATTTAATGTGAGTCCAGTGACCACATCCTTCCAACATGCACTGTCCCCAAGATGTGAAATAAATGCTGTCGGACCGCGCCAACTCAACTGGTTGATACCGATGACAAACACAACACTTCTCTGAATCGTCAATAAGTTCCTCTTCGGACGATTCACAAGAAAGATAACTTGTTGCCTTTTGTGATGATCTGACGACCGAGGTGTGCACACCGCTCGTTCCGGGCTGAGACGTGGACATTTTCTTCTGAGCAACCATGGTCTTGTTGGATTTTGTCGTCGTGGTGGGTGCCATCTTCCTTCGTTTATTTCTAGACAAGGATTCTTCATATTCTTTCATCTTTTCTATGGTCGTGTCTTCTGTTATGACTTTGCCAGAAACAACATAACTCATACATTTTCTTTTTTTCGCAGCTTTCTTCCTTTGGCCGATTCTTTCTTCTTTTTCTTTGAAGAACATATCCACTTCTTCTACTCTTTGGACAGTATTCTCCGTTAGTTGTCCACGTCGTTCTTCTAATTGTGGATCAACATTCTGCATTTCTGGCGATGCCATCTGCTGCTGGTGATCTTGATGCTGCGGGATTGTCGACTTGTGCTCTTCATCACCTTGGGATTTGCAAAGCTTCTCTGCCCGTAGCTCTGGATTGTACTGGGCTGGTGCACATATTCTGTCAATTAAAAACCCGATTTATAGACAATAAGAAAGGGAGGCATCTTGTTTCTTTGTATGTTTATTGCTTTTAATTTCGTTATAAGTTTGACCTGATTTTTATTTGCTAAATAAAAGAAAAAGATTATTTTTTTTAACATAAAAATAGGAACATCTGCGGAAATAAATACAAAGGCCTAGGCCTAACACCTGCAAATCATACTTAAGTGGGGGAACGGGGGGGGGGGGGGGGACAATTTCCATTTCCCCTTCCCCTTTTTCCAAATGCCCCCCCCCCCAAAAAAAAACGTTTGGCAGTTCCGCACAAGAACAATATTTTTAAAAGGGCAGCAACAGGCCCGCACTGCCCCCACCCCCCAACACACACTTTTTAAAATTAATGAATGCCTGGATTCAAGTTGCATGTGCAGCTTCAAATTTAGAAATTCCCGATCGAATTTCTTCGCCCGAGGCGATAGGTACAATATTTAGGTCTAACTTTAGATATGTAGGTTTTTGCAACCGAATGTCAACTTAAGTAGGCCTACTCTAATAGTATTTTTCTGAAACGTTAAGACTCCTGTTAAGATCCATCTTTTCAATTTTTTTTTTAAAGTTTCGTGTAAAACAATTATAAAGCGCAAGGCCCCTCTGATGCCCCGTATTTTTTATTCACGCCCTCTGTTGTCACAGATATGACGCAAAATCAATCATTTATACTTTGGTCTCACAGATAACGTACGTTCGTGTATTTTTGGTAAAAATTTTCGACTCCTACGGGCCCTTCTAATCTTACTCAAACTGTTAAAAAACATTATCAGTTCATAAATTAACGCAAAATACTAACCGGGAACGCCTTGATTTTCCACATCTTGACCGCAAACGAGGCAGATGTGACGTTTCAATCGGTAAACTTTGGAATTACGTAATTGCGTATCGTAAACAAATAGTTACGCGACGCTAAAGGTAGGTGCGCGAATATTAATACGCGCGAATTTAGATGGTCGCACGATACTGCTGTCGTTGTCAAGAAAAGTGGAAATTGATATCGTCTTCCAACGATTTCTAGCTGAAAATCGTTGGAAAACTGCAGTGTAGCCTTTAGTCAAGGCGCGCGTGGCTACCCGGACGAGTGGCGCGCTGGACGTGCTTGCATTCAGGGCGCGCCACGTGTCCAGCTGGTAGCCACGCGGGCCTTGACGGTCGAAAACGAGCGCCGTTTTTCTCTCGGTTTTTTCGCCATCCAACAATGCAAAACTTTAAACAGGTAAGTGGAACGATATTTCCTATAACATACTAACCCCCAAATCCGCCCATTTTTGAAAATTGCAACAATGACCAATCATGTACACGGCCATTAATGTCATGTTGGATGTTCTTATCCTTATTCTGGTAATCCTTACCTTTAGGACCCCGTTCCATATAAATTTATAAGAGAACGAAGGAGACAGTTTATGTTTCGGAACTTACCTCAATATTTTGTAATGATACAGGCAGGAAAAGTCACTCTGTGTGCTTGGAATCATCTAAATAGTTCGCTAAGATATCATGTTGAATATATGACGAGCAAGCTTAATTTTGTGGAAAGAGGGCAGGGTTTTGATTTATAAGGGAAATTATGTATGGGGTAAAATGGCAATGTCTCTGACTGCAAAAAACGGTAGGAAAGTCACATTTTCTTTGAAAGTGCATTTGAAACTTACAACAAACATTAATCTGAAGAAAAAAGACTGCTTTAGCCTGCAAAAGTCACTTTGGTACTGTGAAGTCATCTGCAAAAGTCAGTTTTGAATGGAACTCGTAAAAAAAATAGAGGTGTCCTAAAGGTAATGATTACCCTTATTCCCATCCGAGAAGTTCCTACCTCCGTCGTATAAGTTGTCCAGTCTGGTTGGATAAAAATTTGCCTTTAACGTTGTTCATTACGGACCATGCCGGTGCGGTATAGAACATGTGCCTTTTGTTTACATCTAAACCGCCCTATGTTCAAACGTGCCCGGTGGTATATGCACATGCATCGTATTTTGCATTATTATTGTTTTGCATTATTATCAATATTTGCGCACCTACCTTTCTCCATTTATCAAGTAATTCCTAGTAACTAAAGATGGTTCCACGAACCCTCGTACAGTGTGACGCAATGACCTGATGACCTTTGCGCTATGCGCGAATATGGACTACATCGATTTTGGCACCACAGACGCATTGCGTTTGCAGACGACGAGCAGGGGCGGATCCAGGATTGCTTGCAGAGGGGATTTTTTTTTCATACATTTGCCCAAAAAGTTGACTCCCAAAAAGTTTGTAATAAGGGTGGGGTTGCTGTCCTTTTCTATGTTTTTCTTGTGCAGAACTGCCAAAAGTGAGGGGGGTGAGGGGCACTTCCCCTAAGTGGAAAAAGTGCTGATGATAACTGGACTGTTCAGATTTTGGTCCCACCACCAAGAGGCAATAGCAGAAACAGCTTCTCATTATACCTTTTCCTTCTTGCTCACAGCTTCTCAGAATTCATTGAGAATCCAAAGGCTCTGCCCAGATTAAAGAAACGAGTGAAACGATGCAGGCAGGTGGCAACGGGCCACCCCCAAGCTTCCACTCCGTCACCCGACGACAGCGTGTCAAGTTTCTACTCATCAGGAAATGCTCAGCTGGATGATGCGGTCATTGCTGATGATTCAAGCCCAGCCCAACAGAAAAAGTCATCATTCTTCACATTGGATGTTGTCAATCAAAATGATGACAATCAAGGTTAAATACATTGCAAACCTTTTTGTTTAACCCTAACCATCCCTAACCTGCCAAAATCAAACACCCCATTGTGTTGAATTTTGTGTGATTGGGTACTGTAGAGCCTTGGCACCATCACTTTGCATGGCCGGGACTTGATGCCCTGATTTTGTCCAAGTACAAAGAATGTGCCATTGGTTTACTACACAGTGTTGGAGTTTGTGTGGTTAGGGAAGGATTCTAGTAAAAAGGCTTGGGCTGTTAGGGTTAAGATCTCTTTTATGTTTTGTTTTTAAACTTAGTGGATATCATTACTAAATTACCATAGGTGTATGTCATTTAGCCATCTCAAATTCCTGTGCAAAAAGACCTTTCTACATGAATGGATTACTTTACATGAGCACATGTGACCAGGTAGCACAAAAGGAGTTTAAAGTTGCACTATGGCTTTCTGAGTTACGAGCAGAAACAACAATTTCTCACTGAAGAGTCAATTTTGGGATTTTAACAACTGTATATTTGAAAAACCCTATTCTATCATATTCTGATAACTTTAACAGGTTGTATTGGGGGATATGAATGAAATACCACAACATACAACATATCAAATTAAAGATTTTAAACTGTACTTTCACTATACCATAATCTTGATTTTCAAATGTTGCTACTTTATGCCCATTTCGTGGAAACAGGTCGCATATTATTTTCCTAAATGGATGAGAACCAGGCTTAAAAAAAACCTATACCTATGGGTGGCCATCAGTTTGAATATTCATGTTGGTTGTATTCCAGTTGCAGATTCACTATCCCATAAGCAAGGCATTGATGTCACATTACCTGATCACAACAATCCCATCGGATTGAAGAATGATCATCCAGCGCTATGCAGTGAAGTCCTTCCATCAAAGCAGCATAATGAGACCAGCGATGCAGAGGTCATTAATGATGTCACCGACTCCGATAGTACGGTGATTGAAGATGGTGGGGATACCATGGTTACGGTGCAGACCGGCGAGGATGGTAACCATAACGCCAGTGACATCTTCATGCTCCACAAACCCAGACTAAGCAGGTTGGGTTTTATGTGCATTTTGTTTTATTTAATTAAAGAGGTATTGATAGGAGTATGTAGGCACAGCTTCATGTGGGGGGGGGGGGGGGGGTGGGGGTGGTAACCCTAAAGCACAACAATTCTAGTTTTGTTTTTCGTTTACTGGAATAACCCAAAACTGACAGAAAATGTTCCCCTCAATTGGAAAATTGTTGAAAAGTTTAGGATGCAACTTTTGCAAATTTCCCAAATGTTGTTAGAATTTTAAAATTTGTAGCCCTTTTGAACGGGCTTGTGCATATTTGGGTCTAAATGGTCTGAAAACACTCTTTGGCCAAGGGATAGTTTTTGCCATGTTTGATGTAGTTGGAGATGTTCAAAATAATTGTCATGATACGTTATTTGTTCTTGGAGAAATCAAACTTTGGCCATATTTCTTTTCTTTTGCCCAGTGGCAAAATATGTACATATTATGGCCAAAGTTTGCCTTTGATGTGCCTAAACCCTAGAAAAAGTTTAGTCAACCATGTCATATTGAAATTTTTCTGAAAAGCAGGATTACCATATTTTCTATTGCAGAGTCCATGTCTACAGCATGCAGAAGAGCATCAATCTGGATGCATTGTGGGCGGTGTATGCTAAGTCCTGGTTACGCCCCAAGTATGCTGTAGAGAGTCAAGCTAGACCGCCGGTGTTCTTAAAAAGGTAAGCTAATTACTCCATGTAATTGTAATGTCCAGTTTCTAAACAGATGTAGCCAATAATCCCAAAATTTCTTTCAGGTATGTTTCAATCCTCCACGCGCATAAACCGTGGCAAACAATATTTTTTACTGCCGATGATGTCAGATCCCAAAAGAAGTATTTTTTTGTCAATGTCAATTTAAAAAATAAATTCAGGGTAGTCAGTTTGGATAGGGGAAAAAATACACAAACCCAGTTTTGAATCAAGACTAGTACAACACCTTGCATCACTATAGTTATAGTTGTTGTTCTTGACATTCAAATTTTCAATGAAAACAATCCAATAATAATCCAAAAGATTGTTTACTAGAAACTATTCAAACTTCACAAAAGTGCTCTGCGTACCTGCATAGTTTTGCATATATTTGAAAATCCACCTTTCTCCCTACATCTGTTGTAGGAACCAGCAGCAAGGTCGTGTGTGCTTCAAAAGATATCTGAGTTGGCAGAAAGCTTGTAACAATCTCACAAAGTCACAGCTTTCAAGTTGTCAACCAGAACCACAGTCTGCTAAGCAGCGTCCAGCTCGTGCTGGCATAAAGCAAGACTTTGGCAAAAACACTGAGGCAGCCACTGCAAGAAGTAAAGATGAGACCAAACTTAACCTGGCAAACAGTGAGCGTGACCGAGTACGAAAAAGAAAAGACAGTAAGCCAAAGCTACACGTGAACGTCAATCAGAAACCAGCTCGAGCTAAGACGGATGCAGATAAAGATGCACTCAAGAGCAGTCGGGATGCGGTAACCAGGGCAACACATCTCAGGTCTGAAAAAATTGCTACAAAGCTGACAACAGGGCTTCAGAAAGACAGTGCAAAAGGTAAGCAGGTACAGACTCGGAAGCACAAGTGGAAGAGACATGAAGCATCAAAAACGGCAGGGCCCTCCAAGCAAGTTTGGACTAAGGAGACCACAGTGGGAAAACAGGTAGCAGTATGTCGACCAACTGCCAAAGGGAAAACTTGTACCCTAGACAGGGCTGCTGCTTCCAAGATATACCCTGTCCTTGATGAGGATCCAAAACGTCAACTGGGTATTCCAGAGTCAGTTCAGGAGAGAGCCTCGGCAGTCACAGACAGTCGCAAGTTTGTTGCTGTAGAGACTGAGGACATGGGGGTCGGTAGCAGGATCAAGCCGTTGTTTGCCAGTAAAAGTGGTCACTGTGGTGGGATCTGGAAGTCAATAGTGGATGAATGCTGAAGTCTTGCTGTCAAATACCACACGCCTGGCAGTTGAAGCTGGACTTGGGTCCAATTTCATAGTTCTGGTTTATAAGCTAACTTTCGCCGCAAAGTTCTGCACTGACAACAAGGATTTTGAAATGTGTGCAATACTTTGCATGCATGCATCCGGTAACTAAGGATTCAGTGTTTACAGGGTTAGCACAGAATGGTGATGATAAGGGCAGCGTTATGTACCTAAGATCAGTGGTAGTGACATGGGGACTACAAGTTCCAAAACTTAAGACAGTAAAAATGTGAAATAGTTCCTGGTTGGAAATGTTTGACTTAAGTTACCACGGAGTTCAGTTAACAATAGGGAGGTTGCGATTTTGTAACTTGCATGGATGCATGTACGTGAACGCAATTTTTGCCCACAAAAATTTGATTAAAAAATGTCCTAGTCACATTTTTAGAATACCTGAAATGTGCATTCCTGTATGTGTGCCATCATTAAAATATTCCACAAAATCCATAAAACTTACAAATCTTAAAAAGTCTCGGTGAGAGTTTAAAAACCTCAATACACGTAGGACAATTCATGGCCTGCTTCGGATAGACACTTTTCATCATAAAGCTGCCAAAAATACTACATGTAGTTGAGCCGTTGAGAAGCCATCATTGCCAAACAACGTTGGTCATCAATGGAAACCAACAAATCATTGCTGTCAAAGTCAGAAATTTTAAGCTTTTAAAGACTTGTTTTCCTGTCAAAATTGCATCAACAGGTTTTTATTAAAAAGTCTTCATCCAGTAAGTCTTCATCAACAAAGTCATTGCCGTCATTCAATGTCAGCATTTTAAGCTTTCTTTCACTACTTGTTTATGTCAAAAATGCACAAAAAGGTTTTATAAAAAAAAATCCTCATCCAGTAAATGTTTGTCTGAGGCGCAGTTGCCATGG
Organism: Hippasteria phrygiana; assembly: GCA_037893225.1. Lineage (NCBI taxonomy): Eukaryota > Metazoa > Echinodermata > Asteroidea > Valvatida > Goniasteridae > Hippasteria > Hippasteria phrygiana. The sequence continues at coordinate 774,120 of JAZGUH010000178.1, forward strand.
AAATGCGGTCTCCAGTCTGTGTTGGTTGAAGGTGGGGTTTTGGCGATAAAAGGAAATCGCTGGGAAGGGATTACCCTAGCAAATACGAGGATCTGAATTAAATTGCCTGAAAATTGGCCTGTCATTCTTAAGGTGACAAGCTACATAATATCAGAAAATATGTGATGTATAATGGTTAGCACAGCTACATACAGACAGCAGCGGCCTAGTAGGAACAGATATCAATTAACGTAGTCGTAGAAACACACAGCAACGCCCTAGTTGGAACATAGGCAGTTGGAATTTTTGGCTGTTTCGGAAACTTTTCCGAAACAGCCCTTGTTTTCGTTAAGATTTTTTTTTTTTTCTTTTTTTGGCTGTTTCGAAAGTTTTTCGAAACAGCCTTTGTTTTCGTTAAGATTTTTTTTTTTGGCTGTTTCGAAAGTTTTTCGAAACAGCCCTTGTTTTCGTTAAGATTTTTTTTTTTTTCTTTTTTTTTTTTTTTGGCTGTTTCGGAAACTTTTCCGAAACAGCCCTTGTTTTCGTTAAGATTTTTTTTTTTTTCTTTTTTTTTTCTTTTTTTTTTTCTTCTTTTTCAGCCAAATGCCCATTGCATTTGTACACGTTTTCTTTCTTACTGGCACTTTGGCTACTTTTATGGTGCCGATTGGCTTTAAACTTGGCAGGCACTTAGACCAACTGCTCAGAATGTATGCCGAACATTTACGTCATGATGACGTCATCACGTGATTTTTTATGAATTTTTGAAATTTCAAAATCGTAAAATTCTTTTCAATATATCTAGCGAACAAAACAAGATATTTTCAAAATTCTTTTTGTTATAGCTTTGGTATGTCTCAAAGATATGCCCTGAAAGGGAGAAAATGTGTGACGTCATGATGACATCATCAAAAATGTGCTTTTTTAAAACACATATAAGGATAGGTCCGATCGTCATGAAAATTGGTGGGTAGGTAGATACTGTCACTAGGATGCTGAATCCAAAGTGACGTCATGATGACGTCATCACATGATTTGTTATGAATTTGTCAAAATTTTAAAATCGTAACATTCTTTTCAATATATCTAGCAAACAGAACAAGATATTTTCAAAATTATTTTTGTTATAGCTTTGGTATGTCTCAAAGATATGCCCTGAAAGGGAGAAAATGTGTGACGTCATGATGACATCATCAAAAATGTGCTTTTTTAAAACACATATAAGGATATGTCCGATCGTCATGAAAATTGGTGGGTAGGTAGATAGTGCCACTAGCATGTAAAATCCAAAGTGACGTCATGATGACGTCATCAGCTGATTTTCTATGACTTTTTAGTTTTATCCCAAATCCCATAGACTTTGTACACGAATTTTGTAAGAGCCACTTTGGTCACTAAACAACCTCAGATCTTAATCAGGTTTAACTCAAACAGAGACCCTAAGCTAAGAATGTATGCCGAAGAGTGACGTCATGATGACGTCATCACTTGTCATGTGACGTCATCTTAAAGGTGCATTTTTCAAGGGCACATATCTAGAGAACCGTAGGTCCGATTGCATTCAAACCTGCTATGGTGGTAGACAAGTACGTGTTATAGATGAAAATTGAGGTGACGTCATCATGACGTCATCATGACGTCATCATACGATTTTATAGTAATTTTTAAGTTTTTTAACCTTAAAGTTTCTTAAACCCATATCTCATCACCAGAACATGCTAAATTCAAAATTCTTTTTGTAATAGCTTTGTTAGCTTCTATATTCTTTCACATAAATGAGAAAATGTGTGACGTCATCATGACGACATCAAAAATATATTTAAAAAAAAACACATATAAGGGTAGGTCCAATCGTCATAAAAATTGGTGGGTATGTAGATAGTGTGCCACAAGCATGCGGCAGCCGAAGTGACGTCATGATGACGTCATCGGCAAATTTTCTATGATTTTTTTTATTTTGTAAATTTTATGTTCCTCCCAACAACAACATCCTAACCCCTCCGTCTTTAACTAACAAACACCTTTTACTATTATAAGCATATTACACATCCAAAATAACAAAACAACCCCGAAACAGCCCTGTGTTTGTCATAACGTGACAAACACATAGCATGTCTAGTTTTTTTTTTTTTTTCTTTTTCAGACTTTTTGCCCATAGCATTTGTACACGTTTTCTTTCTGCCAGGCACTTTGGCTACTTTTATGCAGCCGATTGCCTTTAAATTTAACAGACACTTAGACCAACTGCTCAGGATGCATGCCGAACTTTTACGTCATGATGACGTCATCACGTAATTTTTTATGAATTTTTGAATTTTGAAAATCGTAACATTCATTAAATTATATCTAGCGAACCAAATAAGATATTTTCAAAATTCTTTTTCTTATGGCTTTGGTATGTCTCAAAGATATGCCCTAAATTGCGAAAATTGTGTGACGTCATGATGACGTCATCAAAAATGTGTTTTTTTGTTAACGCATGTAAGGGTCAATCCGATTACAAAAATGTATATATTGAATTTTCCTGTACCCAATTCCAAAATTTCATGATCGTGGCTCACTCAAGTATGAAATAGGAGCCATTTCAAAATTTAGACCAAATTCAATATAACACAAAGGAATTCTGGGAAGGGCTGATAACCATGGGTATTATGTGCTTGCTGTTTATAAAAGGGTTGATTTCTAGTCTTTTTTCAAGTCGCCAAATTTTTGAAGTATTAAAATCGTAACATTCTTTTCAATATATCTAGCGAACAAAACAAGATATTTTCAAAATTATTTTTGTTACAGCTTTGGTATGTCTCAAAGATATGCCCTAAAAAGCGAAAATTGTGTGACGTCATGATGACGTCATCAACAAATCTTTTTTTTTTTAACGCATGTAAGGGTCAATCCGATTACAAAAATGTATACATTGTATTTTTCTGTACCCAATTCCAAAATTTCATGATCGTGGCTCACTCAAGTAAGAAATGACAGCCATTTCAAAATTTAGACCAAATTCAATATAACACAAAGGAATTCTGGGACGGGCTGATAACCATGGCTATTATGAGCTTGCTGTTTATAAACGGGGTTGATTTCTAGTCTTTTTTCAAGTCGCTGAATTTTTGAAGTTTTAAAATCGTAACATTCTTTTCAATATATCTAGCGAACAAAACAAGATATTTTCAAAATTATTTTTGTTACAGCTTTGGTATGTCTCAAAGATATGCCCTAAATGGCGAAAATTGTGTGACGTCATGATGACGTCATAAAAAAATTCTTTTTTTTAAGTCGCTAGAATATTGCCCATAGCATTTGTAAACTTTTTCTTTCTTACCGGCCACTTTGGCTACTTTTAAACTTGGCAGACACTTACCCCAACTGCTCACAATGTGTGCCGAACCTTTACGTCATGATGACGTCATCACATGTCACGTGACGTCATCTTAAAGGGGCATTTTTCGAAGCCATATCGTCACACAAAAAGTACAAGACCGATTAAGTTGGAACGTAATATCTAGGTATGCCACCGGGTGTTATAGATGAACATTGACATGACGTTATGATCAAGTCATAACATGTCACGTGGTGTCATCTTAAAGGGGCACTCGCTAGATTATTGCCCATAGCATTTGTAAACGTTTTCTTTCTTACCGGCCAGTTTGGCTACTTTTAAACTTGGCAGACACTTACCCCAACTGCTCACAATATGTGCCGAACTTTTACGTCATGATGACGTCATCACATGCCACGTGACGTCATCTGAAAGGGGCATTTTTCGAAGCCATATTTTTACCGAAGTAGAAGTCAGATTAAGTTGAAAAGTAATATCTAGGTAGCCCAGTAGATTATCTTAAACAATTTTGTGTCAGGAATGCTTGTAGGCCGGCATGTGTTATATATGAAAATTGATGCGACGTTGTGGTGACGTCATCATATGATTTTAGAGTAATTGTTTTACTTTTGAATCTTTAAGCTATAAGGCCTATCTCATCAACTGAACATGCTAATTTCGAAATTCTTATTGTAATTCTTTTTGAAATAGGTTGTTTAGGTAAACAAGTTTTACGTTCTGTGATTTGGGAGGATTTAACATAATTTTCAAAAATAGTTGTTGTATTTTGTTCCACTCAAGTAAATGTTGTCTCAATCGTATTTTGGATTACCTTACTTTTAATTTCCAGTTTATAATTCCCAATGTATTAAAAAAAATGCGTTCTGTGATTTTCTACTGCTCAAATAAAGTTTGTTTCAGCCGTCTATTCTTTAAGGTGTGTTGCGTTAATTACTGGTTTTCCGTTTTCAAACACTACATGGGTTATGCTTCGCTCTCACCCACCGCTCTATGTGTGTGTTTGCCTTAAATTGTTAGTTAAGTTTGGTATACAGTGCTAGGCGCCACCGGACAAAATCCGTGAATGAATTTTTACCAGTAAACTCGTATGCTGCCCTCTACAGTTCACTAAACACAACCAGAGGAGTATTTTTTTAAGTACTACCGCCCTCTTGCGCTAAAAAGTTGACAGGTTTGTCAATTGTGGCAGAGAAACTTTTGACCAGTAAGATTATGTCGAACTTTCCTTGCATTTAACTGTACCTCCCTAGGGTGTGTGGAAAATCATATTACAATTGGAGAATTCAGGACTATTAGGGTTAATAAGACCGTATTTTCTTTCAATTATATACTGTAATAAAAATATACTAGTAAGACTTCATTAAATAACTCTCTTTATTCAAAGGTCTTGTTTTCAAAGAATTCTTTTTATTGCTTCCTACGTGCCACAATGTCAACATGCATTTTTATCAAGAACATATCACATAATATTAATAAAGATTCAAATTTGAGAGGCAAGTTACTCCAATACAAGCCTGAAAACAAAATGTTGAAGAGAAAAAGTTGTGTATTTAACAAGTGCATTCAGTGAAAAGCACAGAAACAATCATGCGTCTTATAACATTCTTTCCAAATTCTTATTGTAATTCTTTTTGAAATATGTTTTTTACGTCATAGGTAAACAAGTTTTGCGTTCTGTGATTTGGGAGGATTTAACATAATTTTCAAAAATAATTGTTGTATTTTGTTCCACTCAAGTAAATGTTGTCTCAATCGTCATTTGGATTACCTTACATTTAATTTCCAGTTTATAATTCCCAATGTATTAAAACAAATGCGTTCTGTGATTTTCTACTGCTCAAATAAAGTTTGTTTCAGCCGTGCATTCTTTAAGGTGTGTTGCGTTAATTTCTGGTTTTCCGTCTTCAAACACTACAGGGGGTATGCTTCGGTCTCACCCACCGCTCTATGTGTTTGTTTGCCTTAAATTGTTAGTTGAGTTTGGTATACAGTGCTAGGCGCCACCGGACAAAATCCGTGAATGAATTTTTACCAGTAAACTCGTATGCTGCCCTCTACAATTCACTAAACACAACCAGAGGAGTATTTTTGTAAGTACTACCGCCCTCTTGCGCTAAAAAGTTGACAGGTTTGTCAATTGTGGCAGAGAAACTTTTGACCAGCAAGATTATGTCGGACTTTCTTTGCATTTAACTGTACCTCCCTAGGGTGTGTGGAAAATCATATTAAAATTTGAGAATTCAGGACTATTAGGGTTAATAAGACCGTATTTTCTTTCAATTATATACTGTAATAAAAATATACCAGTAAGACTTCATTAAATAACTCTCTTCATTCAAAGGTCTTGTTTTCAAAGAATTCTTTTTATTGCTTCCTACGTGCCACAATGTCAACATGCATTTTTATCAAGAACATATCACATAATATTAATAAAGATTCAAATTTGAGAGGCAAGTTACTCCAATACAAGGCTGAAAACAAAATGTTGAAGAGAAAAAGTTGTATTTAACAAGTGCATTCAGTGAAAAGCACACAAACAATCAGGCGTCTTATAACATTCTTTTTGAATTACAGACATACATGATGACGTCATCACATGCCACGTGACGTCATCTTAAAGGGGCAGTTTTTGAAGCTATATATCTACAAAAGTACAAGTTCGATTAAGTTGAAAAGTAATATCTAGGTAGCCCAGTAGGTTTATAGCTGAAAATTGACATGACATTATCATGATTGATGTCATCACATGTCACGTGACGTCATCTTAAAGGGGCAGTTTTGAAGCCATATATCTACAAAAGTACAAATTCGATTAAGTTGAAATGTAATATCCAGGTAGGTCTGCAGGTTCATAGATGAAAATAAACATGACAATAGGACGACGTCATCACATGTCACGTGACGTCATCTTAAAGGGGCAGTTTTGGAAGCCATATATCAACAAAAGTACAAGTTCAATTAAGTTGAAACGTAATATCTAGGTAGGCCAGTAGGTTTATAGATGGAAATTGACATGACATTATCATGATGTCATCACATGTCACGTGATGTCATCTTAAAGGGGCATTCGCTAGACTATATTGCATTTGTACATGTTTTTTTCTTACTGGCACTTTGGGTACTTTTAAAATTGGCAGAATTGCTCAGAATGTGTGTCGAACTTTTATGTCATGATGACGTCATCACATGTCAACTTGACGTCATCTTAAAGGGGCATTTTTCGTAGCCATACATTGTGTATCTACACAAGTACAAGTCCGATTAAGTTGAAACGTAATATCTAAGTATGCTACACGGTGTGTTATAGATGAAAGTTGACATAACGTTATGATGACATCACATGTCACGTGATGTCATCTTAAAGGAGCATTCGCTAGACTATTGCCCATAGCATTTGTACACTTTTTTCTTATTGGCACTTTGGGTACTTTTCAAATTGGCAGACACTTAGACCAACTGCTCAGAATGTGTGTCGAACTTTTACGTCATGATGACATCATCACATGTCACGTGACGTCATCTTAAAGAGGCATTTTTCAAAGCCATATATCTACAAAAGTACAAGTCCGATTAAGTTGAAACATGTATCTAGGTATGCCACCGGGTGTTATAGGTGAACATTGACTTGACGTTATGAAGTGATCACATGTCACGTGATGTCATTTTAAAGGGGCATTCGCTACACTATTCCCCATAACATTTGTACTCGATTTCTTTCTTTAAACCAATCCTTCACACATCCAATAACGTTAATTATTGTATAAACATTTGACTAACTAACACAATAAAAAAAACACGAAACAGCCCTGTGTTTGTCCACGGGACAAACACATAAAAGTTTTCTTTTTTTTTTTTTTTCTTTTTTTTTTCTTTTTCAGACTTTTGCCCATAGCATTTGTACACGTTTTCTTTCTGCCAGGCACTTTGGCTACTTTTATGCAGCCGATTGCTTTTAAACTTAACAGACACTTAGACCAACTGCTCAGGATGCATGCCGATCTTTTACGTCATGGTGACGTCATCACGTGATTTTTTATGAATTTTTGAATTTTGAAAATCGTAACATTCATTAAATTATATCTAGCGAACAAAACAAGATATTTTCAAAATTCTTTTTCTTATAGCTTTGGTATGTCTCAAAGATATGCCCTAAATTGCGAAAATTGTGTGACGTCATGATGACGTCATCAAAAATGTGTTTTTTTGTTAACGCATGTAAGGGTCAATCCGATTACAAAATTGTGTATATTGAATTTTCCTGTACCCAATTCCAAAATTTCATGATCGTGGCTCACTCAAGTAAGAAATAACAGCCATTTCAAAATTTAGACCAAATTCAATATAACACAAAGGAATTCTGGGAAGGACAGATAACCATGGCTTAAATGTGCTAGCTGTTTATAAAAGCGGTTGATTTCTAGTCTTTTTTCAAGTCGCTGAATTTTTGAAGTTATAAAATCGTAACATTCTTTTCACTATATCTAGCGAACAAAACAAGATATTTTCAAAATTATTTTTGTTATAGCTTTGGTATGTCTCAAAGATATGCCCTAAAAGGCAAAAATTGTGTGACGTCATGATGACGTCATCAAACAATTTTTTTTTTTAAACTCATGTTAGGGTCAATCCGATTACAAAAATGTATACATTGAATTTTTCTGTACGTAATTCCAAAATTTCATGATCGTGGCTCACTCAAGTAAGAAATGACAGCCATTTGAAAATTTAGACCAAATTCAATATAACACAAAGGAATTCTGGGACGGGCAGATAACCATGGCTATTATGTGTATGCTGTTTATAAAAGGGGTTGATTTCTAGTCTTTTTTCAAGTCGCTGAATTTTTGATTTTTTTAAATCGTAACATTCTTTTCAATATATCTAGCGAACAAAACAAGACATTTTAAAAATTCTTTTTGTTATAGCTTTGGTATGTCTCAAAGATATGCCCTAAAAAGCAACAATTGTGTGACGTCATGATGACGTCATCAAAAATATGTTTTTTTTTTAACGCATGTAAGGGTCAATCCGATTACAAAAATGTATACATTGAATTTTCCTGTACCCAATTCCAAAATTTCATGATCGTGGCTCACTCAAGTAAGAAATGACAGCCATTTCAAAATTTAGACCAAATTCAATATAACACAAAGGAATTCTGGGACGGGCAGATAACCATGGCTATTATGTGCTTGATGTTTATAAAAGGGGTTGATTTCTAGTCTTTTTTCAAGTCGCTGAATTTTTGAAGTATTAAAATCGTAACATTCTTTTCAATATATCTAGCCAACAAAACAAGATATTTTCAAAATTCTTTTTGTTATAGCTTCGGTATGTCTCAAAGATATGCCCTAAAAGGCGAAAATTGTGTGACGTCATGATGACGTCATCAACAAATCTTTTTTTTTTAAACGCATGTAAGGGTCAATCCGATTACAAAAATGTATTCGTTGAATTTTCCTGTACCTAATTCCAAAATTTCATGATCGTGGCTCACTCAAGTGTGAAATAGGAGCCATTTCAAAATTTAGACCAAATTCAATATAACACAAAGGAATTCTGGGAAGGGCTGATAACCATGGGTATTATGTGCTTGCTGTTTATAAAACGGGTTGATTTCTAGTCTTTTTTCAAGTCGCTAAATTTTTGAAGTTTTAGAATCGTAACATTCTTTTCAATATATCTAGCGAACAAAACAAGATATTTAAAAAATTATTTTTGTTATAGCTTTGGTATGTCTCAAAGATATGCCATAAAAAGCGCAAATTGTGTGACGTCATGATGACGTCATGAAAAAAATTCTTTTTTCAAGTCGCTAGAATATTGCACATAGCATTTGTAAACGTTTTCTTTCTTACCGGCCACTTTGGCTACTTTTAAACTTGGCAGACACTTACACCAACTGCTCACAATGTGTGGCGAACTTTTACGTCATGATGACGTCATCACATGTCACGTGACGTCATCTTAAAGGGGCATTTTTTCGAAGCCATATATCTACAAAAGTACAAGTCCGATTAAGTTGAAACGTAATATCTAGGTATGCCACCGGGTGTTATAGATGAACATTGACATGATGTTATGATTACGTCATCACATGTCACGTGACGTCATCTTAAAGGGGCAGTTTTTGAAGCCATATATAAACAAAAGTACAAGTTTGATTAAGGTGAAATGTAATATCCAGGTAGGTCTGCAGGTTTATGGACGAAAATTGACATGACATTATGATGATGATGTCATCACACGTCACGTGACGTCATCTTAAAGGTGCAGTTTTTGAAGCCATATATAAACAAAAGTACAAGTCCGATTAAGTTGAAACATGTATCTAGGTATGCCACCGGGTGTTATAGGTGAACATTGACTTGACGTTATGAAGTGATCACATGTCACGTGATGTCATTTTAAAGGGGCATTCGCTACACTATTCCCCATAACATTTTGTACTCGATTTCTTTCTTTAAACCAATCCTTCACACATCCAATAACGTTAATTATTGTATAAACATTTGACTAACTAACACAATAAAAAAAACACGAAACAGCCCTGTGTTTGTCCACGGGACAAACACATAACATGTCTAGTTTTTTTTTTTTTTTCTTCTTTTTCAGACTTTTGACCATAGCATTTGTACACGTTTTCTTTCTGCCAGGCACTTTGGCTACTTTTATGCAGCCGATTGCTTTTAAACTTAACAGACACTTAGACCAACTGCTCAGGATGCATGCCGATCTTTTACGTCATGATGACGTCATCACGTGATTTTTTATGAATTTTTGAATTTTGAAAATCGTAACATTCATTAAATTATATCTAGCGAACAAAACAAGATATTTTCAAAATTCTTTTTCTTATAGCTTTGGTATGTCTCAAAGATATGCCCTAAATTGCGAAAATTGTGTGACGTCATGATGACGTCATCAAAAATGTGTTTTTTTGTTAACGCATGTAAGGGTCAATCCGATTACAAAAATGTATACATTGAATTTTCCTGTACCTAATTCCAAAATTTCATGATCGTGGCTCACTCAAGTATGAAATAGGAGCCATTTCAAAATTTAGACCAAATTCAATATAACACAAAGGAATTCTGGGAAGGGCTGATAACCATGGGTATTTTGTGCTTGCTGTTTATAAAAGGGGTTGATTTCTAGTCTTTTTTCAAGTCGCTAAATTTTTGAAGTATTAAAATCGTAACATTCTTTTCAATATATCTAGCGAACAAAACAAGATATTTTCAAAATTATTTTTGTTACAGCTTTGGTATGTCTCAAAGATATGCCATAAAAAGCGAAAATTGTGTGACGTCATGATGACGTCATCAACAAATCTTTTTTTTTAAACGCATGTAAGGGTCAATCCGATTACAAAAATGTATTCGTTGAATTTTCCTGTACCTAATTCCAAAATTTGATGATCGTGGCTCACTCAAGTATGAAATAGGAGCCATTTCAAAATTTAGACCAAATTCAATATAACACAAAGGAATTCTGGGAAGGGCTGATAACCATGGGTATTTTGTGCTTGCTGTTTATAAAAGGGGTTGATTTCTAGTCTTTTTTCAAGTCGCTAAATTTTTGAAGTTTTAGAATCGTAACAGTCTTTTCAATATATCTAGCGAACAAAACAAGATATTTTCAAAATTCTTTTTGTTATAGGTTTGGTATGTCTCAAAGATATGCCATAAAAAGCGCAAATTGTGTGACGTCATGATGACGTCATAAAAAAAATTCTTTTTTCAAGTCGCTAGAATATTGCACATAGCATTTGTAAACGTTTTCTTTCTTACCGGCCACTTTGGCTACTTTTAAACTTGGCAGACACTTACACCAACTGCTCACAATGTGTGCCGAACTTTTACGTCATGATGACGTCATCACATGTCACGTGACGTCATCTTAAAGGGGCATTTTTTCGAAGCCATATATCTACAAAAGTACAAGTCCGATTAAGTTGAAACGTAATATCTAGGTATGCCACCGGGTGTTATAAATGAACATTGACATGATGTTATGATGACGTCATCACATGTCACGTGACGTCATCTTAAAGGGGCAGTTTTTGAAGCCATATATAAACAAAAGTACAAGTTCGATTAAGTTGAAATGTAATATCCAGGTAGGTCTGCAGGTTTATGGACGAAAATTGACATGACATTATGATGATGATGTCATCACACGTCACGTGACGTCATCTTAAAGGGGCAGTTTTTGAAGCCATAAACAAAAGTACAAGTCCGATTAAGTTGAAAAGTAATATCTAGGTAGCCCAATAGGTTTATAGATGAAAATTGACATGACATTATTATGATGTCATCACATGTCACATGACGTCATCTTAAAGGTGCAGTTTTTGAAGCCATATATAAACAAAAGTACAAGTCCGATTAAGTTCAAAAGTAATATCTAGGTATCCCAGTAGGTATTTTAAATAAAAAAATGTATGATGTCATGATTACGTCATCACTTGTTTCGTGTCATTATCTTAAAGGGGCATTTTTCGAAGCCATAAATCTACAAAAGTACAGGTCCGATTTATTTGAAATGTAATATATAGTCGGTTAGGCAAGCAGGTTTATAGATGAAAATTGACGTGACGTTATGATGACGTCATCACATGTCACGTGACGTTATCTTAAAGGGGCAGTTTTTAAAGCCATACATTGTATATCTACAAAAGTACAAGTTCGATTATGTTAAATGTAATATCTAGGTAGGTCAGCAAGTTTACAGATGTAAATTTACATTACGTTATGATGACGTCATCACAAGTGACTATTACAAACAACTTAAATTATTTTCAAAGTCTAACAAAGAAAACTGGCAGGAGCGCGATTGTTTGACGAAGTTTAATTATTGTATTCACATTTCACATCCAAACTAAAAAAAAAAAAAAACGAAACAGCCCTGTGTTTGTCCACAAACACCGTTCGTCTAGTTTTCTTTTTTTTTTCTTTTTTTTTTTTTTCTTTTTCAGACTTTTTGCCCATAGCATTTGTACACGTTTTCTTTCTGCCAGGCACTTTGGCTACTTTTATGCAGCCGATTGCCTTTAAACTTAACACACACTCAGACCAACTGCTCAGGATGCATGCCGAACTTTTACGTCATGATGACGTCATCACGTGATTTTTTATGAATTTTTGAATTTTGAAAATCGTAACATTCATTAAATTATATCTAGCGAACAAAACAAGATATTTTCAAAATTCTTTTTCTTATAGCTTTGGTATGTCTGAAAGATATGCCCTAAATTGCGAAAATTGTGTGACGTCATGATGACGTCATCAAAAATGTGTTTTTCTGTTAACGCATGTAAGGGTCAATCCGATTGCAAAAATGTATACATTGAATTTTCCTGTACGTAATTCCAAAATTTCATGATCGTGGCTCACTCAAGTATGAAAGAGGAGCCATTTCAAAATTTAGACCAAATTCAATATAACACAAAGGAATTCTGGGAAGGGCTGATAACCATGGGTATTTTGTGCTTGCTGTTTATAAAAGGGGTTGATTTCTAGTCTTTTTTCAAGTCGCTAAATTCTTGAAGTTCTAAAATCGTAACATTCTTTTCAATATATCTAGCGAACAAAAGAAGATATTTTCAAAATTATTTTTGTTACAGCTTTGGTATGTCTCAAAGATATGCCCTAAAAAGCGAAAATTGTGTGACGTCATGATGACGTCATTAACAAATCTTTTTTTTTTAAACGCATGTAAGGGTCAATCCGATTACAAAAATGTATTCGTTGAATTTTCCTGTACCTAATTCCAAAATTTCATGATCGTGGCTCACTCAAGTATGAAATAGGAGCCATTTCAAAATTTAGACCAAATTCAATATAACACAAAGGAATTCTGGGAAGGGCTGATAACCATGGGTATTATGTGCTTGCTGTTTATAAAAGGGGTTGATTTCTAGTCTTTTTTCAAGTCGCTAAATTTTTGAAGTTTTAGAATCGTAACAGTCTTTTCAATATATCTAGCGAACAAAACAAGATATTTTCAAAATTCTTTTTGTTATAGCTTTGGTATGTCTCAAAGATATGCCATAAAAAGCGCAAATTGTGTGACGTCATGATGACGTCATAAAAAAAAATATTTTTTCAAGTCGCTAGAATATTGCACATAGCATTTGTAAACGTTTTCTTTCTTACCGGCCACTTTGGCTACTTTTAAACTTGGCAGACACTTACATCAACTGCTCACAATGTGTGCCGAACTTTTACGTCATGATGACGTCATCACATGTCACGTGACGTCATCTTAAAGGGGCATTTTTTCGAAGCCATATATCTACAAAAAGTAGAAGTCCGATTAAGTTGAAACGTAATATCTAGGTATGCCACCGGGTGTTATAAATGAACATTGACATGATGTTATGATGACGTCATCACATGTCACGTGACGTCATCTTAAAGGGGCAGTTTTTGAAGCCATATATAAACAAAAGTACAAGTTCGATTAAGTTGAAATGTAATATCCAGGTAGGTCTGCAGGTTTATGGACGAAAATTGACATGACATTATGATGATGATGTCATCACACGTCACGTGACGTCATCTTAAAGGGGCAGTTTTTGAAGCCATAAACAAAAGTACAAGTCCGATTAAGTTGAAAAGTAATATCTAGGTAGCCCAATAGGTTTATAGATGAAAATTGACATGACATTATTATGATGTCATCACATGTCACATGACGTCATCTTAAAGGTGCAGTTTTTGAAGCCATATATAAACAAAAGTACAAGTCCGATTAAGTTCAAAAGTAATATCTAGGTAGCCCAGTAGGTATTTTAAATAATTTTTTTGATGATGTCATGATTACGTCATCACTTGTTTCGTGTCATTATCTTAAAGGGGCATTTTTCGAAGCCATAAATCTACAAAAGTACAGGTCCGATTTATTTGAAATGTAATATATAGTCGGGTAGGCAAGCAGGTTTATAGATGAAAATTGACGTGACATTATGATGACATCATCACATGTCACGTGACGTTATCTTAAAGGGGCAGTTTTTAAAGCCATACATTGTATATCTACAAAAGTACAAGTTCGATTATTTTAAATGTAATATCTAGGTAGGTCAGCAAGTTTACAGATGTAAATTTACATTACGTTATGATGACGTCATCACAAGTGACTATTACAAACAACTTAAATTATTTTCAAAGTCTAACAAAGAAAACTGGCAGGAGCGCGATTGTTTGACGTAGTTTAATTATTGTATTCACATTTCACATCCAAACTAATAAAAAAAAAGAAAGAAACAGCCCTGTGTTTGTCCACAAACACCGTCCGTCTAGTTTTTTTTTTTTTTCTTTTTTTTTTTTTTTTTTTTCTTTTTCAGACTTTTCCCCATAGCATTTGTACACGTTTTCTTTCTAACCGGCACTTTGGCCACTTTTGAGCAACCGATTGCCTTTAAACTTAACAGACACTTAGACCAACTGCTCAGAATGACTGCCGCACTTTTACGTAATGATGACGTCATCACGTGATTTTTTATGAATTTTTGAAATTTGAAAATCGTAACATTCTTTTCAATATATCTAACTAAAAAAACAAGATATTTTCATAATTCTTTTTGATATAGCTTTGGTATGTCTCAAAGATATGCCCTAAAAAGCGAAAATTGTGTGACGTCATGATGACGTCATCAAAAATGTTTTTTTTTTTTAACGCATGTAAGGGTCAATCCGATTACAAAAATGTATACATTGAATTTTGCTGTACGTAATTCCAAAATTTCATGATCGTGGCTCACTCAAGTAAGAAATAACAACCATTTCAAAATTTGGACCAAATTCAATATAACACAAAGGAATTCTGGGAAGGGCAGATAACCATGGCTTAAATGTGCTTGCTGTTTATAAAAGGGGTTGATTCCTAGTCTTTTTTCAAGTCGCTGAATTGTTGAAGTTTTAAAATCGTAACATTCTTTTCAATATATCTAGCAAACAAAACAAGATATTTTCAAAATTCTTTTTGTGATAGCTTTGGTATGTCTCAAAGATATGCCCTAAAAGGGAAAAAATGTGTGACGTCATGATGACGTCATCAAAAATGTGATTTTTTTAAACACATATAAGGATAGGTCCGATCGTCATGCAAAGTGGTGGGTAGGTAGATACTGTCACTAGAATGCAAAATCTAAAATGAGGTCATGATGACGTCATTACGTGACTTTTTATGAATTTTTAAAATTTTAAAATCGTAACATTTTTTTCAATATATCTAGCGAACAAAACAATAGATTTTCAAAATTCTTTTTGTTATAGCTTTGGTATGTCTCAAAGATATCCCCTAAAAGGGAGAAAATGTGTGACGTCATGATGACGTCATCAATTGTTTTTTTTTTTTAACGCATGTAAGGGTCAATCCGATTACAAAAATGTATACATTGAATTTTCCTCTCTCTAATTCAAAAATTTCATGATCGTGGCTCACTCAAGTAAGAAATAACAGCCATTTGAAAATTTAGACCAAATTCAATATAACACAAAGGAATTCTGGGAAGGGCAGATAACCATGGCTTAAATGTGCATGCTGTTTATAAAAAGGTTGATTTGTAGTCTTTGTTCAAGTCGCTGAATTTTTAAATTGTGTAAATCGTAACATTCTTTTCAATATATCTAGCGAACTAAACAAGAAATTTTCAAAATTCTTTTTGTTATAGCTTTGGTATGTCTCAAAGATATGCCCTAAAAAGCGAAAATTGTGTGACGTCATGATGACGTCATCAAAAAATTCTTTTTTTCAAGTCGCTAGAATATTGCCCATAGCATTTGTAAACGTTTTCTTTCTTACCGGCCACTTTGGCTAATTTTAAACTTGGCAGACACTTACCCCAACTGCTCACAATGTGTGCCGAACTTTTACGTCATAATGACGTCATCACATGTCACGTGACGTCATCTTAAAGGGGCATTTTTCAAAGCCATATATCTACAAAAGTACAAGTTCGATTAAGTTAAAATGTAATATCTAGGTATCCAAGTAGTTTTATAAATGCAAATTGACATGACGTTATGATGACGTCATCACTTGTGACGTCATCTTAAAGGGGCAGTTTTTGAAGGCGCATATCTACAGAAGTACATGTCCGATTAAGTTTAAAAGTAATATCTAGGTAGCCCAGTAGGTTTATAGATGAAAATTGACATGACATGATGTTGACGTCATCACATGTCACGTGACGTCATCTTAAAGGGGCAGTTTTTGAAGCCATATATAAACAAAAGTACAAGTCCGATTAAGTTGAAAAGTTATATCTAGGTAGGTCAGCAAGTTTATAGATGAAAATTTATGTGACGTTATGATGACGTCATCACATGTTACTACTACAAACAACTTTAATTAATTTCAAAATTAACAAAGAAAACTGGCAGCAGCGCGATTGTTTGACAAACTTAAATTATTGTATTCACATTTCACATCCAAACTAAAAAACCAAAAACGAAACAGCCCTGTGTTTGTCCACAAACACCAACCTCATGCCTCTAGTTTTTAATTTGTTTTCCGTGCTTTGGCAATTAATGCAGTAACTCTTGCTCAGAAATGAAAACAAGTAATTGCTGTCAGAATTTGAAGCTTTCGTACTGTTAATGTCAAGTTTTTATTTTAAGAAATCATCATCCAGTTGGGCCTAAATGTTTGTTCTCGGAGCAGTTGCCATGGCAATATGATCTCCCGACGTCTGTTGAAGGTGGAGTTTCAGCGAGCTAGGAAATCACTGGGAAGTTATTACCCACACCAATCTATAGGCATCAACTAGTTAGTTGGTTACATTAGACGGTTGCCATGACTACGGGATTCCACTGAAATTTCCTGGGATTTTGCATGTCATTCTTAACGTGACAAGCTATAGCAGAAAATAGGGGACTTGGGCCTATAGAATACTACAGCAGCAGGCAGAGACAGACGCACAGACAGCAACGCCCTAGATAGCTGCTCTTTTGTTCTTCCCAACGGTTTCAAGTTTCCCACTATTCCATTCAAGATCAGGCTGAACAATGCCGTCTTTTGGGCCCAAGTTGTGTTAAAGGGGCCCCGGCTTGTCCCATTGTATAGCACATGCATTCAACTTAAGCGGAGTGCAGAAAAAATATGTTTGAAAAACTCCTCGATAACCTCGGCCATTATTTGGCTGAACTTGGGTATCAAGAGCTGGCGATTGGACGGCGGGAAAACTTGATACTGTTGGAAAGAACAACTTTTCAGACCCAAGTTCAGACCGAATGATGGCCGAGGTTAGGAAGTGAATTTTTCGAACTGATTTTTATGAACACCCTGTGGTTGTAGGTGATGGGACGGGACTACATGTATCCGGGCTCCTGCCACACAACTTGGGCCCCAACAAGCGGGATTTTTGTGGGCCTAATTTTGAAGGGAATGGCCCACGTTCAGCCGAATGATGGCCGAGTTTAGGAAAGTTTCCGGCATAGGCCAGCCCGGTTTCACAAATCAAACTTCTGCCAAAAGGCTAATTCAAAGATCGAATTGTAACTTGCATTCCGAAGCCTCTCTACTGAATGTAACATTGAGATTGGAACAAGTTGCTGACACATTGAAGTTGAAGGGGAAGGGTCAAGAAAAGACGGCCACTTTTGAGATATTGGAATATCGAAATTTGTTGTACTAATCACTTCTTTATTTTGTACAACTTTGTCGAAATATTTCAGAAAAGTTACAACCTCTCTAAACGGGCAAAATGTACGGCACTATGGATGAACTCTATTCAACTCTTAGAATCGCGCTAAGCGGAAACCGTGAAGTGAAATGTAAATTTTGGAACATTATCATCTCTTCGCTTGCGCGTCAAAATCGTCCGACTTCAGCCACATACGCTTCTTTGTTTCAACCAAATTCTGCTTTAAAATATTTGTTTATTAATGTGGCTTTGCCGCTTCAGTGAGAAAAAATCAAATAGTTTATGGATCGCTGGAAAAAAATACCTTGATTTGATTTTGTCCCGTCTATATATACATTTGTATCGTTATGGTTCACAATTAAACCAGGGAAATTTAACAAGCACGAATTCGTGCAGGAGCCGCGTCGTTGGTGACTTGCGTGTGCATATGATGCACGATATGGGACAGAGGGCCAGGGAACCCCCCTCTTTTGTGTTGGTCATTGTGTTCCCGGAATCTCAGGAATTCTTTTCAGATCTCTAGGGGGGGGGATGTGTTGGGTAACAATAGTCTGGAGATTGTATAGGGTATAGGGACAAAAAGGGAGCTACCCCTCTGCCCCATATCGTGCTGGGTATAATTATGCGTGTGTGACAGTTTCGTCAGACACTTGCACAGTATACAGCCTGCGGTCTCGTGTGCGTTTTCCTATACATGTACTTATGAGGACCATAAATGGACCCTTCTTTTGTTCCCTTTGTTTGTACTTTAACTTTTTTTCCGAACAGCTTCCATGAGGTTTGTACACGAAATTCTCCCGAGGACTCGGCCCAAGTCCTCGGTGTCATTGTTATCCCTAATCCACCATTGTCCCAAGTCCTCTCTCGTATAGCCTAACCCACTCATAGACTTTGCGTGTGTGAGAGTTTCGTCAAGGAAAACTGTCACATGACTAAACGAATTTGGCAGAAGAACAACGCTATTTTATAGCGCGTATTTTATAGAGCCCCGTCTGCGATGCGACGCGGCTAAAACATAGACATGCTTATTATACGAAATGACACACCAGGCAGGATAATACTCTTTGAGTGGAGTCTATACGGGTTTTATTCAAGCGCAAAATAATAGAGAATTCTTAATGTCGAATTATAATTCTTAATAATCTTTGTAAGTGAAATATTGAAGGCAGAACTTGAAAAATTAACGGCGTTTACAAAGAACCAAAATTAGCATGAAGGACACGTGAATAACGCACTATAATATTTCAGACAAAATTTGCTTGTGATAACTGAAGCTGTAGGCCTAATTGCAAGTTCCGAAATTATGTGGATTTTTGTTTTACAACGTTGTCTAGTATGCAAAACATTCATTAGTTATTAATAGGCCCATATGTACGTTAATTTCTACAAGTTGTCAATAGGCTTGTACACAGCGTCCTGTAAAGTTTCGATCCATTTTATTATTGCATATTGAAGTTAAAGGGGTTTATGACACTTAAATATTGATACACATTGCTTCAGTAAGATTCACAGTAAAGCTATAGGCATTTGATAATTAGGTATAAACAAATTAATTAGGTATAAACAAATTTCTCTAGACTAAATTAGTGGCCTTTAATAGAGCGCATTATCAGTACAAAACCTCGACACAGGGAAGGGAAGTAAAGGAGTTCCGACTGCGTTCCCTTTTGAAAAATCAAATCCAAATAATTATAATCTTTCGATTCATTTAGATTTTCTTTTACCCGATTGATTATAGCCATGCGCCGTCCCTTCTTGTCATGTTGGCCCATCACAGTCCTTTTTTGCCAGTAAACATTTGTATATCTACACTGTAAAAACAGTGTTTAGCAAGTAAACACTTTTCTAAACACTTTCTTGCTATCAGTTTCTAAACACGTTTACATACTAAACATGTTTAGAGTATTGACGGATAGTGTTTAGCCATTGAACACTGATGTTTATGAATTGGACACGTACTGTTTAGCTTCTAAACATGTTTACAAACTGATAGCAAGATTGTGTTTAATTGCTAAACACAGTTTTTAGACTTTCATTTCTGACTCGATACCAAATCGGCCCAAGTTATCAACACCAACTCAGCCCTTATTGTCTTGGAACAGGTCGAAGCTTAATACCTTCTCTTGGCGCAGTAAATATCCCCTCGTTCATCTTAAGTGGTACCTATGAATATAAACGAAGGAAATGAATAACTTAGTGAAAACCGAATACATTGTAATATCACATTTATACGGTCTGTAAGATCGTGTGGGTTTAAACCGTCGAAAAGTCATAACAAGTAATTGCATTTTTAATTTATAACCTCGTGATTGGGGCGACAACCGCAAATATAAATATTTAAATTACCCAATATAAATATTTAAGAAAGGCTATAGGTTTTTGCCTACATTTTATATGTCGTCGGAGGAGCTATAAAATTTAATGTTAAAAAAATTTGACAGAATGACAATAAAAAATGTTTGTTATACAGAACATAAAAATTATTGTAAGAATTACAAGCAAGGTGATCCGCGGATCACACGTGTCGCCTTTTTTTTCTTCACTGCATCCAAGGGCCTGTTTGTTTTACACAGATTCGGATCTCGATCAGTGATCCATTGGTTGGTTTACACGCCAAATCTCGCGTAATGAATGGATGGAGCGAACCAGTGGTTGGATCACTGATCGAGATCCGGATCTGTGAAACAAACAGGCCCTAAGTTTCAACTTTTCAAATGAGAGAAATTTTTAATTTTCAGCCTATTTTACCACTTGACCTGAAATGACTTTTGACACTGATATGTGACATTTAACACATTACATAAATGTTTGCATGTTGCACGTTTGGCTCAAGTTTAAGTTTGATTGCAATTGGAGCTGAACTGTTCAAATGAGACTAATTTTACATTTTAAGCCTATTTTGTAACTTGACCTCAAATGACCTTTTACCCCATTCACATCACCATCGTATGACGGTTCATAATTACCGTAATGCACCTATGACCCCAGTTCGATAATTGCAATTGGACTTCAACTTTTCCTATGAGACCCAAGTCTTTTCCGAAACTAACCAACATGCCACATACATACAAACCGACTAATGACCCCTACATGACCTTTGACCTCAGCATTCCGAAGAAAAATTGCGTCTTCCCACCCAAGGGTCACTGCATAAGTTCCATCAAAATCCATGAAATCATGTGGATGTTATAAACTTTCTCCCAAAAACTTGAAACGTTAACATAGGCCTACATATGGGGATACGGAGCTAGCTACGGAGCTACGGTCACACATACATGTAATTAGGACCGGTATTTAAATGTCCCCCAAAACATTCGTTTAGGCGACACAAAAAGGCTGTAGCCTACATAATATTGAAAGGGGAAAAATAATTTTAAAAGTGACTTTTAAAAACTATTAGATTATATATTTGTCGATAATCAAAATGATTTTCAACTTTAACAAAGAAACAAACCTGTGTTTCTGCGCACGCGTCCAGACGATACTTCTGCAGTATGCGCACCAGCGCCATCTTAGCCTCCAGCAGAGCAAAGCGCATGCCAATGCAGTTACGCGGACCGAAGCCAAACGGTATGTAAGTGCAGGGTTGGATGGACGCTTTCTTCTCGGCACTGAATCTGTATGACAAGAAAAAAGGACATTTGTGACCGAGTCTTATGGTCATTTTTGTGACTTGTTAGTTTTGCTTGCGTTGGAAAGAGCAAACTTGGCTCCTCATTTTGATGTATCACTCAGTTTGACATCCTGATGAATATGGACATTTTGTGGGTGAAAACATTGGCAGTTCCTATTGATTTCCACCGTATAAAGTCATGTTTAAGGGTCTGTAACTCAAAAGTAACTCTGGCGACTTGTGATGGCATTTTGTTGGGTTGGGTCACATGTACATTTTGTATATATTCTAGCCACAAAGAAACAAATTCATGTAACCTCAACGGCAGATTGGCGTGTACAACATACCTTTCTGGATCAAATTTTTCCGGATTGGGCCAGTACTTCTCATCGTGATGGATGGCATAGACAGGGATCACCACTAGGCTCCCATTCTCAATTGTGACGCCATTATAGGGAAAGTCCTTGTTGCAAGTACGCAAGAATCTGCCAAAGAAAAGGATCGAAGAATGTCATACATAAAAACGGATCCGCCCTGTGGGATCCGAATTAAATATTGCCGGGCCGCAAATAATTCGACATGTGTAAAGTAATTGATAGTGACTGAGCGTGGGCGGATTTTTTGGTACGATGTTTCAATCAATAGCCAATAACTTCTGTACTGTTGAAAAATAGCAATTTTAATTTAAAAATAATTTACGGACTGTATAACTACGAGTATAATATTTAATATTTACTTATTCAGAAAGTTGAGGCCTTAAATGTTACATGCACTTTACTAAATCAAAGCTATCAACTCACATTGACACCGGCGGGTAGTAGCGCAGAGACTCACTAATGATCATATCCAGGTAGGTCATCTTGCTGACTGTGTCATAGCCAACTAGATCACGGCTAGGAGCTACGTCTTGGATCTCGGAGTATAGTTTCTCCTGACAGTCTTGGTTCACGGCAAGAAGGTAGGAGGTAAAACCCAGAAGAGTATTAGTCGTCTCATACCCGGCAAGAAAGAACGTTATAGCCTGGAATATCGAATCACAGTGAAATGAAAGAGCAAAGCATTTCTAAACATTGTAAATTATTTCAAAAGGACGTTAAAAGTAAAACAGACACAGGGTCCTCAATCCATTGTGATGGTCTTTCTTTACACAGCGATGTACAAAAAGTGTAGATTCAGAATTTTTTTTAAATTAATTTTCATAGTTCCTCCCACGTTGTAACGACATATAAAATGTAGGCGAAACCTATAGTCTTTCTTAAATATTGATATTGGGTAATCACTGTAAAGAGCGACCCCTTAAATGGGGTGAGAAAAGCTAAACATAATGAGAAAGTTTTGGGCGTCTTTCAAAACGCTTTATTTTTTTTTCTTTTCAAACAGTATTTGCAGTTTTAGAAGATGAAACTGTATACAGGTCAACTACCTGTTCGAAAATTGGGAATGATATTTCCTCCAAATCCCCCGAGATTTACAACCCATTACACAAAGAAAGATTTATTACATGTAGTTGGCTTTATATTTCAAAGAAATGACTGCTGCACTAAGATGCCTACCTGACCGGTGACTTCATCAATAGTCAACGCCCGTTTTGGGCCTTTGACTTTCAGTTGAGGCCCCGCACCCTCTTCGTCGTCACCAATAGCCTGAGTTTCATAGTGGGCATCAAGCAGCAACTGCAAGGTATCGATGTTCTGTACCAAATGCAAAAAATTCCGAGGTCTTGTGTATAAATGTGAAGAAGCTGTTGTGCATAATTTAACTACTACAAACGAATATGTGCCACCACACGCAAGTAACAATAACAATGCAATCAGCAAAAACAAACAACCCAAAGAAAAACAATAAACATTACTAAATTTATTTATTAATTAATAAATTACATTAATCAATCAATCAATCAATCAATCAATCAATCAATCAATCAATCAATCAATCAATCAATCAATCAATCAATCAATCAATCAATCAATCAATCAATCAATCAATCAATCAATCAATCAATCAATCAATCAATCAATCAATCAATCAATCAATCAATCAATCAATCAATCAATCAATCAATCAATCAATCAATCAATCAATCAATCAATCAATCAATCAATCAATCAATCAATCAATCAATCAATCAATCAATTATTTACTTAATCAATTAATTAATTAATTAATTAATTAATTAATCGATTAATTCATTAATTAATTAATTAACCTCGGATTCATTATTAATTTAAAAATATTTACATAGTCAGTTTGCCTTGTGGTTTGTTTGATCAATTATACATTAATTAATATTGATAACAAAGTAGTTGTAATTATATCCAATGATTCGATTCGGTTCGATTTATGGCTCGAAGCCTACTTTGAGATATTGGTGCTTTTGTCCGAGGGCAGATAGACATGGTATTTGAAGTAGTATTTGTTAAAGAAATGGTTTCCGGGCATAATTAATGTACCAGGTTCCTGGATAGATGCGCATTAAAAATTCAAACTATTAATTACGATAATGCAGATCTGTAAAGCACACATATCCACCGTGATCACGGTGCTCGAGGCGCTACATTATTACCCCTGCTCATCAGGCCTATTATCATTCATGACACCTGCTCATCTCCCTGGAGATTATACAGTCCGGGGAACCAAGTTAAGCACACATGGGATAGCCATTGCTCCATTTACTCCTGGGAGGATTGAAGCAAGTTGTGACAAATTGTCTTGCTAAAGGACACAAGCACCATGACCCCTGATTGGCTTCAACCCACAATCTATAATATTGTATCATCAAAATCTACACGAGGCCATAGCGTTGCGCATTACCTCATTATTTTATGGGTTTCTAGAGGTGAACCCTTTAAAGGTCAGATCAAATACTGCCCTTCAACTCCCAACACACCAATATAAAAATCACTGAATCTATACAGATGTACCACACGAGGCCTGACCTACAGTTAATGGTGGGTTTATGACGGCCTTGTGGCCTAAAACTTTGGGCCAACCATCTGATTCTTGAGAGATGAGTTTGAGCGTTTACCTTATCGTTGCTAGTCTGGTTTGCAGCCTGGTGTTCCTTACGCAGTCGGCATGCTTCCTCCGTCACCTTCCCAAAGAATGTAGTGACTTGTATTGGCATGGTTGTTATGCCAAGGTACTCGAAGAGGGGTGTCAGAAAAGGAAGGAAATCTGTGGACAGAGCAAATTAGAATCAGGCCCACCAAGGGATGCGGGTTTTTTTTCTTTTTTTTCCCCCTTTTTTTCTTCAAAGAATTGATAAACGGGCGCAAATCTCAGGATGAGGGTGGGATGGGGGTAACCCTTACCACACTTTTTGACCTGGGATCATTCACTTACTGACAAGAAGTTGGACTCTCCGGTTCGCGGGATTAAAAGCCTTCCGAGCGTTCACTACGAACTCGTCCTCCTTGTCTTTCTGCGAGTCGACTTTCAATCCGAAACCACACCACGCGATGCTGTCCATGGTAAAGGCCCCGTATAGTCTGGATTGAAATAACGATACAGTGTTCAATTGTACACAGCAATTCTTTGTCGTAATGTTTTCTTCTTGTTTCAGCAGCTGATGAGGTATTAGGGTTCTGATTATACAAGTCAACTGGGTGTTAAGGATATCAATGTATACAATAATTCATATTAATAGCTCCATCCCGGCCTCAACTCCCACATTGCATGATATAGAAAAAACAAAACCCACATAAACCAGGAAGCTGGAAACTGAAATTAGAATCGGCATACAAAATTACTCGAAAATAAAATAAAATGTACTATTAACGCGTCAAATTGTACAACCAAAGATAAAAAGCAAAAAAGTATAATTCTGCCAACGTAAAAATTGAGACTGAAATTGAACTTGAAAATGACAGTTACTGCCATTCCAAGGAATACTGAATTAAGACAAGATTTTGGAGCTAAAACTGAAGCTTGCACGCTTTGATAGTGTTGATTTTTACGGTTACGTTCCCGGATCTGCATGCTCATGAACGTACTTCTTGCATTCAGCTGGATTCCCTTTCTTCGCAGCTTCATCGAAGTTCGTGACCAGGTTATCACAGCATTCGTTGATCATAGATGTCATCTAGTATCATAAAAGTCACAATAAATACAACGCTGTCGTTATGAGGGCAATTTCTTCCGAAAATAATATGACCGAAGTTTTCAGAACTTGTTTTTGGTAATATTCGGCTGTTAACGTTGATGTTCGCAATATGAAAATGTCTGTCAAGCCCGTTGTAGATCATCATTTTTGAATTCTCAATTAGGCCTATACATTTGAAAAATCAATGCCATAGGCCTACTCTTGCAGTATTTTGCCGACCGGATTTTGCAAGAGTATTTTTGAATAATGCCACTGACGTCACTTGGGCCATGAAGGAAGGAAAACACTTTATACGTCACGATCTGTTTTAAACTGTGGGCACTATACCTGCACTGTAAAAATAAATCCCGTATTTTTTACGGTGCAAAAGTAGACATGAGGAATTTTTTTCACAAAAGTCAGGTTAAATTGCAGTGTTTAGTCCAAAATACACTTTTTTTACCGTAATATGTTTTATTCAAACAATTCCACAATATAATTTAGATCTTTTTTTACAAACATATGTGAAGATTCTCATTACATCGCCTTTCGTATTCAAATATTGAAATTGTTCATGGGAAACCATGACTTTATTATGGTGGGATAAGCTGAATATAAAGCTAACGCACACCATCATTCAGTTTGTAGTGTTAAGCAGGTTATCGTAGTATTTGTACACTCTACCGTAGTAATGTATAATAAGTTACTTCCGTTTAGTCTGGTTCCCACTACATTTATATCTATTAATTTGCAGTTAATTAATGGCAACCTAGCTTCCAATACTAATTTTTCTTTTTAAAAAACGGTGCCCGTAAAAATGTCAGTATACTGCAAAAACAGTGTTTAGCAATTAAACACTTTTCTAAACACTTTCTTGCTGTCAGTTTGTAAACACGTTTTTATACTAAACATGTTTGGCGTCTTGACGAATAGTGTTTAGCCATTTGAACATTGATGTTTAGAAATTAGACACGTAATGTTTAGCTTCGAAACACGTTTACAAACTTATACTATAGCAAGATTGTGTTTAATTGCTATATAAACACAGTTTTTAGAGTGTTACAGACTTTTCACTTTAAAAAATACGGTTTATCAGTGAATTTAAATACGGTTCGACCGTAAACAAAAATACTGTAGAAGGGTGGCACCTTGCTGCACGCCTTTCGACCGTTAATTTCACGGGCCATTTTTTACAGTGCGACCTAAGATTTATCAAGAGTCGTCAGGGAATCTTCAGGTCAGGGAACCAGACTGAGGCCGTGTCCGAAACGGGCTTCCAGAGCTACAGCTACGGCTACGGCTATTGTCAGCATTTCTTCACGTAGTTGTAATAGGCCCACACCTAGCCTAGACAATAGCCCTAGACAAGAGTTTCAGATGCAGCCTTATAATAGAGCCTGAAAGTAAAAAGTCACACGGAGGGCTTCCGGAGACGGGCATTTTACATTGCATTACTTTCACCTGCTGTAATTGTTGGCAGAATGATTTCTAACATTAACCACCCCAAGAAATACTTAAGGTGGAATTTAATGTCATTATTTTTCAAATAAAATGGCGAGAAAAAAAACACTCGTAGACAGGGGAAAAGTGAAATATTATTTTGGACCTATCACATCCGCTGTTATACCCAAGAGAAACTCCGATTCGCGCTATCCTTTTAATTTTGTCTACTCGCGTGAGAACAAGAATGTAGAAGGTGCGAAGTGCGCGGTGTTTTTACCTATCTGCAGTAGATGGATTCTAGAACTAGCGGAATTTATGGCCCATCTATGCATTTCGCGGAAGTTATAAAAGCAATGATGATTTGCTTTGCCTTAGGCGTTATAAACTATTATACAACACCTGAATAAATCCCCGCCATCCGATTGGTGGAGAGTCGATCACGTGCATTGAATTATTCGACCCATCACACGACGCGAACCCGCCCCGCCCAATACGTTCTATCACATGGGTCTATCACATGGTGCGCGCGCATTGATAGAACCAAAAAACTTTTCTAATTTCACGGTCACTAGGTGGCGCTACAACAGCGCTGTCATTCACACAACATGGCGGCCAAGTTACCCGAACTGCCGCGGTTTGTTCTCCTAACAGACGACGAAATATTGGAACTTGTAAGCAATGCTGACGCTCCAAATACAAAGAGACAAATCAAATATGCAGTGAAACGATTAGATGAATTTGCTAGACACGCAGGAACAACAATTGAAGCTTTAACTAATTCGGAACTCGAAATTTTTTTGTCCCGGTTTTATGCGGGACTGAGAAAGGAAAACAGCACGTTGTACACAAAGAAATCCATGCATGCAATCCGCATTTTTAACTTTTCTGGACTAGTACAGTTGTAAACTTCCATAAATTGGATATAAAAGTGCATTAATTGGTTACTGAAAGTTCTGAATTTGTGAAACAGCTTTTTAACAATTCTGAACAGTTTGATCTTCAACACTTCGGAACGGATATTTTTAGATGACATTCTGCATCTGAAGTGAATAATTCTTCTGAACTTGTTGAAAAACAGTGAACATTTTTAACTGTTTGAGACTTTTCGAGACAGTAATTAGTTACTGGAAGTTCTGAATTTGTGAAACAGTTTTTTACAATTCTGAACAGTTTTTAACTTGAATAAAATGCATTGAAAGTGTTCCCCCAGCTATCAGTGTTACTACATGTTTCTTACATTTATGTAAGCACCAGTTTACAAGTTACCAATCAGATGACGAGAATTTATTCAGGTGTTGTATAAAACAAATAATGAATGTTTCACATTCGTGCGATGGAAAGAATAATTTCATTCGGTGACAGATGGCATGTTCTATTCCACTCGGCTTCGCCTCGTGGAATAGAACATGCCATCTGTCACCTCATGAAATTATTCTTACCATCACACTCATAAACATTCATTATTTGTATAATAGTACCGTCTTGTTGTGAACATCAAAACGAAGTTTCATTTCAAGACATCATTACCGTTTTCCCCTTCCTATTTAGCTCTGAATGTTTTGGATAGAACACTGCTTAGAACGCTTCGTCGGGCGGTCCAATGTGGCGGTAATGCATGGTTTGAGCACAGACTGTGACGTCACAAGGGTGTATAAACCCGTGTACGACACGATCATATAGTTTAAAGGCCAGTTAACCATCGTTTACACACCTGAATACAATGTATTTCCTTACCTGCTTCATCTTGACAGCGCTGAAAGCTGGAGTGACAACACTCCGTACATTCTTCCAATCATCGCCTTTCAAAGATAGCAATCCTCTGTTGAGCGGCTTTCTTATCAGAGTCCCTGTCTTTTGGTCAAAATATTTCAGTATTTAATACAAGGTGGTTCTCGAACCACGCGTCTCGCCTGCTTTTGTGATTACCCGAGAAGAATGCAGGGGCACTGATAACGGTTAGAGGAGCAAGGGTTATTGTAAAAAGAGAATGAAATGGCAAGTTATCAAAAGCAAGAACCGATGAGCATGCCTAAAACAATGGTAGGTGACAAAAACAATGTAGAACGAAAATGTTGTCCAAAGTTATGGAAGTTTGAGTGGGGTGTGAAGGCTAGAAAGCATGGAGATTACTGACACGACCACCATGCATGCATGGCTCAAGTTTGATTCCAATTGGACTTCCAGTTTTCAAATGAGACCAGTTTGACAATTCCAGCCTATTTTAGAACTTGACCTCAAATGATCTTTGACCTCAGTACTTGACCTTTGACGCAAGCATCATATAAATGTTGCAATATTGAAGGCATGACCCAAGTTTGATTGCAATTGGACTTCAATTTTGCATATAAGACAAATTTGACAAATCCAGCCTATTTTACAACTTGACCTCAAATTTGTGACCTTTGACCTCAGTATTTGACCTTTGACACAAGCATCATATAAAGGTTGCAATATTGAATGCATGACCCAAGTTTGATTGCAATGACTTCCACTTTGCGTATATAATGACCAATTTGTCGAAATTTGAACCAAAATGACACATATACGGACTACGTACTACGGACGGACTACGTACAGAAAGAGTGATTGCAGTCTCTTTCTGAACTTCGTTCAGGCGAGACAAAAAGTGAGTTTCTGCGATTAATTTGTATATATTGCAACTCATTTCTCTTGCATGAAATATTTATTACTAGTATATACTATTCTTATTTCGTATATTTTGACTTGGTTTAGTCGAACTATACAGCACGAGGCTCGATGAGTGA
This sequence comes from Hippasteria phrygiana, assembly GCA_037893225.1. Lineage (NCBI taxonomy): Eukaryota > Metazoa > Echinodermata > Asteroidea > Valvatida > Goniasteridae > Hippasteria > Hippasteria phrygiana. The sequence continues at coordinate 803,997 of JAZGUH010000178.1, forward strand.
CAGAAGATACGGTTCACAAACCAAATGATTGTGTCAACACAACGGTATCCCCACTGTGACCGCTATACCCGACTGCTAGTGTCACTGGTATAATAGAGGAATTTCACATTAGCCCCTTCTGCGCACTTCCGTGTTGAAAGCGAGAATGCCAGTGGCAAACAAAACAACGCTTTTCAGCACATTAATTCATGCATGAATTAATCAGGCCATAAAAAGAAGCGCAGGCGCAAATCAGCATAAAGTTGTTTACTGTTACATTGAAATCCTCGTTTTCAAAAGCGGGAGTGCGCAGATCGGCGCTAAACTCGTCGTTGTGGGATTCCTCTATAGGTGGTGGTTATACATGTATACTGCGCATGCTGTATAAGGGTTCAGGGATCATTTCATAATGTCTGAAAGCAGTATCAATGTTTTATATAGTACCATGGCAGCATTAACACTCAGCTGGCTGAGATATTATTACATTATACCTCCTGACTAAAAAATAGTCTTTCCTCTATCCTACTCAGCTTTTACTGGCATGGGCGGGAGGCAACGGCATCGCCATTGGTGCATATTAATACTTTGAGTGTCGGTACGGTAACTCGAAAGTCGCAGGCTCAAGCCCTGCCATTGTTAATTTTCCTCCATTATAAATTGGTTAAATTACCATAAAACATGATCGTGATACTAATAATAGTGACGATGGCATAGGGCCTAACCCACTAGACCTGATGGTTATTTCTTGTTCCGGCAAGTAGCAGTTAGACCTAAATGGCGCCACAAAATCGACATAGAGCCCCCGCCAGTCTTTTATTTTAAACATTTCTGCTAAGCCCTCGCGCTCCCACAAAAAGTTGTCTTGAATTGGTACTCATTCCTATAATGTTACATAGGGAGTTTACCAAACCATGCACCCAAAAAACATAACTGGCCATGTTTATGATAAAAACGTTTATAGTGTTTGTCTTACACGTCGATTGGTGAAATGGGAGAAGTTCTTGACCAAGATTTGCTTCAGAAAGTCCACATCGGTGATGGCGAAGAAGGGGATCCGAAACATATACCACCTGAAATGTGCAAAGCAGGAAAGTTCGGTAAAGAACATCACAAATCAGCGTTATACATTCTTATGTACACAGCCGTACTATGTGAAAATGCTCAATATTAAAGATTCCTATAGCATATAGACTGTTAAAACGCTGTTTAAAAAGTTGTTTAAACAAGTTAAACAACCCGGGTTGTTCATGTGCCCTGATTATAAACAGGGCACATGGCGTTTCAACAACTAGCACTTCAGGAAGCTTGAACTGAAAGTAGCAAACAGGAAACGTGTAGGCTATATGTAAAAAAAAATTGGTATTTAACTAATTATTGTTCGAATTGTTAAAAAATGCTTGAGGTACTGAACACTATGGAAAAATGTTAACAATACGGTCTACTTTCATCATCGTTGGGGAAGTACCAAATAAATTCCATACCAAAAAAAGGAGGTGATAATTAATAACAATCGCCTGTACTGATTCCAGGAATGAAAATTTCTAAAACGGTTATTTTTATGACAAAAGCACTCTCAAACTAAAATTCTTCTCAAATGTCCCAAATTTCTGAAATGTTCTCTTTGTTTGCGGATGCAATTTTCCTGTATAGGCCTATTTAACCCCACCTGAACCAACATGAATTTTGAGTGGGATTGCATCAGCCTGAATAATTATGACGATGCCCCTGACATGCGTTGATTTTGTAGCTTTATATAAGCCCTGTTCACACTAGATAAATTTCGGGGTTGAGGCGGGGGTTGACGTGAGGTTGACGCGGGGTTGACTCGGGGGGGGGGGGGGGGAGGTGGGGGGTTGACGCGGGGTTAACGGGGTTGACAACAAGACTAGATCGGCAGTGCCTGCAAACGCGCGGTCGGGGTTGACGCGGGGTTGCAATATTAAACGCGGGGTTGAAAATATAGGACGTTTCACACATGACAATTTTCAACCCCGCGTCAACCAGTGTGAAAAAAGCATGGGTTTGGTTCGCCCCCGGTTAAGGGTCGTAGACATTTCTCCTGTTGCGCACAAGTGTGAATCATTCCTGCCCCCAGAAGTTTCACCCCAGTTAAGCCATAATACTAATGGGCTACCAAATCGCCTTTACAAGCAGTGCAATGCACCCATAGGATGGATCTTCTCACTAAGGCTCCCGTTGGATTTTGCGATAAAATTGCACGCTATACACTTGGGATGGGGGTACCATCCGGCCCGTACATGGTGACCAATTCTTGAAGGTAAACAATAGACCAAAATGGTGCATTAATCATTTTTATGACTTACCCAAATACTCTCCCATATTTCTTTTGGTATTCAGTGAACCTGTAGCCGAGGCCCTGTCAGAAAGTTGTATGAAAACTACAATTATAGCCTATTTTGAAATGAAACCCTATACACATAACAGATAGCAATAACAACAAGCTATAGTGTGCAGTAATCTATTTTGATGATGTAAGAAATTATTTGTGTAGCGTCTACATTTTTATCTCGTCTTGTGCCTGGAAAAGGTCGTAAGGCCAGGACGAAAAAATGGGTCAAAAGGTCAAATTCAGGTTTTTCGGGGAATGGACATTTCGTCTGAAGGAGCTACGTCATTCTGACGTAATTAACAAAATAAAAAAGGACGGAAGGGGTTTTTGCATATAAAGACGTTAGCGTGTAATACCAATGTAACGAAACATGATACAAGTGTGTTCACCTCTCACGTCAGCGGGACGTAAACGCACTTTTAGCAAAGTTTATTCCTGGCAAAAAGTCGGTATGATTTCACATGCCGCATAAGCGCACGTGGATGAGTTCCCAGAAAAAGGTGGTTAGCATAAATATTTAAATAACTTATATTTTTATTTTAAATGCACAACATTTTTGGAAATATTAATAAATTTCATCTGACAAGAATTCAGCCTTTTGCGATTGTTAATTTAGAAATGGGAACACACAAACTTTAAAGTCGGTTTTCTCAACATTTTATTTTTGCATGACTGGGTCCTCAACATCCTTTTTCCGGGCACACGACGAACTGATAAGGCCTACTTTAGCTGATTTTTGGGGTCAAATTAGATAATATAGGAAATCTGTCTTCCATTCTGCGGGCTTTGAATGCATGGGTTAGGTTTAGGTTTGAAGTTGGTTCGCACTCAGGGCAGATCTAGCTCGGTAAAAAATAAGAGGGGGTAGAGTGGGGACGTCAACAAAAGCCAGTGCCATTTTTTTCAAAGGGTGGGGGAATTTTTATGAGTTAGTCAATATTGAAATTTCATTAAATGTTTGATATTTAGTTTGTTTATATAGATTTTGTAAAATTCTAAACATTCGGAAAAAAGACTATGTTTAATGTTTTTATGGGGAATATACTATACTCCCAGCCTGAGTTCGCTATAGGATGCGGGCACATGATTTATTTCGGCCATACCCTTGAACATGGCATGGGGGTACTTAATTAGTGTTTATGCCGATGCATAATGGGGGTACTTAATTAGTGTTTATGCATCGGCATAATGGGGGACTTAGTGCATCACATTTGTGGAGTGGGAAGAGAGTGGTCATGGGCGGCTTGAGGGGAGTTTACGCCAATCAGCTCGGCTTGGCTTAGACTTAAAGGGACACATTGCCTTCAAATGTCATGAAATTTTGCTGTTTGGAAATGTTCCTTATCTTTTATAAGAGTTGTTTATGCAAAAACACGTATAATGTGTTGTAATTAGTGAGTAGTGGTTACAAAACTAAACATTGGCCTCTGACCCCTGACATCTGACCCGCGAAACATAGACTTATTTCCAGTAGTAAATAACACCGTCTAAATAATGCGCATAATACGTTGTAAGAGTCTTTAGGCTAGCGCTGCAGCCAGTGGCCTTGTAAACCTATCAGATGATCGCCAGGTATACCATTCTCTACCTCGCGACACATATTTTGAAAAAAAATAAAAAATAACCAGTGTCGGGTGTCGAAAATTCGGCACGCTGGGGTGTGTAGGCCAATCACCTCAGGTAACCCCCCCCCCCCCTTAGTTAAAACCTAGATCCGCCCCTGGTGCAGTACATCAAAATGGATCAACAGAACGTACTTCAACCAGCTGCGACTGGAAATACGACTGGTGAACACGGTCCGCCGTTTTGTGGAGTCAAAAATTTGGTTCTACAAAATGGCGGACCGTTATTTGTCACGAAATTAAACAAAAACCACGCAATTTGAAGGGATAGTTATGTGAATCTTTATATTCTACTTTTAAAAAGCTTCCCAACCATATCCATTTCAGTTTTATAGCCCAAATCGAAAAATCCAAAGCAATGTGTCCCTTTAAGTTTAACAACGAAGATACCAAGACTGCATTCTATAATAGTCTCACCCGTCGGTAGAGCGGGAGGCTTCCAAATATGGGCAGGTAATAGGCAACTGGTACGCCACGCCTCTGGAAATACTGATGACACCACCAGTCATATCTGCATGGCAGAGCAGTGAATACCAGGATCCCGGTTAATAAACTTTGTTAGTGATAGTTGTAAAAAAAAAGCATAACAAATAAAAAAAACGTTATTCATGGAAAATTATGGCAACCCGTTTCCATATAAAAGTTCCAATTACTATTCGTAAAAACCGCGCATGCCATGCACATGACAAGTGACTCGTTGGTTTTCGCTATACACAACATATTCTCAATAAATTCAGTGAGAGCTTTCAAGAGAAGACACAGTCATTAGACATTAGTCAATTATAAAGTCGGGATGCACCCATGAATACAAGGGCCTGCAAATGATTTAATTCATTTTCACCGTTTATAATTCCGCTGGTATAATGCCAAGGGCGCGCTATTTATGGGATGACATTAAAGCCCTGTAAGGGTCTCCTGATACATGGTATTAGTCTTGGTCCAAGATGTTACTGTCTGATATCAACTGTCCCGATATATACAGGCTGTCACCGGCGGCCATGCAGCGCGGCGTGCGCGGTAGAATCGATTTCTCAACAGAGCGGCAATATAAATCATTTTAGAATCGAATACATTGCCTAGTCGATTTATTGAGAAACAGCGTCCGCGTTATTTTAGCGGAAAGAGAAAAAGGAATTCACGAAGGTCTTGGAACCAAGACTAACCAGTATCAGATACATATCCGACTTCCATAATCTTTATCCATGGTGCGTTTGCAACAAAATTGTGTTTCTGTACAAAACACATCTAGGATTTCTGCAATGACACGATCCTAAGTAAAGTAAAACTCGTCCGTACGTCCCCAGGCAGATGGTTCATCAGGCTGGGGCCCTCTTTCAAAGCTTGGCTTGGGCTCGGGCTTCGGCTTCGCGTAACTTTATGTCCCCTGATTTGGCAAGATCTGGGACGCTGTTTTTGCTACATGTACATCAAAGTCTTTTGTTTTAACCAAGAGCCAGAGCCTGTTTATTTACTTAAATATTCAAGGCTTCAGACCGGCAGTGGGACTGGGGAATAGCTGGAGACGAATCTCAAGCCCAAGCCCAAGCCAACGTTTGGAAAACGGCCAGTTTCTGTAGAAGTAATTAAACGACTGAGAATGTTTCTATATTCCCCCGAGACAGATTGCTAGTCCATCACAGGTTACTTTCCAGCCCTCACTGTTACCGGTTTCTATTTCTGGGTGGGAAGAAGCAACTGTGATAAAGTATCTTGCTAAGGACACTCGATGCCGTGATGACCGGCCAGGCTGAGATTCACACCCAAGTTCTGATGACTCATCAGGCAACCGAATTTGGGTTCGGTACGCTCGATGGCTCCATCACGCATTCCTCATAATCCTAAACCTCATCTTAAGACACGATCCTAAACTGATCGTAACCCTAATCCTATTTAAACTGTATGAGTAATCATAATCCTATTTCTCAATAAAATCATTACCCTTACTCGTGCCAGTGCCGAGTTTGGGTCCGAGAGTGCAAAATATAATTTTTCCCTTGGGAAAAGTGGCTTGAATCATAGTTTTTTCGCAGGTAATGATAAACAAAAACAGGATGGGGGATACCAGTTGTGAAGTGGCGGTACTTTTAATCCATCCAAAAGCTATCAGTATTAAATAGGTGAACTTATGAGGTGTGTGTTTACAGTGGTCTAGAACGGTACTGACGGGCACTATACTCACATTAAAAACAACACCACGCAGGCGATGAACAACTTGAATGAGACAGGCGTCAGACCTAAGCTTCCCAGGAACTCCATATCCTTCAAAATAAAACCAAATCAGAAAATCAATAGCTGCCTTGCCATGGTAGATTATTTTAAAAAAATAATAATAATAACGCACACAACACCAAACATTGTGCAAGGCTTGGTTGGTTTGCTGAGATGATTCAGAGCTAATTTCTCGGTTTTGTGTTTATGAAATCAAGTCTACATATTATCGACGCGTCAAAAGGGGGAAAGTTGATCGTACATAATATAATGAAAAAACTCAGGCTACTTAACATTACAATCCATCGATCCTATTGAGCGACTCGGGGTTAAGTCAAGAGCCCCTCAAATTCCATGTCTCACAGCAGCTACTATTTCCTTATGTATAGCGAAATCCCGCAAATCAACGGGACGCATGTTACATTATTAGTTTGCAAAAAAATCGAATAAGAAAACACATGCATGTAAACTACCTTCAATACACGGCATGCAGCGCAAATAATACGAACACACAGTCGTACCATGGAGCTATAGAGCTCCATGGTCGTACTTACCTATACTCGCGAGGACAATGCTTTGTGTTTCCTATTCTTCCTTTAATATAGCCAAACCCCAAGCACGTAGTCGTACGTTCGAGGACCGATTTTAACAAAAGACAAGAAAGATTCTTTTGTGTTTTCTTTCTCCGCTTGTCCTCGAACGTAATACAGTACATGTACACAGCCGGGTACGGGAATCCAACCAAATCCACAAACATGGGTAGCTACTACAGCTTTTATGGACACGAAGCGCACTCACGCGATACACGATTGCAAGCAATCGAGAGCTATATTTAGTGTTCCGTCAATATTTGGATTGGAGATCATGCATTAACTTGGCAGTATGGTGACAGCGTCTTGCTGACGTAATCACTCAGTGCGACAATTTGCATTGCGCATTTGTAAATTTGAAAGAAAAATTTCGTAATGCGCATTTAAATGTGAAGTTTATACAAATTCAACATGCACGAGAACTAAGAACAAGGGGTGCAGGGAATGATGTAGGCGTGACTTAAAAATCATTGTTAATAATTTAAATACATAATTCAAATTAAATTGAATATCCCTTATTATTTATAATAAATGTACAGCACAAATGATTTTCCCATTTCTAAACAAATCTATCACCATTTTCATTATAGTATGGGACGGCATAACCCACCTACCTAGTCCATGCTTCAACTATCGGTTTAAGTGTGCCGGTTTCCATGGTTTAAACAAGTCAAAGGTGAAGTTGCGCATATTGGCATGGAGCCCAAGGACGGAAACGTCAATGATTTCTACGTGAAAGGTCAAATCGAAATAAAACAACGTACGCCGTTGACAATAAACTGCGCTCTTTGAACTCGAAAATTTAATCCGAAATATTGTGCAAATCCAGGGGAAAGAATCCATGTACGTGAATTTAATTTAGCCCTATAATTATGACGTGCATACTGTAACGTTTATGGTTTGTTTTATAACACCTCATGATTTAATAGATTCCTAGGCTGTCTCTTGATTGGCTTACCAATGGTAGGCCTTATTCACTATTTTGACGATTTCAGCACCCACTCTCGCAAAGACTAGCCCACGCTCAATCTATATGGAGGTTAATTGGCGTTTGTATCTAACTTTAATTATCACCGTCACATCGTAACCGTTATAAACCAGACTTTGCTTTGGAAAATAATAATATATACATGTATCTGTTGTTTGTGAGTCGGAAAAGAAAGTAGTTTAGGCCATATGTAAAAAAATGTTTAGAGTCCGGGTTAAAAAAAAAGGATATAGGTTCTATACCCGTCAAAGATACCCTTCTTTCTTTTTTTAAATTTCCGACAACCGCAGGTTTTTCAATTATTTACAGACACAAAAATCAAAGAGACATGTGGACAAGTGAATGGAACATGTTTACAGTGGTTTCAATAGCTTTTATAGTAATCTTGTATTTCATTTTCAGATGAATCGGTTAACATTTTGTTGTGTTTTTTTTAGCACCCGATGAAACACGAGACGTCATTATTTGTCGAATAAGTGGGGCCGTCCATTACGAAGCAGAATTAAAGTAAAAAGATTGGAACATATTTTTTGAAAAACGGAATGTATTTTTGAAAATCGAACGTGTTTTCCAGCTGGAAATCGTTTGAAAACGTATACATTTCCATTTTCCTGATAACGACAGCACACCTGGTGCCATCATTTCACAGGATGATTGAGACTACTATTAACTTACAGTCTAGTAAGGTATTTCGTAATAATTCAGTTTAAAAAAATTGGAGGATTACCAATCGTGTACACCAGGGGCGGATCTAGGTTTTAACTAAGGGGGGGGGGGGGGGGTTACCTGAGGTGATTGGCCTGCACACCCCAGCGTGCCGAAGGCACGCCTTGCTAGGGGGGTCCGGGGCATTAAACCCGTAAAGCATGCCCCCCGGAAACATTTTACTGGGCAGCCCAAAGGGGGGTTTAAACCCCCAACCCCCCCCCCCCCCCGTAGATCCGCCACTGTACACTACATTTAACAATTTATGGATGATTTCTCTCTTGATATGCTGAAATGCGGCGGGAGTGTGCCCGCCAGACGGAAAAAAACCTGTACGGGAGGGGGCGTGGCTGTGACCCCCTCCTGTTCCTTTTCGCTGATACAGTTGCAACGCGGCGATAGAGAAAAATGTGAAACCAGTTTCTATAGATGCTTTGGCACTTGTAGAAAATACAAATGTAACTTAAGAGTCATTTAAGATCAGACTAATTAACTTAAGAGCGGCGCGAATAGTGCGGAGGGGGCGGGGCCGCCACCCCCTTCCAAGTACATTTTCGCTTATATCATCGCAGTACATTCTTTTAATCCTGTCAAATTTTCCTGGCATATTTGCCGATGCCTTGTGGCTATTTTGTACCCATTAATTAAAAAGATTAAAACACACCATTCTCATCAAAATTTCCATTTCCCGAAACAAATAGGCTATTGACCACGTTCAATGTGTACAGTACATTATACAATAATGTGTTGCGGCCGGAGCTTATTTTTTCAAAACGAGGTACAGATAGTAAAAACTTACAAAAACAGATTTTTACATCCATTTCCCTTGTTCTTTATGCTTTAAAATACACTTGGACACAAGACAAAACATTCTTACATTATAACACTTGTTATTTTCACCCTTTTGTGGGCGTGGCCTAAATATGTATAGCAGAGTGCGAATAAAAGCACTCTGATTCAAACAAGAAAAAAACGTTTTTCTGGCAAAACACAGTTTCTCCATTGTTAACTGTGTTAATAGTGCACTGCAAAGACGATTTTGAAAAAGATCGTGTAAATCAATAACAACGTTTTAAACTTACACAAGTTCTTTGCGTAGGCTACATGGTATAAGAAACAAACACGTGGGGGACACACGTACATGTAGGAATGGATGGAGAAACATATAAGCGATAAAGAGCAAAGAGGGGAGAGGCACATCAAAGGGAGTAAGGAGTGGGGAAGTGACACTGACACCAAGAATGTGGCTCGGGTGAGAATGGAGAAGGAGGAGAGCACAGGAGAGGCAAATAAGGGGCCCGGAGGTGGTTATAACAGGCAACGGAGGGAATAGAGGAAAGGGAAGACGTGAAAGAAGGAAAGAAACCAGGGACGGATCCAGGAATTATTGCGGGGAGGGGGGGGGGGTGGTGTCAGGCCCGTCAGATTTTTGTTATGTCCGATTTTTGCGGACAGCCGGACATAATGCAGCACATTGTGACTGATGCACCATTAACGTTCACCACATACAGATAATAACCCCTGCAGAATGTTACCTTTTTGTATTATTACTGTAATTATTATAATTGTCTTTGGGTCACAGCAGGAAGGGTTTCGACCACCCCCCCCCCCCCGGATCCTCCCCTGGAAACCCTTACAACGACAGACCAGTATTGGAGTATAGGCGTCCCGTAACCTACGAGACATGATTATTCGAGCTGAAGTCCCTACCATGGGTGCTCCTCTTCCCACCCAGCATGGTACATTCAAGTGCAGAAGTTTCAAATTATTGGTTGGCAGAATCACATACAGGAGTCTGACACCATTCAGAGGACTTATTGCCTCCTTAATTGTTTTCCCCTTCCCTTAACCCTTGCCACACTTATACCATCTCCTATTAATAGTACTTCTTGCCACTTTCTTTGTCCGCCATCCTTATCTCCCACCCATCTCTTTCATCCTCGCCCAAACAAAACTCTTTTGTTCCTTGCCTTGTCTCTTCATTTTGTGTTCACCTGTCGATCTCTCCTCTAGTCCTTAATCCCTCTTTTATATGCCCCGCACGTTATTCATGTACATGTAAATGCAATTTTGAATTTTGCCATTCATGTTATAAATATAGTACTTGTATTATATGGGGCAAAATATTTTGAGTGAGCCCCCCCCCCCCTCCCCCCCCCCCCCCCCCCCCCCCCAAAGTCAAATCCTTGGTGCGCCACTGTTCGGAAGTATTGGGAAAGTACGACTGTGTACACTCACATGAATATACACCTGCCCACTTACAGGGACCTCCATTGTTCGACCCTACTTCCCATCTATTCTCTTTTGTTCCCATGGATATACAATGTATAAAAATACATAGCGGTTTTCTCGTCGGGTCCATCAATTTCTATAGACCGAATTGTCGGGTACCATTGTCCCTATTTTGTCCCTTTGCTCCCGGGTGCGTTCACACACATACACCAAAGAGATATGAGAAAAAATCACTCCCTCAGGTGGGACTTGAACTCTCGATCTGCTTTTTGTAGTGCAGATTTCTTACCATTCGATCGCAGAACTAGCCGATGTCGGCACCCTAGTTTGAATCTGATTTACCAGCGGGCACCGCAACCAAACTATTTATTTTTGTGAAAAGCGTTATTCACTATCTCAATAAACCACTCATGAAACGTCAATAGCAAACTATGCAAAAAATAGTGTATCAGGATTTTTTTCTTCATTTTGTTGGGTTCATGTCATCATTGACTGCTGTTTTGGTTTAAAATATATCACTGTTTAATCATTTCCAGGTCCGTTAATAAAAATATTTGCATTTTTTTGTAAACATTTTGTGATTTATTTTAATCTTTGGATGCGACATGCGAATCATACTACTCCTATAGCAGGTGTACTGTGATGTTTAATGATGCTAGAATAGGGTAGTCTGAGAGTCAAAAAGAGATATGGAATGCGTATGCGTACAGGGGGAGGGGGTGGAGCCACTACGTATGCCATGCGTACAGGGGGAGGAGGGGTAAAAAAGTCGGCATTTCGTGCGTACGTACTTTATGGACGGCCCCCATGGGGAAGGGCGCCCCTGGCGTTTGATAAGTAAACGCGTGCTTGCAGCTACATTGAATCCATACGAGAGAAGTACAGCATCGGGTGTAAAATGCGAGCGGGATTTTCATTGATGAAGAAAAAACTTCACAAAGATGACAAAAATGAAGAGACAAATAAAGGAATAAGTAAATGGATAAATAATATCACGGCGATTGTGTAGTGTAGGGCCCCTCTTTAGTTTAGATCAAATTAGAGTCAAGGGTATTTTTTCTCATTCCAAAATGACTTTTTCAACCTAAAGCAGACTATATTGACATCGTTTTTTGTAATTCTGAACAGTTTAGTTACCATTCGAATCAATGCGGTTTTGCGTGTTTACTGTATGTACGTCGCGGTGATTGCCATATTTTTTTCGCGTTGCGTTCTGTCGTCCTCATCGTCCTCATCGCCGCTTTACCCAAAAAATTCCCTCAAAAACTAAAACCCTGCTCTTTATTTAATAAAAGTGGATTTTTGTTCCCTTATAGGGAACAGGGCCCTACACTACACATTCGCCAATATCACGGAGGTACCTCCATTATAATACATGCAGTTACGTGTTTTAGTGATGGTAGGCCCTATAGTGATTTCTATAAATCAGGGAATATTTGTGTACAATGTCATTGAGGCGATGAGACCGGCCAATACATGCAAAAGTCAATTACGGAAGTCTGTGGACGCAAAAACAAGTGTCACCAGGCCGGATGACGCCATTGGTCGCCGTTTGTTCAGTTTCAATCCATTGTTGGATTATTGTTTATGTTACGCTTGACTGCACAGACACATTGTAGCGCTTCGATTTGGCTGCCAGAACCCCTGCAACAGCCCGACGTCTCCCGTAAAATACCGTGCCCAAGGAGTTTTAAGGACTGATAAGTTTTTTTCACATGTGAAAACCAGACTGAAATGTTGAGATACCGGTATTGGTTTTAAGTTGGCAGGTATCAGATTTTATTCATTCATTATCGATGGAATTTTTGTATGTATGAAAAACATCTTTGTTGTAACGGGAAGTATCCGTAGTTTAGTTGAGTTGTGTTTTGTTTTTTTATTATAAAGTCATGTTGTACTTGAACGATTTAATAAACCTAAATGAAGTATCCGAAAAACAAATATCAAACTTTGTTCCACTCGAGAAGTATTAATTTCTGTCGATGGTTCACTAGTAATTCTCATAGCTGCTACTGCACACAGTCACCCAGTAATATAATTATTATATCACTGAAGATGAATAACATTGCAATAAATAAATATTCTAGTAAATAACAAAATGTTTTTATTTTTCTATTTTGAAATACTTTTTAATGATCAATTTCTCTAAGAAGTAATTTAGTTTTGTGCCATATGTACAATTATATTTGTTTTTAATCATATTTGCAAAGATGGCTCTCCATAAATAAATAAATAAACAAATAAAGGAGGGAGAAACATTAAGTATGTAATGTTAAGACCAATCCTTGCCAAATTCTGTTGGAGGAGTCATTTAGTGTAATTATTTCAGTGCTTTTCTCTTTTTATGCCATCAGTGTTAAAAGACATAAATAGAAAAGTCGTCGTTTTGGAGTATTTCTATATCTGTTGATGTTATGTTGTAAAGATTGCAAACACTAATGATCGGAGCGAAGTCGAAGGCAAAACATCCGGCATGTTGGCTGCAGTGCCCGGCACATCGCCTGAGAGATTTAACCACTTTGATCGACACGGGGTCCGAATTTCCAATCACGCCTCCCCTGTGTAGTCTCTTGAAGATTGTAGACTTGACCTCAGGAGCAAGAGCTGAAAGTGAACGGGGATCAAAGAAATAAGATTAGGGTGTTGTGAATTAAGAGGTAAAATTACCAACTATATAGCTGCATAATTATAGACAACTCGCTGGTAGGTTTACTTTGGGCCCCTCTTCAAATTCACATGTGGGCCAAGGTGAACCAATTTCAAGATTAATGATATGCAGTGGACAGGCACTGTGATATGTGGAAATACCGGTCGCAGTTTAAATTCAATTCTCTTACCATCATTTTTCGCAACACATTCTGTGGATGCGTACTCTTGCATTGTCACCTCGGCCAGCTGCAGAATAGGCCAGGTTAGTGTGACATCAGGGAGCGAGGGGTCTATATCCAGGCTCACGTATCTGGCCATCCTAGGAGGATCACACAGGAATGGAACCGTTGCTCCCGTTGCGGATTGGGCCCTTGTGGCCGGTGAGCCGCATGGCTGGTTCTCGCTATAGGTTGTACCAAGGCCGGCTCGCGCTACCGCACCAGTGAAACGATACTGACCTATAAACGGTGAGAAGAAAGAAGTGGGTGAATTTAGCACGGGGAGGCCATTTTTTCAGGCATGTGAGCCCTCCACCGGAGCCCTCCGAAGCGGTGGTAATTATAGAAAGAAACGGAAAAACGTGGTATATGATAACCCAGATTCGCAATCTTGTCAGTCCAAAGACGTATAGTTAAGAAAGAGAGATGTGCATGCGGATTGAAGACGTCAGATATGATTTACGCTGAGATAACTCAGACTTTTATAGGAATACGGACATGCAGCAACGTGGACATGCAGGAAAAGATGCTTGCAAAAGGGTGAAATATGTTTTGCCCATTATGAAAATGAATGCCCGATCAACCCCTTACTGCTGGTCCAGACTAAAACTACACTTTAAAACAAGTGGTACAGCCCACGGCGGGTATACGCGTTAAAACTTCACTGGTCCACGAACCGTACAACCGCGCATTTTGCAATGCAATGGGGCGTGATCTAATATGCAGATTAGACGTTCATTAGACGGTTGCGCATCAGTGTTAACAAAAACACCATTCCCAACTGACTTGCATAGCCGTAATACACGCGGGGCATGGAAACATATACACTCGAGTAAACTGTAAAATAATCATTCAATTTCACTATCCGAGCTTTCTGTCGTCCTTCAGCTTCCCCCTCCCACCCTCCCACCCTCCCACCCTCCCACCCTCCCACCCTCCCACCCTCCCACCCTCCCACCCTCCCACCCACCCTTCCACCCTCCCATCCACCCACCCAGCCACCAGCATAAGCAGCAGTAGACCACGGCGCGTTTCACGCCGCCGTGGCAAAAATGCCCGTAAAATTAACGGTCGAAAGGCGTGCAGCAAGGTGCCACCCATCTACTGTATTTTTTTTACGGTCGAACCGTAGGCCTAATTGTATTTACTGATAAACCGTATTTTTTTTACTGTGTAAAGTCTGTAAATAATGCAATTTTTCGTGCACCGTCTTAAAAAAAAAAAAACCGGAAAAAGTTAGGTTGCCAGTTTAAAAGTAACTGCAAATTTACAGAAATTAATAAAGTAGGAACCAGACTAAACAATTTCAATGAGCCTATTTGAATAAGAAAGGAGATGTGATGAGATTTCTATTGTGGTAGTTTTTTAATAAAACATATTATGGTCAGGAAAGTGTGTTTTTAGACAAAATACTGCAATTTAACATGACTTTTGTGAACACAAATCTCCTCAGTTCTGATTGGAAGTGCAATTGCTACGTATGAGCTGCAGTTTTACGGAAGCCCTCCACGTGACCTTTTACTTTCAGGCTCAATTTCGCTGGAGCATTGTTCGCACACCCTTAGATGTATGATTTATCATGTATGATAATAATTTGTACAAGAGCTGCAATCCCAGCAATCCCAGGCTATACTGTACATTACCACAACAGTCTTGCCGGAGTATGACGGTGATTTTGCCCAAGCAGTGCTCCCCACCAAGGTCTACTCTCCACCACGGGTGAAAGTCGCCATCATCTGTGCGTGACAGAACACAATTTGTATTTTTTTTTTGTGGCAAAAGACCTGCAAACCAAGGGCCACATTTTGAAAAAAAGTTTTTCTTGGCCAATTTGCGAATTTTTCTGATCATTTTCGTTATTGGTCATTCACATTCGCGTTGTTTTTACATATCTGATCAAATTAAGGTTTCTTTTTCACTGTTTGAGCATTCGGTTTCAATTTTAAGCACCAAAGATTTTGTTCCTAATTTTCGTTTTCTTAGGGGCATTCTATTTCGTTTTGGTGCATTTAAGACTTCATTTGTTGCATTCTTACATTGAGTTTTGTGACATCCTTTGACGGTTGAAGCATTCAAATTAGCGAGCGTCGGTGTGCATATCGTGTGGCCATGCTTTTATTTTCTTATTCGTTTATGGGCAATCATTTTCATTAAATGGTCACTCAAATTAATAAGATTTTTTTAATTGATATATTGTCTTCTGAGGTTTTTATAAATGTAACATCTGAACTAATATGAGGGATGGATGATGTAACGAACTCTTGAAATGAAAAGGGCTAAGGAATTTTCCTTTTGAACACTTATCTTGGGTAATTTGTTTTCTTGGGCCGATTCCATCAGACGATCACACCCCTCCCGTAGGCTCGCCATCTGTCTGAAGACTTTATAATAGGCCGTTTTCGAAACCTCAGCTTCGTCTCCGTCTTTGGCTTCGTTTATGCAGTTTGGCAATGGTGATGGAGCCGGAGACGGAGCCTAAACTGGGGTTTGGAAAACGGTCTTACGGATTGAAGACGCCAGATATGATTTACACTGAGATAACTCACACTTTTATTGGAATACGGGCATGCAGAAAAAAGGTAAATGTTTGCCCATTAATGAAAATGAATGCCCGATCACCCCTATAGGCCTACTGCTGCTCCAGACGAAATGTAATGAACAATCCGATACTTTTAATTTGAATGCATCTTTTACAGGGAAGAGAGAACCTAAAAGACGATAGAATGCTCGAATAGTGAAACTGAATTATCCTTTTATTTTACTGTCGAATAACGATCTGCGTGATCATTCAATTTCAACCTAAATTGAATGAGCCAGGCGTTAAAATGAACGAAAACATGGTGAAATTGGCCAGGAAAACCTATAAAATACACCTAGTCCTTATTCCATGTCCTAAAAGGGAATTCCTCGATGCTAACACAGTTCAGAAGACCTGACATTTTAGGCGAAACATCGTTGAGAATGATTTTCGTTCCGCTGGACCTTTAGGCCTAACACTATGAACATCTGACTAAAGAAAAACGGTGCACTAACAATGGAAATCCATTGTTACTTGGCACTGAATCCATTGTTACTATAGTTCACAGTGTAAGCCATTCTGATGAAAACAAAGGTTATTTACCAAAAACTCTTTTCGATCTTTTTTTACTTCCAAGGCAACATAAAACCAATATCCTTTACCGGCAATGTGTGAAAACGTGTTGATGTTGCCGTCCACAGCGTTGCCTGCTGGGAACAAATTGTGGCTCGTGCTTTGTGATACCGGCTTTCCAGTCACTGAGAGTGCTTGAAAACAACAGAAATAAACAACTCGATAAATAAATATTTCCGAGCTAAAGACCGGCTGTCGGAAAACGATGATAATGGGCACAACAAATGCCTGAATTGGAAGCGAGGCTACGGGCAAAGGTTTAATAATTGAATTTATTTTTACGTAAAAGCTTTATTTAGCATTTGACGTCATTGTTTTTCATGGGGAATCCTTGCTTTTGTAAAGGGAAACCGTGCAAAGGGCAAATAGGCGCTCACAGAGAATCCGTTTTTAGCTGCAAGTTTCTTACCTACGTGAACTCGTGCATGCAACCCATGCAGTCTGCAAGTCTTGCGACTTTTACTTTTTATGTGAACGTAAGGCCCGTATACCGGGGTTGTGAGGGTCCCCCCGAATTTCCCACAATGTCCACTTGCCAAACATGCACTAACTAGTGTAAGGCGATGGGCTTTTTATAAGTCATCCTTACCCTAAACAATACCAATGACAAAATAGATCGGAAGCTGAGGTCATGTTCATTTTTGGTCATCAATTTGCAATTGAAACGCCTCCTTTACCTTCACAAGACAGTTTTCCCAACTCGGCCCAGGCAGAAAACAAAAATAATTCCAGGATGCCGCACTATAGACTACCGAAGTGATGACGTCATGCAATGTTTGGAACCAGAATACTTTTGTTATTTTGTGTCAATGTGTTTGCATGACTGGCTGTTAACAAAGGAACAGTCGAAATCTCCATTTGTTTGGAGCCAGTTATCGCGCCAACTGACGTCACTTTTATAAGTTATATACGTGTTCTCGGATGTATGATTTTGCCAAAATCTCCTCCTTGGCTTTTCGTTGAAGTCAACTTGCAGTTTTTATCGGGATAAACTCTCATTCTGAAGGTTGAATAATGTTTCATTCAGCGCAAGTTATCGGCCCATACAGCCAACTAAAATTGCGTTCAACGGATCATCTTTTTGGGGCACCCAAAATATTTTCACTCCAGTTTGCTTAGTTCCTGAACAATATGTTGAAATTTTGAGTATCACGCAAACACTTACCCGTAAGCTGGCAATGAGACATTGGAAGGCAGCACATTGCCCAAAGTAATACAGTCGATAAGTCGAAATATGTTACATCCATATTGTTGTCGTGTAATACAAAAAAAAATGTCTTTCAGCTTGTATAGTTGGACTTGATGGAAAAGCATACATGTCCAAGCCCCCTGCTCACATCGAATGAAACAAATTTATAATAATTGGAAATGACTAAATCTATGGCGTTGCCAAGGCCATGTGCCGGTTGCCAATATATTAAATTAGCTCATGGCATATATTGATTTTTCAGCCAAAATGATTAAATCTAGGGCAATCTTTTCCCCCGAGATACTAGCTACAGACCTACCACCCCAAACCCGGAGGGTGAGGGGTGGTAGGCCTGTATAGCCAGTACCGAGGGAGAAATGGATGCTCTATTTCCCCCGACACAAACCATGTATAGTATTTGTTTTATTGCACCTTCTGAATATCTATTCTGCTTCCGTGAATTAGCATAAAATTTGCCCAGCAATTCGTCCAGTTCCGTGTCTGACAGCGCATCAAAATATTTTAAGATACGTACATGATTGGATTTTGACTCCGGGGGATGAGGTTGTAGGGAAAATGTATTAAAATACGCACATGATTGGATTTTGACTCCGGGGGATGAGGTTGTAGGAAAACAGTTAAAAAAATAACACTCCGGGAGATAGGCCTTTTTCGAAACAGCTAAATTTTGCTTGACTGACCAATGAATTGGTACCATTAGCTCATGAATATTTAGAAGGTGTAATATTTAGCATCTGTATTGCGCGTTGATCTCGATTAGGCCCTACCGTAGAGCTATATTAAATTAGCTCACACGCTGATTATTTTGTTGACGTTTGCTATGTCGCTCACTGTATATAAGCATTTGTATTAGCCTTTTAGACGTATGGCGGACACAATAGGAGAGGGCGCGATTTTATTTGGGTATACCTTTTGTTAAACCACAGGAAATTTCAAAGTTGAAGATTAGGCATGATCTATGGATTGTACTATGGATTGTACTTTAACTCAAAACAATATCTGATTCTGACTTTCACTGGAATTTGTGGTTTTAAAATGTTTTATACCCAAATCAAATAGCGCCCTCCTATTGTGTCCGCCATACCTCTAAAAGGCTAATGCATGCCGAGGGAGAACCGCTTTGGCTCAAGCCGCCCGAAATCTTGTTTTTAACCCTGAAAAGCAGAAAGGTGTAAAAGCAAAATGTATTTATTGATCTGTTTGTGTTTCTCTATCCTGTATAGCAGTTATTTTGAGTTTTCACTTCTGAATAGAAACAAATACATTTGATTAGATTAACGTGGCATGCAGCGGCATAGCCAGGGCTCTCTCCTTGGGGAGGGGGAGGGGGATGGATGGTGGAGAGGGCGAGGGGGATGGGTGTTACAGTGGGGGCGCGCACAGTATATTTCTTAATAATACTATTGTTTGCGAAATATTCAGTGCGGAGCGACTGGGGCAGGGGCCACAATTGTTTGATGGGGGGCGATGAGAGTTTATTTATCCACTGGTTTTTGGTACATATACCTCTCTGTTAAGTCAATTTTGAACATAAAGATGGCAGCCGAGGGTCAATAGAGAAGATTGGTCAATGTCGTTTCAACAAACCTTTGTTACCTTTGAATTTGACATGGTCCGAATATTTGAGACAAATACAGAATACCATTAAAATACTGCTGTAAAGGATAGAGAAACATATCACAAGTTAATAAATACATTTTTTTTTGCACCTTTCTGCTTTTGAGAATTAAAAAAGAAATGTCGGGCGGCATCAGCCCAAGCCGTTTTCCCTCAGCATACAGATGCTAATATACAGTGAGCGACATAGCAACACATTAATACTGCATGATTTATATGCTAACTAGGCCTACTCCAAGTTGAAAAGATGATTTTTCACACTTGACATTAGAGGGTTATGCCACCTCGTGTTGTTCTTTCATTATAATCATAAAAATACATCTGTGGTATTTTTTTTCTAGCACCACTGATACACGATTTCACGTTGTATTTGGGATTATCGTCGACTTTAACTTAGTTTAAACTTGCTAGAAACGTGTGTTCTGGAATTGGTGGAATTTTAGAATGAAAATGTTGAAAGCTATTAGCCTATCAAGTTCAACTGACCGAAATTGACAAAGAATTACTCCTTTGCCTGGAATTTCATATGCTAGGAGCAATTCTATAAAAAATATGCAATACGGCAATAAATATAATATATGGCCCCATATTATGGTAACTACCGGTAACTATGTTATGGTAACTACCGGTATTTATACTGTGAAGAGATCAGATTATCTTGTCTTATTTCAGTGTGAGGGGCTGGTTCTTCCACACTTTCCTCTGTAGTCCACACCTCGAGTGGCCCTTGGCCTTGTGATGGGCGACTTGCATAAAATTTACAAAAAAACCAAAAAAATGGTACATGGTCTCCTTGGCAACGGTATCGATTCAGGGAAAGTATTTTAATTATTAAATGGTACATGTTCACATTCGATGTGAGCAGTGTTCTCTGACATGTATGCTTTTCTATCAAGTCCAACTACACGAAGCTGAATGACATTGGTTTTTGATTACACGACAAAAATATGGGTGTAACATATTTCGACTTATCGACTGTATTCCTTTGGGCAATGTGCTGCCTTCCAATGTCTCATTGCCTGCAGCTTACGGGTAAGTGTTTGCGTGATACTTAATATTTCAACATATTGATCAGGAACTAAGCAAACTGGAGTGAAAATATTTTGAGTGCCCTAAAAGGGTGATCGGTTTGAAAGAGATTTTAGTTGGCTAACTGTACAGGCCGATAACTTGCGCTGAATGAAACATATTCAGCCTTGACAATGAGAGTTTATCCCGATAGAAATTGCAAATTGAATTAAAAAAGCCAAGGAGGAGATTTTAGCGAGAGCATACTTCCGAGAACATGAACACCCGTAGGAGCTACAAGGTTTGCGGCATTGTATGGAATTATAAGGCGTTTTAATTGCAAATTGATGACCAAAAATGAACATGACTCTGAATCTCAAAAGTGATAGGTAAGAATTAATAGGAGTATAAAACAATAGTTGCAAGTCTTGAGCCGCCCTAAAACCTATGAAATACAGAAACTGTCCAGGTTTTAAACATAATCAAATTTCACAACATTGCCATTAAAATCCAGCACATTAACTGCAATCGATCGTGGGCCGAGTTTTGCGGTCGTTGTCTCACTAGACAGCTAATATACTTATGTCATTCTAGAAAAATATCAAGAATTAAATTTATAAATCTATTTTCAAGGCGCTACACCCAAAACCAAGTTAATCTTTATATTAAGAATTAATTGAAAGACTTTATCATTGTCGTTTTCAAGATGACAGGCGTTGGAGCCACTTATAGGCCTATATTACAATAAAACAGTTTTATTAGATGGCTGAAAGACGTACATTAGATGGGTAATCGAATAGAAAAATGTCCAAACCAGGTGTGGAAAGATCAGAGGGCCCAATTCCATGCCTCTGCTAACCACAGCTTTCCGCGCTTACAATCACCATTTTGCGCTAACAGCGCTAGCGGAAAAATTCTGCGCTAACCCTGTAAGCACATAATCCTTAGTTACGGGATGTACGCATGCTCAGGAGCCAAAATTCCCCGCTAACGAGTGAAATACGCTTGCCGTAACCACATAATTTTCTGCTACAGTAAGCGGGGATTTTTCGCTAACGGTAAGCAGAGCCATGAAATTGGGCCCAGTTGTGGTGAGTATATACAGAAGACCATCATCAATGGCCCCGTAAGTGCATGGGGCTCGTGCACATGTACACAATACATGTACACACCAAGACATCGTTTTCGGCCGATACAAACATCATTCAAATTTTGTTTTAAGATTTACTAATTGATTTTATATTTACATTTTAAAAACTTTCGAAATCTCAAGATCCCTGGACCCCCCCCCCCCTCTTTATATGCCGACGTAGTCTATAGTTTACCAATATAACGTATCACCCAAGGTGGGAAACCGTTGGTGCCCCCCCCCCCCCCCCCCTCACTTTTTTATACCTTCCGACGGGCCTGGGTAACCGAACCTTGCATGTGTAGCCTGGCTTCCAACCCAAACGCGCAAAGGGCCAATTCGGGCGTGTTTTGTGCCCACAGGCCGGCATTGTTTTCGCATGGCCGATCTTTGGTAGCAGCACAGAATTATTTGAGTTGTTTATTTCTGTTGTTTTCAAGCGCTCTCTGTGACTGGAAAGCCAGCATCACAAAGCACGAGCCACGATTTGTACCCAGCAGGCAACGCTGTGGACGGCATCATCACCACGTTTTCACAAATTGCCGGTAAGGATATTGGTTTTATGTTGCATGAAATTATACCGCCAAGCCTTCGAAGTAATTAATATCGAAAAGGTTCTGGTAAATAAACTTTTTTTCATCAGAATGGTTTAACGGTCCAGCGAAATGAGGATGGTTTGCCCCCATATGCTTCTTAACGGTGTTGACAATCCTTATAGGATTAAGTATTGTCTTTGAAGAATGCTCTGTATATACATATACATATTTTCTCCTTTATTTGCATATGAATTGTTACTGAGGATGTCAATGTGAAAATAAATGTCGAGTTGATTGATTGAAGTGTATTTTGTTTATTCACAATATTTGCTGACATGTGAGGGTGCTGTTTGTATGAGGTCAATCAACGTACTCACCTCACGGTTTAGGCACTTACATTACCAAAAAAGCAAACTGGAGTGCAGTCCAAATTGGACTTATTGTAGCAGTTTTTTACGTTAAATTGGTTTACTGACTGGTTACTAAGCAGTAAACACAAACATTTAGAAAACTGACCCCAGAAAAAGTTTTTTAAATTCCTTCAATTTACGTGTATATGCACAAATTAGCTATGATACTGAAGCCTTGTTCGCCGTAGACTTGGTTCCAAGTCTGTGATCGTGGTTTTTGTCGGCCTGATAGCCAATACAATCACAGAATAGTGCCGGAAATAGCGCCCTCTTGCGTCCTCTTGTGAGTGCGAGCCCGATCGCGAGTTATTTTTTTTATGATAACCAATTATAGGTAAAAATAATAGACAAAAAAATAACCGCGATCTCGGACTTGAAATCAAGTTTATGTTCGCCGTCACTCATGTGCTCATGAATATCATAAACCTCAAGAGTTTGCTAAAAGAAAACTAAATGCATTCAGAATGACAAACCAAAGATTGAAAGTGTCAGTTAATTGATTACACATGTGCCTATAATGTGGATTTAAGTAGCTAGGGCGCGGCGCTCTGGGGGTGGGGAAGGGGGGGGGGGGGTGCGGGGGGCTCACGTACGTGGGGAGGGGTGCGTGTACGGCGTATTTATAAACATTGTGTGTACACACATTGCGGGCAGATCGTGCGTGTAACGGATCGGCGTTCGCCGTGTATATGTCCGGAAAAGCTGGCCAGTGTGGGCGGGTACTATACCTCCATGCTCTAACTATTTCTGAAATAACTACAAAACCATAAAGTCAATTTTGAAATTTTGTGTATGTGCAGATACTCCCTATCCTTGGCCTAAATCCCTATGAGTCTGAATTAATTTCAGTCATGCATCACTGCACGATAGGCACTTGATCACAACAACATTTTTTGGACACTGTGACCAAGTTCCTTGTCTTAATCAATTTCAGTGCTGTGTTATGTAAGCTGTGTAAAATCCTGGATGTTGTGACAAAAAGGCTGAAATGGTTTGGGATTGGAATCATTTGCCCTTGAGCATTATTAAAAACCGAGGTCTTGCCATGATGACTGATAGCCAGGCAAATGATTCCAATCCCAACAGCTGCCCTTTTCACAACATGCAGGATTTTACACAGCTTACATAAACACAGCACTGAAATTCATTAAGGCAAGGAAGTTGATTAATTGACCATTGTACAGTGATGCGTGACTGAAATTAAATGAAACTCATAGGGAATTTGGCCCAGGATATGGAGTATCTGCACAATCAATCATTTTCAAAATTGACCTTATAGTTTTGTAGTTATTTTGGAAATAGTTAGAGTGTCACTTTTTTGGGACATATAGGACTGCTGTAGAGTACCGGTACCTAAATCTGACGTCGTTGGCACGACAACTGACTCCAAACAAATGGAGATTTCGACTGTTTCTTTGTTAACAGCCAGTCATGCAAACACACTGACACAAAATAACAAAAGTATTTGGGTTCCAAACATTGCATTGACGTCATCACTTCAGTACTCTATAGTAAAAGCGCAGGCTGAGGGACAGCACGCACAGCCTTCAAGGCTGTACAGGTTCTGTATAGGACTATACGTCCGACGAGGACAAGATGGGAAAGTAAGTGGGTGATTCCATAAATGTGGGGGCCAATGACTTTTGGTGTCCCTATTTCCCTTGTATTACCAACAGTGAAATATATACCAATGATTTTAGTTGCTCAAATTATAGTACTTGTAACTAAATATCTGGTAGCAAAGGACGAAACATCTGACTAATTTCCTGACAGTATGGTGTCCTAAATAGTTCACGGTTTCACGTGTGAAAGGGACACCAAAGCTGCGACATTTTAAAAACTGCTGTTGAAATGCATTGTTTGGTTCTCAAATACTACCATGTGCACATATGTGTATGATAAATTGCCCTTTATGTTAAAGCATGTTAATACTGCTTAAGAATGGCACCATATTTAAATGATTTAATAACTAGTTGACCGAGATTGACAGTGTGTTAGCCCAAATGTTTCATGTGTAAACAAGACTCACTTTTTTAGTGTCCCTTTTACACGTGAAATTTGTGTAATGTTTCTGAGAAATAGAAAGATAATTGGGTTCACTGGCAAATCCAAATCTATCACCATTAATTACATGTCCCACTTGATGTGAAATCATAACAGTGTGAAATCATAACAAAGATTGCATGCTTGGAAATTTTTAATTTTGGGCCATTTACTAGGTTTCACGTCCCAATACGCAATCATCCACCAAATTGTTATTTTTAGTCTAATCAGACAAGTTATTTACACAATAAACCTTAATGTTTTATCCTGGGTAAGACAAAAAATACATTTTAAAATAAACACACCACATTGAGCATGAATTATCACAAAAAAAGCAGAAAACTAATTTGGTGTCCCCTTTACACGTGAAACCGTTAATGGGTTTTGACATGATATTTTGGCATTTCTGGAGTAAATAATGTATGTTTTTGGCTACAATTAACGAGGAATGTCAATATCTTTAAGTTATAGGGCCTACTGAAAATTATTAATAAATCTCCTGTCAATCAATTTTTCAATTTTGGGTCAAAATGTCACAAGTTGGCACCTTAATTTATGGAATAACCCAAATACAAAGGAACCTTTCCTGTGCTCGCAAGTCGGTCTTTTGCTGAAATCGGTACTCGGACGTAAAAATACGTACTTTGTCTATGGGGTTGGGTTATATTAAAGGAACAATAGGAAACACAAAGCATCGTCCTCGGAAGTATTGGGAAAGTACGACTAACTGTGCATCTGCATGTAACACGTTCATATTTAACTGTTGATTTTCATGTTTGCCTTTTTAAAGATATAAGATCAAAATGTGGCTACTTTTCCGTAAAAAATGAAAAGTCTTGGCTAAAAATCGATATCAGGCAATGTAGCCTCAAATTTGGCCCCAAATAAGACATGCATGCAAAACCACGAGTAATAGAAAAGTATTTATGAAAAACGACAGTTAAATATAAACGTGTTATGTGTATACGCACTGGCACTGCACTGCAGCGATTGTTATCGAGCATTCCCGAAGAAGCAAGGTGTCCGTCTAGGAGCTGCGCGAAAACAGTTGAAAATACAGTAGACACATTTATTACCATCATGCATATTCATGTAAAGTTAATTTATATAATAAGTATCGCACGCATCATTCAGACAACTATATAAGGTTGAAGTAAAAATATTTGGTCGAGCTACTGTTGTGGCTATATTGGTAGAGCATAAGGCTTTGGACTACAGAGGCCTGGGTTCGTATCCTCTGCCCGATTTATATATTTTTTTCTTGTACTAATTGTGGTGTGGAGGATTTTATTTCAAGGGAAAACAAATCTGAGAACCTGTCTCACAGCTAGCTCACACAGCCAAGTACAACGCCCATTTATGATAATTCCCCTAACTTTCCTAGGAAAAAAAATCACGCCCCCGGATCCGCGCCTGCGTAACAATACAAATTTAGATTGGTGCCCTTTGTCTGGTAAAGTGCATTAGTTGCATCATGGAGCTGTAACTCCATTAGCCTTTTAGAGGTATGGCGGACACAATAGGAGAGGGCGCTATTTTATTTGGGTATACCTTTTGTTAAACCACAGGAAATTTCAAAGTTGAAGATTAGGCATGATCTATGGATTGTTCTATGGATTGTACTTTAACTCAAAACAATATCTGATTCTGACTTTCACTGGAATTTGTGGTCTCAAAATGTTTTATACCCAAATCAAATAGCGCCCTCCTATTGTGTCCGCCATACCTCTAAAAGGCTAATGGTTGCATACATGCTGCATTATATCATAAAGGATGCGGTACTTGTCTGAATTTTGCCGAGCATTAATGTTGTTGCTTTCATTTTACTGATGGAAATGCTTTAAATTTGTGGAGCTTGATATAAACGGCTACCTTGTCAGATGCCAAAGCTTCGCCCCCCCCCCCCCCCCCCCACATAACACATTACCATAATGTTTCTACACTGACCTTGGAAATATGTTTGTTGCGATGTTAACAGCGTAGAATTATAGGTGTTTCATCAATGCTTTTCCACAGTCGGCTACTCAGCTTTTTACGTCAGCCACCCACCTTATTCTAAGAATGTAGTAGGCGTGCTCTGATTATTGTGAAATGAAACAGGAATGTATGTATGGTATTGTTAGAGCCACATATAGTAGGCATGTGCATGTCCAAACACTGTGAACAAGTAACAATGGATTCATTGCCAAGTAACAATGGATTTTCATTGATAGTGCACCGTTTTTCTTTTGTTAGATGTTCATAGTGAAATAAGTGTAACAATAATTATGTACAATGCATCTGAGTCAAGCACCTCAACAGAGGGCGTTGTGCATAGCTCTCACATTTTCTCTGAACTAACTGCTTCCAGAAAATTATGTGTCCAACTCGTGTCATTATTTATGCTTTACCCGAGCTTGAAACAATAAGGAGCTGTGTTAGGTCAAAACCTTGATACTTTTCCAAATTGTGGTGTAATATTGAAGAGTTCAGTTACAGTTGAGCAGTTAACATTAACAGAGGAATTGAAGTTCTGAGATGAAATGTGACGGTGACATTAATAAAGATGCATAAACTATTATACATATGTATCGAATCATTCCTTATGAGTCTACGCAAAACTACCTTAGGCCTATGCTAAATCACCTTCGGATCTTGCATCTTGATCGACGATAATATATTACTATGACTGGACAGAATGATACACAGGGTGGAGATCGCAACAGGTTCGAAAGCTAAAGCGAAGAGATGAAATTTCAGGGAAATGTGTGCAAATAAATTCACACGCGGAAACATGAAACAAGAACAAGGTGTCGTTTCAGTTAACAGAATGGTAGATCCGTGAGGAAAAAACAAAATAAAAAACTCACGAAGCCTAAATAACATTTTCAAAACCCTGCTCAATTAAGTGCGGTTAATGTGTATGCTATTCAACACATTCATTTTTAAATGTCGATTTTCATTGTCTTTGTGAAAGATATATAAACACAATGTGGTCCGTTTTTCAGTAAAAATTATAAACCTTGGCTGATTACCTGCGATACAGCCCCAATTTGAGTACAAAAAAGTGTCTGATAAAACGACAGTTAAAAAGACGTGTTTATTACTAATCCTTTTTTCAGTATGTGGCCCTTGGTCTCGTGCCACAACAAGAAAAGGTGTATTAACAATTTAACAGGCGACCAATAAGTGAATCCATGAATTATGACCCGAGTTTAACCGCTATAGTTAGGGCCTATAGCTGAAGTACAATTATTATTTTTGTATTCTGTCACGCACAGATGAAGGTGACGTTCACCCGTGGTGGAGAGTAGACCTTGGTGGAGAGCACTGCTTGGGCAAAATCACCGTCATACTCCGGCAATACTGCTGTGGTAATATATACAGTATTATACACTCCGCCAAAAAAAAAAGTTCCCGCCTTGTACTTTTTTGAATAACTCAAGAATTGCAGTACAATGTACTTGTTGATCGGGCATTCATTTTCATTAATGGGCAAATACATTTCCCCTTTTTTCAAGCATCTTTTCCTGCATGTCCACATTCCTGCATGTCCGTATTCCTATACAAGTCTGAGTTATCTCAACGTAAATCTTATCTGACGTCTTCATTCCGTAGATGCATGGGCGGCGAACCCGGGGGTAGGACATGCCCCCCCCCCCCCAATATTTTATGGGGAGGAGACAGCTATGGCAGTGTCCGCCTCCCTCCCCCCCCCCCAATATTTTGCAATGGGTCATTGACTTTTACATGCACCAGTGTGCACCAAAACACACAAACATCAGCACACATTTTCAAAAATTTCCCAGGACACAAGAGACGCCAAATACAACAATTCCGATGACATGTACATGTATATCTTTAAGAAAAGTTGAACTGATTGTGCGTTGAACTGATTGCTAAATTCACCCACTTCTTTCTTCTCATTGTTTATAGGTGAGTATCGTTTCACTGGTGCGGTAGCGCGAGCCGGCCTTGGAACAACCTACAGCGAGAACCAGCCATGCGGCTCACCGGCCACAAGGGCCCAGTCCGCATCGGGAGCAACGGTTACATTCCTGTGTGATCCTCCTAGGATGGCCAGATACGTGAGCCTGGATATAGATCCCTCGCTCCCTGATGTCACACTGGCTATTCTGCAGCTGGCCGAGGTAACAACGCAAGAGTACGCATCCACAGAATGTGTTGCAAAAAATGATGGTAAGAGGATTGTGTCCATGAACTGCGACCGTTATAGAGCCTGAAAGTTCACCCCTGGTGGCGCATCCGGAGACCTCGAATAGGAAAATTAACGTATAGGCCTACAGTTTCTAAGTATTTTCAATTTCTTGTATTCATTTTAAAGAAATTCACCTACTAAAATGACCTTTACGAAATTGTTTCTACCCATATCAATTTGTAAAAACATCAAAATCAGCCGAAATACCGTGCCAAAAAATAGGCCTCGAACGGCCTGGAAGAACGCATGTAGTAATAGCGCGCGGTTCCCGATATACGTACGTCCGGACACCCTTACCATACACATTCACAGTCGATGCAACTCGCTGCAGTACTGATTGAACTAATTCCCATTCCCATTCCCATTCCCATTCCCATTCCCATCATTCCCATTCCCAATGAGGATACGACTTTTTAACTTATAATTCGTCAAACAATCCACAAGGGAAATTGACTAGGTAAATTTGAATACATTTTAAAATTTAGTGATCCTCACAATGTCGCTTCCCAGGTTGTATCGTAAAATTGGGTGTGATCCCTGGCTATACGGCAATGTAAAAAAAAATTATATCAGGTAAAAGAGTATAATGCAATGTAAAATGTCCATAGGCGGGCTAGGCGAGGTCTCCGGAGGCCCGCCGCGTGAACTCTTACTTTCCGGCTCAATTTGATTTTCCACATCTCATCTGCCTGTCCGTCCATCGTGCTGTTATGTTGTCTGTCCACTGCACATCATTAATCTTGAAATTGGTTTGCCTTGGCCCACATGTGGATTTGAAGAGGGACGGTAAGCGGGGTGTGTTTTTCAGTAAAGTAGACCTACCAGCGAGTTGTCTATATACAGCTACATGTATAAAGTTGGTCATTTTACTGTGTACGTGCTTAATCTTCACAACACCCCAATCTTATTTCTTTGATCCCCGTTCACTTTCAGCTCTTGCTCCTGAGGTCAAGTCTACAACCTTCAAGAGACTACACAAGGGAGGCGTGATTGGAAATTCGGACCCCGTGTCGATCAAGCTGGTTAAATCTCTCGGGCGATGTGGCGGGCACTGCAGCCAACATGCCGGATGTTTTGCCTTCGACTTTGCTCCGATCATTAGTGTTTGCCATCTTTACAACATGACATCAACAGATATAGAAATACTCCAAAAGGACGACTTTTCTATTTATGTCTTTTAACACTGATGGCATAAGAAAGGTAAAGAAGCGCAGTTGTAGAAAATTAGCAGCGGAGATGGGAGAATTTGCTTATTTTGACTTATCGACTGTATGTAGGCCCCTGGTATTCATTTGGGCAATATGATGCACAGGTAGTAAGTGCGTGATACTTAATGATGTTGATCAGGAACTATAAAGCATAGAGTGGAAATATTTAGACAGCCCTACGAGGATGATAGTTGAAATAAAAGATATTTTAGTCGGCTAACTGTATAGGTCTGTAACTTATTAAAGCCCATCGGCGCTGAAGGAAACATACTATCGACATTCAATCTGGAAAGCTTGCACTGGAAAAATCAACGAATAACACTTTTTTAACACTTCAACGCGTTAATATTAATACTTTACACGTAGGAGGCGTTGCACGCGATTAACACTAAAACACGTTAAAATAGGCGTTGGTTTTGATGATTTAGAATGTTATAATCATTAACACCAACGCCTATTTAAACGTGTTTTAATGTTAATCGCGTGTAACGCCTACTATACCTCTACGTGTAAAGTATTAATATTAACGCGTTGAAGTGTTAAAAATAGTGTTATCCGTTGGTTTCTACAGTGTGGTGTTCATCTGGAAAGTATAAGGTTTCCCCAGGCAATTTCAGGAAAACTGTGTATATTTTCATTAATACGCTTGTCGGTATAGGCTACCTATACATTGTATACACATGCAGATACAAATAAGAATACTAACATGACTGTGACAAATGTTAGCTAGTTGATGAAATTGAATTCCCTCACAACATCTGGCAAGTGGGTTCGACGAAACGACCATTTGAATTTGAATGATCCTATTTGTTGCGTGAATGCTTAACGATTGAAATCGAATGAGACCCCTTTGACGATTGAATGCTGATGTAAAGGAGCAGTAATTTCACATAAAACTGAATGAGCCTGATATTAAATAGATTGTTTTGTTGAAATTTGCCAAGAAAACTTTTATAACAATGTAATCTTGTAAAGGAAAATGAGACATTTAAGACATTGCTAAAATATTGCAGTTTTTCACAAGATATGGTGTGCCGAAGAAAATTCAGGTCCAGCAAGTGATGCGTGAACTAGGGGTAGAGCAGCTGAGGTCCCCTGTACATCACTCACAGTCTCAAGGAGACTTGGAGAGGTATACCATCAGACCATCAAGAATATGATAAAGGACTCCTGCCTCGACTTTAGAGGATTGGGACAACAGAATTTCGTTCCTGTTGTTTGCCACAAGAGACATACCAAAGGAGTCCACAGGCTTCACCCCATTAATTCGAATTGGCGCTCTTAACTTGCATATATATATACACGCTTTGTGGACCTGTAAACAAAAGATGTCCACATGATGCAGGAAGAGTGAACGGTATGTTGACTTGCCCACACCCACAGAACGTTTCCTTTCTCTGAAAAACAATTTTAGAGGCATTTTGGGGTTAGGTGGTACCGGTATGTGTCGCAAAATGAAGGGGAGCACTTGAGGGGATGACGATCAAAAATTCGGGTTGAAAGAGCGTTCACAGTGCGAGTAAAATTAGCCCTTTTCTCGGTTTTTTTCTTCTTAACTACATGAAATTAAAACAAAGGAATGTCCACAGTACGTATGTAAGGTAAGTAGGCCCTATGTGTGTATGGCCATCAATGGCGGCGGAACACTCAAAATGTGAAATTTATCGCCCTTAAACGAAATGAATACATACAAAATCCTTCTATTACTTGATGCTTCTATTACTCTTAGGTGAAGTAAAAAACAAACATATTTAGCGTCCCCGCCGCTTTCTTTTGGGGGGCCACCTGGATTTTTCAGTGAAAAATGAGGTGAAAAAAACTAACAAAAATTTCAACCGATTCTATGGAAAATAAAATACTTGCGAGTCGGAACTTACTACTAAAAGTATTAAAACTATACTATAAACATGTTCAATTCTCTTGTACACCCGTCTCCTTCATTTTTGTGTCTTTGAACATTTGAAAATCCTTATACGGTTGTCGGAAATATAATAACAAATGGCGGCTATCTTCAAAATGAAAAATAGAAAAATTAAAAGCTCCTCCTTTAAAAAAACAAAATAAACGGACGCTATGTTGTTGTTTTTTACTTTGGCTTAGTTCATTTCATTGTAACAATTGGAAATAGACAATGAAAATTCCCCGTAAGGTTGATGAAAATGCATTTTTTTTTAAATGCGTAAATATGAAATAGAATGCTTAAAAACGCAATCATTGTGTGCATGAACACGAAATAGAATGTAATAATATCGAAAAAGAAACCCTAGTTTGATTGCATTAACAAAATGCGTAAAATTGAAAGCGTGTTAATGAAAATGAACACAGTTTTCCTGAAATTGCCTTGGAACCCTATAGTACAGAACTAAATCCTTAACACACATCTTCAACCTCTCGATAAGATGTGAGCAATACCCTAGAGAGTGGAAACACGCCTTGGTTACACCTATTCACAAGGGTGGAGACAAATGTAATACAACTAAACTATCGGCCTATTTCAATACTGCCGATTATCTCTAAGATTCTAGAAAGATGGATACACTCTGCATTATATTCATACCTTGATGAAAGTAATCTGATTCCTTGTTGTCAGTCAGGGTTTAGGCCCTAATACACTCAACTGAAACCACTCTGCATGATTTAACGAACAAATTTTTCAGGCTATGGAGCGTGGGGAAATGACAGGCACTGTTCTTATAGATTTAAGTTAAGCATTTGACTCTGTTAATCACGCAACTCTCCTAGATAAACTTGAAAGGGTGAATATGTCAACCTCTGTAATCAACTGGTTTAAGTCGTATCTAAGTGAACTTAGTCAGTCTGTGAATATTGATGGCAACATATCTAAGTCCCCACCACTTAACACCGGCGTACCACAGGGATCAATTTTAGGTCCACTGTTATTTATTATTTATACAAGTGACCTACCACTTTGTATCCCTAAAGAGTGTAATTTGTTCATTTATGCTGACGACTCGACATTAACGTGTAGTATACCAGTGTTGATGAGATAGAGAACAACTTGAATACAGCCCTAGCTAGAATTTACGATTGGTGTGTCAGAAACAAACTTACACTAAACGCCAGCAAAACCAAATCCATGTTCATTGGAACTAAACGAAAAGTATCCAGTACTAACCTTAATGTCAGTATCGCTGGTAGTCCAGTGGTAAAGGTGAACTCTTGTAAATGTTTGGTTGTTATTATTGATGAAACTTTAAGTTGGGGCCCACACGTTGAATACGTGAAGAAAACCGTTTCCTCTAAATTAGGTATGCTAAATAGAATCCGCGACCATGTTTCCCAAACAGCCTCCACTCCCTTTTTGTTAGCTTAGTTATGCCATCTTTAGATTATTGTATAGTACCGGTACTGTATAGGGAGGACGGTACACATCTCACGACAATATTCTTAATAAATGTCTGAAAAGAGCCGCGCGGATAATCCTTAAGTGTCCATTCTTAACTCCTTCAGCCGATATGTTTGCTAGACGTAATTGGATGTTATTTTTTGAAAGAGTTGATTATAAAAAGGCTATTCTTGTCTACAAAATGTATAAACAAAATTACTCCTTTGTATATGACAAATCTGTTTACACCACTTATTCAGAATCGTGAAACGAGACAATCCACTGACATGGCGCTGAAGATTCCTTTTGCGAAAAAAGAATGTTGTGCCTCAAGCTTTGCTGTAACAGGCACAATCATATGGAATAATTTGCATGTACAGTTGAGAACCATGACTTCTCTGACCTCGTTCAAATCTGAACTACGTCAAACGTTCAGTCAGTAATATTTCCGCAAATATGTGTTTTTTCGCTGTCTTCACTGATTATACAAATCTAAATCAGTGCTGATCTACGGAGTTTACAAACTTGGTTGCATTTAACAATAAGGAGCCGGATGGGAATTTTCCCGTGTTTTCTCGGAAAAGGGTTTTTCGCCCCTCCCGTATATAATCAGCGAATATTATACCCATATATTTTCTTGATGTCACAAAATATTTCAAAATGTTTGTGTTCACTTAACACACCTCATAATTAGCGATGTTATTTCACACTGTACATGTAGTTGTAATAGTTGTACAATATTTATACTAGTTGCTTAACAATTATGCATTAATCGCATATGCTGTTATTTTATTGTATTGTATTTGTGTGTATTCATTTGTAATTGTATTGTATGCAGGGCCCCAATGGAAACCAGTTTTAAACTGTTTGGGCATACTCTGGGTAAAGAAATGTAATAAATAAATAAATAAATAAATAAATAATGCCGTGTCCGAATTACTTGGCCACGGCTTCAAATTATAATATACACACGAGTCTATGGGAAGTGGCTTCAGCCGCTATTATACAACGCCTGAATAAATCCCCGCCATCCGATTGGTGGATCGTCGATCACGTGCATTGAATTATTCGTCCCATCGCACGACGCGAACCCGCACCGCTAAAAAGTTCTATCACATGGTTCTATCGAAACACAAACATGACAAAGAAATCCATGCATGCAATCTGTCGAAGTGTCGGATTTATTCAGACGTTGTAAAAAACAAATAATGAATGTTTCACATTCGTGCAATGGTAAGAATAATTTCATTCGGTGACAGGTGGAATGTCCCATTCCACTCGGCTTAATGGAACATGCCATCTGTCACCTCATGAAATTATTCTTACCATCGCACTCATAAACATTCTTTATTTATCTGTCCAGTTTGAGATCAATACGTGCGCATTGTGCGATCATGTGCGACCACCTTGCGCGTTCATACGCGTTCATACGCGCGCGTTAGTTATCCGAATGACCCATGACCATTGACATGATCTCCATTATACAATGGAGATCAATGCCCATGACCCATTGATCTCCATTATTTATGACTACCCAAGTCATTGTTCACATGCGCAGTTGAAATACCGAACTGGCTTCACGCCATTGGCACTGATGAACAATGCAGATTTTAGTTTAAAGCCCGCCATCACCCTGAAATACGTTCTAATTGACGTGTTACTTTGTTAGCATTCGATTAAGTTTTCCCTTGATAGGGGGAACAACAACCAGCGATATTAAAGTAACAGATGTATTAGGCCCTAAGTTTCAATCTTCGAGCGTAGCACATTATAAAATATTTAAGCTATCAACACAGTCTACCTCATGCATGCCTCATGCCACCCGGTTTACAATGAACTCGGAACTAATGTAGCCCGCCGAGACCTTAAAATCTAGCCCGGTACATTTAGTTACAGTTCGGGGCTAGCGGCTACATGGTTGGGGCTACATTTAGGTACATGGTTGAGGTTACATTTAGGTCCGGGCTACATTTGGGATTTGGGCTACAGGTTGGGGCTACATTTAGGTCCGGGCTACATTTAGGGTTCTGGCATGGCTGGTTCTCGCTGTAAGTTGTACCAAGGCCGGCTCGCGCTACCGTACCATGTGAAACGATACTGACCTTAACGGTGAGAAGAAAGAAGTGGGTGATGGTTATACTTATGAATTTAGCACGGAGAAGTTTCAGTCAGGAGCCCTTGTTGTACCGTTACTCCTACTGGAGGCAGATTGGTCTTCCTGATACACAAAAGTTGCTTGAAAATTCCAGTTCTAGGCTCATGACATGTGAGATTCGCCATCTATTTTGAGGTGATTTGACTGTCTTCCGCCAAGGTGCACTGGTCTGATCTATACACGGCATGCCACACTATGACGACTTACAACTAACGATTGACAGGACCACTGGCGGCAAATTCTTGCAGGATGATGCCGACAGGACTGGACTGTTTTAAAAAGGACTAGACAACGGACTCTCACTGTATGGACTCGACTCTGACGCGGACTACACTGCCCTTTGTTTAGGGTGCATACCACCATTACTCATGAAATTTCTGGGCTCAATAATATTTTGTGATTCCACAGGCAATTATGATTAAGAGGTCCTTGTGGCCTATAAATTGGACTGATTGTATAAGTATTTGTGGATAACAAGCATTTGAGACCCGTGGCTTCCAACTCGGGGATTCCATTAAAAAAAAAAAAATGTGTGGGTCTAGTTGGCATAGGCGAGGGCTACATTAGACTTGAGCCCATATATTGGCCACCATTTTAGGGGTGGTTTGGGGGAAAGGAATAATAAAAAAAAATCATTTTGGCAACTCTAGTAAAATTAAAAAGAAAATTGTCCTAGGGATCTTAATCTTTCATTTCCAGTGAAAAACACATCGCCACCTTATACCCCTGACCGTCAATATGTTGAAATATTAAGTACATGTATCACGCAAACACTTTACCCGTAAGTTGGCAAGGAGACATTGGAAGTCAGCACATTGCCCAAAGGAATACAATCGATAAGGCAAAATATGTTACATCCATATTTTTGTCGTGTAATAAAAAAAACCAATGTCTTTCAGCTTGTAGTTGGACTTGATAGAAAAGCATACATGTCCAAGCCCCCTGCTCACATCGAATGACCAAAATTACCATTTAATCCTTGAAAATTACTGAATCGATGCTGTTGCCAAGGAGACCCTATGCCATGTAAAATATCATTATTAAAGTTCCGTTAATTGCAATTACTCCCGAGATATACATTTTCCAACCAAATGATTAATCTACAATGACATCAAATCAAAGTACAGTTGCGGTTGAAAATTTACAATCGCCGTGCGAGTCCTGCAAACAAAATCCCCAATTCATACCGGCCCAATGCCGAGAACCAAATACATGCACAAGGAGCGATCATATTAGGCCCCCCAAAAAACTTGTGTTGCCATTAAATAGGAAAAATCGGGAGGGTCGGTCGGTCGGTCGATTTCTTTTTATCATCCAATAAAACATCACAACAATACTACATAGTACATGTCGTGTTACTCTGAAGTGAGATAGCTGTATTTAAAGACAACGATTTTAATAAAACTTGTTCATTTTGTGCGGGAAAAGGTGAGAATTTGAAAATTCATTCAAAAATACACAAACATTTTAGCTTCAAACAGTTTTCATATTTTATTCATTCACACGTGATACACATGGGGCACTTCCAAATGAATAAAGGGGTTAAGTATGCGATGAGCTGCGCATGACCTTGTAAAAACTTTACAAGTCTGTCCCGAATCCACAAAGACTTCTTTGAAACAACATCGGCCGACATACCCATCACGAACCTTCTTTTCAAATTCACGCTGCCAAGTTAAGGGATGTTCTTTTTATAAACAAACCGAAAGTAATATTAAAAACACTCGGCTTTGGAATATTGCTTTAAAAAGGCAACACCGGACAAGATTAGACAAGATAGGGGAATTAATACAGGCAGTACAATGTATATCGTTGCATAATGAGTACCCCGTTAAATTCTAATTATGTGATTCCACTTGAATTCTGCTTGTAATGTTGACTGGTACATCCTTCTCAGACATACACGTATATACAATTAAATGAACTCGTCGATGAATGGCTGGTTGTTGCTTGCATTTTCCCCCCAAGACCAAAACTCCACGTTATATAAGGCACAGAATACAGTGTACATATTTAATACCTGAAAAACGTTTTGCAATAAAAAGTAATTATCTTCAAAGCAAACTTGACTCCTTGGCACTGATTTATCATCAGTGGCATCAACTTTAAATATACTCGTGTATAGAGTACCGAAATCTGACGTCAGTTGGCTCGACAACTGGCTCCAAACAAATGGAGATTTCGACTGTTCCTTTGTTAACAGCCAGTCATGCAAACACATTGACACAAAATAACAAAAGTATTCTTGCTTCAAACATTGCATTGACGTCATCACTTCGGTACTCTATTGCATTACGTTTTAGTTACTTATTACCAATTCAAAAGAGATTATTTTCTTCCAATTATTATTATATATTGTTTTCTTTCTGGAAAACATTTCAGACTTCCTGTAAACATGTCTTTTTATAA
Source organism: Hippasteria phrygiana (assembly GCA_037893225.1). Classification (NCBI taxonomy): domain Eukaryota; kingdom Metazoa; phylum Echinodermata; class Asteroidea; order Valvatida; family Goniasteridae; genus Hippasteria; species Hippasteria phrygiana. Next base: position 841,958 of record JAZGUH010000178.1, read on the forward strand.
CTGCACTTTGATATCCCAATAATACAAATTGTCGCTGTTTCCACAAAGAGTAGAATCACACGCTAATTACAAATGCCTTTGTTATAACCAAGGCCTTCCGGAATTCGCCACTTCCTGAAAACGATGTTGAAATGAGTGCTGAATCTCAGTGTTGATCCACCTTAAAGACACAAAGTCAAAGACATTTAGTCCAACTCAACAAAATGAGTTGGATGTAACCACAGCTTGTTTGAGTTACATGGCCCTAACCCTATTCCCCTTGAGCACATTTGCTACCAAACAACCTTCCTGAATTACCCAAAACCCATAATGTTCAGTAACCCAATGGTGCATTCTTTGTACTTAACCTAATTAAAGAATCCCAGAGACACCAAATCCCACATAAAGTAAATGTGACTGGGATCTACTTCCCACAATCCTACAAAATCCTACAAAATAATACAAAAACTAATTGAGGATTTGGAAGGATTTGGGAGACTTACACAATGAACTTCTTTCAATATTTTCACCCACATTCCATCGACATTAATCAGGGTATCAAACTGAGTGTTCTAGCAAAGATAATAAGCAAGTGTGCTCATTCTAATGTCCATGAAAAAAAAAACTCAAGTCAAAAAAATCCCTATCTAAAGCACACAATGCCCCGAGTAAGATTGCCCAAAACATCATATCTTTGGTTAGAGTCCCAACCTATTTTAGGGCTGTTTGTTTTCTAATAATCTAGTATTTGATTAATAAAAAAAAAAAAAAATCAATCATTGGTTTGGCTTTGTTAAAGTGTCAAGTCTGCTTGAAGATAAATGGTTATTCCATGTGTATTTGTGGCACACTGAAAACATATACCAACCAGTGGCATGCAGCATTAAGCACTACATGTTTCTGTGTACCACTCTCACACATGGGTTAACTTATAAAGCATCCAATTAGAGAATCCGTTAAATGAACAGTGTGTTCCACATACATAGTGTTCTATCTAACAAACCCCCTGACTGGACGGAAGGGTTTTGACAAGAAAATAACAATATGTAGTTGTATATACAAGAAGTCACTGTTACCATCTTACCACTGACCCCAACAAACAAGGTTTGGAAGAATCAATAAAAACAAGGAAACATATACAAAGACAGCCCCCAAACTAAACTCCTAAATACCGGAGTGGGGTTTGTAGAGTTAAAACTTAGGATTGGAATACTCGCGAGGATCGCTCTATGGACAGAATACAAGAGTCAACGCCATCACACAAGACAAAGAGTGTTTCTCAAATTCCATTTGGACTTCGAGTTCCCACGGCCTTTTGTTTTACACTACGCGTTAATAGTTAATTCCCACAAAGCTGTTAGTAGCTTGGGTAGGCATTCTTGACCGGATACATTCTTGATAAATACGGACAGACAGTGTTTCAACATCCTTCTGTCAGTCTAATAAGAATCCACTTTGCTACATCTCAAGCCTGGTTTGGTTGAATGGAGTTGGACGAGAAGCGCATGATTAGTGTGCCGACTGGCAAAATGCGCCACCAATCATTGGCTACTGAAACGGCACACTAACCAGTGACTGTCCGGCAAGCATGACCGATGCGCACACACACACACGACACTCTCAACTTTATGATCTGGCCATCCGTAACGGGCCATTCGTTTCTCTTTCCTTTAGGATGTATTTTCCAGGGAATGGGTACCAGATGTACCGGCAGCTCACACAGCAGGTTAAAAAAAACAACCACAAAGTAAGAAAATTAAGCCACGGACGTTCTCTGATGGAAACTCAGCCGACTAATCCAGCGGACCAGTGATCAGTCCAGCTGAGCAAGAAGAAGCTGCAGTTCCCGAAAGGTGCTTCCGACCTTGCCTGTTACGTGCTGCCTGTCCTCCACGATCGTTCTCACCGCAAGGAGGTACCCGTAGCACTTACTGCACTTTTTGTGTCTGGAGAGTTAACACAAATTCAAGAAAAAAGTCAATGCCACCGTATTTGATATTCCTTTTTTTTTCAGGTGAGCCGACGGCATGCATTTTGAGAGGGCCTATTCAGATTGTCATTTAGGTGTACAAGTTTAAGAATCTTGTAAGTACTTTCCAAAGTCAAAACTGTGACCATTTCTTTTGATTTCCAATTTACGAATGACATATTTGTATCACTGACATTTAAAGGTAGTGTACACGATTGGTAATCCTCCAATTTTTTTTGCTGAATTATTATGAAATACCTTACTAGACTGTAAGTTAATAGTAGTCTCAATCATCCTGTGAAATGATGGCACCAGGTGTGCTGTCGTTGTCCAGCTGGAAATCGTTGGAAAACTGCCCTGTAGCCTTTAAGTCAAGGCGCGCGTGGCTACCCGGGGGAGTAGGGCGCCCCCGGACATGCTGGTATATCCGGGGCACGTCACGCGTCCAGGTAGCCACGCGCACCTTCACTAAAGGCTATCATCCGCCCGACGGTTGAAAACGAGTACCGTTTTTCGCTCGTTTTTTTCGCCATCCAACAACGCAAACCTTTGAACAGGTCACTGGAACGATATTTCCTATAACACACTAACCCCCAAATCCGCCCATTTTTGAAAATTGCAACAATGACCAATCATGTACACTACCTTTAAAGACCTGCAACTCAAAACTAGATGAGGAATTTATAAACTAAAAGTAACTGTGGGCAAAAGAAAACATTTACACAGAAAGATGACCTGTGATTTTTATGTACAGCATGTATGCAGGGTATTCAAGCAGTGGGATGATTGATAGTTTCCTTTGGGTATTCAAGCAGTGGGATGATTGATAGTTTCCTTTATGTTAGGCTGGCTCCACTGGGGGGGTCAGCTACACAAAGGACTAAGGTTTGTATACAAATGAATGGCCTTGGCAAGAAGCCCAGATTTCTCACCATTGAAAAAAAAAAACCTGCCTGATGGGGAACCCCTGCTTTAAAGGTGATTATTCCTGGTCTAACTAGGGGTTCGATGTAGGAATACATGTAGTTTGAGCGGAATTTGCCCAAAGGTGTTTAAGTAATTCAAAATCTTTTAAAATGTGCCTTTCGGTATTAAGGGGAGCACTGCCGGACCCATGGTCGGGCCAGAGGCCAGGCTTTATCGATTAGTAGATGCTCTATTGTTAGGTGATATGTGGCTCACAATAGCAAGACTGAAAGCCAGAAGGCCTAGGCGTGGCCAGGCTTTTTAACGGCCTGGCCCAACCATAGGATAGGCAGTGCTCCCTAAGTACAGGATTTTCCATGATCACAGAAACTTGCTCGTGGTCTTGCAGAAGTCATTTTACGAAGTTGTTACAGCAGAACTTTCATAAGGAAAGTCTTGCAACTTAAAATACATCCTCCAGTGTGTCAATGTTATTTCAAATCACCACATACATAGCTTGATCGGATCAAACACATGTTTTCTGTACATAGATGTTCTAAACATAGATGTTCTAATCAAAGATGTTCTAATCATCAGATGCCCCCTGAGAGGGCTATTTTTGCCTCATGTCATGGGCTGAACTATTTTCACAAGCTCAGAGTCTGTACTACCGCTCACAACACTTGTAAATTCAAGGACTAGTAATGTAAATTTCCGCACTCAATCTCTGGGCTTACCACAACAAATATACGTGACTTGGCCCCACAAAATGGACGGAAAGTAGCTAAAAATTGAAACTTGAGATCATGGTATGATGGTATTTCCTGACAGTGTGTGTAATCAGCTTTCAATTTGATGTTTTGTGTGTTGCCGTAGCTTATTCCTAGCCTGCGCTTTAACTTTTTGAAGATGCTGGAGTCATGACCACTTGTTTCGAGAAAAACAATCTCAAAATGACAATCTCAAAATAACATCTTGAGATTGAATTCAGTTATACAACTTTGGGATGTGAAAAAAAACGGGGGGTTTTCGGATGTAAAAATCTTAAAATCCGCTGCAAAAATATATTATTTTTTGCTTGTAACTTAGAATGCCATTTACAATGCGACTTTCCGCTTAATTATTGAGCCACGTCAAACATGATGTAGTGTGCACGGAGATGAAATTTTGGTTGGGTTGACGTAAATGTAGGAACGAGGCCCTTTGCCCTAATAATGTAGTATTATTAGCATTGGATGCATAGCACTACAAGATCAGTGCTGATATTGGATTCCAATCAGCCAAACAATACCAGAAAAACGTGGTGATAGAGTTTTAGCAGAAACTTGTGGTTTCAAGTACTGTATTTTTTCTCATGGTATCTCAGAATGCATTTACACGTAGCATACAGCAAGGACAGTACTACACTTGAAAAGGCAAAGACATCGACACACATTAGAGGAACTTCTTTATCATAATCTGACCTTTCTTCTCTGGAAATGTCGACACCGGAGGTCGGCAATTTCACGTTGGACTTGATAAGGCTTGTGAAACTCTTCAGAATCAGCTTCAGTGAAGCGCATGCACAATGTACATAGCTGCAATAAGGAAAAAGAATTAATAGGGGCAATTTATAATACAGTGCGCCACCGAGCGGTTGAACCGCACAGGCCATTTTCAAATTGCTCGACCAGTTACCCATACCATCTGGTCGATCCAAGGGTATTTGTCAGTAATACCCACCAGTCAAAAATGTCAAACTACTTCAAAGTCTGTGAGTATCATAGTATTACTTATTTCCCCGCTTTGTGCAAAATGACACACATGCTGTTTAGATGGTCATGTCAACATTTTCAAATGCACCGTGTAAAAAAATGGCCTCTTCGTGACAAATCCTTGGTGGTATACTGTACTGTGAATTGCCCCACTGATAAATGGTTACTCTGGCTGTTTAATATTCTTCCACAAATCATTTTAAAATACCTGTATTCCTAACACCTTGGTACATTTTCCAAGCACCCTACTTAAAGGTTGTACACAACATTTGCTATTGCTGTAATTTTCAGAAATGAATGGACTTGGTTGTTTAGTATTTTATAGCAAATGTTGCAACACTGACCTGTTTAAAGTTTTGTGTGTATGAAACAAAGATGAAAAAAAAATGTTGTTCTTGTACTCTGGCTCCCTGAACCTACTTCAGACAAAACGTCAGGGATTTATCAGGTCGGGGAACTAGACTTGCTGGCTTGCAACTGTTCACGGATGTGTAGCCAATTGCCAAATAAAATGTGGACTAACTAAAGTGGGTAAATTGGGGCAGTATTTGAAAAAAAAATCAGTTTTTTTTCCAACAATGGTTGGCCAACCATCGCTGGAAATTGATACAAAAATTTCACTTTTCTTGAAAATGACAGCACACCGGGTGCCATGATTTCAAAGGATGCTTCGCTTCAGACTATTATTTACTTACAGTCAAGTAAGACATTTCATAATAATTCAGTAGTTTTTTTTTTTTATGTTTGCAAATGTTGTATATTACCTTTAATCCATCGGTTAAAACAAATGGAGCCTCTAAGCCTCACTAATTACAAAAAAAATACCTGAACGAAGCGTTTTCGATCTCTGCATAGATTCAACAAGTTAAAAATCGAATCAGTTTATGTCTCTCCAAAGGATGGCATCTGAAAAATTTTCCAACAGTACGATAATAGTTTGAATTTCCTACAATCTACTCATCATTCCCTCGTTCTCGTTGCAAAAAAAATATCAAATTTTACATTGAACTTACTTTTCGTATTTGCTTGTTAATAGGTCCTTGATTTTAGGTAAAAGAATCACACACATATCTAGCGACCACAGCGACCTGTGTGTAAGAAACCCCAAACAAAAGAACCATTAGAGTCATCATAATTACAACTCCTTGTGCTTAAACACAATAAACACATGTTGTCATGGCAATTAACAACAAATACAAAGGCAACCTTCATAACATACTGCTTGTGGCGTCAGTTTTTCTCCACACAAACTACCATCAAATAAAAGTTGCGACTATTTAGAAAAATCACTTGAAAAGTGACTCTTAAACATGTCAACTGTTGACGAGATGGTATCAGATTTGTTTTTATTCTTGTCCCTCAAAGAGCCAGGGTGGGGGAGAGGGATCTGTCTTCTCTAGTTTTTTGTGATAGGGTTGTAGCGCTTGTCTTTTTGAACTGAGCCTTTCTAACTTTTCTAATGTCTTGAGCACAGATAACTTTTGTCTCCTGACAACAAACAGAACATACTCTTCGAAATGTTGAGTTATCTGGGTTTTTTTCAGAACCAATCACTTAAAAGAGAAACTGAATTTCAACATGTTATTTCTAGAAAACCTCTATAAACAGTCGAGTACATTTTTACACACAAAAATTAGAGGTATTGTTCTCGCACAATGGACGGTTTTCCCAACAGTGGGTGTAAATTGCCATGATTGCTTCAATGATGTTGTACATGGAAACCACACATCCACACAACGTGCTGGAGAGTATAAGGGATCATTTCATGTTGTCGGTTTTCAACTGAAAGCTGTTTATAGCACCATGAGTACCTTTGTAGGTGGACGTGTGCTTTCTAAATGTTCATTAACCTTAACGTCACCGAATACTACAAAATACTACTTGAGTAAACTGTAGTATGCAGTACTTTTACTACACAGGCCTATGAGAATTGAGTAGTATTTTGTAGTACAGTGTACTGTACCCCTAAGTGAATGCCTAGGACGTTAGGGTTAAATCATCATTGTTACATCAACAAGGACAAAAACCTTTGAGAGATAACTGCATTTTCAATGGACAGACAATAACAAGAGAGTTAAATACTGTATCCTCCGTGCTTTCGAGAGCCTGTGAGAAAATAAAATACACAGACTTCCTCGGGCAGGACTCGAACCCACGACCACCTGCTTACTAGTGCAGATTCGACCACCGAGCTTGCCAGGGTCGGCTGGCCGATTCGAATCCAATACAGCAGTAGGAATCATGCAATCAACGTGAAGAAAAAAACCTTGGGGTCCACAACTCACTTTTTTATATTCATGATGTTCAGTAGATCGACAATGATCGCTTGGTCTCTCATGTTGACTGCCGACTCCACGGCAGTCTGAAAACAGAATCATCACAACAAACAAATTATCAACGCTGCAAACCATCGGGGAAAAGATTTCAAAGCAAAGTACTAGTCAAAGCGAGAAAGATTTTGGACAAACCATAAAATTCAATTCCATCAGCCTCCCTTAGTGCAGGGCTCGAAATTCCCCAAAAAATGTACTTGCGCTTTGCGCAAGTTGGCATTTGAAACAACTTGCGCTAACAAAATTTAACTTGCGCTAATTTTTGTAATTCAATGTATGTATGACATATGAAATACAGGCAAAGCTTCGGATGCCGGCCGCTTACTTTTGAAGAAAGAGAGCAGACTTTTCTGCTTCGGTGGTGAACGTTTCATGATGATCGGAAACCCCAAAATGCAAGAAAAAAATGTCACAAAATATCTCACTTCTCCGTCATTTAAAAGCCGATCAGTGCGCGAAACGATGTCAACAACGTTTACGTGTAAAATCCCCGCTCCACGCAACGCACGCTCACACCCACCGGTTTCAGTTACATTCAACGACTGACTTGTATGAATGGGAGCGAGGTTACACATCGCCCAGCAGCATGTCTAGTCCCCAACGCAAGACATGCTTAAAAAGGCAATGATGTACTGTACGTGCAGTCTGCACCGTTCTATGTACATTAAGATTGCACGGATTTCGTTCCGATCTGCATGCAGGGATTGTGCGAGCGCTATGATCATAAGTATAGCTGCTGGGCCACGGGACAGACAGACAGAAAAGCTACAGTAAAACATGTTTGTTAAACTTATTGTTTTAATCAAATCATACAGGTTATCATTGTGGAATATCAGTAGACAAAAACCGGTACTTTTCCAACTTGCGCAAAACGCAAGCTTGAGTCGAGGATAACTTGCGTTCGGGTATTTTTCACTTGCGTTGCGCAAGCACTACAATGGTAATTTCGAGCCCTGCTTAGTGCTGTTTTTAGAATTCAACATCTTAAAAAAGAAATTATCCTCCAACAAATTGGGGCATACTCTCACCCTACGGTGAGTTCTGAGTTAGACTTCATTCTACCTGTAAGCTACCCGTTTTGTTTGTCCGAGTCAACACATGTATTACGTTACTGACTGATGTAATTGAGCATTATCTGCAGATGACTCCGACTCATTTTTCTCTGATAAATATTCTTTAAACTTTGTATAAACTGATTGCGAATGCCATTTTAATTGGATATAAAACGAAGAGAAGTTTTCAGTATAGTTGTAATACTTCTTGAAATTTGAAATTTTTTCAAGATCAAAATCTGGCGTTTAAAAAAATATCGTGTCGCTCACTTTGATATCTCCCACTGTCCAAATGGCCCGGACGACATCCAGGTTCTTATTCCTGCTGGTCAGCACCGCTAACATGGAATCATGCCCCCTCATCAACGAGTCCAGGGACTCTGCTTCCGTCTCCTCCTTGCTCTTCTTATCTCCTCCCGCCCCCCTCATGTTTTGCTGAAAATGACAATTATACGGAAATAAGTAAATGTACTGAACTAAAATTCCAGGCAATTTAAAGGGGGGGGGGCAGGGCAGGGGGGGGGGGGGGGGTGTTGAGTTAAAGGTAGTGTACATGTACATGATTGGCCATTGTTGCAATTTTCAGAAATGGGCGGATTTAGGGGTTTAGTATTTTATAGGAAATATCGTTCCGCTGACCTGTTCAAAGTTTTGCGTTCTTGGATGGAGAAAAAAAAGACAGATAAACGGCGTTCGTTTTCAACTGTCGGGCGGCAGTTAACTGGATTTGTTATGGCGCCTTCTTGTAAAATAGCCCAATTTTTGTAAACGGGATCGTTTTCAATTGGTCAGATAACTACGCGAGCCGACTGGTTACAACCCGTCGCTTCGGTACACTACGCGACACACACTTGCACTATAATTGCAACCTTGCGCCCGTTTTTGGATTGTTAATCCATTTTAGACGCAACGCGGACTAACTACATTCAGTCAATAGAGGGCAGTGTTTAAACAAATCTGTTATTTTTTCCAACAATTGTTACGTGGAACAATCGTTGGAAAACGATATAAATTATAACTTTTCTTGAAAACGACAGCACACCAGGTGCCATCATTTCACAGGATGATTGAGATTGCTATTAACTTATGGTCCAGTGAGGTATTTCATAATAATTCAGTAAAAATAAATTGGAGGATTACCAATCGTGTACACTACCGATAATCTCACCAAGGGTGAGCGTTACCACGCCAGGGTCTGCAGGTCTAAAAATTGAGATAATTTCTCTGCCATTGAATTATCTTCTATTTAGATCTGGGCCCAGGAAAACCATCAGAATGGTAGAGTTAGAAACCTAAGAAAGTAATCTTATTCCTTTTAATTATGACCCCATTTATATCAAAGTGCAATTTAGTCATTTTAATTTATTTAATAATTAATTATTATTAAGCTACTTGTGTTGTTAATGTTAAAGTCTTGTCCCTGAACCAACGGGTACCATGTCTTCAAACCGAGAAATCTAAAAACCAAAGCTCCTTACCGGCAGAAAGGCGTTCATATCCAAGCCAGCAGGTGCATTTCTGTCCGACGGTACGACAGTTTGCGGCGTCTTCACCGCCCTCTGCTGCCTGGGGTCTTCCCCCCTCTGGGGCACAGCGTCCGGCGGACGTTGGGGCGCCGGTGCTGGTTCCGGCCCTGCCGCTGATTGTGGTTTGGTCGCTGGTGCTGGTTGCAGCTGGGCAGGTGGCGGTTGGCCGGTCTGTTTGGGCTGCGGCACGGGCGCCGGTGCGGAAGAAGGCAGCTGATCATCCAGGGGTGCAGGAAATGGTTGGCCTCTTGTTGGTGAATGCGCTGTACAAATCCGAGAACAAAGAAGACGATGCAAAGGCTGTGTTTTGTGACGGAGACACTGTACACATTTGAGTATTTTTCATGGTAAGCCATAGGTAATGCCATCTTCAGTTACAAGATGTAAGCATATAATTTATGGAGCATATGTGTATTACAAAACTTATACATTTTAATACCATTTGCGTACTATATTCATATTTTCTTACAAAACTTTTTTGTGCATATTTCTTCCAATGGGGAGACTTTTGAGACGCTGGTAGACAACTTGTAACGTTTTCACCACATTGATTTTGAAACAACACTTTAGCACAGGACTAGCCATGCAACAGTACATATACGATCTCATTCCCCATGCGTAAAAGGAGTTGTCAGTGACCCACTGCGCAGTGACACAAGGTTATTATCTGACATTGATCTGACAGATTATGAACGTGCTGTATGATGTACATGGACACAATGGACTCCCCTCCCGTGAGTCGATACGATTTCAATGCACAAAACACTGCGCAATGTTCGGATTACGTTCGGATTATTTCTAAATCTTTTATATTTTTGTTCATCTTCAAACAATGAATCCAGAATTTCAAACTTGGCAATCGGATTGCAAAACCTGGCGGCCTAGTTTTTTTTACAGGTTGGAGAACAATGCACAATTACCCAAACTTACATATTCTCTTCTTGGGGTGAAAGATGCTATCGTAGTTGACTGGATCTTGGATGTCGGCAGAGGAGGCAGAATCTTCCTCCTTATCATCTTGTGTAGGAGACTCCCTCTGCTCCTCCGACTTTATCTCAGGCTCCCTACGGGGGAAGGGGTAACACACGTCCATTCAAAGTTCACAGAAATAAAATTGTAAAAAAAGTTATTGATGGTTCGAACAAAAATGATGAATATATGAGATTTCTATGTAGTTTTGGTGTTTAAAGGGTCAAATTGCATTGGAGGCAAGGAGAAAGCAGAATATAAGAATGTACATGACGATTTCTTGAAAATGCACCCTTTGTCTAAAAACCGAAAATACTTTCGGGGACAAAAGTTTGATTCCGAAAAGTCAGTTTTTGGCCAATGATTTTCAGACAACTGGCACAAATCAGGAATGTCTAAAACACTTTTGGTGGTGTCAATATGTTTAAAACGTTTCATGTCTGAAACTTAAGCAGGGATTACGATTTGGACATTTAATATGCTTGAAACATAAGCATTTCAGACATTATTTTAGTTCATAGTGACACAAGTCTTCTTTTCAAGGATAAATAGCACCAGTTAGCATTGGCAGACTATCTCTCAGCAGTAAGTAAACTGGTGAAGGTCCAGCTGAAAATCAAGTCCATCAATGTTTATTTAACCCTAACTCCCTACATCATTTGTCCTACACGTAACCTGAATCCTCCAATATCCTCCGATTCCAAAATCCTCCAGTGTTTGTTACTGGGGGACCACTGCCTGAATCCCTGCAAAATCCTCCAGTGAGTTTTGGATGAACGCCCCAGTAACCTCATCCCTCCGAAATCATCCAGCACCAGATTGGGCCAGATGACCTGGATCCTCCATTTTCCTCCAGAGGCAAAAATCCTCTAATGCCCTCAATCCTGCAAAATCCTCCGATGCTTCAACTACCAAAGACCCTCAATCATCAAAATCTTCCCTTTGGCAAAGAGGACATTGGAGAATTTGGAAAGGTGGGGGTCAACTGACCTCTGCTTAGTTGATGTCGTAGGGGGTCGCTCTGTGATGAAGCTCCGCCTCCCAGTTGCTGACATGGGCGTGGACGGTGCCGGCTTCTGACCCTGGTTCGCTGCAGCCTGTTGTCCCTGTTGCAGTTGCTGTATTGAAACTCCCCTCGTTTTGTTTACTTTCTGTCGATACAGTAAACAAACGCTCAGTTGGACATGACAATTTACAATGGCAGACAATTTGAGGGTTTCGAGGATTCCTTTAAGGTATGATATAACATTGATAGAGCTAATAACATAGTTGCAGTGCTCGTGTTCATACTTTGTGGGAATTAACAGACACGTGAAATAACAAACCTGTGAAAGTTTGAGCTCAATCCGTCATCCGAGTTATGAGAAAATAGTGTACTAATACTCTTTGCTGTGTCGTTAATTGAACCATTTTGGCAGAATGGAGCTTCGTACACAGTGCTTATGTAACTCACTGATGACTGAACAGCTAGTCCATTTCAACCTTTGCATACCAAACCAGCCAGCAATCTAAGCCAGGAAAACTTGGACCAGTACAGATTTTGACCCTTAAGAGAATAACAATGAATGCTCAGTCATCCTTGACCGCAGACACACAATCGAGGTATCATTGGAAAGACAACACCCTGGTGTTTTACATGATGTTTACCTTTTTTAGAAAATATTTAGTACATTTTTCATAATTTACATTTATATCTGGTTTCCTTTTTCAACTGTGTAACAAAGAAAAGCATGTTACACACAATATACTCTCGAGTACTGTTGAAGTTTTCTTTTTGTAGGTAAAACAAACACGACCCTTCCATCTTCACATGACGGATACTAGCAATGCCTACCTGCAGATCCACTACGTGAACCGAGACGTTCGTCTGATTAAACGAAGCACCAATGAGCTGGGAGGACGCCACAGCCATGTCTGCTACCCTGCCCCAACCCATGGAGAATGTATCATAGCAGCAGACGGGCTCCCAGCCGTAGACGTGCAGCATGTCCTGGCTACCGCTGAACAGGAAACTGCCTTCAGAATGAAAGACGAGCGTCCTGTGGATAGTTTGGGATAAAAATTGAAAAACCGGGAGAAATTCAGATTTTTTTTGTGCGCTACTCACAGACTTAGTATAACTAAGAACATTTAATAAAATCTTCCATATTAGCGTGCATTTTTAGGCAACTGACTCCCACTAACTCTCACACTTGAAAAATAGTGTTTTTTTTAAACAGTCCCGTTTGGTTTAGGATGACACATATTTGAGGTATAAAAAGAGGTCGCAACTCCAACACTATAAAGTAAACATCTAAAAACTGATGTCAATCTGACTTACCGCACATCAGACGCAGCATGTGATGTTGAGGACACAATTTCAAAAGTCTCTAAATCCCAGAATTTTACAGTTCTGCAAAGCGGGGAAAGAGAGAAAAAAGGAGAGTAGATTATGGGAACAGAAAATAAAACATAAAAGTACTCACCAACAGTAATCAGAAAATCCCAATCAAGTCAACTGCCTAGAATAATTGCCCTAACTTTACATACTCTTCGTGAACCTGTGAACAAAAGATGTCCACAGACTTGCCCACGTCCACGGAATGTTTCTCCCTCTATGAAAAACAGCTTTAAAGGCATTTTGGGGATAGGGTTATCTTTCGCAAAATGAAGAGGAACACTTAATGGGATCACTATCAAAAATATGGACTGAAAGAGCATTCACTTTTTTCTCCATTTTTCCTAACTACATGAAAACAAATGAATGTCCGCAGTGTACAACCACACCACGGCATTGTAAAACCTGAAGGAAATTGGAACTTAATATTATTGAGAGCAGGATTTCAAGTGAACTTGAATTGAAATAATAATCCAGTGTGAACTAGACATAACCAGGGGCCAATTTCACGGAGCCGCTAAGCACCAAAAGTTGCTTAGCGTGAAAGTTCTTCCTTGGCAAAAACAGGATTACAAATCAAATTTTAGTTTGATGAATATTGTTTGTGACTGGTATTCAGCTGGTTATTGCTTAGCATAAAAAGTACATTGAGTTTTGGCTGGTAACCTGTTTTTACTGAGCAAGAAATGTTTGTACTAAGCAAATTTTTGTGCTTAGCGGCTCCGTGAAATTGGCCCCAGGAATGCGCTTTATGAACAGAGAGCTGTACTACATTACTCCAGCTCTAACTAATTACCTCACACAGATGCTTTCAAGTCGTCCTAGCCATGGCCATGATTGGGCCAGTTTGTGTGTTGTGTGCATGACTGAAGAAGAATTTGAATTATCTGAAAACATCAGTGCATTGTAATAAGCCAGTTCGGTATCTCAAAGGTCAAAGGTTATTCGGGATAAAATTGCTGACGTAATGTCACGCCATGTTACGCGAATGCCCATTCTGGTTGAATTTAACACGTGCGCGTTGTGCGACCACCTTTTGCGTTCATACGCACACGTTAGGTCACGCGGGTCATTTGGGATAAAATGTCATTGTGCACATGCGCAGTTGAAATACCGAACTGGCTTATTCTGCATGAATATCCCACATTGAGTTTAAAACAATCTGTCTTACTTGTCTGCACTTCCTGTAGCTAGGAGAAATTCATTAGGATGGAACTCAACATGGTTGACTGAATTGCCATGCAGCTTGAAGTCATGTAGAAGCTTGCCTGATGTCAAGTCCCACAACTGAAATGAGAAAAGAAAACTATCAGTCTCAAGAACCCACGAAGTTTAAGAGGTATGGGTGAAGGACCCAAACACAGAGGGCGTAATCGAAACCCTGTTCTAGAATGACTCGAGTACAGTGTTCTCGGGTCGCTGATTTCGAATGAGGAAGTGCATATCGGTGTGCTTGGCGACGCCTATCGATGCTGCAAAATTGGAAACGGCATTTATGTTGTTTGATTCTTAGGATGAAGAAGAGGAATTGAAAACAGATGATCTGATCTTTCAGTTTGCTACAACTTCTCTTATTCGAAAAAAAGCATTCCAAAATCCGAAGACATCAGGGAGTAAAAATCATGTTCGCGAACACCTGTTGGTTCTCAACATTCGATACCCTGTCGTGTATTCAGTCAACATGAGAACGGAGTTTGGAGTACGCCCAGGGAGTCAAAGAAAGATTTCTTATGGTGCGCAGTAAGCCCTGGATTCTCCACGGGAAAATTAATGCAGGCTGGCGAGTACCCAATCAATAGCTTTACTAGTCGAAGCTGTATTTGAGGATGTTTAAAAAACCATCAGTCAACAGGAAAACATTGACAAAGTGTTTTATGAATTGTGCATCCACAAGTGGGGAAATTTCAGACACAGATCCAAAGCTAAATGACAAATCTTTGTTCAGCCAAAAAATATGCCAATGTCTTCTGGGGAAATTACTAAACAATCTTGCCCCTGGACTGAGAATAATTCTCCCCTCGCACAATGCGACTAAAGCTTCCAACCTTGGGACACTATTTACAAATCCATCGGGCGAAATTGGGTGTGGCTGACTGAAATATTCGTTTAAATAAAAGCCCCACGTTCAGAATAATCAGTGCATACAGGACACATTAAAAAAGGTGGTTCGTCTAAAAATAAATAACAGGTCAGTATCGGTAGTATGTCGGGCCACAAGACGAACAAGTGGCAGTAATTCTCACGAAAAACCTTATGGAGAACACTGAAAGCCACTGTCAAATGAGCTCCAACAAATTTGTCATCACTCCTAAAGAACAAACTGCTGTGTATATGACTACTTTGCCCTTTAACGCTCGCAAAGAGTAGTGCAAATAGCCAATGTTACTACAGTTTCTAACCAGCGTCTGATTTGTTCGTGAATGACAAAATTTATCACCAACTTTCAAACTGACAAAGTGAGAATGCTTTACCTTAACGAGACCATCAACTGATGCCGACGCTATCCACCGCCCGTCCGGACTAAAGCGAACACAGTTGACCGGTCCTGTATGACCTTTGTACGTGAAGATGCAGCCTTTCCTCCTAATATCCCACAGCTGCAAAAAGCATCATTATAGAATTTGTATGATAATGCTCGCCACCTTACATATATCAAACGCTGTCCCAGCCTCTCCTAACACAGACTGGGTTTTGGTACAATTTTTACTGCCTAAGGTAGGGACTTTATTCAAACTCATATATACACGTCATGTTAAGGATCGGGCGGCATGGGGAGTGTTCAAAAATTGATGGAGATGCATAACATGAAAGAGATTCTGTTCACGTATCAAGCTTAAACCCTAACCCTGCCAGATGCAGTACAGTGCATCTGTGCTGACAGCTCCATTTTGCTGCACTCTACACACAAGTCAATTTGACAAGTGATGCAATCCGATGCGTCTGGCAGGGTTAGGGTTAAGTACGTATATTAGTTTTTTATTATTGATATCACCCAACACCAGGCCAAAAGGCCACTCAAGGTGTGGGCTACAAAGGACAAGAAAAGACAGAAATCACAGGGATAGAATGGAAGCAGGCAGATATTTGACAATAACAGTCCCAGTCAAGATCAGCACTGCATTCAGGCTCAGAATTAGCAAAATTTACATATTCCAGGCATAAGGTATGTTAGACCTCTAATATCGATCACATTTATGTACATGATTCTTTGAATAAATTCAATTAGGATACAAGTTCCTGACTTGATAAGATTCCAAATTTAACTGGGTTTCAAAATCTGGGTTGCATAAAGACAAAACTGATTTTGAAAATGGAACAAACTGGGGTAGCATAAAAAATATTCATTTGCAACCTGGGAAAAGAATAAATTATGAAAAAAAATATGTTAATACAGGCTGCATAAGCAAGGCTACAACAATTCTGAAATGGCATTATGGTGTGATACTTATTACGTATTGCTGAATGACACTTACTTTGATGTTTAGATCCGCTGAACCCGAAGCGACAAAATCTCCATACGGGTGGAAGTCTAAACTTTTTGTATTACTCTTGTGTCCCGTTAGCGTTCTAATGACTGGGCAGACACAACAGAAAAACGCTGATCAGGACGAGTCAAGATTCCTAAATTTTAAAAATTTAAAGCAGATTGAATAGCTGGCATCACGGCACAAGTCTTTCATGTGAGGTTTGTATGAATAAAAACCACATTTGACGAAAACTAGTCTCTGTGCAAACATTGTTTTCCGGGCACAAGATGGTAAATGTTGCAGTCGCTAAGCAATTATCCAGTTCGGTATTTCAACTGCGCATGTGCACAATGACATTTTATCCCGAATGACCCGTCTGACCTAACGCGCGTGTGAATGCAAAAGGTGGTCGCACACACAATACGCGCGTGTTAAATTCGATCAGAATGGGCCTTCGCGTAATACGGCAAGACATTACGTCAGCAATTTTATCCCGAATAACTTTTAACCTTTGAGATACCGAACTAGCTTATTAGCAAAGCCTTTAGCAGTAAAGCATTTTAAACAGACTACAAGAACATAAACGGGCTCTAGTAACTTAAATCGTGAATTCAACTACACCTTTCTGCTCTGACAACTTACATTCTCAGATCCGAAGACAATACTTAGAATACAAACACGGTTTTAATTTGCAACCAGGACAAAATTAAATGTAGTGTACACGATTGGTAATTCTCCAATTTTATTTTTTACTGAATTATTACGAAATACCTTACTAGACTGTAAGTTGGAAGTAATCTCAATCATCCTGTGACATTATGGCACCAAGTGTGCTGTCGTTGTCAAGAAAAGTGGAAATGAATATCGTTTTCCAACGATTTCCAGCTGGAAATCGTTGGAAAACTGCCCTGTAGCCGTTAGTCAAGGCGTGCGTGGCTACCTGGACGAGTGGCGCGCCCCGGACATGATGGCGCCATGGCATATCATATCCGGGGCGCGTCACGCGCCCAGATAGCCACGCGCGCCTTGACTAAAGGCTATCATCCACCCGACGGTTGAAAACGAGCGTCGTTTTTCTCTCGGTTTTTTCGCCATCCAACAATGCAAAACTTTGAACAGGTCAATGGAACGATATTTCCTATAACATACTAACCCCAAATCCGCCCATTTTAAAAAATTGCAACAATGACAAATCATGGAAAGCAACTGCAAAGCAAAATCTGGAAAGGGAAAATGTTTGGCCTACTTTTGGCGGCTTCCAGATCCCAAATCTTGAGAGATCCCGACTGCGAGCCAGCGGCCACCAGTTCCTCATTGCTGTTGAACCTGACGCACTCCACTGGCGACGTGTGACCGGAAAGACTCTGGAGGTATCAAGAAATCAAATTGAAGAGGATGTGGATTGCTGAGAAATCTATGTCATTTTGTAGTATTATGTAAAGCAGGCAATTATTTCTGCCATGAAATAACAAACAAATGAATTACTTCTGAAAGCTGTTCTTATCAAGTCCCATCTAGCCCGCTGGTGCCATTTGTCTTAAAATCATCGCTGTGGGCAGCAAACAAATCTGACGTCATAAACGGCCTTCCTTCTCTTTCCTGTTTAGCACTAGGCACAAAAGGGAACTTCATGTTATGACATCAGACGTTTTTAGCTGTCTGCAGCAATGACTTTTCGACAAATGGCATGAGCGGGCTAGATGTGCAATGCTTTGCAAACTTACCATGATACAGTTGGGCTTGTCTACCGCCCACATGTTGACCTTCTTATCATCGCCACCTGTCACCATGACACGTGCACTCTGCTGACCCAGGGCAAGACAGTTCACGCTTGCTCCATGGGCAACAAACTCCTCTGTAAAACAGAAAACAATTGTGACAGGAAAATATTTAACAAAACGTGGAGGCCTACTCTGTTGACGGTGTTTAGTAGTATGAACCAAAAATAGCAGTTAAGGGGTCCCCTCCTTCCTTTTTTGAAAATATACTTAACATTTGTTTTTATGGTAAGAGTTCACTTTAATAACCTCACCAAAATTGGTCAGGAAAAGCAAAATCTTCAATAATAATCATTCTACTTTTATAACTGTGACTGTCCATAAGACTAAACTAAGGCTTAACGTTAGCGTGGCACAACGGTTGTCGGTCACTTCGCCCAAAAACCACATCGCCCTCAACCACTTCGCCCTCAACCACTTCGCCCAAACGCCACTTCGCCCAAATCCCACTTCGCCCAAACGCCACTTCGCCCAAAAACCACTTCGCCCCAAAACCACTTCGCCCAAAAACCACTTCGCCCAAAAACCACTTCGCCCAATTTTTAAGCACCCAAGATTTTGTTCCCAATGTGTTCGTTTTCGTTTTCTATTTCGTTTTGATGGTGCATTCAAAACTTTATTTGCGTTGTGACATCCTTTTTGTGACCATGCTTTTCTTTTCTTATTAGTTTATAGTTTACGAGTTAACCACGCCCCTTAGAGAACCCTATGGGATTTTTGTGTGGTAATTTTTGTTTGTCTCAGATTTTGCGCGTTCCACGTGGAATTTTAATTGATGTGATTGGACAATAATTCATAAGCTGCGTTGACGCGATTCCACCGCGATAGGTCAATTATTTTTATCAAGTGGTCATTCAAATTATTACGATTTTATGACTTCTGACTAGCGCCCACCCAAACAAAGATACTGACAATTTGGGAGACCGCCAACATAGGGCAAGATAGCTCATCAGTTGATAGAGCGCTGGTACGGTATTCCGGAGGTTTTTATATAAAAAATCGTAAAATTTATAATGTAATTTTTTACAAACATTTATATTCTAACATCTTAACTGATATGAGGGATGATGTACAATTTATGTAACAAACTAATGAAATGAAAAAAGGGCATACGGATCGGGCATGGGCGAAGTGGTTTTTGGGCGAAGTGGTTTTTGGGCGAAGTGGATTTTGGGCGAAGTGGTTTTTGGGCGAAGTGGCATTTGGGCGAAGTGGCGTTTGGGCGAAGGGGTAATTGGGCGAAGTGGCGTTTGGGCGAAGTGGCGTTTGGGCGAAGTGGTTGAGGGCGAAGTGGTTGAGGGCGATGTGGTTTTTGGGCGAAGTGACTGTAAAGCGGCACAACCTG
Organism: Hippasteria phrygiana; assembly: GCA_037893225.1. Classification (NCBI taxonomy): domain Eukaryota; kingdom Metazoa; phylum Echinodermata; class Asteroidea; order Valvatida; family Goniasteridae; genus Hippasteria; species Hippasteria phrygiana. The sequence continues at coordinate 861,413 of JAZGUH010000178.1, forward strand.
TCAACCGTAAACAAAAATGAGGCAGAAATCAACATGAATGTGAGCACTTTGAGGGACCGTACACTGTGCCAAGAACATCTTACACAGAAAACACAAACTTTCTTCCCTATACTGCACAAAAGTTCCGGATTGAAGTCACAAAATTAAAGGTTGTGCGACAAATGTTTATTGCCCCCCCCCCCCCCCCCCCCAAATAAAATAACATTCCGAACACAAATGGATGTTTATTTTCCAAGATATTGCTGTTCCTGACCGATTTTGGTGGGGTATTAAAGTAAAATATTTCCCACTTGTTAAGTGTATCTGTTGAAAAGTGACGTCGGGATGCTACATTCTTCCCCTTTAAGGCAAGCTACTTGTACTTACGAAGTTTCCACGAGCGTTTCGTAGTCATGATTTTATTTAATCTGTTGACTGTTGACTGTTGTTGTGCAGTCCGCAAGCGCTAGCGCTGCGGGATCGACGCGCGTACGTACTGTGTACCAAAACAAATCAGACTGTGTTAACTTTACCAAATTATTTCAAAATTCACAACTGTCCTTGTTAATTTTTGGCAATTGACGATTTTCGTGTAGAAATTCTTAACCGCATTCGCCCGACATGTCGAGATGAGATGGGCAGTTCATGAAAATGCTTTGACGTTGGGATGGTTGACGTGTGCAGAAGAACAACCGATTCTATTGGTCAAGTACGTCAGCGGTCCTCGACATAAAATTTCCTCGTAAATTTGGAATCTGGTGTATTATTCAAATATTTTATTGTGATCTGCACACAAACAAAATTTAAATGTAATATATGGTTGCATATCTTAACGTTAAAAAAGGTAACATTAGATCTAATTGATTTAATGTGTTGCACTGAAAATATATTTTAGACCAATCAAAAATTGTTTCTTTAAAGCAGTTGGTTACCTGGGTGGCGGAAAAGTTCAAAGTGAGAAAGGTCAAAGGTGAAGATTGCGGAATCATAACAAACAGTGCTGCTGATGATATGATATGATATGATGATCCCAATTTCCACAGAAATAAAATAAGTCAGCACAATGTTTTGGAAAAGTTGTATTAGCGCAAGTCGATTGGTTAGGACGTGCAGTCGACAGCTTCACAATGTCAGTTATGTACAGGGCCAATCACCAGAGCCGAAACTTAAAGTGCGAGAATATTTCTACTACATTGATCATCAAGGGCAGGTAAACCATTTTTGGTCTTGTTCTTAACTTCTTGGTGTTTACATTTGTTTTGACATGTATACAATGTATTGCCTAGTTAGTATTGGCAAAATTAAGCATTTGTGATTTGATTTCTGCTTATTCGTTTTGACAATATATCTGCACAAACTGTGATAACTTTTTTTGTTTCTATTGCAGCTTTTTATGGACGATGTAAAAGTAAAAAACTTCATCACATGTTTCAAAGGTTTGGACAAAAATACTGTTTTATTTTGCTGTTTTATTTTGGGGGGGGGGGGGGGGGGGTTCCTTTTTTATTAGTTAAGGTATAATTCCAGCATTGGTAAACCTTGTTAAGTGTAGGCCATACATGCCTATTATCATAATTTTTGAGGTTCTTAAATGATTATTTAAATTCCAATTAATTAAAGTACTTGTTATAGAAGTTTAAATTTGGCCTATTTGTATTAATGCGCCTATGACAAATTTGTTTTTGAACACATGGCACCTTATATTATACATACATGCCGTTTATAGTATTAACCTCTTCAAAAATATGTTGTTCATTGCCTATGATTCATTTGTTAATTCACTTTTATATATTTGTGCACTGAAACATTTTGTATAACTTTTGCTTCACTTTTCAGACAAGAAGTTCCTGTCTTTTTTCTTCAAGCGTCTCAAGGTGAATAATATGGAGCGATATGCGGTTGACTTCCCTTACCTATCCCCATGCGGGGCAGAGAGGAACTTTATCAGATGCGATGACCGGCCGATAGTTTTCACTAAAATTCTCCCCCCAGAAGGTGACTTGGATACCGAAGAGGACATGCCAGCAGATCGTTTGGTCTGCAACCATGCCGACAGTTTCACCGTGAAGTTTGAGCCTGAGAAGGTGTGCATGCTACCCAAAAGTGGGCGGATATATCATCCAGCACCCAAGAAGACTGGAGGGGTCGGACTCATCAAATCCAGTGTGGCCATTGAAATCAGTCCGGATTTTGAATTTGGAGAGGCAGGGGAGTATGCCCCTCCCACCCACTTCAACTGGAAAGGCCGGCGATGGGAGCTGACCAATGAGATTCTGAATGTGGTGACAGACAGTGAAGAGAGAGAGCTTTCCGAGTCGTGATTTGAAATGCCCTAAATTTTGACAATATAGGATTTCCTGTGCTTTAATGCTTTGCGTGATTTGACATTTACAATGTACCTGGCATTCCAGCTGATGGCAGTGTTCTTTTTTTTCTTTCTTTCCTATGTTTAATAGTAGTTCTGTGGAAGTGCTGTGGCCTAGTGGTTTGGAGTTTTGAATTTGTGGTCTGCGGGTAATTCTGCAAGTTGTGGGTTCAAGCCCAGTCCTGGGCTACAGCACTTCTACGCCTTGTAGTGGACTAGTTACCCATCCCGACCCTATTCATACCGTGAAGAGATCAGATTATCTTGTCTTGTTTCAGTGTGAGGGGCTGGTTCTTCCACACTTTCCTCTGTAGCCCACACCTCGAGTGGCCTTCGGCCTTGTGATGGGCTATTTGCGTTTAAAAACAAAAAAAAGTTGGGCTAGTACAGGGGTTACTGCTAGGCAACTCTCCGTTTCAAGGTGAACGTACACATTACAGCTTTAAATGAAAACCAATGACGAACAAATCTACCATGCGATATTTGGAGGATTTTGCTGGATTGGTTTAGCGGGTTTAGCTATTATTACCACACATGGGGCTTGATGTGCATTGGGTTACTGCACAGTGGTGGATTTGGGGAGAATGCAGAAAGATTTGGAAATAATTCAGAAATAGTCCTCCTCTTTCTCTTCTTGGAAGAATGACAAGGAGTGGGGGTTATGGGTACCAGAGGTGCGAAATTAAGTTGCCTGGCTGCCTGGGGCAAATTAAAATCCTAGGACTAGCTACTGAACCACACTGGTTATCCACTAAAATAGATTTGTTGTAAACACTAGTAAAATTATTATAAAAATGCTAGCTCGGACACATCATTTAGTAATTGTTTGGGAAGATGTTTAAAGCATAAATCGGTGACAACTTGTTGAAACACCAAGTCATGGTCATGACAGGAGCCATCTTGTAAATTTTGTGCAGCATTTCGGGCAACCAAACTCGACCGATGGGCAACTGGTTTCGGTTGCCGATTGCCCCAGGGGCAACCAGTGAATTTTTTTTTAATTTCACACCCTGAAAAATTGTCTTGAATGAAGGTGTATCTAAGCTTTGCTGCAGAAAGTTTATGGTGAAAATAAGTGGCTCTAATGTTGGTGGAGAACAAATTAGACCAAACTTTCAAATAATTCAAGTTGGGAAGTTAGTTTCTCTGGACAGCAGGTGGTCAGATTGACATTTATTACAAATTGCACACACAAATTAACATACAGGTACTTCAATTTACACGACGGCCAAACCAAAGTAAATGACTCTTTATATAGAATCAGATACAGCAGACGGAATGATAGGTGTCTATACTATAAATCTTGTGTGAAAATATCCAGTTTAGGCACTTCATTTGCAGTATAAATATTTTGATCTAAAATACATTTCATTCAAACCATCACACATACATTTTGTGCTTTGCCAAAGTAATTCAGACTGATAACCATTGAATAGACAAATCTGGCACTGCTGCAATCAAATTTAAAGCCATGTGTAACTCCTGTTAATTCACTGACTAAATGTGACTCCAGATAGGGTGTATTTTAAGTACTGGATTGTTAACACACGTTAGGGAATTTGTTAGGTTGTTAAAGATATACTATGTGTCCAGGCTGTACAACAAATTTGATATTTTTTTTATACTCTTGCATATTTATCTGAATGATATGAATTGCGATATGGCAGACACAAAGTTGACTGTTAGTACATTTCTTGGAACACTTTCAATTTGGTGTCTAATTTCAACCCTCTAGCTGTAGACCAGTGATGTAGTCAAGACCATTCACAAGACCAGCTTGTTACAGGCACAACTAATAGGCATGAACCATGACAGAGGAATGCTTTTGTTACAGTTATTTGAATAGCTTAAGACGAATTAAGACTGAAGGTCTTGTGTTGGTCTTGCAGGGTCTTGTGATGGTCTCGACTACATGACTGCTGCAGACCAATGTATACATAGATCTTTGCTTTGGAGAATGGAAATTGTGCACCGAGTGTTGCGAGTCACCACACATGTACCACCACCTCACTACCTTTACTTGGATCCACACATTTTTCCATTTCACAAAGCATGCACTTTTAAAATTTGGCAGAAAAAAATCCGCAATATTTTAATATGCTGCACGGTTTGTTTTGGTTTTTGCCATTATAGGTGAAAAACAAAATGGGTCGTGAGATTCTGAATGTGCATTATAACGCCATAGTAAATATTTTGGTTAACAGCAGGCGGATGTGTAGAATACCTTGCGTTAACTCTACAGTAGATAATGGAAGCATTTTGAGACACTGGTGGCAGCAGACACGCCTCTCTTTTTCCGTTGTTCTGACCAGTCACGCACATGCTCATAACTAGCAAAAGAACCGGTATGTCTGCTGCGACCTGCATCTCAAAAGGCTCCCATTACTAAGTCTAGTATTGTCATGATTTATTTGTAAATGCTAATACAAAAATAGGATATACATATATTGCAAAACACTTAGCAAAAAAGCTCATTATATAACCGCTTTTTGCCACCCTTTTATATTAAAATGCCCCTGTTGAATAATTTAAGGTATGATACAGTATTGGAAGTGCTGGCAAAACAGACAGGCAGTGGTCATACTATTTGTGATTCAGCATATTCACGAAATAACCTGAGAAAGTTCGAGCACAATCCGTCATCCAAGAAAGTAGTGAAAATCCATTGTGCTTAAACAGTGATTTTGTGCATGTCCGTATGTTCTTATTTTGATTTTTTTTTTTCAAATCAAAATAAAGGCATGGCATTTTTGGAGGTATTCAGATACAATTGAATACCCAATTGAAAGAAGGGCCCAAGTCCACAATTTTTGGCCAAACTGAGTTAGACACAGGAAGTTACTGCTAACACCATGGGCTATCATGTGTGTGACTTTTTTTTTATATTTTTCTCAAAATCTTTTCAAGTGGACTTAAGGCCCCTCTTTCAATCGGGTATTCAATTTTCTTGAAGGTGACAGCATTTCAGATCGAACTTTTTCTCGGGAAAATTCGTACTGGTGTCAACTTGGGGAATGAAAAGCTTTCAGATTGAAACTAATAAAAAAATTATTGATTACCAAAGCTATATCATACCTTAATTAAGTAACTCAATGAGTACAATTATTTACAGGGTGCATTTGTTTTTTCTTCAAACCAACTGCACTATCGCAGTCCAAAGAGAAGCTAGTCTTAATATTTCCACACACCCTAGGGACTTGGGGTTAACACTGAACAAGTAACAATGGATTTTCATTGTTAGATGTTCATAGTGTAAGCTACTAAATATTAACACAATCTACCACCGACACATAAGACGGCATTTTATTAAGTCTGTCCCATAATCTTACCCTCTGTCTCTTCTATTGCTAAGCAGAAATTTCAACTTCCCACTTACACCAGCAGGCTTGATAAGTATACGGGCTACTCTCTTTTTAAAGAAAATTTGTAACAAAAATGACATGAAAGATACAAACTTCTACACAAATGCTTGACATTGGATGTTTTCCGCACAATGGCAAGATACTCGTACACATAATTTCAAACAAATGGTTAATTGTCTCATTAATTAAATAGTAGTTCATTGATGAAGGGTGGTATTTTTTTTATGTACATAAATTATACAGATGACTGCATTAAATTATTTATATCTTGAATATATACAAATCAGCATGTTCGACATCTTCTGAACTAAATGTTCAATTTATGTGAGTGACCTATAAAGGCCTTGTCACATAAGGCAACATACATGCCACATTGAGTATCAGCTTTGATATTCATACAATTCACCCATTTTTGAAATAGCTACGGTGGGCTATACTTTCCATAATCTTCAGAAATCCTTCCCTCATAAATAATCTAAGAATTTAATCAATAACTTGAGGGACATACAGATGTTTTAAAGCACCCCCCCCCCCCCCCAGGCAAGGCCATGATTGGAGGATTTGTGTGTTAAATGCGTGACTGACGATTTAAATTACATGTATCTAAAAATGTCATTGGATGGCCGTTTTGCATATATCTCCCACGCACATCTGTAAACATCCAGAACTTTCAATGGGGAAAAACGTTGCTTCATGCATGTACTTCAGTTATGAACGTGCATTAAATAAACTGATTAATTAATTAAGCTCCGCCCCTTTATGAATTAACTAATCACACACGTCGGACCTGTCACGGCTGTGATTGGACAATAAGTAAATGGGCGGGGCTTGATGGATAAGTCTAATTGGCAGTCAGCCTTGACTATTGTTGAGATCAACAATTCTGTATTAATGCATGAAAATCTGTCCAAAAACACATCTGCAAAATGCCGTACAAAAGCCATACAAAATCTTTACGTTTCCATAGGATTGTGCACAAACATGAAAGCGCACAGCAGGCTTCATGTCACATGACGAGTTAGCGCTCTGGTAATTTAATATAGCTCTACGGGGCCAACTTAAACTAACTACAACTGCGCAAGTTATGTCATAAGTTGTTGCACAAATCAGTGACTTATAATTACGCACTGCATAACTTTTGTGAAATTGATTTTAAATGTCATACCGGTTGAGCAACTTTTGCACTTTAATGTGGTGTGAGTGAAGTTACACAGTTGCATCAATTTTTGCTAAATTATCTGCAGTAACTTTCTACATTGCGATGGAGCAAAACTGCCTGAAAACTGCCTCCTGTGGCAAGGCCTAAAATGCCACAAAAACTATTAACATTTGTACCAACATATACAGTGACAATAGAAAACATAACTTAATTTTTTATTTTTTTAAATGGCACAGGAATATAAACACTGAAATACATGTACGTCATGCTCTCTGGCATACTGTTCTCAAGTTTGATCTTTCTAAGAACAATGCCTTTGATATATTTTCCTCTTTTGGCTATTCTAAGCCACATTAACAAATCAAGTACACATTAATAACACACACAAAAATAAAAATTTCCAAAAAAGACAAAATTCATTATTACAAAGGCACATTGCAACAGACAATATTTGCAAATTTACCTTTCATGATTTTCATTTCCCGACAAACAAATATTCCCACTACACGTATCCACCTTTGTATGCACCGTTGTATAAGTCAGTAAAACTTAACAATTCAATGCAGTACTCACAAACAAAATGCATACATGCATGTACTCTTATTCTGTACATGCAGTGTTCTAGCCAGGCATTTAATAGCGCTACACTTGAATCCTGCCCCTACGCTATAAATTTAAGAGCAAGAGTATATTCTAAACAATATCAAATGAACTAAATTTTGCTTATATAATCTCAAAAACTTTTGCTCTAAACAGTCAAGTGAATGTGGCCAGGAATTGCCTCAGATTGCACCACACACAGAGCATATAGAATCCAAAATTGTTCGGGCCCCAAGCGGACCCTGGGCCCCAAGCGGATCCAGGTCCCCAAGCGGGCCCAGGGTCCGCTTGGACCCTGGGCCCCAAGCGGACCCTGGGCCCCAAGCGGACCCTGGGCCCCAAGCGGACCCTGGGCCCCAAGCGGACCCTGGGCCCCAAGCGGACCCTGGGCCCCAAGCGGACCCTGGGCCCCAAGCGGACCCTGGGCCCCATACCATAATTATAAGGGCTTTGTGCTCACAAAATGCCCCTGCGTTTTAATTTCACCCTGGCTAGAACACTGCATACATGTAGCATGTGTCATTACAATACATGTACTCAAAAGCCCTTTATATACTGATGAATACTCTATCAAATCCACGAAGTACTGAAGTTTGATGTTGGTTGCCATAGCAATCAATACAGAAAATGCTGGTCTTTTATTAACAAATCTCGACTTTGAGATGCTTTTTTTGTGTTGGCATGATGACTGCATAGTGACATCACTTCCATACTGGATAGATTAAATTTGCTATCTTTCACTCCATACAAAGATATATTTAAACAGCACTTGCATGATCGGTGTAAGAATATCTTAATCTTTTCTTGATCCTTCCATAAAACGAGGAATACAGAAAGAGGGTGTTATATATTCTTATTGTCAGTCTTTGCTGAATACCTGTAGTGTACCTGGTTTGACCCAGGACAGTCCGGACGTCTGGGCATTTTTGTGACCTCCCTTTTCCTCACTTGTTTTCTGGAAATGGAAAGATGAAAATCAAACCCATCAGATAGATTAATAAAACAAGTATTTAAGGCAAGTTTATACTTCATGCAAGGGTGAAATTTAGCGAAGCAAATTTGGTGACTTCTACAACCATTGTTTCATTGTGATGTTCACCGTTACCAAAACAAATTCATTTCTCCATCAAATTCCCATAAAATATAAACCGGCGTTTACTCTGATGAATTACTTACTAATAATCTAGGGCTGTCCCGAATATACCGAATATTCGATCGTCAACCGAATATTCACATACATTTTTCCGGTTCAAATATTCTAAAAAATATATATGCACGTACAGATATGACTCTGATGCTATTTTAATAGAAAAGTTACGACGCTAAAACACCAGTGTGCTGACGTGTGAAAAACTTGATCGGCGAGTATCGAATATTCGCATACTCGGTCAAACCCGCTTTTAAATAATCGAATACTAAATTATTCGAAAATGAACAGCCCTACTATGATTTATTTCTCTTTGTTAGCGTAATACCATTTGGAGAGATGGTGCAGACAAATGGTGTATATGCCACATGTAAGTTGTTTCACACACCGACCGTATAGGATTTATGAACTAGGGGTGCAAAATAACCGCCAATATGTTTTTGCCCATAACAAAAACCAAAGCCGATAGAGGACCCAACTCGAGCAAAAACAGATAAGAGATTTTACTCATTCAATCCACAATTTACGACATGAATCTAGCCACCGACGTACCTGTGGTTTTGGTGTCATTATTGCTGTGCGTGCAGTTGCATGCTTGTCGTCATCCCATTCACTGAAGTGTATTGCGTGGAGATCCTCCGAGTACGGTGGGTCGTACTTTCGGCTTTTGCACATCTCAACCGTTTCGTTGACCTTAGATTTGAACAAATCCATGTCCTCCTCGTATCTGCCAAAAATAAACAAGAAACATTTCTGTAGTAGGACAAATAATTTAACCCAAAAAAAACAAAAAATTAACAACTGATTTTCTTTCTGTTCTACCTGTTGTGGGGGCCTCGTAGAAAAATAGAGATTTGCTTTTCATTTTGATATGAAAACCCACATCTCAGCACTCCACAGATGGTTGAAATGTTAAAACTTCTGTTTGGGGAATTTCAAAATATTATCCTACTTCACATGTTGGTAAAGGAGTTGTATTAATAGGAATGCACAAAACAAATCCTGTACTTACTGTGAAAAAAATAAAATCTGCAAAATTTCCCGCCAGATAAGGAAAGCGTGATTTCCTGTGAACGCCTGCAAATATCCTGACCCCTTACCCCCCCCCCCCCCACCCACCCCTGTCATATCCCGTTCCCCTGCCCTTGACACATTAAAATGAGCAGAAATTCACTCTATGGCAAAAAATAAGTTTCTTTCAGTTGAAGTTGCCTTGGGGAATTTAGAACATTTTCAAATCTGAATAACCCCTTTCTGTCATATCGCAAAGTATTTTTTTCTAACTGAATTCAATGTTGAATTTTTGTTTGTTTTTTGGCACCGAGAGTACAGTCCAAATGGTTCACACACTTTCAGCTCTATTTCCTCAAAATAAGTTGCCGTGACTTCAGCATGTTGCAACGGTTATAGCTGGGCCAGAACTAAGCTACAGCAACACGCAATGCATCAAATTAAAGCTTTCAGGAGATAGCATAAATCTCAATTTATAATTTTGCAACTCTCCACCCATTTTGTGGTGCCGGTGTCATATGAATATCTGCCTCCCATGAAAATCGGACTCCTTTTCCCCATTATTGGTTAAACCCTCTCACGCGACCGGCCACTCTCCTAATTACCTTCACTCAGGCATGCGCAATACTACCAATGAGCCCGTATTTCATAGTCACTGAAATTCACGCTACACCGGATCAAATTCATCAGGTTGCTCAGAGCAACCCTTATACCCCAAACAGAAATGAGATCATACGACGCAGCGATACTCACAACACAGCTGCCTCTGGGTTGAGTGGTGCCTTGGTGTCAATCTTGTAGAAAACTCTCCTTGCATACAGCAACACCTGCCATATGTGGTTGACGTTTCTCCTCCATTTGGTGAATGCTCTGTGGACGTCCAGCTCTCCGCTGATTGGGTCCACGATAGGATGGAAGATGGACGGTCGGAAAATTAATCTCTGGAATGGAAAAAATATAGGATAAGACAACAACAAAAAAATATAATAAAATAAAACAATTTAAAAAAATTGCAGACTGTAAAATATTGCAGCACCAAGTCATTTTGATTATTTTCTTTTTTACCAACTGGAGAAAACATAATAGTTACAGTTTTAATATGGCACCATACTTTATCTGTGTGCCTTGTTTGGGATGATAAAATTATTTTACAAACTGTAAACCGGTCAGAAAAAAATGTTCAAGTACCGCAGCCTGCAAGGGTTTATCTCAACTTATCGCAGCTGAATCACACGAACGCAGCTTGTCTTTAGATACGGTCCAATTACGTGAGTTATAATTCAACAAGGAACATGCAAAATTTGTCACAAACAAACATTTCCACACAAAATTCCACAGGGGTTCTCTACGGTTATCAGGTCTGACTTAATGCGACGGGTGCGGATGTCGTATAAACAGCATACATTTATGGCAAATTCAACCTGAAGTACCTGGACTGCATAAAATACCGATGGGGGACATCACTACAGTAATAATCAGTCGTATTGGATATTAAGCCCATCACAATAGGATTTGTCTGCACTTGTTTCATCCCACACAGGACATTGTACTAACCTCTTATAGTCCCTTGCCACAGGTTGCCCCAAATACGTGCGGATTGAAAATTAAAAAATTAGCTGGCCTGACGTTTCGAACTTAAGCAAGTTCTTTCTCAAAGGCAAATGACAGAGTACAAGAAACAAACATGTAGGGAACACACATGCATGAGGGGGTGGGTGGAGAAACACAAAGGAGGGATGCAAGGGAGCATGGCAGTGGGTAAACATCAAAGAGAGAGGTTTGGGTAAAGATGAATGCGGGGAGGATTAGGATGAAGGTTGAAGCTGGGGAATAGGACAAAGGAATGTGGTTAGTGGCAAAGATAAACAGGAAATGGTAAGACAACCCCATATGGCCAAGAGACCCCAAGAGGGTTTGCCAGGAGGATAATCTGTAAACAAATGACAATGGGGGAAAAATTAAAAGTTAATCATTCCCTTCCTGGATGTTTAGACCATGTGGTTGAATAGTCCGAAGACGTTTCATCCAAACTTTCTCTCGGCTGAGGCGAACTGAGTCCTTGCGGTGGAAAAGTGATTCTATGCCCTGTAGAATCATATCAGAAATGGAATGGTTAGGCAAGTTGAAGTGATGACCAACAGGGGTGTCAATTTTCTTGGTGTTTACAGTCGATCGATGGCCATAGAAACGCTTCTTGAGCGTGTTCTTGGTCTCCCCGACATACTGGATACCACAAACCCTGCAAGAAATGAGATATATGACATTAGAGGTGTTGCAAGTAATGTTGCCATTGGTTCTGTGAGTAGTTCCAGATGAATGGCCAGAAAAGGAGTCAGACTCCTGCATGTGAGTCTGGCAAACAACACACCTGGAATCGCACTTAAAAGTACCATGCTGTATGGGAGGGGATGCAGCCAAGGTGGGGACCTCGGCTCGAACAATCAGGTCTCGTAGATTGCGGGGGCGCCTATAAGCCAATATTGGGTTGTCAGGGGCGGCACGGGCAAGGCGATCTGAAGTATGAAGGATATGATGGTTGTCATTAGTTATTTTACGAAGGGGAGGGAGACTAGGATGAAAGGTGGTGACCAAGGGAATCTTGGGGTCGGCATTAGTGCTAGGTGTCTTTTTCTTGAGCGCAAAATCTCTGGTGATAGATTTGGCTCTGGCGATAGCACGTTGAACTTGGCGGGAGCTGTGGCCCCTGGCAACCAAGTTATTCTTCAGTACCTGTACATGATGGGAAAAGTCAGAATTATTAGAACAAATCCTTCTGAGTCTAAGTGCCTGGCTGAATGCTATGCCTGTCTTGCAATGCCTGGGGTGACAGCTGGAGGAGTGGAGGTACTGGTGGGTGTCTGTGGGTTTAGAATACAGATCAGTGGTTACCGAGTTGTCTTCCTTGCGGATGGTGACATCCAGGAAGTTGGTCTGATGCACTGAATACTCTGATGTAAACTTGATGGTCCTGTGGAAGGAATTAATGTGATTAATGAAAGTCTCCAGACTGTCCTGATCACTGGTCCAGATGAAAAATACATCGTCAATATATCTCCACCATACCCAGGGGCGACATGGTGCTGAGGCAAGCATGCGCTCTTCGAGGTCGCCCATGAAGAGGCATGCAAAGGAGGGGGCCATGCGAGTGCCCATGGCTGTACCGTGTACCTGTAGATAGTGTTTGCCTAGGAAGGAAAAATTGTTCTTGGTTAGTACAAGTCTCATGAGGGTGCCAATATCACTGATGGGTGGGGTTGTGTGTCCTGCCTTGGCCAGGGCCGAGGAACAAGCACGAATACCCTCCTCGTGGGGGATGTTGGTGTACAGGGATGAAACGTCAAAAGTCCCAATGATGGCTGTGCTGGGAATCTTGTTCTTGATTCCATCCAGCTTGCGCAGAAAGTCTGGGGTGTCATGGATGTATGATGGCATCTGTGGAACGAGGGGTTTGAGAAAACTGTCAATAAACAGGGAGATACGTTCCGTAGGTGAACCATTACCAGAGACAATGGGCCTACCGGGGTTGCCAGCCTTGTGAATCTTTGGAAGGAGATAAAATCTGGCAGTCCTACAGTCAGAGGGAGAGAGAAATTTATGAGCTTTCTTAGACAGCTGGTCACGTGATCGCATATCGTCCAGCACCTGTTGTATCTCTTGAGAGAATGTACCTGTGGGGTCAGAGTCAAGGCAGATGTAGTTAGTATGATTGTTCAACTGGCGGTGGGCCTCGTCAATGTACTGATGACGATCCATGATGACCACAGCTGAACCTTTGTCGGCCGGCTTGATGATGATATCAGTACGGGAGCGCAAGGCATTCAACGCCAAGCGCTCCTCTCTGCGGAGATTGTCATGAGTTCTGTGGACAAAGTTATCAGGGTTAGTGACTTGAGAACTGACAACTTGAACATAAGTCTCGAGGGCTGGTACACGGATTGAAAATTGCCACCTGGCCGGTTGACGTCTATGTGTGCCAATCTCTGCATTTTCAATCTATTAGTGGGGTATTGTGTAGGTTATGCTTGGCTGCACAAGCCTCATTTCTGTTTCCCTTGGCTGCACAACCCATGTAATGCCCGGTGGCAAGGGGTTAGTAAGAGGATTTTCTGACTTAAAACCCTCCTATGCAAACATACATTCTGAGCCATGTTGTTGTATGGGTCAAAATCAGTCAAGGTGATTGTTTTTGACCCTCCTGCCATAGTACAAAACCACATGTAATCTGATCATGTCTGTGTAAAAGTATAGCAGGGGAGGTGGAAGGAAATTTTGACTGATTTTGACCTTTTAAATAGTAGGAGGGTTTTAATGATTTGTTGAGAGACTCTTTTTGTACCCCTATCATACATCAGAGCTCCTACCTCCACTGTTTCCACAGAAATAGCACAGTTGGCATACGAGGTTGAATCTACTACAGCTCAATTAATTTTGCTCTTCATCTCATACAAAGTAAACTCTTACAACTCTCTTAAGTTATAATGTGAGTTACATGACAGACTTTTACACCTGATGCCAAATATTGAGGGGATACTGACATCGTTTGAGCCAGAGGGGTATCTAGATGGACAACAGTTTCCCCATTTTGAATTTGGACACCCCGTTTGTCATTTACATACCAAAAATATTATAACTGAACAATTTAAACACCATTTCCAAATCCTGGCTACAACATTGGACGACGAAAAACACAAACTGGGGTCCAGACCTGCGTAGATATCACAAAGAATCATCCTTGATGGAGCGATTCATATTAAATTACTAGAGCGCTAACTCGCCATGTAGAGTGAAGCCTGTATGGGTGCATCCATGTTTGTGTACAAATCTATGGAAACCTCCAAATTTAGTACAGCTTTTGTACGGCTATTTTCACATGTGCGTTTATACTGTTTATAAAGAACAAAACATTGTTTATCACAATGACGGTCAAGGCTGAGCAAATGAAGCAATGCTTTTTCAAGTTGAAGTTCAATGTCTACAGACGTGCGAGGGAGACACAAGCAGAACGGCAAGGCACTAACATTTTCAGATAATTTTAATTGTACTTCAGTCACGCACACAACACGCAAACATTCCAATCATACCTGCACCCAGGGCGGCTTCAACGCATCTGTGTAAGGGAACGAGGAGTTAGCAATCTAGTAATTTAATAAAGCTCTAAGGATTCACATCAGAGATGACAAGGGGTACTCACAGGACTGTCTCCATCTGGGTAATTCTCCGGGATGAGAAGGTCAAACTTGAAGATGCCTTCCTGATAGAGGCCCTGCCGGATGAACAACACCCCAAACCAATCTGGACAAACAAAATATAAGCAAAGTAATCAAATGTAAGCAATGTAAGCAAAGTCTCCATTAGGCCTGGCTCACATAGGCCTTCCGTTGCAGTCAACAAGACCAACACTTAAATGCAGTATACAGCATTTGCAAACATCAAAAAACAAAACTACTGAATTATTAAAAAATACCGTACTAGAATAAGTAAATAGCAGTCTCGAGTATCCTGAGAAATCATGGCACCTGGTGTGCTGTCGTTTTCAAGACAAGCGGAAATTCGTATCGATTTCCAACGATTGTCGGCCAACAATTGTTGGGAATAGTCTAGTTCCCCGACCTGATAATTCCCCGACATCTATAAATTGCTCCGTTTTGTTTAAGGTATGGTCAGGGAACCAGACTACTAGAGCATCATTTTTTTCCCTGTTTTCCTAGCATCTAGGCACACAAAACTTTAAACAGGTCAGTGTTACAGTATTTGCGAGCACGCTATAAAATATTTACCCCCAAATCCATTTATTTCTGAAAATTACAGCAAAAGAAAATGGTATATACTACCGTTGAAGAAGATATTAGTTGCGGAGAGAAATCTGCATCATTTTGTAGGTTTTTATGTATATTAACCCTAACCCAGCCAGACGCAGCACAGTGCATCTGTGGTGACAGCTTGACCTTGCTGCACTCTGCACACAAGTCAATGTGACAAAGTATGCAATCTGATGCGTCTGGCAGGGTTTCTAGCCAAAATACCCTGGAGGGTTAGGGTTAAGGTATATTACAATAAAACAGGCATCTATTTCAGGCAGGAATTGCATCTTTACAGGTATGATATAGCTTTGGCAATGATAACAAAATTTCAACAAAACAACTGCAGCCATTTTGTCCTGATAACTTCACTTATATACTTACGTAGAGGGGATTTAGCTGACGGTATGACGTAAACTCCTGGTAACTTCTGTTTGTGGAGCTGATTGCTGCAAATGAAAGAGAGAGGCAAGAACACTCGTACTATTAATGTAAACCCAATCACAGCTTAAATCTGAAGTCCAACCACTGCATTCGCTTGTAATAGCACCAAGTCCTGCCTAGATTAGTAATTGATTTGAATTAATGTTAATTTAAATGTTCAGCTCTGACCCCTATCTGTTTAGAAAGACCAGCGTTGGCAGATTTAAATTAACCCTCCCTCTCTCAGTGCCAAAATGGAGCCAACTACCGTACCTATTAAAACCTATGGAGTTTCAGGTTGAAACACGCAAGCTGTTGGAGAGGAAGGGCATAGGTTTTTTTAAAGGTTGTGATAGTTATAACAGTAGGAGGGTTAACATGATTCAAATCAGCCAACCCTGATTTATTTTGCTAAAATAAGACTTTTACAAAAAAGTGATTTAAATCAACTATTTTTTTTATATTATTTTTTTATTTAAATCGCAATTTAAATCAGTGATTTAAATCAACACAATTAAAATCAGCCAACCCAGATGCCTTTTCACATCAGGGTTGGCCGAGTTCAACCAGTTTAGAAGGCAATCGGTGTTAACAGTACCCTTATACACCATGTCCTTTTTTGGTAACGTTAGTGCCAACCAATAAACTAACTGTCCAGAAAACAGGAACCAAAGTTCTGAGTTGTTCTTTGTGTCTCTTGGTAGGCCTCACCACCATTTTGTGTCGTGGCAGTTTTGCCTCATAGATAGGTCAATAGGCTTTGAAGCTGTGAGGGATGAAAGTGACACGACAGTCTAAAAAATGTAACGTTAGCTTCAAGTAAAATAAAAAGATATCAATATACATGAAGAGGAAGCTTGCTTACTATTCGGCCATGAGTGCATATTCCAAGTAAAACTGCCCATAAGCTACGGAGGTGCCATTACTGGGGCTGGTGGCCACACTGACCCGGTCAGATGATGTGGAAGACCCTGTCCTCTCAAGCCCCGACGCTGGTCTACCAGGCCCCACTGCCTCTTCCTCCTTCTTGGGTACTTGAGGGAGTTGCTTCTTGGCTGCAGGAATGGTGCTCCTCCTAATGATGAGTTGGGCTTCAGCTTCATTTGTCACACCACCCTATCACAGAACATTTGAAAACAGTACAATATGCGGTCATGTAATCATTTAATACACGAGTTTGTTAAGCCCTTTGGGACATGGTATTTTACGGGAGACGTCAGGGTGTCGCGGCGGTTCTGGCAACCAAATCGAACCGCTGCAATGTGTTTGTGCAATAAACAATAATCCAACAATGGATTGAAACTGCACAAACAGCGGCCAGTGGCGTCATCCGGCCTGGTGACACTGTATTTTTTGCGCCCACAGGCGTCATCCGTACGCAAGGGGTTAAAGGCCAATAGCCATAAGGCAAAAAAATGCTGTCAACAAAAAACAATATATCAGAAGAGATTTTTTTTTTCTTTACGGACATGGTGTTAACTGAAGCTTTTTGAGAGCCTGTGAGAAAAAATCACAGGCTCACTCAGACGAGACTCGAACCCACGACCTCTTGCTAATACACAAAATAACAAGACTAAAACTAGTGATGAGCTACCTTACAATAACATTCATGTTATAGTGACTTACAGATTTCATTAAGCAATACTTCGTTTTTGCACAGCAGATTTCTGTGTACACTGTACACGTACATCAGAAACTCTCTGATTAGCCCAATGAACCTTGCAATAATCACAAAATCAAAGACCTGGACATCCCCCCCCCCAAAAAAAAAAAAAACCAAGATCCTCTTCAACACAGTATCTTTGTCAAAAAAGGATAATATCACAAGAACGAAGTCGATAGAACAACGCCGCGTTGAACAAACCAATCCTTTACCCTACTGGTCGGTGCATACTGGAAATACATCGGCAGTTTACGAAGCAGTCCAGTTAAGGCCGCCATGATGACCGCAGCTCTTTCACAACGAACAACAAGTTTTGTGCTTTAGTTTTAATCAACGGTCAGATGCTCACATTCCGCCTCCTATGTGTGTTCAACAGACTCAGCAGGCACAAAGAAATTAAGCAAGCTCCCAAAACGGGTTGAAATTAGAAACAGTAAATCCTGTATTAAATGAAAACGTCCAACCTAAATGTGGCAAAGACTGTGGGTTCCTTACAGCGAAACATGTCTTCCTGCAGGAAGCAAGGATACACCACATTAAACGAGTTACAAATTGGCCAATGGCCAATAAGCTACAGTTACAGGCTGTCACACCTAAATAGTACATACTGTATGTAGTCTAGACTCTAGACCAGCCCATAGATCTAACCTAGTCGATACTACTGATTTTGGAAGCCGGTAAGTCTTGCTATAAATAACGTTGAATCACAAGCAAAAACACAAAAGGTCAGTCAACTTTATTTTAGGCCTAAAAGATTTTCCCGAGATGTTATTAGTACAAGATGGGAAATAACTGATTTCTTGAATTTGCAAATGTAATGGGGGATCAATGTCCAATCGGGATCTAGTGTGAATGTGACAGCGATAATCCCCGTGTTGCACAAAGTGTGGTGAAAATTGTTCAGCTATTGGTCAAGTACATGTATTTATTATTATTTGCACCATCAGCTCATACAGGTATTACACTGTGGGTGTGTGTACATGTTACTCACAAAACCAACAAACTTTTAAATGGAAGCAAATACCAGCAT
Organism: Hippasteria phrygiana; assembly: GCA_037893225.1. Classification (NCBI taxonomy): domain Eukaryota; kingdom Metazoa; phylum Echinodermata; class Asteroidea; order Valvatida; family Goniasteridae; genus Hippasteria; species Hippasteria phrygiana. The sequence goes on from JAZGUH010000178.1 coordinate 879,950, forward strand.
CATGTACAGAAGCATTCCCGGTTTTTGCAATTTTATTTCTGGATATGTTTCAACAGGATGCAATTATTTCGTTTCAAAGAATTGGCTGAGATCATTTTAACAGGAAATTATTTTAAAATGCAATGCGTAAATGATGGAAATTTTGTGACAGTATGTTTTCTATGGTATCGCGTTCACAAGGTATAAATCTCACATACGGTTTGTGTTTTTTAAAATTATTGTATTTTCTTAATTAGTCCAGAAATTGATCATTGCATGAAATCAACCCTTGGGGAAAAAAAGACGAGTAGTACTTTGAAAGACATGTATGCATGGCAATGGTGGCATGTACATGTATGGCCCGTTTGATTTCGACATTGCATCTCCGTCAATGTCTTTTGGACTGCATGCCCGATTGGACACCATATATCGTGTGCCTCCTGACAACGACTCTACCAACGCCCAGCGCCGTTCCTTAGAACAACGCATTACAATCAACTTGGGAACGCGCTCCCCCGACAGCATCAACGTGGAATTCAATGCGTTCATTCCACCCAAAAACGCACCGCTGTAACATCCCTGAGGAAGGTGCTCGTCACCGAAAGCACGGACAACTTCATTACGTGAGCACTATAATAACTTTTCAACTTACTACTTATACATAGTGCTACGCAGCATTTCACGTTTTTATGTACACTGTGCAACCACTAGTCACTACGTACATCCCACCACACATGATTTTACCTGGGGCCAAAAATATATAGAGCTGCTAAGCACCATAATTTGCTTAGCACAAAAAAATATTGCTTACTAAAAACAGGTTACCACTTGAAACTCCATGTAATTTTCATGCTAAGTAAACAATAGCTGAATACCAGTCAGACGAAATATACATCACAGGAAAATTTGTTTGGTAATCCTGTTTTTACCAAGGGAGACTTTTTATGCTAAGCAGATTTTTGTGCTTAACCCCTTGAGTACGGTATTTTACGGGAGACGTCGGGGTGCCGCGGCAGCTCTGGCAGCCAAGCGAACTGCTACAATGTGTTTGTGCAGTCAAGCGTAACATATACACAATAATCCAACAATGGATTGAAACTGCACAAACAGCGGCCAATGGTGTCATCCGGCCTGGTGGCACTGTTTAATCCAACAATGGATTGAAACTGCACAAACGGCGGCCAATTGCGTCATCCGGCCTGGTGGCAGTTTTTTTTGCGCATATTTGCGGCATCCGTACGCAAGGGGTTAAGTTAAGAGCTTCATGAAATTAGCCCCTGGCAGGAAATGCTGAATCAGTGTTTTGTTTATTTATAGTCACTTGAAAAGGACGTATGCCATAATGTGTGTCATACATATTTTAATCACTTCCACACTATTACTAGTGAGTTGCTATTTTGGTAAATACAACGCCTACATAGGCCTATGATTCTTTTAAGTTTTGAAAGAATCAAAAGTTTAAATACTCATCTTCTAAACACGTAACCTACACAGCAAGATTAACACCATCCTTTTTCAAAGTAATTTCCTAAAGTTGCAAATTCCTGTGCTAATGAAGGGGTAGTAGTTCTTCAAGGAGGGAAGGGCGAGGTTTAGTTTTAAAAAGTGATTTAATTATATTTTTTCTATAATGAAGTACATGTATGCTTTATTAACCCTAACCTTTCGAAATCCTCCAAAATCCTCTTTGCCAAATGGAGGAATTTGGAGGATTGAGGGTCTGTGGAAGTTGAAGCATCGGAGGATTTTGCAGCATTGAGGGCATAAGAGAATTTTTGGCTCTGGAGGAAAATGGAGGATCCAGGTCATCAGGATATACTTGTTTTAATTGGGATATTGAAAAACGCAAATACTTTATTTACAAAATGGGTAAATTGACCAAAATACATGTGTGAAAAACCTAGTTTTTTGGAAGCGGAAAAATAACTTTTCTTTAAAAGGATGTGGCTTCAAAAAAGGATCAACGGGCGTTTGTTTGTTTTTACTTGGCCCAATGTGCATGCCACGAGTTCAGTTTAAACAGTAAAACACTGTCAAAATATAAACGAAAAGTCACATGCCCAAGTCTAAATATTTTCAAAGTTTGATAAATATTCTCATCTCAATTCATCCACTTGTGAAGACCGAGCAAACTTATTGTTCAGTGAATTGGTCTAAAATTGTGCACCGGGCACAGATCCAGCATTTACGAGTCCTCTTACCATGCTTACCTGCACTGAATGTACATCTGATGCCATACTACAGTTTCAGGTGATGCTGTAACATCAAAACAGCTATTTCATTCTTCAAGAGGAACTTCACATATCTGATGCAAAATAGAACAAATGAAATTAATAATTTTTTATTTTTTTATTTTTACCAGGCATAATCATTCAGACATTCTTGTCAGGATTTTGTGGGTGTTATACATTTCTGTTGACAGTTTGGTTACTGTAAACATCAGAAGCTCAAACTATTCGAGTGTGGGCTGCTGTTTTGCTCATTTTGTGATGTGATTTGATTTTCAGACATTTTAAAGTCTTACATTACAAAAGATAATAATAATAATAATAATAATAATAATTTGGGAGGCTAATCATCCTTACTCGCCAGCTGGGATGCTGAATTGCGAAGTATCGCTTCCCGGGTTGTATCGTAAAATTGGGTGTGATCCCTGGCTATTCTGGGTTTATGACTTCTGACTAGCGCCCACCCGAACAAAGATACTGACAATTTGGGAGACTGCCAACCTAGGGCAAGATAGCTCAGTTGGTAGAGTGCCGGTACGGTAACCTGGAGGTCGCAGGTTCGAATCCCGCTCCTGCCAGTTTCTTTGTTCACTTTAAAAATGTATTTAAATTTACCTAGTCAGTTTCCCTAGTGGATTGTTTCTGTTTGACAAAATACTAATTAACATTTGTTTGAAGACCCCTAATTTTGCATGGGTTCAGATATACGGTCCAAAACGGTGGACTCCCTACTCCATGACTGAGATTGAGTAAAGATCACAAGGAAGGCCTAGGCCCTAAATCTAGGCCTAGCCCCTAGGCCTACGTACGTGTGATACTAAAAAAATACTAGTGACAGGCCTAATTATAACGACGTTAGTTCAGAGTTTGATTTTAAGCGCTCAGAATCAGTATTCGTAGTCGGTCTAATCATTTCCCACCTCCATGACTTAACAAAACACAAAAGAAACAACAAGCTCTACAAATTTACAATACGGGTTTCCTACATACAACCGTGATATAACTCACATTTAGAGGAAATGTCGGTGTGCCCAAAAATGCCAAACAAATAAATGAAGTAAATGACGCTAAAAATAGAAGTCTGGAACCCTATCTTTCCCATAATGGATATGTGTACCAACAATTCTAAGCCAGACTACCAAGATTTGGGATTGAGGGCGCTAGGCAAAGTGCACGGTGGCGTTTCATTTTCGTTTTAGCGGTACCGCCCATGGCCCATACGCCCCCACCAGTGGCGTATAGCTAGTTTCAATATTAGCCTTTGCAGGCGGGCAACCGGGGGATGCACCAATTTTTTTTCTAGGACGACTTTCAGGGAGAAAATACAGCATTCTTAATCTTTATGTGCACAACTTTAATCTGCAGCGGACGGGCGCGAGGCCTCGAGGGAGACGGCGGGGGAGGTGCCAACCGGGGAGCACAGGCCTATACTAGTGTCCAAGCCAATGCGTACCGTACGCAACCGACAATTTGCTTTTAATGAATTGTCATAAAATCAATGTACTATCTCATATAAATAACTACCAGGACCAGCTTTTGTGCATCAAAAAACAGTTATAACACAATACCCTTCACCCCAACCAAAAGTATTAGTCTTCCCAGCGCCACCACCAGCCACCTCCGGCCTATTTTTAGACCGCAACAAAAAAACTGCTTTATAAACCGGCAGTGTACACAATTTGGTAACAGGTCAACTCGTACCTTGGACAACTCGTACCTTGGCCAACTCGTACCTTCAACTCGACAACATCGTACCAACTCGTACCTTTGCCAACTCGTACCTTCGCCAACTCGTACCTCCATTTAGGACAACTCGTACCTTAACGCGGAAGTCAAGTCGTACCGTCAATGTTCTGAAATATAAATCAAGGGCGGATCCAGAACACAATTTTTTGGGGGGCCAAACATTTTTGGGGGGCAATTTTTTTGGGAGGGGCCAAAACATTTTTTGGCTGAGTTTTGTGGGTGGGCAGTGGCTGTTTTTTTGCGACGTCAGTTTAAAAAAAAAAAATTTCAAAAACGTAAAACAAGTTTGGTTTTGGGGGCCATGGCCCCCTTTGCCCCCCCCCCCCCCCTAGATCCGCCCTTGGAAATACTCCGGGCCGTAACTGATTGATGTGCTTTGATATAATTATACTATTATAGGCCTTTTCGGTTACTTTAGACGTTGCTAGAAAAGGAATGTAAAGTGAAATGTATTTTTTTTCTGATTGAAAGTGGATTTTATTTATATAAAACAATTTACCGGTTTATAATTTAATTATGTTCGTGTTTATGTAGGGTCTATAACTTGTGTCATGTACTTTTTTTGTTTATTTTAGACTGCATTCATGTTAATTGTACTTTTGCTATTTTAGACTTCGATGGAAAAGGAACGTAGGTAAGGAATTCATTTGTTTACAGTAGTACTTTGTTGAGAAGTAAATTGTTGGTTTTTTAAAGATGACCGTGCGCCATACTGTTGTTGATGCTTTTCGTCTTAACTTTTTAGTTTAACTTGCAGTTCATAAATTAGCTGTTACTTTTGATAGCAAATTCATTCTGAATTTATTGAAGGTATGTGGCTGGCACGTAGGCCTACTTTGTTGTGGAATTAATTAATAAATCGTCTTAAGTTTGCCCATTGTCATATTCTATAGTTCGGCCTAACTCTGTGGTCTTTTGCGGTGCCGTAGCCAACCTCGGGCTCTAAGCATTGAGCACGCGTTTGCCGTTTGAACTTGATTTGATAGGCCTACTGGTGATGCGCGCATTTATTGCCGAAGCTTAGCATGGCGCAGTAGTAGGCGCACAATTGTTTTGTGAAAGTCGTGAATAGGATTTAATTTACTATGATCTCGCCGTACTTCCAATCGAATAATATTTTTCAAATGAGGTAATTTGGCTTGGCATGAATTTTAATGCACCTGTTGCGCGGTACGAGTTGTCTTAATTAAAGGTACGAGTTGGCCATGGTACGAGTTGGCGAAGGTACGAGTTGACCAAGGTACGAGTTGTCCAAGGTACGAGTTGACCAAGGTACGAGTTGGCCAAGGTACGAGTTGACTCGAAAGCCACAATTTTACCCGCGTGCTGTCCAAAATCGCCCTTGTACTGGAGGTAAACAAAAAAAACAAAAGATATACGTCTTGTATATTATCAACTGCCTCTTGTTCAAACATATATTTTTGTGAAAAGCGTTATTCACTATCTCAATAAACCACTCATAAAACGTCAAGAGCAAACTATGCAAAAAATAGTGTATCAGGGTATTTTTTTTTTCTTTTTTGGTTCATGTCATCATTGACTGCTGTTAAAATATATCACTGTTCAATCATTTTCAGGTCCGTTAATAAAAATGTTTACAATATTTTCTGTCAACATTTTGTGATTTATTTCAGTCTTTGGATGCGACATGCGAATCATACTACTACAGCAGGTGTACTGTGATGTTTAACTTTAATGATGCTAGAATAGGGTAGTCTGAGTGTCAAAAAGAGATATGGAATGCGTATGCGTACAAGGGGGAAGGGGGGTTGGAGCCACTGCGTATGCCATGCGTACAGGGGGAGGGGGGGGGTTCAAAAAGTCGGCATTTCTTGCGTACGTACTTTATGGACGGCCCCAAACCTTTCTTTTGTCGATGTCAGCAGCGCTTTAACTATAGCGCCCTCTGTGGTTCTAATTAATTTTAACAGCGAGGAGTAATTAATTATAATAGGGGGCGCTCTACATTAAATGTAAACATTGGTCCGGTGTATGTCAGGAATCTGGTGACGATCACGAATTTGGGATATGATCATTCATAGTTCCCCAGAAAACTTGGTAACTTCTTCTGACTGATGAAACCCGAAGTAGCGGAGAGAACTCCTTATGGGATCCAGACAGAGCGATGAGAGGTCGCGTGGAGAAAGCTCTTCTTCCAATTCGAGGGGCGAAGGATTAGAAACGGATCTGGATTACGCTGAATTGTTGACGTATTTGATGCGAAGGTAGGTAGGCAGGACAGGTGCCTGTAAAAACTAAGTACTGCATTGTCACGATTGTCAATAAAGGGACACATTGCTTTGGATTTTGCGATTTGGGCTATAAAACTGACATGGATATGGTTGGGAAGCTTTTTTAAAAAGTAGAATATAAAGATTCACATAACTATCCCTTCAAATTGCGTGGTTTTTGTTTAATTTCGTGACAAATAACGGTATGCCATTTTGTAGAACCAAATTTTTGACTCCACAAAATGGCGGACCGTGTTCACCAGTCGTATTTCCAGTCGCAGCTGGTTGAACATGTTGAAGTACGTTCTGTTGATCCATTTTTGATGTACTGTCGTATGGCGCGCAGCACTGGCGATGTGTCGCGAGGTACAGAATGGTACCTGGCGATCATCTGATAGTTTCACAAGGCCACTGGCTGCGGCGCCAGCCTAATAAAGACTCTTACAGCGTATTTTGCGCATTATTTAGACGGTGGTATTTACTACTGGAAATAAGTCTATGTTTCGCGGGTCAGATGTCGGGGGTCAGCGACCAATTTTTTGTTTTGCAATCACTACTCACTAATTACAACACATTATACGTGTTTCTTTGCATGAACAACTCTTATAAAAGATAAGAAACATTTCCAAACAGCAAAATTGAAGGCAATGTGTCCCTTTAATTATTAACCATGGTATACAATACATGTACTGTATAAATTGTATATGTTTTTGTTTTCTTATTTTTTGTGTTAACCCCTTGTGCACGGTATTTTACGGGAGACGTCGGTGTGTTGCAGCAGTTCTGGCAGCCAAATCAAACCGCTAGGCCTACATTGTGTTTGTGCAGTCAAGCATGACATAAACAATAATCCAACAATGGATTAAAACTGCACAAACGGTGGCCAGTGGCGTCATCCGGCCTGGTGACACCGTTTTTTTTTTTTGCGCCCTATGGCATCATTCGTACGCAAGGGGTTAAGAAGCATAGTTTTCATACAGGAAAAAACTGAAGTAAGCCACGCCTGAATTTGTTTGTATTTTAAAATGGTAGGTATAGTATAGTATCTGTTGTTTTTCATGATCATTCCATGCACAATGAAGCTATTTTGGCCATTCAAAGAAAACCAAGACAGGAAACACATGCACGGCAATGGATTTGTGTTCAGTGAACAAATGTCGTTAGATTCTTCAGGAATTGCTGAATGATTTTGTGCTTAGATTGTGCTAGTGTAATTAATTAATTAATTAATTAAATTAAATTAAATTAAATTTTGTTTTGTTTCTGTGTGTATGTGTTTTTGTTTTTTTTCAGAATTGTTGCCAGGAAAATAAATTCAGGGTTACTTTTTCAGCGCTCTGCCAACTGAGCTATCTTGCCCTATGTTGGCAGCACTGGCGGCGGAACAGGGGGGGCGCCCCCCACTTTTTCCACTTGGGGGCAATGCTCCCCCCCCCCCACTTTTGGCAGTTCCACATAAAGAAAAACATAGCACCAGTGCTGCTTTGGCCCCCCCACTTTCAAAAGTGTTCTGCCGCCCCAGGTTGGAGGTCTCCCAAATTGTCTGTCTTTGTTCAGTGGGCGCTAGTCGGAAGTCATAAACCAATGCTGCATAACCAGGGATCATGCCCAAATTGTGGGAATCACTCAATGAGGATACGACTTTTCAATTTATAATTCCTCGAACAAACCACAAGGGAAACTGACTAAAGTAAATCATCGTGAACAAAGAAAACTGACTGGAGCGGGATTCAAATACCTCTGGAATACCGTACAGGCACTCTACCAACTGAGCTATCTTGCCCTATGTTTGTATTTATTTATTTAATTTTTTTTTTCAGGGGGGGGGGGCTGCTTTTTTATTTCAAGATATGGTGTGCAAAGTTCACGCTTTGAACTTCAGTTTCTCAAAACCAGCTGTCAAGACTATATTATAGCAACTTCAAAAGATTATTGTATGGCCTATGAATGACCTACAACGACACACAGCACATCAAATTAAAGCTCATTGCATCTATTTTCAGAAAATACCATGATCTCAATTTTCAACTTTGTGTGGTTGTTGTTTTTCAGTGGACAGATTCGATTGATATCTCCTGGTCGTGACTGGGATCTTGGAACGGCTGACAGTGACGACGATGATTCAGTTATAGAATGCTGTCCAGAGGGTAGGGAGTTCTTCCTTGCAAGAAGCACAGCTCAGATGACCAATGGGATATTGCTTGATTTAACTTTGATGAGCAAATGTGCACTTTCCCACCTATGTCTGTCACTTTGGAAGTAAACCTCGGCTTGCGAAAAAAAATGTCCATCGAGTGGTCCATAATATCGATCGGCGCACGTAAAACACCGGCGTGCTTTGCGTTGCAACTTTTTACCGCTGCAGCATGCAGTTGCAGCTGATGCATAAAAACTTGATTGGCGAGTATGGAATACTCAAATATTCGGTCAAACCCAGTTTTGAATAATCAAATATTTGATCACTCGAAAATAAACAGCCCTACTGCAATACACCTGTTTTATAATATTTTGAATAGCCTGAAACAAATTCTGGTAGTTTGCTGTCTGAGTGACTATCATCATACAGGCTGTACATGTGCAGATTTAATAAAATGTAGTTTGGAAACTTGTGAGGATCATCTTACGACTTACATTCAGCCATAATGTTATGAATACTTTCTGCTCTTTAATTGTGAACCATTTTGATGGTACTGTTTTAGATAATTACAAGTGACTTGTGACTCAAAGCAGTGATTTTAAGTTGACAGGAATTCAAAAAATAAATCACTTTGTACTCGGTCAAAAACCCAGTACATTACAACTTCACTTGACCATCACTGCTGCACTAAATACTTGACTTTAGGCCTTTTCACACTCTTAACCTGGGTTGTAGTCAACCCAGGGGTGAACCCAAGGGTCACCCTGGGTTGCGTTCAATCCTGTGTAATTTCACGCTCAATCCACACTACTGTTTCAACAAGGGCAGGAGTTTCAACCCCGGGTGAGAATCTTAACCCTGGTCTGGAGCAGGGGTTGAGTTTAACTCGGGTTGAAATCAATCTCAGGGTTAATGCCGGAGTTGGTGCAGTGTGAAACATTGCTTATTTCCAACCCCACCTCCACCCCGAGATTTAGCTAGTGTGAAAAGGCCTCATAATGAGTATTTTTACCTGGCTCCCGAATTGTTCATGGAATTTGTGGATCTAATGTTGTTCTATGTTTTGACAATGACTTTTCACAATGCAAGATTTTGTATTTCTGTTTGTCTTTCAGCCGACCTCAATCCAGACACAAAGACAGTAGATGTAAGTGGACTTCATTCCTAAAACCTTCTCAGCTCCCTGGGGAGTATACAGCCCTGGCTGCAAGTTAGGCACACATGGGCTAATCAAACACATAACCATCACTGCCCTCACAGGTACCCAAGCAAACTTGTTGCAAAGTGTCTTGCTTAAGGACACAAGCACCATGACCCCCTCTGCTGGTCCCAAACCCACAATCTGCAGTATCACCGAGCTCTTGAGTCCGGTACTCTAAGCCACAAGGCCACAGCATTCCTGTTGGACAAGGTTTACAAGATGGCTCCTGCCATTATGACCACAACCTAACCCCTTGAGTACGGTTATTTATAGTGAGGCGCCGGGGCGGCCTGTGCAGCCAAGCGAAACGGACACAAGAGGCTTGTGCAGCCAAGCATAACATACACAACAATCCAACAATGGATTGAAAATGCAGAGAATGGCATGTATAGACGTCATCCGGCCTGTTGGTAATTTTTTTTGGGTAATTTTTTTGGGTGTCTATAGACGTCATCCGACTTCAAAGGGTTAAAGACAAGAAACATTAGTTAATTCTACAAATTTTCACTAGGTTAAGCTCTAAAAGTGATTTCTCTAGAGAGAAATTTTGCAGAAACACGGAAAAGAGAAGTGTATTTCTTAACCTCTTGAATACGGACGACGGCCATAGCTGTGATTTGAAAAAGACTACCTGGCCGGTTGTCATCTATATGCACATTCCTGCGCGTATTTAATCCATTCATGTTTCAACTATATTGTTCTTGCATGGGAGTGTAATGAATAGATGTAGCTTTTTCAAACAAAGCTTTCATTCACACAAAGGGGAGGCTCCAAGTGCGATGAATAGGACCACTCTATTCAGTGTGGTGCCTATTATTTTCATTTATACTTGGCTGCGCAGCCCGTTCTTGGCATTCCAGTCCTAATAACAGCGTGACAGAAGTGTTTAAGTGAACCGGAGATATTGACGTCTTGGTGTCATGTTAACCTCTGTTTTTATGCTTAAACATCTTTCTAAAAACGACTAAATGATCTGTCTGAGCAGAGTCTGAGCCAGCATTTGATACTCTACAGATTTACTGATTTTGGGTTCCAACCCTTACAGTTTTCATTTTCAAAGTGAACAAAGAAAACTGGCAGGAGCGGGATTCGAACCTGCGACCTCCGGGTCACCGTACCGGCGCTCTACCAACTGAGCTATCTTGCCCTATGTTGACGGTCTCCCAAATTGTCAGTATTTTTGTTCGGGTGGGCGCTTACAGTTTTCCACGGGCCCAAATGTAAATGGAGGATAATTCTTCAACAGAAGCCAGACTAATTATCCTACCTTTCGGACCTGTAGATCCAGGTGGGCTAACTTTCACTGTTGGTGAGAGCAACTCACGTCCCCCTTCTAGAGCAACTTCCCATTCAAATCTTGCCGAAGACTATGACCTTCATTAAAGTCTAGACTAGGAATATTGAAAGTTAGTCATGTGAACCGCATCCAAAATCCCCTGATTGAATTTCTCAATTTGGTTTGGTTTTGTGCCCAGGCGAGCGATTTGAAACAGCAGCAGTTATTCAGAGCTGGGATGAAGCACAACGATGCGTTGCCCATGGCAACATCAGTCTCCAACATGCTAAATAAGGTCAGTTAATGTTGTTCGCCCCCTTGCATCAACCCCCACTCCTTCTCCCATTCTCTTAATGTCAACGTGTGCAAACTCTACCCTTTATGATTTTCTCTTTGTTTTTCTAGAGAGCCATTGGAAGATGCAGCAGCTCTGGTACCTTTTCCAGAGGCGATCGTTCTGTCATATCAGAGAGGTACAAATGTCCATTTAATTTTGCAAGTCAGGTCTAATTATTATCCTTTAAGTATTTTTCAAAGTGGACAAAGAAAACTGGTAGGAGTGGATTTGAACCTGCGACCTCTGGAACACCATACTGGTGCTCTACCAACTGAGCTATCCTGCCCCATGTTGGCGGTCTCCCAAATTGTCAGTATCTTTGTTCACGGACGCTAGTCAGAAGTCGTAAAGCCATAATGCCATATAGCTAGGGATCACGCCCAATTTTATGATACAACCTAGGAAGCGACATTGTGGGGATCACTCAATGAGGATGCGACTTTTTAACTTGTAATTCGTCACACAATCCACAAGGGGAACTGACTAGGTAAATTAAATAAATTTTCAAAGAAAACTGGCAGGTACGGGATTTGAACCTGCAACCACCAGAACACTATACCGGTGCTCTACCAACTGAGCTATCTTACCCCATGTTGGTAGTCTCCAAATGTTTCAGTGTCGGCGTACAAAGAGAATGTGCATTGAGGGTGTACGTAAGAGAATGTACATTGTTTTTTTAAGGAAAGAGGAAGTCCCTTTTTCAACAAAATGTGGAATGTTTGATTCCAACACTTTTAAAGACCATTGGGGTTGATCTTTCACCCAGCTTTCTCCCCAACTCCATGAGGACAGTGGCCCAGTACCCCACCAAAGCCTTCTGTGGCAATTTCTCCAAGGATGGCTCGGTGTTCCTCTCAGCCTGTCAGGACCAGACCCTACGGGTCTACGACACAACTGGTGGCAAGTTCAGAAAGTTTAACGAGATCAGGGCTCGCAACGTGGGATGGAGTATACTGGACACAGCTTTCAGGTAACGGGTAGGTCTAGATATCAGACCAGATAATAGAGGCCATAGCCGCGATTTGAAAAGGCTGGTTGTCGTCTATATGCGCATTCCTGCACGGACTCGGTCCATTCATGTTGCAAGTATACTATACTTGAATGGGAGTGTAATGAATAGATAAAGCTTTTTTCAAACAAAGCTTTCATGTTGTTTTTTTAAGTGTAGCTCAGCAACCATAGCACCTATCACCTACCATGGCCAATGATGTATCAGATTAAAAAGCTTATTAAAGCAGCAATCCAATAGCATTCTGTGATTGTCAATTTTTGACATTTGACTGATTATTGGGTATTGCTTCTGAAAAAAAAATTCTTGGAATGTTTATTGGATAACAACAATGTTTCTGCTTACAGTAACACAAAAATGAAGAAAATCTATTGAAAAAAGTGAAAGTAATTTTTTTTTCAAGAATTCAATGTTTATTCATAATTACGATGCAAGAAAACACATTTGAAAATGGTATTTTTTCCGATGGTATTTTTTTATGTCTTTACATATATCAGCTTCAAAAAATGGAGTTGATATATTGAAAAAATCATAAGGACCAAATATGTGTTTTTCAATAAAAATTTAAAAACTGGGAAAAATTAAAACAATTTTTCATTGTAATTGTAGGAAGGTACCTTTAAATGACTAAAATTTACCAGGTATTTTTTTGTGTATTTCTAAAATTTTAGCAATGCAGTATTGAAACACCAAGATAATGAAATGGAAAATCAAATTTGCGATCAATGGGTTTTTAGTCAATATTGAAAAAAAATTGGGCCTTCTTTTCCTGTCTGCAGTCCCGATGGTAATTATCTCATCTATTCCAGTTGGTCGGAGTACAGTAAGTCTACTCTTATTATTATCATTTTTTTATTCCTGATAATGAACCCAAGGATTCTTCAAAAGAGTATGTCAAACTATAGCTTGCAAGCCTGAAGAAAGCTGTGGAGCGAGAACTATTAAGAAAATATTTGGTTTATAAGGTTGGAGGAAAACCCCAGAATAGTGTAAAACTGAAGCTTGTGAGTCTGTGGAACCCGTAGAAATCTGTGGGGTCAGGACAGTGAACAAATGTTCAGTTTTAGCGACCGGCAAAAAAAATCCACAATAACATTTTGGGAAAACCCCATGGAATCAGGCCTAGGGGGATTCGAACCCGGGTCACAGAGGTGGTAAGTCGCTCTAATTATCACTGTGCCAACCTGACTTCCCTACTCCAGATTTCCTATAAAAACTTATGTCTGTCAAATTCCTCCTGCGGTTTACCAACCAGTCCTAAATTTGTCTGAGCAGATGACAGCAGAGATTTTAATATCGATTTTAGGTTTTACACGGTTAGCCTAGTGTTTCTGTCAAAACGTGTTCAAGCGCAGCGGTGCTGGATAGCAAATGTGCAATAAAGAAAAACCTTTACATATATTCTACATCAGAAATGAGGGAAATAACCGTATCTCTGTTTTTTAATCCAACCAGTTCATTTATGCAACGTCCGTGGAGATTTCCAAACCCACAATGCGCTGAACATGGAGCCAGGTGACGGGCATTTCTGTCCGTTCTCCGTTCAGTTTTCCAGCAACAACAAGGAAATTCTTGCAGGGTAAGCTTAGGAGAGCTCAGTGTCACCAGCAGCCGCTTTCACGAAACAGTGCGTAACTTACGCCATGGCCTAGGACTTGCGCAATAAAAATGTTGCGCAGCTGTGCAACATCCTTGCGATTCATTTCACGAAACGGTGCGTAGCTGCGCAATGTTATATTTTCTTTTATACATCGCGGACGAGGCTGAATGCCGCTTTTACGATGACTGTTTGAGTACAACAATAAAAATGCATGGAACAGTCGTGAAATAACTGCGGCGGCGCCATTTTGAAACTTTTCACTCCGACAAAAAAATTTGTGGCAACTTTCGGAAATACCTCACAGGTAAACCTGCAGCATATGATCATTTCATTACTATCTGAAATAATCTAGTGCATTTAATAAATGATTTGAGCAACTAACGGCTCTACTATGCTCACCCTCAGCTCGCTAAGTCATCATTTCGGTGTTTGTGCGGACAACTTAAGCCACCTAAAACGAGTGCGTACGTTACGCTATAATTTGTGGCGCACGTCTGCGACTTACGCACTGTGTACCTTTCGTGAAATCGATTTTTAAGATGTTGCGCAACTTACGCAATAAAATGTGGCGTAAGTGAAGTTTATGCAATTGCGCAAGGTTTCGTGAAATCGGCTGAAGAACTCAGTGTCAACACTTGTCAAGACTGAGTATAAAGATAAACGCAACCACTAAATGCACGCTCACAAGTTTAAGTCCGCAAATGAAGCAACGCTTTTTCAAGTGAAAGTTGAATGCGTACAGGCGTGTGCAGGAGACACATGCAGAACAGCCACCCAATTAAATTTTCAGATAGTTTGAAAAGTTCTTCAGTCATGCACACAACACGTACACCAATCAATCATGGCCAGGCCGCGAATTTTTTTTCCGTAAGCAGGGGAAGCAATTTTCATGAATAACTCAGTGGTTGCATTGATCACTGCACAGCTAGCACTATAGGTTCTCGGTCTTTTTTCCCCTTAAATTAAAAATATCCCAAAGATATCACAGTAAAGAAAAATGGGTACAGGTGGATTCGAACTATGGACCTTTTGATCCATAGCCAATCCCACTATCCACTAGACTAGTCTGTAGCAGCTCGACACCAGCCGTTCTTTAAAATGATTGAATGTAACTAGTTGACTAAATAATAACAATGCTGTGACGTTCTGTTCTATTATAATGAATAGACATAACTTTCTCATCAAAACTACTGAATTATTCATGATTATTGCTTCACCCGCCTGCGGAAAAAAATCCGCGGCCAGACCTAGGACAGATCATTCCTAGTCTTCCATTTCTCCAATGATAACGCAGTTTGTAACTTAAACCTCTCTCCATATTAAACCCAGATGTCTTTCAACACGCCCCAGTCCTATTTGGATGGATGACTCTCGGTCGGACATTCAGTTTGACAAAAAAGCATTTCTGAATAGATCCATTTGAACTGTCGCTGCTCAGTCATGTGAAAGTAGCATCAATATCTAGGTATTTAAAAAAACCATTTTTTTTAAAGATAGGACGGCGTAAAATAATGGTTTTACAATTTCTAAAAAATATGAAGTTGTTCTTGAGATATAAGTATTTAATATTGGGCTTTTTTAACACCCTATATAAGCAATTATGATCACATCAATGTTAAATATGCTTTTCTGCCGGACACTCGTTAAAATGTTCATTGAAACAGTGATGTCAATAAAGCCTTAATTCTACATGTGTATGTTTTGTATTTTTTTTCATAACAGAGCAAACGACGGCTACTTGTATTTATTCGACAGAGATATAAACAAGAGGACAATGAGAGTAAGGCCAACAACAGATTGTTCACAATTTACATTAAAAAATAGTGATTTAAGGAGGTGCGTGAGTAATTATTATAATTCCCCCTATTTCCCCAAAATCTCCCCAGTTATTCAAAATTCAGTACAACTGAAACTGTGTGAAATTTCATGGGTGGAAAATAGTGTGGGTTCTACCCACCCCTAAAAAATATAAAAACAAATATAGTGTCTTTCAGTTCCCCCCCCCCCCCCAAAAAAAACGGCAAAGGCAAGTATGATCATAATTTTTACTTTGTATTAGGGACATAAAGGAAACCATTTTGTTTCCTCATGCATTTGAATATACCTAGTCTTGGTGTTTGTCATAAAAAAAACAGGCAGAAATTAACATGATGCCAACTTGTATGTACTGAAATGCATGCCGCAATACCACAACATGCTGTTCCATCCGTACCTACTGAATTAATGCAACATCGTAAACACAGTGTGACACCATTACATTGTAGGTCTATCAAAGAGGAAGTTCAGTGGTGAGAGAAGTCTGTGTCGTTTATAATTTTTATGTACATTGCGTACATTGACTTTTGAGAGCTATTTTTATCAAGTCCCGTCTAGCCTGCTGGTGCCATTTGTCTAAAAGTCGTCGCTGCGGGCAGCAAACAATTTGACGTCATAGGACGAACTACCCTTTTGTGTCTAGCACGAGGCATAAAAGGGAAGTTTGTCCTATGACGTCCATTTGTTTGCTGCCCGCAGCGACGACTTTTAGACAAATGGCACCAGCTAGTGGGCTGTGCTGCGCTACAGGGACTTAATAAAAATAGCTCTCAAAAGTCACTTTTTCGGTATTTCATGGCAGAAATGTTTGATTTTACAATATGCAATCTACATAAAAAAAAAAATGACACAGACTTCTCTCAGCAATTAACATCATCTTTAAAGAACTGTCATAATCGTCACCAGCTTCTGACCTCCTCCCCCCCCCCCCCCCCCCCTCCTCTCCCCAACACAGATAGATGCTCATGAAGATGACATCAACTCTGTCCGGTTTGCCGATGAATCATCCCAGATTCTCTTTTCCGGAGGGGATGATGGGCTGTGCAAGGTGTGGGATCGTCGGATGCTGAGCGACACGCAGTGCGAGCCAGTAGGCATGATGGCTGGCCACACAGACGGAATCACCTGTGTGGACTCGAGGGTATGTAGTGCAGCTAGGTCAGATTTGAGAATAAGATTTGAAGAGAAAAAAAAATAATGGTATGGTCACACAGTGGTCACACAAATGGAATCGCCTGTGTAAACCTGGGATGTAGTCGAGTCGATCACAAGTCCCTGGAAGTCCCTACAAGTTCCTGCAAGTCCATCACAAGCCCTCCAGTCCTAGCTATTCAAATGAGCTTTGATAAAGGCATTCCTTTGTCATTGTTCATCCAGTTACTTGTGACTGGCTTTATGAAAAGAAGTGCGAAAGGACTTGCAGGGACTCGACTACAACTCTGGTGTAAAAATCTTGGGTACGTAGTGCAGCTGTGAAATTTTGAGACGAAAGGTCAATTCACACAGACATGACTTTCTTCTCGTACAGGGGGATGGCCATCACCTCATCACCAACTCCAAGGACCAGAGCATCAAGCTCTGGGACCTGAGGGTATTCTCACCCCCTACGGCAGTTACTAACTGCAAGAAGGCTGTTGCCGGGCAACACTGGGATTACCGATGGCAACAGGTACCAAGACGATGTAAGTACAAATGTGACCTGGCCCCGTAAAACGGGTGGGACGTAGAAAAAGTAGAAAATTGAAGTTATGGTCTTTCCTGAAAAAATCTGGTTATAAGCTTCTATTTTATGTATTGTGTGTTGCTGTAGTTTATTTCTAAGCCCTGTCATAACCTTTTGAAGTTGTTAGAGCTTTGACCCCTTGTTTTGAGAAAATGAAGCTTTGAGTTTATAGCGTAGTGCTCATTCCCGAAAGCGTAGTGGGTGCTAGCGCTATTTAATGCCTGTCCAGAACTCTGGACGGGGTAACTACACCGTACAGCCGCTTAGAAAAAAATCATTTTGCAGTTAAGCTGTAGCAATTAAGTAGTAAAATGTCACTGAATAGTCGTTGCCGTTGTACCAAATTGTGAAAATTCTGCAAATCTCCCAAATTTCTCTTCTGAATATTTTTTTTTTTTACAGCAAGACGAAGGAACGCCATCAAGGGAGACACCTCGCTGATGACCTATCGAGGTCACGGTGTCCTACACACCTGCATCCGATGCCACTTTTCACCACCATTCACGACCGACCAGGTACGCCTCTGAAAATTTATCGGGGAACCTCGCCCCCATGGCGATTGAACCAAACACCATCACGAGCCACTCTCTCACCCTGGTATAACCTAAGAATCTTAGATGTTATAATTAGGTGCATCGAGGCAATGTATTTCTGTGTAGTATATTCTGATACTGCAAGAAAGTTTTTTTCCAACAGTGTTGGAAGATAATTTGATGCAAATATCATATTTTTTCTCGTCCTAGAAATACATCTATTGTGGCTGTGCAACGGGAGGAGTGATCAGTGAGTTGTAATTTCCCTTATATCGATTGACAAATTTGGAATATTTCATTGTCCTCTTGTAAGTGCATTATTTTATGCCTAGTTAATGTAGTCAGGGTTGGAAAATTAGCATTTGGAATTTGACTCTTTTTTCACACGTAGAGACCATTTTATTTTTTTTTGGGGGGGGGGTTTTATCTTGGATTATGGATCCGCCACCGGATAAAAAAGACTGGAAGCTGTAGGCTTAAATGGGGAGTTTCGCATCAAAAGCCCTGCCTCACTGCCGACCACGAGCCCCGTCGATTGGCTTGGGCTTGGGCTGAATTTGCATTCCACAGGCGCCGCCATCTTGGATTACAGGGTGCTGCCATGTTATTGTTTTGTTTTTTTCGACCCAGGGACATAAAGAATTGGTAATCCAAGTTAAAAAAAAAATGGCCTAAGGCTGCCAAAGGGGCAACTTTTTTTTCCTCGCTTGTTCTGTCGCCTGGTATATTTGGTACATTGAGCTTGTTTCGTCATGTTCTAGTTTACGATGTTCTGACTGGGAAGATTGCGAGGAAGTTGATGGGACACAGAGGATGCGTCCGTGACGTTTCCTGGCACCCCTTCGAGAATTACATCGTCAGCTCATCGGTGAGACAGACTGTATTTGTAAATTCAGTATTCGGTGTAGATCTTGAACCCAGATATTACCTGTTTGTTTGTTGGTGTGTTGGGGTGTTTGTTTATTTATTTGTTTGTTTGTTTGTTCCATGCACAAATGTATGGAAATCTCAAAATTTAGTACATCTCTATAGTACTGCTGCATATCTGTATTTGTACTGTGTTAAAGAACTCGGCATTTTAAAACTAAACAATGGTCATGAGTGAGCATGCTGACTGCGCCAACCCACTGCACGTTCATAACCTAAGTACACAATTAACTTTTTTCGGTTTACAGTTCTGGATATTTACATACTGTTGCAGGAGACGCATACAGAGCAACCTTGCAATTCTGTTTTCAGATAATCTCAATTGTGTTTCAGCCAGGTATACAACACGTACATACAGTCGTGTTTTCCTATACTACTGAGGACAATGCTCGTTTCTCCTATTGTTCCTTTAATATAACACAACCCCATAGACCACGTATTTTTACGTCCGAGGACCGATTTTAACGAAAGACCGACTCCCGAGGACAAGAAAGATTCCTTTGTATTTTCTTTCTCCTCTTGTCCTCGAACGTATATACAGTACATGTACACCCCACCAATCATGGCCGCTCTGAAAAGGGCGTCAAAATATTGATGTAGCTCTGTGGTTGGAACTTGCTTTCTGAAGACAGTGCCACTGCAATTTGTTTCGCATCATTGTACTGAATTATACTCGGGGCCTGATCGGTGATTTTACGCTTCTGCCCCTCCATGCCTAGCTCACAATTGACCTATCACGGCCGAATCGCGTCAACGCAGCTTGTGAATTATTGTCCAATCACATCAATTATATTTCCACAATTATTTTTCATTGGAACGCGCAAAATCCGAGACAAACAAAAATTACCACACACAATTCCCATAGGGTTGTCTAAGGGGCGTGGTTAACTCGTAAACGGCGATGTGTCAATTGAGAAAATGACAAAAAGTGTTTGACAAGTGGGAGAAAAACAACAGATTATTTGGGGAAATCCATGCTGTTAGGGGCCACTTTTCATCAGGGCTGTTCATTTTCGAATAATTTAGTATTTGATTATTCGAAACTGGGTTTGATCGAATATTAAATACTCGCCATTCAGGTTTTTCATGCGTCAGCTGCGGCAACTGCATGCCGCACTGTGCTGGTAAAAAGTTGCACGCAAAGCACACTGGTGTTTTACATGCAGCGATTGATATTATGGGCCGCCCGATCAATATTTTTTGCATGCACCTGCTGTATCAAGATCATTACGTGAACATATAACATTCTGATAAGAAACCAAACTCCAGCCCACGTTTTTGCAGTAATTGTTTTACAAGTGTCAAGGGTTTAATGGACAGGAACAATAAACCTCCATCCACAAAAGTTACCGTCCACAAAAATGCAGCATTTGACACTGCTAAGCACCGTAACTTTTCTATTAAAACAGCATCACAGTCTGATCTATACGTGCACATATATATCTTTTTCCGAATATTCGACCAGGCAAAAAGGTATTTGAATATTTGGTGTATTCGGGACAGCCCTAATTTTCATGTAGCTGCAAAGCACAAAAATGTGCTTAGCATGAAAAGTCTTCTTTGGTAAAAACAAGATTACAACCGAACTTAAAGTTAGTGTACATGATTGGTCATTGTTGCAATTTTCAGAAATGGGCGTATTTGGAAGTTAGTATTTTATAGGAAATATCGTCGGGTGGATGGTAGCCTTTAGTCGAGGTGCGCGTGGCTACCTGGATGTGTGACGTTACCCGAATGCCAGCATGTTCGGGGCACGCCACTCGTCCGGGTAGCCACGCGCGCCTTGACAAAAGACTACAGGGCAGTTGTTGGAAAACAATATAAATTTCCACTTTTCTTGACAACGGCAGCACACCTGGTGCCATCATTTCACAGGATGATTGAGACTACTATTAACTTACAGTCTAGTAAGGTATTTTGTAATAATTCAGTAAAAAAAAAATTGGAGGATTACCAATCGTGTACACTACCAGTACATTTAAACTTTCATGTGAAGTGTATTGCTTTTTGACTGGTATTTAGCGGTTGTTTAGTTAGCATGGAAATGACATGGAGTTTGGGCTGGTAACCCGTTTATACTAAGCAAGATACTTTAGTGCTAAGCTAATTTGTGCTTATTAGGAAATTGGCCCCAGTTAGGGACTAAAAACCATATAGTGCACCTGAATCAAATCAGAGTTACCCGAGGTAGAAAATGAACCTACCCTAACATGGTTCTTCTCATCTTAATTGTTTTATTCATTTATTTTTTGATGGCCTTTTCAATTTACCAGTGGGATGGAAGCCACGGTTTGTGGGAGTTTAAACGAGATGACTTTCAAGACTGGCATTTGGATGACATAGATGTTGCTTTAGACAACACCAGTGATGATGATGACAGTGATATCTTTAGTCAGGTGCGGAGAAGTCGCAGGCGTCGAAATCCAAGGCCATAACAAGACGGTAATATTTGAAAATGGAAAATATTTTTCACAAGGTCGGGAGAAAACCGGATGACATTTTCTTGTATGAAGTCAATAAATCGGGCACGGTGTGTTGATGATGTATTTTTTGAATGCCTTCTAACCCAGTTTTTAGGTCATCCGGTACTATATAAATAATCAATGAATCGTAACTCAAAAGTGATTCTGTCCTTAACCCTAACCCTGCCAGACGCAGCACAGTGCATCTGTGGTGACAGCTTGACCTTGCTGCACTCTGCACACAAGTCAATGTGACAAAGTATGCAATCTGATGGGTCTGGCAGGGTTTCTAGCCAAAATACCCTGGAGGGTTAGGGTTTATAATCCAATTATTTTTCACAGTCAAAGCCCCTTGTGATCAGAACAAATGGACGGATGAGTATGTACATCAACATTTTGTGTTGTTCCTTCAAACTGGCTACCACAATTGTAGAGATTACATACAGTTACTGCGATTTTTTTGCAAGTACGTTGATTTGTTCCTTTGCATAATTAAATCATTGAAAGTTAATGATGTACTATATAAAGTTGCTTCGAAATTTTAAAGAAAAACTATTGGGAGTTATTGGGAGTTACCTCAGGAAACGTACCTTGTTGTGCAAGCAATTGACGTATCGCTGTTTGAGAGTTCACCCATAGAACTCTATGGTTCACCACACTCCATAGACGATCCTATGGAAATTTGTGCGGTAAATTTTGTTTGCGTAATTGGGTCAAAATTGCATTTTTTTTCTTCACAGTTTTGGGTGAACAGTTTTGTCAGTAAAATGAATATGGGTCAGTTAAAGCAGTTTTGGTGTGAACAAAAAATTCAAATGTATCCTACCTTAACCCGAACCCCTAGGCATTTTTACTAAGCGGCTTCCTCAACCTGTCAAAATCCAACACTGTGTAGTTTACCTATGGTGCATTCTTTGGACTTAGACAAATTGGGGCATCATTATAGCTCCATGTAAAGTAATGGTGCCAAAGCCCTGCAGTCCTGAACCCATCAAAACTTGACAAAACCTGCTGTTGGAGTTTGTAAGGCTTGGGGTAGTTAGGGTTAAGGGGAAGTTTCTGTACTTTAATATCCTGACTCTCAAGTCAATTGGAACTGACACCGGTGGTGGCCTGTTAGTCAATGATTGGGCTTGGGTACAAGCAACCGCCATTTTAAGTGGAATGTATAGTTGTTATCAGTCACTATTCATAGCTGTTGTCTTTCACTGGAAGAAGTTCTTATTACTTTTTATTAAATATCCAATCGTGTAAAGTTTTATAGGTAATTAGCAGTTAAATTCATCCATGTTGGTTGCAAAGCGCCAATTAGTTTTCGTCACTTCACATCTGTATCCGTAAAATACCCGATCCCGGTCCCACGCATAAAACCTAGCACGGTAGAAGTCTACCGTCCTGTTTCACACTAAACAAATAGGGGGAGGCGGGGTTGACGTTCCTCAGACAACAGGGACACTGCCTTGGACACCCTACAGCCACTGACAACACCCAACCAAGCATACCCTCCCCCAGTTAACAAAATTAATGAAATCCTTGCTATGTAATTGATAGGTATTCATTTAGTGAGAAAGTTCGGAGTACTTTTTTATTAGCAACTCTTTTTTTTTACAGAAACAAATTAGTAACAAGCATATAGAAAGTTCTCAGCGTCTCGCATTTTATTTCAGCATGAAAATATACTGGAAAATGAACAATAAACAGCAATTTATCTCAAATACGGAACTTCAAATACCAAAGGGGACATCTCTGTGATAAACTCGTCTTTTTTGGTCATGCACTTATAATTAATAGTCGTCTGTGTAATCGGAGCACGGCTTGCTCCAATTAAACGGATGATACTCGGACTAACTATGGAGGAAGGAAAACAGAGCAATTATTGGGCATTTTAAGTATTTTCGACTTGAATTTAAAGCTCCATTAGAATTGAGCCATTTTTGTTTATCAGTGCAAAGTTTGCACAATTATCTAATTTCCTGATCGAATCCAGATTTTACTTTACCATGACTAGTACAATTTAAAGACAGGACTATATTTATCTGGTTTGTTTTGTAATAACTATACTAAAATTTTATACATTTTGGTGAAATGTTGAAAGACTGCAGACGATGTTATTAAAAGATAATTAGAAAATAAATCTCCAAATGAATGGAGGCTGAGCGTGTGTGAGCTTCAAAGAGTGTGTTTTCAATTACAAATTTCAGTGTCATTTCAGGAGTTTTAACTTCTTCACGCAATTAGATAGAGGGAAGAATTGGAGACTAAGGACTTGGGAGATAAATAAAAAACAAATCAGTTAATATATGAACAATTCACATGTTTAAAAAATAAAGTTACACATGTTAAAATGCCGTAAACATATAGGGCCTACACTGCTGAATCCATCCATATCAATACGAATTTCCACACACCCTAGGGGGTTAGGATTAAGAATTTCAATGAATCTATATATACAAATGCAGGTTTTGATGTGGGGGAAAAGGGTAGACAAAACTAATTAGGGAAGAATATTGTTTTAAGATATGTCTTAAAGATATACTGACGGTCCGTGGCCTTTCCGAGTTTCATACCGGAAAGTAATTTATTGCCTTTTTTTTAGAACAAAAATTATTCACTTTTGAATGAGACATTGAACAATAAACCCTACCAACGTTTAGTCAAACGATTACTTTACATGTGTTAAATTATTTGCGACCCGACAATAATTTGGGAGTATCTTTGCATTACATGCCCGAAATGAACCAAGAATATTTTTAGAAGAAAATATTTAGAAAAAAATCCAATTGTTGAAAAACACGGAGAGTAGGCCTAAATAGTGGTAATTTCTATATAAATATCGATACCATAATTTACTCTTAACAATAATTGTATACGTGAATGTGCTTTTTAAAATAGTCTTATTTAAATTGAGTTCATAATGCAATTTCATAAGGTCTTTCTTATTATAATGAACACGTTTATTTTTCGTCTGCCGTGTAATAACGTCAAAAGAGGGCGCTATAGTAAAACAATATCTGCATGCGGCAAGATTATGCAAATGAAGGGGGGAATTATCACTGAACCATGACGACATACATTCCCCAAAACATTCGCCGGGGTGAACAGTATCTTCCGAGTGATAATTCCTCCCCTACACACTTTCATCACTTTCATGATTAATAGGATGATCCAACTGGGAAAAAGGGGATAGTTACTCATCTGTTCCTAATCAATGGTTTATACCTCATTATTTTACTTAGTCCGTTGGTAGAGTCAGTGGTGTTGGCGCAGGCTCACAAGTTACTTGGCTTTGTGTGTTGTTCTGTACTTTATTGACTTGCTCTTGAGTTGTTCCAGTGACAGTAATAAAACTTGTGTTGTCGTCCGAAGAGGGGCTTTGGGAGGTCTGGTCCGGGCCAAACGTGTTGAAGAATGCTGCAATGTCGATCTTGTGGTAGTCCTTGGCGTTGGTCAGATTCCTAGCAAGGCAATTTGATGACAGGTTGGTGTTGGAGCAAGGCACAAGGAAGTTGAGATCGTTCCGTTTGGCCGTGTAGATGGTCTGACCGTGGCACCCGGCTTGCTTGGCGATCAGCCCGTGCGGTGTGCCCGACCGAAGGGGCCGCATGTAGGTCCAGGCCGACTTGGAGCGGTAGTGCTCGCGGAGAGAGTTCGCCGCCGAGTACACGAACCACAGGTTCAGCATCCCGAAGAAAACCAGGCTTAGGAAGTAGCAGGACATGACCAGGATGTCCATGTTGAACGGGGAGGAAACGACGCAGGAATAGGTGACAAACCCCACGGGTAGCAAGAGTCTGAAGGCCAAAGCAGACAGGCCGCTAAATAGGAAACTGGCGCCGTTGAGTGCTCGATGCGTCTCCACGTGCAGCTCCCGCAACAAGTCCGACAGTTCAAAGAACGGTGCGGCTCCCGCGAAAAACAAACCCGCCGTGCCGCTCAGGCCATTCTGCCGGTACTCCAAGAAGACGAGGTACACGACGGCCGCTACCAGATGGTGCATGAAAGTGATGTAGTAGTTCGGTAGATGCCGTTGGAGTAAGGCATCCTGAACTAGGAGGTACATGTAACAGCCGATGTTGATGGCGAAGCATGTGCGGCCGGACGAAGCCAGGCCGAGAAAGGGTTTCTCCAAAACATCCCCTTGAATTAAGAGCGCAAGACCCGAAAAACACAGAGCCGTGGATTGGACGAGGATCAACAAGCTGCAACGAAACAGAAATGGCCATTTTAATTACTGAACAAACAGACACAAATCTTGGAATGCGTTATTTCCTTCCCGCATGGCACCGAAGTGTTGATGAGGCTGCATGGGGCAATTAACTTCGGCACTTATGGTGCCACTGTGCTCCATGCGTGTATATATAAAATAGGGACACACTCTTGCTCTTTGATGCTGCAGGGGTACCGTAATGACTATAGGGTGCCCCACCCTTAAGTGAATTTCTGTTCAGTTTCGGCTTCGGCTTCTATAGATTTCCAAACGTTTCACACAAGTTGTCCTCCCCAAAATCAGTACAAATTTAAACCTAAATAATCGCATCCCACCCCCCCCCCCCCCCCAAAAAAAAGGTCTAGCCTAAATTGAGCAGTCTTGTGTACGCGGAGCAATAGATCCCCCAAAATGGACGTGCACTTTCTTTCCCCAAATGTTCCGTTCCTTTGCGATATCTGACGGTACCTGTACCATATTATGGGGTAGTAAAGTCCCCCCCCCCTCTTGTCAATACGTCACTGGTCGTATCCCACTCTCTAAATGTTAGAGTGAAAAACTCACAATTTCCAAAAGAGTGAATCCCTTATCAACAAACCACTCCAGAAGAGTGAATCTCTTATAAAAACCACTCAAAAAGAGTGAAATGTCCACTCTTTCGAGGAGCCATGGAAAGAGTAAAAATGTCACTCTTTTTGAGTGGTTTTGGTTTTTATAAGAGATTCACTCTTTTGGAGAGTAAGTTTTTCACTCTTTTACATTAAGAAAGCAGTCTTCAGGGTGGTGTATTGTTCCGAGTTGTCAATCACGGATGTCCGCATTTTCCACAAGTTAAATAATTACAGTGCATTGTGTTATGTCCGGCCGGGGACATTGGCGCGACATTGGCGCACCAATGTTTATGTAGTAGATACAGTTTAAAACTGCTTTCCATTGGGCCCTGCATGCATTTTCAATTAGATATGAATATTTACACAAATACAAGAATATTTACATAAATAAATCTAATGTATAGGGCCTACGGTTAGATGGGCGAAAAACTCGCGGAAAACCCGTTTGGGGGGAAAATAACGGGAAATTCCCACCCAGCTCCAAATTACCGTGGCAACCAAGTGTACAACTCCGTATAGATCAGCGCAAATGGTAAAAATATCACTACTTGGTTGCTTACGTAGCTCCAATTTACCTAACGGTACCTAAGCAGTTTGTGGTTCTCAATTGTTCGGGCAAATTATTCCTATACTATAGTAGGCCCTACCAATCACATCTAAACTTGTGGCGTAGCATTCTTTTTTGGGCGAAAGGAACTAATCACGTTGATTGTATGAGACTATAAAAACGCGTGCCAACTATGCAATGCACTTTGATTTCATCGAAAGTGGATGTTATACAAAATTCCTCGAATGCGTTCACAGATATGGTTTCCATAGATATTGTACAAAATGGCACAATAGAGTAACTGTACACACAACTGATCTCATTTCCTTACAAAAGCACATTCATCACCAACAAATGTACGTAAATCCTTGTCGTCATTCTGCAAAAATGTGAGCCATGTAAATATAAAATATGACATAATTTCCTGATTGCGACATTCATGATTGAACATAGAAGGAAGCGGGAAGACAACACTGAGGTATACCCCAAACTTGAGCGAACCGGAAAGACACTAGATTGTGCTATTAAATTCATAGTCGTTGGGAAACTTCCCTTAAAGGCAATATATATATATATATATATATACAACATTTTACAAACATCCACACACACAAAAATACTGAATTTTATAAAATACCTTACGTGACTATAAGTAAATAGCAGTCTTAAGCATCCTATAAAACCATGCCACCTGCTGTCATGTTCAAGAAGAGTGGGATTTTGTAGGGCTATCGATTTCCCTGACCTGATAATTCCTTGACGTCTATAAATTGCTCCGTTTTGTCTGAAGTAGGGTCAGGGAGCCAGACTACAATAACATCATTTTTTCCCCTTTTTGTTAAGTTCCCAGCATCTATGCACACAAAACTTTAAACAGGTCAATGTTGCAGTATTTGCTACATAATAGTAACCCCAAATCCATTTATTTCTGAAAATTACAACAAAAGCAAATGCTGTATACTAACTTTAATCGCTGAGTCTCAAAAAGGCCTTTCCCCTATGGGGGACACAGAACCAATTAGGCCTAGGCCTGCATTGTTATTCGTTTTAAATGAGTTTATATTTTTTTGGCACTGGCTGTAATGGTACATCGGGCTTTGACAAAAACTCAATCCATCAGTGCACTTGGACAGGTTTTTCTAGGCCGTGTCCGAATGACTTGGCTGTGGCTTGAAATTACACACATGTCTATGGTAGTGGCTGCAGCCACATTGTGTGTGATTTCAAGCCGTAGCCAAGTAATTCGGACACGGCCTTAAGATCCGTTCCAATCCACAGAGATCGATCCTGTAAGATCCACCCCTTCAAGTATTGACCAATCACAACCACGACCGTGGTCTGGCAAAAGTCCAACATTCTTGACGGACGTGCTTCGCGCGGCTGTGATTGGACAACACGTCATTGAGGGGCGGGGCATATGGGATCGGTCTGTCACATTTCTAAAATGGCGACTATTAAAGCTGTAAATTTAAGGCACAGGAACTTCATAAACCTTTGAGTGTCGATTTTGTTTCCGTTTCAAAAGAGCCTGTATACGAGTCATTGTTAATTTTCGTAATTTTTTGTGGTTGTTTATTTGTGTTTGTTTGTGTTTTTATTGTATTTGTTTGTTTGTTTGTTTGTTTTTATTTAGCAATTCGGTGCCATGTTTCATAGATCAATGGCTCTTCTCGGGATGGTATATCCTGCTTACGTACGACAGTGATTCAAGTATAGGCCTACATGCATCCTGCTTATACGATAAAGGCTTTGCATTGTTCAGGCTATTCCGGGTTCGTTAGAAAGCGTCTTTCCTCCTCCAGTGGGTGATCGCTTTAAAATCTCGTTTTGAAATAAAAAACATAATGTGAACTCCAATAAAACCAGATCCGTTTCTTCGACATACTTCAGAGGTTTGATATAAAAAAGCTGGCAACACATTTGCAGGCAGCGTTCATACTTTGTGTTATTGAACATAATTTATACATGAAATAACAAAACTGACAGTTTGAGCTCAATCCGTAATCGAGTCTCGAGAGAAAGAAAAAGGTGAAAAATCGTTCTGATTTAATAGTGATTCGATTTTGAAGTTCAGAATAAGCCACGGGGATTGGGGGTGTTTTCATATACAATTCCCTCCATAATGAAATATCTGATAAAATATCGGAAGGATTATAACCGGTACTGGAACCATCTTATAAACAGTAAGCTTTCAGATTGAAACTAATCAGTTTTTTACCATTACCAAAGCCATATCATACCCTTAATAGACAAGATCTTTACATGATGAGAAATAGCATTATTAAAATTTGCTTTAATCGTGAATAAGATTTGAGTTTACGCGGCAAGCATTATTTGCATTTTTAAGAAAGAAAAAAATTGATAAAATACGTCTGAGAGTCCTGTAGTTTTATTGTCAGCGCAACAGCGCAATAAATAGCAGGTTCTTTTC
This sequence comes from Hippasteria phrygiana, assembly GCA_037893225.1. Classification (NCBI taxonomy): domain Eukaryota; kingdom Metazoa; phylum Echinodermata; class Asteroidea; order Valvatida; family Goniasteridae; genus Hippasteria; species Hippasteria phrygiana. Next base: position 908,950 of record JAZGUH010000178.1, read on the forward strand.
ATAAATATGCAGCGAATAAAAAAATAATAAAATATAAAAACCTTTGAAACCTTGTGCATCAGCTGACTTGTTAACGGGATTAAAACTTCTTCACAAACGACGAAAAATATGACGCGAGAGTGTTTCTGTATCTACAATTTGGTCTCCCTATGATCAGCAAAAAGGTTCCTGCTTCGAGTTTCGTTCATTAAATTGCAGTTTTCCCGTACAAGTTGAGACTGAGATTTTCCTGTATATTGCTAACGATTTATGTCATTTTAAGGCATGCTTTACTTGTCTTGGCGGGGCTCGCCATTTTTAAAACGCGTTCGTTCTAAAATTACTGGAAAGATTGATAACAAGTAGAATAAAATGGTCATCCCTTGAAAGTGCAGCGAGCCAAAAGTTTGGTTCTGAAAAGTCGGGCCGTTGGAACCCCATATAACACGTAGTTTTTGTCGCCGATGATGATTTTCTGACAAACTACGCATTTTCAAGGGATGGATTGTTATTTAATGATCATTTTTAATGAACATTTCAAGGCAGTGTGTTCCTTTAAATTATATGCCTAGAAATAGATGAAAAATGTGAACTCATACTTACAATCTGGCCAGTAACCATGGCTTCTCATCTTGTAGAACGAACAGCGACCTTCGCCATGAGCCGGCCGCCTCTTCAGCAAACCGACCGGTCACCCAGCCGGCTACTCCCCGCAAGGCAAAGAACAGAGCCGTGCTCAGGTTAATGGTCAACGAGATCCAGAACAGATCAACTGCCAAATCAGCATCCATGGTAAAGCGCTGATCACCCCCGGGAGAATTACAGTACCAGGAGGGGGTGGCGTTTCTCTGAAGCCAGTGGAGGGAAATTCGATTAAACTCCGGCTACACCCAAAGTCTGGACGCGCTTTGTCCAAAGAAAACGGGCAGATCCTGTAAAACACCACCGATTTCCTTGTGAAGTTTTATACCGATCTCTCATTGGCTATTTCAGATGTGTTTTTTCCCCACAGCAACAGACCGACCACAAGGCTAGTTCGGGGGTGGGGTGGCTACTCCGTGTCAGTATATTTTGTCAGTCTGCCAGTCTTCACGGAAGTTTTTATAACGCGATTTTCACTTTACTCGGGAACGCGGGGAATGGCCGGGGAAACCCCACCACAAGTTTGGACACAGCCGGGCAGCACGTGAATAGTATAGTAGGGCCTACAGTGATGCTGTCAGAACGATTATACTAACCACAATCGGCGTATGTGTATATTTGTTTACATTGAGGCTAACTAGCCGGTTAACCAATTCTTGTGTCCGGGATGCGAGGGGTATTCCCCTACAAAAATCTATTAATATCACAGCGCGAGTTGACATGACTGTACTGTGTATGGACGAGAAATGCAAACCCGTATTAAACGCGGGGGCCATGAAAAGTAAGCACCGTAACGTTCTGGTTGTAATCATGACAATAACCATTCACAGAACAACATTTAATACAAATCAATAAAATTGTCTAAAATAAAGGGAAATATGTTTAAGCAAGTAAACTAAAAAGGTTTGAGCATTTTCCTACCTCCATGGTCTGACCAACCAACCAACAACAGCAGGCTCGTAGGATTTGTTTTTGTGGGGGGATGACTATCCACATTTTTGGAGCAAATGTTACAACTTTCGTTAAAAAATGTGCCCCGAATTTGTTGGGCCCCGCAAAATATTTTTTAAAGAGGAGGGAGTAAAGTAGAGTCCATTTCTTCAACGGTGGCGCTTTTAATGGCCTTTTAATATATATACTTCCGAACAGGACGCATTTCAACGTACAAGATAGTGGGCCTTGGCCTTCGCCTATTCAATTTTCTTTATATGAAAATTTGGACCCTTCGGGCGATTTTGGGGTATGTTCGCACCATGGCCGGTGATGCCGGGTGAACGGGGAAACACGTCGCCCCCCCCCCCCCCCCCAATATTTTCGGTGGATGGAACGGCTATTGTAGTGCCCCCCCCCCCCCCCCCTCAATAATTCCCCTTGTCATACACATTATATGGGTCCCGTTCGCACCCTCATCACCCCCCCCCCCCCCCCCCCCCTCCGTACGGGCCTCCATTGACATGCACTAACATATATTTCTCGCACGTCCCACATAACACTTCCCCTAAACATTCTTCCTAGTGGCTGGATAAAACTCGATTACTTTCATGCGTCACTGTACAAGAATTTAATTAGCGGAAGTCTTCCGTCAACCTAACCATGGAGGTATAGGAAACATTAACCTACCTGGTAAAGCTGCTTTTCCTACGCAAGTGCGAAGCAAAAAAGATAAGTTTGAGGCCCGAGTTGTCGTTTTTATTTGCTTTAGCTATTCACACGGTCACAGTTGAACAGCTCCGAAGCAAAGCGGTTTAACCCAGGTTTTCCCCTTTCCTCCCCGGTCCTGCACCCACCTCTATAAATCTATACAGAAACCAGTTTCTTTGAATGTTCGTTCGGCGGGTTTGACACGACCAGGAAACACACTTTCCCCGTAGCATGACAGTGGAAGATTTCAGGATTTTCCCAACAAACGTTCTTTTGAACAAAATACACCAAAAAAGCAGCACGTTTGTTTGTAAGCGAGGCTCCAGACGCGCTAAGTAAACAATACTGTGTTGGACGTGCGCTGCGCTGCCATTTATGGCGTGAATCATTTATCCATTCATCCTTTATTCATTTATTCATTCATTCATGAATTTGTTGAACAGCACGGTGTTTGTTTAGCGCTGAGATCCTCTCTTTCAACCCGGAAGTGCGTAGACGGGGCTAGTGTGAAATTCGTGTATGCACATGCGGTTTTCAAACCAATTACCTTGAAGTGAGCCAACACTGTCTGGACATGACAGTAAACAGTTCCACATTAACTTTAGAAATTCGAAAGATTTTCCGGACCAAAATTTGTTAAATCGTCGTAAGAAAAAAAAGGAACTCCCCATTTGTTTTTAGACCAGAAATATATTTTGAAAAGCGGGGGGCGGCGGCGCTTTAATACAATATTTTTGTCATTCAAATTCAGTAAAGATGCAAGCACAAAAGGGTCATCCATCAACACGGGTCGGACCCGGGTCCAACACCGAGATTGGCCTCGAAGGTGGACGATATACATGAGGTTTATATCTCTGCATAATTCAGACAGCGTAAATAACACGGAAGCAATGAAGGAGATCGGAAAAGTTCACCTTTTGGGAATTGGTACCAAATCCAAATTTATAGGATTTTTCCTGGTTACCATGGCAAACAATGTAAAAAAAACATGGTAACCATGTTTTTTAGCTATTCGTTTAGAAATACACGGGAAAGATAATTTATAGAGGTCAACATGGTTTTGGTACATGTTGACTTTAGGAAATATGACTTTCCGAAATGCATTATGGGAATCCAAGATGGCCACCATTAATTGAAATAGGGTTTTTTTTCGGGCATTTGTTTGTAATGGGAATTCATAATTACATGTCATAAAATTGCAATCATTACAATATTTCACAGGGATTCGGTGGAAAAAAACCCCAATTATTTCAGGGTAAAATCATACAAAAATCGTCATTTTTTCCCTAAAATTACAAAAATGAATAATAATAGTAGATGATAAAAATAATAAATGTACCAAATTTGAAGGCAAACAAATAAAAATTGTAGAAACTATATAAAACAGTTTTTGACCAAAAAATGGGAAAAGGGAAAAACACCCTCTTGTTTTTAATGTAGTGCAACCAACCTGATGTTACCGGCCAACACGTCTCTGCAAAAAGTTTAGGTAAATCACACCAAAACTATATAAGCACACAGAAACTATATACAATATGCCATCACCTCAATCCTAAAAGAGCCAAAAAAATCCAGGTACTGATAGGGTTAACACGATTACGAACACATCTAAAAAAAAAAGTCAATAAATATTTGGTTCTATTTCTTCCATGGAATCACATGGCTAATTTATGGTGATTAACCCAACTGTGATTTTTCTGAAAAAACCAATTAAGAACCTGAAATGTGCTTCATTTCTGCTTTTGTTATCGTCACAATGTCTGCAACCTTCATACAATACGCACCAGGTTCACTCTGGGGAAAACCTTTCCATTATATTAACGGTCTGTTTTTATGAAGCCCCAATCGGGTAACAACCTAACGCCAAATCGGAAGTACACGACTGTACAATGCAGTGCGGAAGACAACTTTTGGATAAAAACAGCTCGATTTTGTGTACAAGTCAATACAGAAACTGGTCATGGAGTTGGGACTATCACTTTTTCACGCAATTTGTCACAAAATAAAGCACAAAAAAAAAAAAACACGTTATGGATCAGTGAACATCGATAAAGAACTATAATCTGTTCAGAATTTTTGAAATACCTTCTGAAATGTTACCAGTAACATATTAACTTAAACCTCCGTTCAAAAATTCTGAGGAAATTTTGTTTTTTTACAAATCACAACTATTTCCTTTGGGGGGGGGGGGGGGGGGGGGGGTTATGTGAAAAAGTGAAATGTTCCAATTTGGTACCCAGGTTCCCCATTGACTTTTGTACTAAATCAAACCATCTTTATCCGATACGTGGTCTTTTGCACATGCGCCATACAGTATACAGTTGTATTTGTAATAGACTACCGAAGTGATGAAGTCAATGCAATGTTTGGAACCGGAATACTTTTGTTATTTTGTGTCAATGTGTTTGCATGACTTTCTGTTAACAAAAGAACAGTCGAAATTTCCATTTGTTTGGAGCCAGTTGTCGCGCCAACTTTGACATCAGACTTCTGTACTCCATCCTTTCTCCATAGGTACTCTATACCCAATCGGCTTATACATGTATTTAATGGTTTTTACAAAACATTTAGCCTTTTGTAAAATGTCACCAAAGCTACATCATGTACATTTACTCGATCCTTTTACCTAACCTCACTAGCTCTGGCCTTAAATCCATGTTTTTTTTTCTCCTCGTGTGATTAGTCCACATCCTTGTTCATTAATTACTTTCCTGGAAATCCGTATCGTCGGTTGGCATTTAATCAGACAACACAGTGCTAGCTGGGAAATCCTTAAAGGGTTTCTAGGTAACCGTGAACAGAACCGACTAACATTTATCATAAATTGAATACACAGGAGCCGATATTTGAAACTCATCAACTGAAAATGAAATGGAACTCAAAATTTGGCAAGTAATTCAGACTGAACTGAGTCACTATAACCGATGGCTTAAACTTAGATTCAGCTCCCATGGTCGCTCACGGAGGACTTGTGACTCGCAAATCACCAACAAAACCCAATATGAATTCACCACCGGCATCTCGGGCAGGCATGGTTCCATGGGGACTGGAACCACGGGCATAAATCTTGGGGGAAGAGTGGGGAGAGGGGAGGGGGATATCACACCCACTGTTTTGACCAGGGGATGGTCCACAGAATGATCCTCCAGAATTTCCGATACCAACACAATGTCTCTAGCATATTAAAAACGAATGATAGCCCTCAAAACTGTTATGATTATTGATTATTACTAGTATGAGATTACTACAAATTCTTCAGGGATTATTACAGTACATGTATATAATCTTATCCCCCTCACGTCCCCCCCCCCAAAAAAAATGGGACACTAGCTATGCTGCTGTACCTAGAGCTGATTCCTTGCACGAAACAAGTGTCGAATTACAGTCACCATGCGGGTTATTTTTAAATGGTAAACAGAGAAACACATCAGACGTCCATGCCTGCTCATTGCACAAGCTGACCTGTACATAAACCAGGTGAACTTTGAACCTTGTTCCAACCCAGCATGCAACTTGACCCCAAATCCAAGGAGATGCGGTTACAAGGCACACTTCCGGGCACATGGCATAGAAGCTACAGAGCGCGCGGTGTCATATTTTAGGGAATTATTTTGTTTTCTGAGAAACTACAATCTTGTGAATGAAACCAAAAAAAAAAGGCATTTCAATTTGCATTTTTTTTAATATTGCAAATTGATGGCCAAAATAGTAACGGGAAAATTTGACATCAACTTCCTATCAATCCATCATTCACAGTGCTACAGGGCAAAGACAGGCTACGGAGTCCATCATGGCAGTGTTTGACACCAAGACATTCACATAAAAGTGTGATAATGTGATAAAATGTGATAATGAAATCTAGCGCACTACACGGTAGACATGCATTAAAACCCTAACACCCTCGGTGGTGTGAAAAATCGTATTGAAATTGGAGGATTCAAGACTGTTAGGGTTAACATAGTGTAGTGATGAGACTGCTGCATCACACATACGCCCATTCTTTATTTAAAAAAAAGCCTTAGTCATGCTCAATTCAACGACAACCAACAGTGTACAAATTCTGTTGGATTCAGCAAGCTTCCCACTTTAAGTCCATGTTTTCTGTTGGATTCAGCAGGGTTTGTGATTCCGAGCAGATCCACCATCTACCGAGGTTGACAGCTTTTGTTTACACACGTTCTAGGATTTTGTGGGGAACAAAGAAGCTTGAATCATCAACTGTTACTTGAATCACTCGTGGCGGGTACTGATGTGGATATTCTCAAACCGTGCATCTGTTTCACCTCTTCTGCTAATGCCTGTGGGGGGGAAAAGGGACGTAAGATTGAAAGTAAACATCACGGTGCGGTGCTAACGAATGATAAACCCCCGGAAATAAAAGTCAACTTAACTTGTTTAGTAGTGCTGGATTCAATCCATCGATTAATCAGATGTAGAGGTTTTTGAATTTGCATTAATAAATCCCCCCTACTATTTCACCATACAAAACCTTACAAAATTTGTATATCAAACTTTTACCATAGCATTAACACACACATGGCAAAACCATACAGTGTAATGCTATAGCAAGCTTATTGACATGGCAAAAATATACACATGGTTTTTGTATGGTAAACATTCTTCACTGTGGTACACAGTGTATGGCAAATGGTTTTGTATGGTAAACATGCTTCACTGTGGTGTACAATTAATGTATGCCAAATGGTTTTGTGTGGTGAATATACTTCATTGTAGCTTATCAACAGACTACTTGGGGCTATGGTGAGTTATATATAATGTATAAAGAGAAACCACCCTAATTCAAAAATGGTATAGGCCTATTCATCAATGTTCCCCAGTACACAATAGAGTTGGTTCACCATACAAAACCTTGCACCTGCCAGCAGACACAGCCTGTAGACCATACAAAACCTTACAGTGCCATACAGAGTTCAAGTTGATTTACCATTCATCACCTTATTACATAGTTCAGTACAGGCAAGTCTTTTGACCATACAAAACCAGACATCTGTCAGGTTGTATGGTATACCTGCTGTACACTCAGTAACTCACTGTATGGTTTTGTATAGTGAATAAACTTTTTTATAAATTGCCTCAAGGCTAGAGTAGGAGGGTTTTAATGGTACTTCACATGGTGGCCAAAAAGTGGGTTGCTCCAATGCAGTCCTAGGGCTCGAAATTCGCAATGGATCGGTGGACCGAGTCCAGTAATTTAGGCACTGGTCTAGTGGACTCTAAGACCAAACTAGACCACTGGACTGCTGACTTTTCTTTGAAATAATTTTGGAGAACTATAATATTCTCAATGTCGGTCATGCGAACAAAAACAATTACTGCACTTTTTAAAATTTGTTCTTTCCCAAGGGAATTTGAATGAAATTTTGGACAGGTAATTATCATAGATCTCCTTATTTGCGTACCTAATTTCATAAAAATGTGTGCCTATGATTAGGTAACATCAGTTTATTTTATTTGGCCTGCTCAAGAACTGCCGGTGTCATGCCAAAAAGTGTCCGGTGCCAAATACTGTCCGCTCATTAGCATACTGCTCTCTGATTGGTCAAGTGGGTATTACATCATCGCGATACCGGAAGCTTGCTAAATAGTGTCCGGGCGTACGTACGTAGCGTGCATCCATCGTGTCCTTGCCGTCAAGCTATCAACACTGCGCGACAATAAATTCTCATTCGCATCTTTTAATATCATCTTTTTGGGTTTATTTTACCTCTTTTATTGTTGATTAACTTGAGTTTGCGTATATTCAGATGAAAAAATTGAAAACTTTCAAATTACAAACTACCCATTCATGTGGAAAATATTTATAACTTGAAAAGATTGTAATTTCCCCAGAATTGAAACGGGAACTAGCTGCTGATTGGCCTCTTGAACAGGGCATATCTTGTTCATGCATCTTCATAATCTTCTTAAATAAATATACTTACATGTAGTATTTATAATAAATACAAAAAGGGGATTTTGGAGAGGAGAACATTGGGGGAAATATGAAGGGGGAACATAAGTAACAAGCAGACAGTGTGATAAAATTGAACGGGCTGTCAAGATATAAAAGTGGAGTAAAAACTCATCCAACGATTTTAATTAGTCGCTGGTACATGAATACGTATGAGGTAGTATATATCTATAAGTACAATTTTGATTAAGTTGAAATATAATATCTAGGTACATATTTAGTAAAAAAAAGTATTTGGCAAGGAACGGACAGTATTTGGCAGCAAAAAATAGTGGACAGTATTTGGCAAGGAACGGACATTATTTGGCAGCAATTTAGCTGACAGTATTTGGCAAGGAACAGACAGTATTTGGCAGCAATTTAGCCGACAGTATTTGGCAAGGAACGTACAGTATTTGGCAGCAATTTAGCGGACAGTATTTGGCAAGGAACAGACATTATTTGGTAGCAATTTAGCCGACAGTATTTGGCAAGGAACGTGCTTTGTGTGTGTGTGGGTGTTCATATTGTGCTGTGCATAATGAATGCAACGTTGCATGCAACGCATGCATGAGCGGACACTTTTAGCAGCGGACACTATTGGCATATAATACATGCCAAATAGTGTCCGTATGTTTTGTGCGTGCTCAGCGGCCAGTATTTGACCAATCAGAGAGCAGTATGCTAATGAGCGGACAGTATTTGGCAACAGACACTTTTTGGCATGACACCGGAACATTTCTTGAGGACAACCTGCCATTCAAAGTGACAGAATGTTATTGAGCCATGGTTGGAAAGGAAAGATTGACCTCTGGCCCTAATTACTGACAGACTCTGCAGAGTTGGCCCATTAAACATGTCTTTCACACTAAACAAACAAAATTATGATACATTTCAAGTTGACGTACAGGCAAGTCCGGGACCAACACACAGAAGGTAAAATCCCTGCCAACCAACCAAGCAATCTCTTTCATTTCAATCACAGGTAACAAAAAGTACATTGAGGAAATCATTGGCGTAAAATAACAGTGAAAGAATTATTACTTTGTTTGCACAAGCATTATTATACAAATGGGAAAGTAATTTGCTGTATGTTTAACAGACTGAACAAAAGGTCTTTATTTCATTACAGTCTGGTGCATGTGACTTTGCCGGCCTGTGATTGGTTGCATGTGACAAACACCTGTGCTGAATAGCGTTAGGGAAGACTAGCGAAAATCGTAGGGAAAATCCCAGAGAAATACAACAATGGGTTCCACTGCACTATGCTCACAACAGGTGCAGATCGAGGGACATCAAAAGATATTGATGTTATAGTGTATGCACTGTGCATTGGAGTGCTCCTAAAACCAAGGGTTGAGCTCTGCTACTCTGCTAGGTAACTTATACAATGTATTTTGATTGTATGATGACATCTGATTGCTATCTTTAAAGTTTCAGGCATACTTATGCAGAACTTTACCAGAACTGGAGTGCATAGTGTGCACCTCCAACACCTAACCCTCCCAATTGTAAAGTTGTATATAACCAACATTGGCCACATATACCCAACCTACCCCCCCCCCCCCCCGAACCCCCGAACCCCCCCCCCCGAACCCCCCCCCCCCCCCCGAACCCCTACCCCAACCCCCTACCCCAACCTCCAACCCATCAGTCGTATCTGTACATGCAAATAATTTTCTTTGAATATTTGAAGCGACAAAAAGTATTCACATATTAAAATATTAAAATATTTCGTATATCCCCCCCCCAACACACAGTCATGTAAACGGGTGCAATCGTGGACCTCCCATTGTTCCTCTTTTGTATATACTCTTAACTTTTTCGGAAGGCCTCCCATTGGTTTTGTACACGATTTTCAATCGTGGACGTTAGGTCAAACGTGGACCCCTTTGTCTACGCCCGAATTCTTTTGTCCTAGGTCCACGATTGCCGGCATATACAAACTCACACACACATCCTTACACATGCACCCATCCATATGGGGTACCTCCGTCTATTGTAGACTTTACTTTCCTTCTTTTATTCTCCTTTGTCCCCACTGAAGTCTTAAAACCTATAGCGTTAACTTTGTGGGGTACCTCGATTTCTAAAGACTCCCTCGTGGGGTACCATTTTCCCCATTGTTACCCTCTTGTACACAGTTTCCAACCTTACTCAACCGTGGACCCTACTGTTCTCTATTGGTGAAGTCCATCACAAGTCCATCAAAAGTCCATCACAAGTCCCTGCAAGTCCATCACAAGCTCTCTAGTCCTAATTCCAATCACAAGCTATTCAAATGAGCTTTGACAAAGGCATTCCTTTGTCATTGTTCATCTGGACTTGTGAAAGGACTTGTGAAAGGACTTGTGAAAGGACTTGTGAAAGGACTTGTGAAAGGACTTGTGAAAGGACTTGTGAAAGGACTTGTGAAAGGACTCGACTACAACTCTGATGTATATAGTGTACTAGTACACTGAGGATATCCCATTGTCCCTCTCTTCTTTTACTCTAACATTTTGGCGACCCTCTCATTGGTTTTGTACACATTTTCTAATCATGGACAGCCTGCAGCTTGTTGGAGGACACCACAGTTCTTTTACGTACGTATGTTATGTAGTTCCTTTGTTCTCTGTCTTCAATTCACCATACAAATACCCACAATGACCCAATTCTAGGTTTTACAGTGTACCGGTAGACCCCACCAAAATTCCAGACTGCTTTTTGTGTAAATCCTTTTTTGTCACGATTGGCAAGTTTCAAAATGGTCAGGCAGTGCCTGAAATTCACTCCAAGAAAGCATCCTGTGAAATCATGGCACCTGGTGTGCTGTCGTTTTCAAGAAAAATGAAATGTTTGTATCAAGTTTAGTTCCCCAACCTGATAATTCCCCGACGTCTATAAATTGCTCCGTTTTGTCTGAAGAAGGGTCAGGGAACCAGACTACAAGAACAGCATTTTTCTCTTTGTTTTCCCAGCATATGCACATAAAACTTTTAACATGTCAGTGTTCAGTATTTGCTATAAAATACTAACCCCCAAATCATTTCATTTCTGAAAACGACAGTAAAAACAAATGTTGTGTACTACCTTTAATTAAATGTACGAAACTAAGCCAACCAAGAGGTATACAACGGAGACAAGTCATGAGGAAGGAACATACATTGTAGCAATTTCAGATACAGAAAGTGATAAACACAGCTTGAAATGACAGACCTGGGTGACCATGCGGTGTTGTTGAAGCATCCGTTTACCAGCAAAGTCTTCAGATTCGACACTCACTTGATACATGGCACCACATCCTCCTAATGGAAAAATCAACAAGCTTGACTGAAAAATAGCAGGGAAAAAAATTTGGAATTGAAACAAATGGAATTTGTTTGCCATGACCCTCCCTTCTGCAAATATTCCTGGATTTATCTTGCATATAGTCCAATGCGTCTGGAGAGCATCTGTTTGCCGATTAACCCTAACCCCCTAGACCCTTTTTGGTAGGAACCATCCTCAATCCTCCAAAATCCTTCGATTGCCCTGCCCCCAAAAATGCATTCATCCTCAATCCTCCAAAATCCTCCGCTTGAAACACCATTCATCCTCAATCCTCCAAAATCATCTTTTTTTTGAAATACCATTCATCCTCAATCCTCCAAAATCCTCCGCTTGAAACACCATTCATCCTCAATCCTCCAAAATCCTCTTTTTCTTGAAATACCATTCATCCTCAATCCTCCAAAATCCTCCTCGCTTAAAACACCATTCATCCTCAATCCTCCAAAATCCTCTTTTTTCTTGAAATACCATTCATCCAAAATCCTCTCCTTCTTGAAATACCATTCATCCTCAATCCTCCAAAATCCTCCTCGCTTGAAATACCATTCATCCTCAATCCTCAAAAATCCTCTTTTTCTTGAAATAACATTCATCCTCAATCCTCCCAAATCCTCAAAAACTGCAAGGAGGATTTTGGAGGATTGAGGTGGGTTAGGGTTAAAAATTAAAGGGGCTTCTAAATATGCATATTCCTCCCTTAATTAGTTGCTATCTGTCATTTTAATCTCATGAACACGGATGACGGTCATAGCCAGGGTTTGAAAAAGACCACCTGGCTGGTTGTCATACGCATTCCTTTGCACACTCAATCCATTGTTTGCCTTAGATTTGGCTTTACAAGCCTGTATTGGAATACCAGCCCCTATTAATTAACCCTAACTACCCCAAGCCTTACAAACTCCAACAGCAGGTTGTGTTGAATTTTGATGGGTTCAGGACTGTAGCGCCTTTGGCACCACTACTTTACATGGAGCTATGATGCCCTAATTTGTCCAAGTCAAAAGAATGTGCCATAGGTATACTGCACAGTGTTGGATTTTGACAGGTGAGGACATCCTAGTAAAAATGCCTAGGGGTTAGGGTTAATGACAGCCGGACAAAAGCATTCATGGTTTAGATAATCAACCAATGGTTTTCTGGTCTTTTTTGTACCTGACACATCTTGTACTTGGATCAATGTTGCTTTGGGAAACTTTGTCTTTAGAATGGCCTCTAGTTTCAGCTCTCCCTCTGTCAGTGCCAAATTATCCGAAAGGCCGCGCCATCTTGTAATGAGATGCTGAAAAGATAAATGTCATTACAAATTAAGCATAAACATCCATTTGGAGTTTGCGAGTTCTTTGACTGGGGAATCCTTGTTCTATGGACTAAAGGATAAAAAAGCCATATGCTTTTTTAATCACTGATTTAAATCACTTTTTTGGTAAAAGTCTTATTTTAGCAAAATAAATCAGGGTTGGCTGATTGAAATCACATTGATTTAAATCAGCTAATCCTGGTAAAAGCTTCATAATCTATTCATTACACTCCCATTCAAGAACAATATACAATGTAGTTAAAACATGAATGGATTGAGTATGCACAGCAATGCGCCTATAGATGATGTTGAGCACACCAAGAAAGGACTGACTGCACATGCTCAAAAGGATTTCCTGGCTGAAATAACTGAATAGCGGGGGGAAAGGCAATACCAGTTCACGGAAAAATAAACACTTCATTTTTACTTTTAGGCCTAAATGGATTTTGATGAAATCAATGTTGAAATAACAGGCTGTATGCCACACATTTATTATGGAAGATTGGATATTTTCCAAGATTTTGCTGTTTCTGACCAATTTTCAGAAAATGAAATCTTTCCAATACGGATTGACAGTGACACTGACTGCATGACACGCATGATGTGACACGCATGATGTAAAATGTGTAGGCCTGTTCAGGCACCTTCCTCCATGTTAGTACTAACAACTGAAATTCAAATTTCCTTCGGCATCTTCTCTCAATTCAAACTGGGCCCTAAGCATGCTGAGGCCAGTGAGGGAGAACATGTCATTGGCATTGCACTGACTGAGTGATTGGTGATATATGGAGGAAGGCTACCCAGGTTGATTATTCCTAAACAAACTTACCAGGCGAGAGTTAAAAAAATTCCGTAGCATTATTATCCTTTTTCAAAATAACAGTAAATCGCCTGGTGACCTAAACCATGGAGGAAGTCGCCTAAACTTGATCAAGTTGATGATTGATCAACACATGAGTTGCGTACCCCATGGAGACCCCAACAAGCAAAACTCATGAACTGGTACAGTGGTACGAATGGAGGCCGCCATATTTGCTTTTAGACCAATTGTAGATTTTGCCTGTTCTCGAATGGCACAAAAATAATTTATCAACGAGGGCGCCCAAGCGCCACCATGATCCGAGAGGGCGCGCGCGCATCGACATCCGTTCGGCCGTGGGCGTGGCCGCACATCACAGGGTCGTGAGAACAGTACGTCATTCTTTTCCGATTGATTTCTGCAGTATTTAACCGATAATTCCTAATAATCGCCCGTAATGATTACATGAACAGAATGAACAACCAAGCGCTAATTATAAGGGTATGTGCTCCGACTTTTCCAAACCGAACTGGCGTCCCCGATTTTTTTTTTCGTCAATGATTTTAAGACAAGGGATTTTCAAGGGATTATCCTATTCTACTTGATCTGTCAAACCTTAGCAATTTTTTAGAACAAAGGCATTTGTAGCCCAACATGGGCAGCCACCAAGGTATTGTTCCCTTTAATGAGGATATTCTAAAGAGCTAAAACTAGCCGGTGTAATTTATTTTATGTATTTGCAATTTTTATATTTTTTTATATTCTTTTTTAGATTAATCAAATTACAAGGTGAGTATCAATATCGGGCCATAAAACAATCTTTTCAATTTATTGATGACACGAACACAGCGAAACTTTGAGTTGTTGCCACGTATTCCAGCACCTTGCCTTACCTCATAATGGTGATGAGTGCAAAATATTCCTGTTCAGTAATTTAAAATTTGGAAGTTGCGACAAAAACAAAAATCCGGCATGATTTCCCGATTTTATTTCCCGCTTTTCTTTTAAAGTACGAGGTGAACCCTTTTTAAACAAACAAACGTGTCCCCCAAAAAACTAAAAGAAACGGTTTATGACAACACGAAGTTTGGTATGTGAATGAAGATAATTAACTTGGAAACACATGTTAACTGAATTGTTTTTATTGAGATTTGTTCAGGGTGCGTCTGTCATAGAATTTGGGAAAAGTACAAGGAACCATGCATCAAGTGCCCGGGCCGTCAACTGAATGAGTTTGAGGGTCATCAAAAAAAAGTTTGCCAACTCAACTTGAGGAAAATTGGGGGGGGGGGGCAGGCCCGTCGTCAGCTCCGGGCATTGGGGGGAGGGGCGACCATAAAAAAAACAAAAAAAAATATAATTTTGATGCTTTTGGTTTTTGCCGATGGGGGAAGGGGAAATTTGTTGCCAGGGGGGCCTGGCCCCTTCATCCCCCACTCCACCCCACCCCCCCCCCCCCCCCCCCGGCCTGGGGTGAGAGTTGAAGTGCACCACGTTAGAGCATGGAGGTAGCTACAATTACCTCCATTAGCCTTTTAGAGGTATGGCGGACACAATAGGAGGGCGCTATTTGATTTGGGTAAACATTTTGTGAAACCACAAATTCCAGTGAAAGTCAGAATCAGATATTGTTTTGAGTTAAAGTACAATCCATAGCACAATCCATAGATCATGCCTAATCTTCACCTTTGAAATTTCCTGTGCCCTCTCCTATTGTGTCCGCCATACCTCTAAAAGGCTAATGGTTAGAGGAATCCACAATGCCGCATATTTCTGGATGGCGGCCGTGTCCGAACTACTTGGCTACGGCTTGAAATTACACACGAGTCTATAGGAAGTGGCTGCATCCGCTACCATAGACGTGTGTGTAACATGCAGCCGTAGCCAAGTAATTCGGACACGGCCGATGTACTGGAGACGTGACCAGAAAAGAAATGTCGAATTTCCGTGATTTGATTGGTCGTGAGTTTTATATTAGTGACGTCGCCCGATTGCGTGCCAGTGCTTTGGCAATGTACGACCTCTGTGTGATCCATTCGCGAATCGAATACATTCTATATTGGTAAAGAATGTGCTCTCGCTGGCCGGCGACAAGGAGGCGTGAAACTGAAACTAGTGAAAGTGAAAGGCATGCTGTTGTCGGGATCGGATGTGATGTATTTGAAGGCGAATTCCTGTGTTCAATTCATCGTCTATACTGTGAGACTATTGTTGTGGGTATTGGGTGTTTTGTTCTTTATATGTAGGCATAGTATATGTATAGGCAGTCATTAACCCTCCTATGCAAACATACATTCTGACTCTCTCTGTCTGAGCCATGTTGTTGTATGGGTCAAAATCAGTCAAGGTGATTGTTTTTGACCCTCTAGCCCCACCAGTGTGGCTGGCGGATTTGACATCGGGCTGATCCTTAGCCACACGTCCTACCCATATGTTTGTGTGGTGAGAACTTCAACAATTCGTGCGGTGGGGTAGCGCTATCTGGACCGCGGTTTTAACAGTCTGGGCTCTGGCTGTGTTCTCTACCTTCTTAACTATTCCAAACTGCTAGCGGCTTGTCATCTTACTCACCATTTTCCGAAATATTGGACATTAAACTTGGACCCCATAGTCTTGCGTGCTAACGATTTCAACCGGTGGTAGCCATTTTGATATGACCACATGACATGACCCCACACTGGTGGGGCTATTGACCCTCCTGCCATAGTACAAAACCACATGTAATCTGATCATGTCTGTGTAAAAGTATAGCAGGGGAGGTGGAAGGAAATTTTGACTGATTTTGACCTTTAAAAAAATAGTAGGAGGGTTTTAATGATTTGAAAAATGGAAAAATTCTCGCCCCCCCAAATCCCATAAATTTGGCCAGCTTGACAGATGTCATGCCAAAAAGTGTCCGGTGCCAAATACTGTCGCATTAGCATACTGCTCTCTGATTGGTCAAGTGGGTATTACATCATCGCGATACCGGAAGCTTGCTAAATAGTGTCCGGGCGTACGTACGTAGCGTGCATCCATCGCGTCCTTGTCGCGCCGTCAAGCTATCAACGCTGCGTGACGATAAGTTCTCATTAAAAAGGGGATTTTGGAGAGGAGAACATTGGGGGAATTATGAAGGGGAACATAAGTAACAGGCAGACAGTATGATAAAATTAAACAGCCTGTCAAGAAAAAAAAGTGAATAAAAACTCATCCAACGATTCAAAATAGTCGCTGGTAATACGCCATGTAAAAAAAAAGGAACGGACAGTATTTGGCAAGGAACGGACAGTATTTGGCCATGGAGGAAGGAACACGTTTGTGTTCCTTCCTCCATGATTTGGCAGACTAGCAATTTAGCGGACAGTATTTGGCAAGGAAAGGACTGTATTTGGCAAGGAACGGACAGTATTTGGTAGCGTGCTTTGTGTGTGTGTGTGTGAGTTTGTATATGCCGGCAATCGTGGACCTAGGACAAAAGAATTCGAGCGTAGACAAAGGGGTCCACGTTTGACCTAACGTCCACGATTGAAAATCGTGTACAAAACCAATGGGAGGCCTTCCGAAAAAGTTAAGAGTATAAACAAAAGAGGAACAATGGGAGGTCCACGATTGCACCCGTTTACATGACTGTGTGTGTGGGTGGGTGTTCATGTGCTGTGCATAATGCAACGTTGCAACGCATGCATGAGCGGACACTTTTTAGCAGCGGACACTATTTGGCATGTATTTTTACATGCCAAATACTGTCCGTGTCTTTTGCGCGTGCTCAGCGGCCAGTATTTGACCAATCAGAGAGCAGTATGCTAATGAGCAGACAGTATTTGGCACCGGACACTTTTTGGCATGACACATGCAATAAACCAAACAAACCATGTAATTTATACACAAACCTATGGCACTGTGATGCTAAATATCTGTCATGAGTTGAGCGATAGGCCTAGTACCCTTTTCACATATCTTTGCATGGAACATAAGGAAAATAATAACCAGAAAAATCAATTTTAAATGGCAATAAAAATAAAGGAAATAATTGGGAATCCCTCTCAAGGTACCAGTTACTGATGAATGCAAATTTCTGGAATTAGAACTGCTAATAATGTCACATTATTAGCCAACCAGAAGAGGATTTTTGCAAGCATGACAACGAACATGTGACCAATGCGACCAATCACGTCTGTTCTAATGTGCTTGCTCTTCTAATGCCAGTTAGGGCTGATGCAGTTCCCATGATGCTTTGAGAATGTCGAATTAAGGTTTATTGCTACACTGCAACTGATTCGGATATTGCTCAAACCCGTTCCAGAATTTTTCGATTTAATCTTCTGGAAGTAGGCCTAGGCCTAGCTTATATTAAACTAGATGAACGCCCACCACCAGCAAGGAACATAACTTGACCAAATGACTACATCCTTCTTCCTCGATGTCAGCTTAATTAAAACCCTAACCCTCCAGGGTATTTTGGCTAGAAACCCTGCCAGACGCATCAGATTGCATACTTTGTCACATTGACTTGTGTGCAGAGTGCAACAAGGTCAAGCTGTCACCACAGATGCACTGTGCTGTGTCTGGCAGGGTTAGGGTTAAGAGACATTCATTTGAAATGAATATAGGCCTATTAAAAATATCCAGTGCAATGTTTGTTTTTGTCCTGTAATGAAATAAACTGAAATTGGTGCACAAACAACGGAAACTAGCTTTGTGTGAATTGCATGTGGGGCTGTTGAGCTCTCTGTATGTGTTTCCAAGTGTACATTTAGCAGGAAATGTCCAGAGAGGTTGGACTTCCTTCTGTAGGCCTAGTGGGTTTTGAGCTATTTGTTACAAATTTGATATCAATGAAAAGGGAATTGCAAGAAAATTTTAATGGTATGAAAATTAGCTCGATAGGTACTTGCACTTTAAAGGTGTAATTTCTTGGTGCCGGTGTCTGTAAAAGTGGCGACCATGTGCGCCTAACGACGTGCTGACATTATTATCGATAGAATTGTGTTTAAATAATGAAGGTCTAATCTTGTCTACACATGAAGGCGTTTTGAGACGTTTTCTTTGCTTCAGATTTGATGGTGAAAAATGTTTTGATATTATTTCCAAAATTATGGTACATCAGGTATGGCAACTTATGAAGTAACTTTCTCACCTCTAAGTTTGTGAATTAAGTAGATGAATAATAAGATAAACCTTTTGAATATATACTTCACTTTTTTGTGTTTTGGACCGCTGAAAATACTAATTGTCATTGTTTGAAGACCCCTGATTTTTCATGGGTTTAGATATATAGTCCAAAACAGTGGACTCCCTACCTCATAGGGCTTAACCAGATAATGTTACTACGATTGGTCATTGTTGCAATTTTCAGAAATGGGCGGATTTGGGGGTTAGTATTTTATGGGAAATATCGTTCCACTGACCTGTTCAAAGTTTTGCGTTGCTGGATGGCGAAAAAAAACGAGAGAAAAACGGCGCTCATTTTTAACCGTCGGGCGGATGATAGCCTTTAGTCAAGGCTCGCGTAGCTATCCATGGCACCATCATGTCTGGGGCGCGCTACTCGTCCGGGTAGCCACACGCGCCTTGACTAACGGCTACAGGGCAGTTTTCCCCCAACGATTTCCAGCTGGAAATCGTTGGAAAACGATATATATTTCCACTTTTCTTGACAACGACAGCACATCTGGTGCCATCATTTCACAGGATGATTGAGACTACGATTAACTTACAGTCTAGTAATGTATTTTGTAATAATTCAGTAAAACAAATTTGGAGGATTACCAATCGTGTACACTACATTTAAACAGCCCAGATGTTTTTAATGGGAAAATGGCGACATGGACCTATCCTGACGGTGCTCATGTGCAATCATGTCCAATCTAGGACAAACGTTGATGTGCAACATTAATAGAAAATTTCTCTTATTTCATATCCTACAGACTCTGCTGTATAGTGGAATAACAATCCATCCATGTGCCCTTGGTGAAGAATTTAATTGAAAGCAACGACGATAAATCAACTGAATGCACAGGTACCTGTAGCCTGTAGGGGGCCTAGTTTCCATTCTCAACTATGACCTCTCTCGGAAGCTCCGAGATGGATGCAAGCAAACGATTTTCGGAGATTCATCAGCGACTGAAAAAACTCGGGGCAGCCCAGGTCCAGGTAGCCAGAATGCCGTCATTTAAGGAACTGCAGCGACTCGGCCAAACCAAATCCTCCTGGATGCTGTTCATTGTGAGCGCGGTCTTTTACACTGTGGCAGCCGTCTCCCTACTTCTTATTGTCTTCATGCTGCTCTTCGTTGGTCACGTACTCCCCGAAGACCCCCGCATAGCACAGATCCACAGAAGCATCAGCAACGTCTGGATGGACAAAGTCATGGATGCCAACATTGACACCGAATCCTGCCTCGTCGAGGTGCCCGAAGTACTCCAGGATCTGTTCCGGCCGCCGGTGAACTGCAGTGTCTGCCAGGGCGTGGCAGAGATCAGGAAGCTCTCGGACTTGACGCAAGAAGAATTTGAGCGAGTCTATGCATACACGGCCCGGCCGGTTGTGGTGACGGACGCTATGGGAGACTGGACAGCACAGCGGTTTCTCAGTTTTGAATTCTTCAAGGAGATTTACAACGAAGCGAGCCCGGTGCTCGACAGCAACTCGCCCGATTGTCAGTTCTTCCCGTACCGTACCAAGTTTGATAGTCTGAAGGAGGTGTTTGAGATGGTGCCGGAGCGGGCTAACTTGTCAGATGGTTCAGCACCTTGGTACATAGGATGGTAAGTCTGGGGAAAAAAAAGCTCAAAGCTCATAAGTAAGACTTAAGACAGCATACATTTCTTGACACGCATAAGGAAGAATGCTCTTCCAACTGGGACAAGAAGGGTTATACATATAGCTAACATCCTCCCCTGCCTTAGTTACGATAATCGTAACCCTTGGTTAAGTTACGGCGCTTAGTGTCGAATGCCTCATTTTTGTCGACGTAACTTTTTGTGGATAGAGGTTTTTTGGTACTGTCCCAAAAAAACTTCGACACTAATTAATAATTACTGCAAAAACGCAGGCTGGAGTTTGGTTTCTTGCTATCAGAGCATTATATGTACCAGTAATGATCTTGATATCGGGCGGCCCATAATATCGATCGGGGCACGTAAAACACCGGCGTGCTTTGCGTGCAACTTTTTACCAGCGTGGCATTCGGTTGCAGCTGACGCGTGAAAAAATTCATCGGTAAGTATCGAATATTTGAATATTCGGTCAAACCCAGTTTCGAATAATCAAATACTAAATTATTCGAAAAATGAACAGCCCAATGTTCCGTCCACACCTAGCTGCAGGAATGCAACAAGGTAAACATGATGTGATGTCATTACTTCGTAGGTCCGTTCACATACAATCTGTTCCAATTTGATGTAAGAAGCGGATAATGTGTTGCTTTCCTCTCTGTTTCAAGGAGTAACTGCGACTCTTCAGCAGCCAACATCCTGCGGCAGCACTACCATCGGCCGTACTTCTTGCCATCGGAATCCGAGTCCAGCAAGACGGATTGGATCTTTATGGGCAGCCCTGGATATGGAGCGCACATGCACGTGAGAAACGCCACAAATATTCTGATCCACTGGAAAAAATAGCAAGACTAACTTAGGGAGCACTGCCTGTTAAAAAGCCTGGCCAAGCCTCTGGAACGCCCGGGCCTTCGGGCTTCTAGTACACAATAAACTGCCTGTACACAATAAACTACCCACTAATGCTGGAGTCCAGCTAGCTCCCATTGTTCACCCAGACTTGATCTCCAGCCGCCTGTGAATGTAATGACAACAAAAGCAGTCACGACGGATTAGTGTGGGAGGTGACACAGCCTGGCCTAGCCTGGCAGAGGCCGGGCTTTATTAATGACTATATACTCAATTGTTAGGTGATTTGTGGCTCACAATAGCAAGACTAAAAGCCAGAAGGCCCGGGCATGGCCAGGCTTTTTAACGGCCTGGCCTGACCATGGTTTAGGCAGTGCCCCCTAAATTAGATATCTAGAGTACATGTAGCAAGGAACCAAAAATCGTTTTGGAATATCTTGATTGGTTATATGGATTTCATAGAATTTTATTTGTTTAAATAAATCCATAATTTTCTTACGTAATTCCGTTTCCAACACATTTTTGGCCTTGGATCTTTCCACATGTAGAAAGTTTCAATTTTTTAAATTTTGATATGATAGCAGGGGTATAACCAGACCAAGCTGCACACTTTTTTCGCTCTGTATATTTCATGTATTATATCCTGCTATTCACATTAGTTTGTTGCATATTTTATATCACCCTGAAGAGCTAACACCAAGGAATCTTCTGGTGCTATCTACATGTTGTCATCTACTCTTCTAGTTGAAATATTGATGTTCGAAATCTTCAATTTTTGCTCACTGGAAGGTAATATTCATCAATGGGCTTTTCAGCCATGCAAACCACGGATCAATGACTCATCAGCCAAGCCACAAGCCTGACCATGCTTGAACAATAAGAGGAGCTGCTGTTTGTCTCCTGCCCACTGCCTTATACAATGGAGGTGTTAACTTGGAGTTTCCTGTTTGCCCTTGTTCTGGTGTGTGATGTGCAGGGATTAGCAAGTGAAGGGTCTGCCAGATATGCCTACTCTCCAGCATATGGCCCAACATGGAAGAGATTGACCATCAAGTGTTACCTGAAAACACCTATTCCATACTACCAGAATTCTTCTTCAAATTTCAACATTGCCCTGTTAATCTGTGGGGATATAAACCCCAACCCTGGTCCTGTTAGTGAAATAACTACAGCTGCAGTCATCAACAAACCTACTCATAGGTATGAGCGTGAGCATCTCCTGAGTATCGGTTTAAGATGTAAAACAATACCCGTTTCTCCAGCTACATGGTCCACCTTGAAAGACCTACGAATAAACACAAAGCGACCATCACGTCGAGGAAACCGATCTGACCCCCCAACACAAGTGGTACATGCAATACCAACTGTATCCTCGGACAATGACCTGCATATATCAACACCGCCAACATCAACAGACAGTAGTCTGAAACGACCCATGCTCTCCAAACTGTGTGTCCTAAATGCCCAGTCTGTGTGCAATAAAACCAACCTACTGACTGACTACTTTATTGAACATGATTTTGATTTGATTGCACTGACTGAAACTTGGTTATCAGCTACTGATAAACATGATAAAATAATAGGTGAATTATGCATTCCTGGATATGACATGTGTCATGTACCTCGTCCAAATGGAACTGGTGGGGGTATTGCTCTCATATATAAGACTAATATCAAACACGGCCCAATAACATCACACAGTAGTGGTAATTTTGAAAGTCTATGTTGTGATGTAACTGTCAAAGGAACTTTCTCATCCGTGAAGCTGGTAATCATCTATAGGCCACCATACAGCTCAAAGAATCGTATAACCCCTACAATGTTCCTTGACGATTTCTCCGAATATGTCAGTGTACTCTCGGCATCCCCAAGCAAGTTGCTGATTGTTGGGGATTTTAATTTCCACTGGGATACAGATGATTCTGCTGCTCGCCACCTCAATGATATAATTCAAAACACTAACCTGAAACAGTTTGTATGTGCTCCTACACATGTGAGTGGCCATATATTGGACCTTGTCTTTGCACGACCCACGGACAACCTAATTGATTCAGTGGATGTTGCATGTTTTCTGACAGATCATGCTGCTTTGCATTGTGCACTGAATCTGACTAAACCTCAACCAACTAAGAAGCATATTTCCTATCGGAAATATGGATCTCTAGACCATGACAGTTTTTCCAACGATATTAGCCAGTCAGAATTGTTTACCAACCCGTCCAATGACCTCCAAACACTCATAGATCAGTACAACTCCACACTGAAGTCTATTCTGGAAAAGCATGCTCCACTGAAAACTCGCTGTATTACCATTAGACCAGCCAATCCATGGTATTCCCCGGAGATTGCCGATGCCAAGAGACACCGCAAGAAATTGGAGAGACGCTGGAGGAAAACCAGATCAGAATCTGATAGAAACCAATTTAAAGCGCAACGACTCTGTGTTGTTAATATGATCAACAGTGCCAAATCATCATACTTCAAAGAAAAACTAGCCAGCTGTGGGAACCAGAGAGAGCTCTACAAAATTGTTGAATCTCTACTCCACAACAAAGGAAAAACTAAACTACCCACACACGACAATAAACAGGAATTGGCGACAACTTTTAGTGATTATTTCATAACAAAGATTCGGAACATTCGTAATAATCTTGACCACGATCTAGATTGTATGCAGCCGTATACCACCGAGTCATCTCACTCTGATATTACACCATTGGAAGAATTCACACCAGCTCTGGATGAGGAAATCAGGAAAATCATCAAATCATCACCATCAAAGACGTGCGATTTGGATCCAATTCCTACCTGGCTCCTAAAGAACAATCTGAATATTTTGACTCCAGTTATCTCCAAAATTGTCAACCTGTCTCTTCAATCTTCTAAATTCCCACAGCAATTTAGAAATGCCCTGGTGACTCCTCTGCTGAAGAAACCCACCCTCGATCCTGAAAACCTCAAGAACTTTCGTCCCGTATCCAACCTTTCATTCATATCCAAAGTAATAGAGAAGGTTGTTTATTCCCAAATTACTGATCATCTGACTGAACACAATCTACATGAACCATTGCAATCTGCGTATAGAAAACATCATGGAACAGAGACTGCTCTTCTAAGAGTTAAGAACGATATTCTCCGGGCAGTTGACGATAAGCGTGGTGTGTTCCTTGTTCTCCTTGATCTCTCTGCAGCATTCGACACTATAGACTATGATGTTTTATTCCACCGCCTTCAGTCCATCGGTGTTACTGGTCCAGCCCTGCAATGGATTAGATCATATATATGTCATCGAACACAGACTGTGAACATCAATGGATCTTTATCATCTCCCATCTCACTTTCTTCTGGCGTCCCTCAAGGATCAGTATTAGGTCCCTTATTCTTCACAATATACTCCGAGCCTATTGCCGCTATTGTACGGAGGCATCAACTTCAAGTTCATTGCTATGCAGACGACACACAGATATATGGATCGTTTCATCTAGGAAACCAAGACGACGAACATTCCGTGAGACAGCGTATTGAACAATGTGTTTGTGATCTTAAGCAATGGATGACCAGGAATAAATTAAAATTTAACGACGACAAGACCGAACTTCTAATTATCACTTCCAAACGTAGCCAGGATAAAATCAGATGCAACCAGATGCAATTTGGGACTTCTAATATTCAACGTTCTACGACTGCACGTAATCTTGGCATCATGTTTGACAGCACGATGTCAATGGAATCGCATGTCAAGAAAGTTTGCCAAACGTCATACTACCATATTAGAAACATCAACAGCATCCGCCGAATCCTGACTGATGAGTCGGCTGCCATCCTTATCCATGCTCTCGTGACATCAAGGTTGGATAATGGCAACTCACTTCTGTTTGGAATCACCAACACTCTCATGTGCAAACTTCAACATGTTCAAAACACTGCGGCTCGTGTCTTATCCCGAACACGGAAATTTGACCACATTACTCCAGTCCTGAGAAATCTTCACTGGCTTCCAGTCAAACAGAGGGTTGCCTTCAAAATAATCCTACTTACCTGGAAAGCCCTCAATGACAGCGCACCAACATATCTGCAGGATCTCTTCACCCAGTATTCCCCTAATCGCCACCTAAGGTCATCTGACAAACATCTTCTTGTGACACCAAGAACTAGAACATCGTATGGGGACTATGCCTTCTCAGTTGCGGCGCCCACTCTATGGAACTCTTTGCCTCAGGAAATTCGTAGCTGTCAATCTTTACATACCTTCAAATGCCTTCTTAAAACATTCCTGTTTAACTCAACTTATAATTAGATTGCTGGTTTTGTTTCAAGTATACATACATGTACATGTATATTTAACTATTTGTAGAGTTCTGGACAGTTTCTTTTCTTCAAGCGCCTCGGAATATGTCTACATAGATAGATGGCGCTTTACAAATGCTTGTATTATTATTATTATTATTGTATTATTATTATTATTATATAAAAGTGTTTGTAATCAGGTAGGCCATAAGACTAATCCACAGCATGTAAAAATACAGACTAAATTCCTTTGAAATGTAATTCTGTTACGGCGGAATTGCCCACTTGACATCAGTTATTTAATGCTAATAATGCTTTTCAATGTGAAGACTGAATTTTTGCACTGTAAATGTGACCCGCTCCAGAAAAAGGTGATATAAGTCGCGCTATGCATTTAAGTGTGATGGCCCTTTTAATGTTGAGAGGGTGACATTTTTTGTCAAAATTCATTTTTTGTTTTTTGTCTTTGATGACATCTTAAATATCTAAAGTTTCAAGTTTAGTGGCAATGCACAACAATGATAATTTCAGTGAATACAGTGAAAAAATAACCTTTTTAGAGTGCATTGTTCCATTGCATTGTATTAGAACTAGCTATTTCAAAGCCTGTTTTCTATGTTGTGCAATTTGAACTCCATAGAACAAATTATTATGCAAAAACTCGATATCTCCAGAACGGAAAGGGCTTTGGAGCTCCATCATGTACCAAATGAAAGCTTGCATTGCGGGCTTTCCAAACATACATAAAACTAATTTTTCATATTTTGCGACATAATATACCTTTTTCCAGAGCGGGTCACAAATATTCCATCTTCACATTGATTGAGCACACCCCCCGCTATATTCAATTCAGATTAGCCAGGAAGGTGGTCGAGTCGAGTTGTTGAGACGTCTTGCACTAGTAAGCAGGTGGTCGGGAGTTTGAGTCCTGCTCAAGTTAGCCTGTGAACTTTGTCTCACAGATTCTCGGGAAAAACACTGAGCATGCAGTGTGCAGATAGAATTTGCGTCAGGGATTTTTGCCCGACGTAGTGTATGAAGCACTGTATGCTCAGTGCTTTCCGAGAGACTGTGGGAAAAAAATTCACAGGCTTACTTACACGGCCTCCTGCTTACTAGTGCAGACATCTTAACCACTTGACCACCGAGCTTGCCCAGGTCGGCTGGACGACTCAAATCAAATGTAACAGCGGGTACCACGTAATCAATGTGAAAATGGAATTTGCGTCGGGGATGATGTAAATTAGAAAACAAAACTTTTGCCATTTGCCCTTTCGAGCAAGCAGTAATTATCACTTCACACCGATAATACCTTCTGCCATCCTCACGACAGATAGATGATGTGGAGTTGCCATCTTGGCAGGCACAGGTCAAAGGTCACAAAAAGTGGACCCTGGAACCGCCACCGGAATGCTATCTGGAGTGCCGAATTCTTGAAGTTGAAGTCCACCCCGGCGAAATAAGTAAGTTTCCCTGTCTGCTCGTAAATCCTAAGGAATTGAACTTTGATACTGAGAATGAGCAAAGAATATTGGCAAGCGGCAGGATTTGAACCTGTGACCTCTGAATTACCATACCAGGTTGGTTCAGAATTAAATTTGCGAGACAATTTGGGAGACTGCCAACATAGGGCAAGATAGCTCAGTTGGTAGATGCCGGTACGGTATTCCGGAGGTCACAGGTTCGAATCCCGCTCCTGCCTGTTTTCTTTGCAAATTGCCTGCCTCTTTACTTTTGAGAGTCTTAATGTCTATTAGGAATTAACATTACAGGGTGGTTTAAAAATGATGGAAATCCTCTTTTAAATTGTTTCATACTTCCTAAAAGGATTGGAACTTTCTTTTGTAAATAATAAGGATTAAACTTTGTGAAAACAAATCCTAGAGTGTTCCAAGAATAAGGTGGTTAACCCTAACCCCCTAGGCCCTTATTGCTTGGAACCATCATCAATCCTCCAAAATCCTCCTGTGCTTCAATCACTATTCATCCTCAATCCTCCAAAATCCTCCGGTGCTTCAATCACCATTCATCCTCAATCCTCCAAAATCCTCCGGTGCTTCAATCACTATTCATCCTTAATCCTCCAAAACCACCATGAGGATTTTGGAGGATTGAGGAGGGTTAGGGTTAATGCTTATTTGAACAAAATTTGAAAATTCCACGCTGTCCGTGGGTAACTCGGTTATTATCAGGTTTCATTATTGGCTAATTATAGAACAAGGTGCCAATGTGGTGTGTGTCTCTGTTACACGTGTTACAAGAACTTTAAGGCTTTGTTTATAGTGCCATAACACAATTTAAATGTTATAACTTCTTGCTGTTCATGTCATATTGAATTAAGAATTATATATTTTGATGTTGCATGTAATGTTAAAAGGTCTGGGTGTAATGTATGAAAACATACCAAACTATCTATCAATATAAAGTTAAGACTCTGTTACTTTTTGAAGGACTAAAAAAAAAAGAAAGTCATATTGAAAAAAAGACATGATTCCAGCATTAAAATGGGTCTTTAAATCAGGATCAGTGTGGAATAGGCTTCCCTGGACAAACTGATCTACATACGCTCATCTTTAAACTTAAACTTTATTATTTTGGTCATCAATTTGAAATATTTCAAAAATGTTGTAAATTCAAAAAGCATCTTTTTTTCTTCACTGGCCCTGCTTTGAATTGGTATTTTTCCTGTCATTGTAATTGTATCAGTCTACCCAAACCTAGTCTAATTACTTAAACAGGATTATTTTCAATTTCAGTTTGACCACAGCCATCATATCCCGGTTGTTGCAGATAGTCACTTCCCCTCTGGACCACCTTTTACTTTCCTACAGAGTTGTATTCCAGTCCCTGCAAGTCCTTTCACAAGTCCTTTCATAAAGCCAGTCACAAGTAACTGGATGAACAATGACAAAGGAATGCCTTTGTCAAAGCTCATTTGAATAGCTTGTGATTGGGATTAGGAATGGAGGGCTTGTGGTGGACTTGTGGTGGACTTGCAGGGACTTGTGAAAGGACTTGCAGGGACTCGAATACAACTCTGCTTTCCTAATTGTGCTTAATAACTTTCTTTTTCAATGTGAACAAAGAAACTGGCACGAGCGGGATTCGAACCTGCGACCTCCGGGTTACCGTACGGGCGCTCTACCAACTGAGCTATCTTGCCCTATGTTGGCGGTCTCCCAAATTGTCAGTATCTTTGTGTGACGTATTAATAACTTTCTGTTTAACTTGCTGCAGTTGTGCTAGACACCAACAAGTGGTTTCACCAGACGCTGATCATCGGCGATGAAATGAGCATAACTATCGGCTCGGAGTACGACTGATGAACAGCGCTTTCAAGAATTAACACAAGAAGTTCATTCCTTACTTGCACGTTTGATTCCAGATTGTGACGAGCGCATGGGGCCGAGTCACATGGAGTAATTGAATATTCAAATATGCGACCTTCCATTCCATCAAATATTCGGTTGTCCGACGGCCGATTTTTGGGTAAACAAAGTCCGTACAGAGGCAGTCTAATTAATGCACGAAACTGCTCATTATCATCATTATAACAGATTCTCACTTTTGTGACTATTGCCAGCACCAAGGAATGATTTAATAAAGGTTAATAAAGGTTAATAAAGCACACGTGCAAAATTGAAATTTTTAAAAACTTTTTTGCCCAGGTACGTTCATCATTACATGTTTCATTAACACAGAAAGATCATTATTTGGACAGGAACCCGTCACGAAGTCACTGATGCAATTTCCTGATATAAATTTGAACTTTTTCGCCTTCTTATCATCTCACCTTCCAATATTTGAACTCGTAAATAAATATTCAAATATTCGATAATCGGTGGCATATTTGAATATTCGGCACAAGGAACAGGTGTTCGCTTGAAATACAGCTCTCTGGCTCCTTTTTGAAATTCTTAATTGGGCTTTCGATGTGCTTTATTCAAATTGTGGCTTTCTTTCAGCATGTTTTTTTCTTCTTTCTTTTGGAGAAAATAATCATCTTTTATAGATCAGTTTTGAGGTGATGTTATTTGGCCTTTTTTGTTTGGCAGAGGAGGGCATAAGATTGCATTCCTGTTCTCTGTTGAATATTCTGAGATCTCTTTTTTTCTCGTGTTGCACAGATTTTGCGTCTATTTAAGTAGTCTACATATAAATTATTTAATGTTTCACTGCATAAAATGCATGCATGTACATGTATGTACATGTACCTGTTGGGCAGCCCATCCAGTCATAAAAGATTGTAAATATTTGAAATGTAGATTCTCTGATTTAGTAAAGCTATAATAAAGAGGCAGTGCTACAATGGCGAACAATTCTCCACCCTCCCACCTTCTTGTCTCTGTTTTCCCCCCACACCTTTCAGGAACTAACATTGTCACAGCGCTGTATACAGGGTAACAAAAAAAGAACTTTACCCTTTCACCCGTATATTATTAAGAAATCATGCATTTATTTGTTTTGTCAAGTATATGAATGTAAAAGCACAACTACATGTACAGTAGTAAGCTTTTTGTAAAAAAAAAAGAAAAATCTTAAAAACTCACGACATCACAATAACAAATATGGCTCATCATTTTTAGAAAAGCATGAAAATTACTTCCATACTTTTAGTTTGACCTCTTGTCTGTGTTTTCCACTTCTATTTCAATTGTCAATGTTAAACAAACATGCTTAAATTTTTTTTTTTTCAAATTCAAAGCGATTCCTTGTCTTTTTACATGCATGGCTACCGTGAAGGTCACTACAGATCTTGGATCAATTGTTCAAATTCAAAGCGATTCCTCGTCTTTTTACATGCATGGCTATCGTGAAGGTCAGTATAGGGCCCAATTTCATAGCGCTGCTTAACACACGATTTTCTGCTAAGAGAACCCTTTGCCCATTTCATAGAGACTGCAGTAAGCACAGCGAAGACCCCGCTGACTTCGGAAGGATTTGCTTAAATTAGTGACGCAATAATATAAATCTCCATGCACGTGCAAGCATTAGCACGACTTGGCCACGAAATACGCTTAAGCAAATTTTCCTGCTATAGTTAGCGCAACTTTTCTGCTTACCGTTAAGCAGCGCTATGAAATTGGGCCCAAGTCTGTTTTAAGATAACTTGATCAAATTCAAACCCATGGTTTTTACTCCTGAATAGGCTAAATATAAATGTTCTTAATATGTTTGTGAACAATTGGATGCAGGTAGTTTTATTTTTTTTTCGCCCTGTATTTTAACACTCTGACAAAAACTTAAGATTATGGGAGTACCACAAGGACTTGCTGCCTAATGAGTAGAAATTTGATTGTAAATGAAGATTAGGTATTTAATTGTGTGTGGTTCCCTTAACACATTTTATTCAGATCATGAAAAAATGCCCGGCATATCGATATCCTTGCAGCCATCTGCATTGACAGGAAATGCAAAAAGGAAGTTAAATGTGATGACAATGAGAAGCAATTTGCTAAAATAATAAGTATGGGCCCTACAGCTTTGTGAACTTGATATCTTTAATATTCAAAAGCAAAACAAAAATCCCAGTTGTATGTCTACCAGAGAAAATCACTCTTTTCTTTAATGACATTTATTGACTGAAATAGTTTTGTTACTTACATGTAGTACAAAGAACTTGTCTAATACAACATTTTTTACAGTGGAGCACTTTTCTAAGGCGTGATTTTTACCGGCTAATTTTACTTGTAGCTTGTTAAAATTATGAGTGGTCTTTCTTTTGGGTCGTTTTGTTTAGGCGTTTTAATTCAGTATTTTTGGTTTAATAATGAATGTTTTTTTTCCCCCCATGTCATCACATATTAAACTTTTGTGCGGGAAAGGTAAGATTTAAAAAAAGAAATTTCGACCAGACTGTCGTCAATTGCAACATAATAAGCCCAAAATTGCCTTTCTTTAAAATATTTTTCTAAAGAGCGATTTAAGAGGCCCAGGATTGTGAGGTTCTAATTCCAAGCATTTTGTACAAACGGACCATGAGAATGGCCTTATGAGGCACTTTTTCAGGTTAGGAGTAAAAGTATGACGTAGTATTGGTGGAGGTACAGTTGCAGACAGTGGTTTTATATACTTTGTGTGATTTTAACATACATTTACATGAAATAAAACTGAAAATTTGGGCTCAATCCATCGAGTCAAAAAAATAATAGTGAAAAACTTGTCTGTTTTAAGAGTTATGTTTTGCATGATTTTATGAGCATATTTGAAATCAAAATAAGAAGTGCTGTTTTTTTTTTTAGGTCTTTAGATACAATTTACTCCATGATGACAGCATCTCAGACCCATTTTTCTTAGGAGGATTGGAACTTGTACCATCTTTATAAATGCGTCAAACAAACCTGATTACCTAGTCAGTTTCCCTTGTGGCGAAGTCGTATTCTCATTGAGCGATTCCACATTGTCGCTTCCCAGGTTGTATCGTAAAGTTGGGGCAAGATCCCTGGCTATACGGCATTCTGGGTTCTGACTAGCGCCCCCCCCCCCCCCCCCCCCCCGAACAAAGACACTGACAGTTTGGGAGACGGGCAAGATAGTTCAGTTAATTGGTAGAGCACCAGAATACTTAGTCATATCGGGTCGGTTTTCCGTGTAAGCTTTTACATTGAAACTAATCAATTTGGTTTTGATCGTTACCAAAGCTATATCATGATGACTCAGAATAGCCTGAACTTATTTCATTAGTTGTTTGCGAGACACATAATTAGCATACATCTGGACACCTGAAGTGATCAACAAAAGGGCTTGGTATTAAATACAAGAAATCTTCTTGGGGCAAATTTATTACAGTATTCCACTGCATAAAGTTATACATCACCAGCCTACTTATTGCTATAAGAAAAAAACAAACTTTTCCAGCACAATAACTATTTCATGTCTACACTTGCACGTTTATCACAACAAAATAAAAGTGTGCATTTGGTACAAATACACATTTGCTACAGATTATATAACATATCGCATGAGTACTTAAAAAATGTCCGGCTATTATTAATGGGGCACTGGTATGCTAAGACAGGCTTGTGCAGGCAAACAATAGATTGAGTATGTACAGGAATGCACATATAAATGACAACCGGCCAGGTGGTCTTTTTCAAACCACAGCCGTGGCTGTTGTCTGTATTCTAGAGGTCATTGTTCTTACAGGATTGATACAAATGACATATAATACATTGTATTAATCTGTCCATTCAAATCAATAACATGCTTGTTCACTTAAGACACTGAAATAAAAGGTTCACAGCAAGCAAAATCAGACAAGTCGGAAATTTAGAAAATTGAGATTTCCATTCCATAGCTTTGTAATGGTGAAAAATTACTGTTATACGTTTTCGAATAGAGCCGTAAATTCAGCATTAAGAATGGAAAATAATATGTAGTAATTTGTTTTCGTAAGTACGCCAGACTAAAAATTTCAATTGTACACATTTAATAAACTCAACACAAAAGCAAACCAGGTATTTTGAATTAAATATGCTTTAAACTACAGTATTTTGATAAAAACCAGGAATCGTGATTTTATAAAATGATTTTCATGTAAATTGCAATTACTCGAAAATAGGTCATGTGACTTATGTCCGAATTCCCTTGCCACAAATACTGAAAAGACTATAAGCAGTTCTGAAACTGAAAACCATGTGGGAGATTATGATGCATGTGTTTTGAAAGTAAGTTAAGTCTTGGTCGGAAAAATCATTGGGCGTCCCCTACGTGATAAGGCTACACTGTGTATTAAACTGTCATGGTTGTGGTAAAACCATGTATCTTTAAAACTTTTCCACTATATAAACATCTTTTTGTATATGTATTGTGATCAAAACCCCATTACAACACAAATTGTTATGTCTACAACAAATCGCCAGCTTTCACAGAAGTTTAAATTCTAAATAGCTAGAATACAGATCTAGAATATAGATCTAGAATATAGAACATACCGCCACTAATCTAACACAACTGTAAACAAATTTTAAAATGTGATAAAGTATTTAATAATGTAGAAACCTGATAAGGTTTCTACATTATTAAATACTTTATCACATTTTAAAATTTGTTTAATAAAAAAAATAAAAAAATAAAAATCTTCAAAAAGTGGCACCATTAACACTGCACCCTTAAATTACATAGGTCTAAAATAATACCTACACTATTTATCATAAGGCTAAACTTGTGTTGTCCTTAAATGGGTATTAATTAGAGAGGGATGCTCGGTCGGTGTATTTTTTATTTTTACCATCCATGAACACAATACTACATATCATGTAACTCGTTAGTCGGAATGCAAAAATTAAGCTTATTTAAAGTTGAGATGGCAAAATGCACAATTGTGCCATCGTAGCTGCATTTAAAGAATGATTTTAATCAAACTTGTTCATTTTGTGCGGGAAAAGGTGACTTTTTGGGGGGCCTATGTAATATTTCGCACAATTACAACAATGTGGGAACAAGCTGCAAATGTCTAACCAAGATTCAGCAGTAAACTTTCAATTCCATAGCTAAATTTAACATGAAGAAGTTAAATATCTTGGATATAAATATCAGAGTTGGAGTCGAGTCCCTGCAAGTACTTTCGCAAGCCCAGTCATGAAGTCCTTTCATAAAGCCAGTCAAAAGTATTAAACTGAATGAACAATGACAAAGGAATGCCTTTGTCAAAGCTCATTTGAATAGCTTGTGATTGGGATTAGGACTGGAGGGCTTGTGATGGACTGGACTACATCTCTGATAAATATACAGGTATAAGCAATCTACACTGAGGCATAACAGTTATGGTTTTGTTTCAAACGTTCACTGCAGAATACATTGACAACAACAGTTTTTGAATATAGATTTGAATATAGATTTTCACCACTGTCAGTGAATGTCTTGCCATGCAGCCCGAATGGATTTGCTATGAATAAATCAATGCTCAAGTTATGCAAAATTTGATACGGGGTTCATTCCCAGTCGGCCTGATTAATCCCCTGATCAATATTGAAACAGTTGTTCTCATTCCGCTGTGTCCCCCACACCCAATCCCCTCCACATTTTTTATAATCCTGGATTATATCTTACAGCAGTGGAACAACTTGCCTATCCATTGGTGCACAAACGGACCATACAGCTGTGTTTATTTAAAATTACTAGAGCACTAACTAATCGTAGTAAAGCCTGCTGGCAGTGCATCCATGTTTGTGCACATGCCTATGAAAACCTGAATTTCTGTACGCCGTTTGTACAGCTATTCGCATGTGCATTCATACCGATTGCTATTGTTGATTTCAAACGTGAGCCTGAGCCAGATTGATGCACCAACTAATTAATGCATGTTAAAACTTAAAGGCAGTATACAACATTTGCTTTTGCTGTAACTGTACACACTGATCTGTTTAAAGTTTTGTGTACTACTATATAGATGCCGGAAAAACAGAAAAAATGCTTTTAGTCCCCCGAGTCTACTTCAGCAATTCATAGACATCAAGGAATTATCAGGTTGGGGAACTAGACTTTCCAACGATGGTCGGCAAATGTTATATGTTACCTTTAAGGATGCGAATAAAACAACACTTTTTTCATGTGAAAGTTCTGGATGTTTACAGACAGCCTTGCACTGATGTTTTCAGATCATTTCAATTGTTCTTCAGTCAGTCACACACACACACCCAGTCATGTAAACGGGTGCAATCGTGGACCTCCCATTGTTCCTCTTTTGTTTATACTCTAACTTTTTCGGAAGGCCTCCCATTGGTTTTGTACACGATTTTCAAACGTGGACCCCTTTGTCTACGCCCGAATTCTTTTGTCCTAGGTCCACGATTGCCGGTATATACAAACTCACACACACACAACATGCAAATCCTCCAAACATGGCCTCACCTAGGGCAGCTTCAAGGCATCTGTGTTGGGGACATCAAGCCTGGATGCTCACCAACAAGCTCATGCTTAACGAAAAGAAAACAGAGTTCTTCATTGCATCGTCACTTTGTCACCTGAAACGTCTTGAACATCCTACCATCTCTTGCAAAAACCCTGTGAAATCTGTTCATGATCATGTCACTGGGATTTGCAGGTCCATAAAACTATCATATCCGCAATATCTCATTTAGATTACTGCAACTCCCTTCTCAGTCACCGTGACCGGAATCACAAAACAAGATCTCGACCATCTCCAAAAACCGTGACCTCAAAACAAGGCCGCTCGCCTGATTCCCTGAAAGCCCAAGCACTCCCATGCCACACCTCGGCTTACTGGATTGTACTGGCTCCCAACCAACCAACGGATTGTCTTCAAGATGGCAGTCAACTTGTACAAAACTGTGTCCAACACGTTCCCATCATACATTTCCAATATTGTCGACCTCGGCAAACCAAACGGACAAGGTCTCCGCTCGTTGGCCACCTTGGTCATCCCTCGCACTACCAGGACACCGTAGCTTCTCCGTTGCTGGGCCCGAACATGGAACTCTCTCCCCATTGCTATCCGGAATGCTTCACCTCTCGAACAGTTTAAGGGACTCTTAAAAACTTATCTGTTTTGATTTCATTTGTTCCTAACTCTGATGATTTGTTTACAGCGCTTTGAATCTTTTGGCAAAGGCGCTTTATAAATACCTGGTATTATTATCATTATTATTAATGATGAGTTAGCGCTCTAGCAATTTAATGTAGCTCTACGATAATGGGCAATCTATTGCTTTCAGTCGGTCTAATAGGGAGGGGGCATGTAACCCCCCTTCGAAGCGGGGTACTGCTGAGCAGCGTACTGCTGAGCAGGGTACTGCTGATGAGCAGGGTACTGCTGATGAGTAGGGTACTGCTGATGAGCAGGGTGCTGCTGATGAGCAGGGTGCTGCTGATGAGCAGGGTGCTGCTGCTGAGCAGGGTGCTGCTGCTGAGCAGGGTGCTGCTGATGAGCAGGGTACTGCTGATGAGCAGGGTGCTGCTGATGAGCAGGGTGCTGCTGCTGAGCAGGGTGCTGCTGCTGAGCAGGGTGCTGCTGCTGAGCAGGGTGCTGCTGCTGAGCAGGGTGCTGCTGAGCAGGGTGCTGCTGAGCAGGGTGCTGCTCATCAGGGTGCTGCTCAGCAGGGTATTGTGGGGCAGGGTGCTGCTCAGCAGGGTATTGTGGGGCAGGACCCTGTGAGGTCGTGGTAGGGACGGCCCAGGTTGTTGCCGTTACCCGGCCTCTTCCTCTCAGCTGATTAATTCCACCGCTGGCTTGGAATTTTTGGAAGTCAAAGAAGGTGCTCACCCCATACAGGATCATCAGAACAAATCCAAGCACCTGCACGAAAAAATTACAGTAAAATGAGGCGATAGTTTCTCGATAGTATTCTGAGTTACTGTCATCATAAGAAAAAAAAACACTTTCTCTATCATATATGATATATCCCAAAGTTTTGTAACCCCAAAAAAGGAACATACATGCATTTTGGTAGGGGATATATTGGGCTGTGCACAGTGAGTATATTTGCATGGTTCACCGACTATTAGCATCATATTCCCAAAGCAAGTGGTCACGACTCAAAACAACTTCAAAAGGTTATAGCAGGGATAAGCTATGGCAACACACATTACATGAAATTAAAGGTTATATATAAAAACATTTTCAAACTACTGAATTATTATGAAATACCTTGCAAAATGAAGGGGAACACTTAAATGTAGTGTACACGATTGGTAATTCCCCAATTTTGTTTTACTGAATTATTACGAAATTCCTTACTAGGCTGTAAGTTGATAGTAGTCTCAATCATCCTGTGAAATTATGGCACCAGGTGTGCTGTCATTGTCAAGAAAAGTGGAAATTTATATCGTCTTCCAACGATTTACATCTTTGGAAAACTGCCCTGTAGCCTTAAGTCAAGGCGCGCGTGGCTACCTGGACAAGTGGCGCGCTGGACATACTGGCATTCAGGGCGCGTCACGTGTCCAGCTGGTAGCCATGCGCGCCTTGACTAAAGGCTATTATCCGCCCGACGGTTGAAAACGAGCGCCGTTTTTTCTCTCTTTTTTTTCGCCATACAACAACGCAAAACTTTCAACAGGTGAGTGGAACGATATTTCCTATAACATACTAACCCCCAAATCTGCCCATTTTTGAAAATTGCAACAATGACCAATCATGTACACGGCCTTTAATTAGGGGGGTCACGATCAACATTTCAGGTAGGAGCATTCACAGCCCGAAATTTGGTTTTCTCCATTTTTCTTAAAGGGACACATTGCTTTGGATTTTGCGATTTAGGCTATAAAACTGTAATGGATATGGTTGGGAAGCTTTTTTAAAAGTAGAATATAAAGATTTACATAACTATCCCTTCAAATTGCGTGGTTTTTGTTTAATTTCGTGACAAATAACGGTCCGCCATTTTGTAGAACCAAATTTTTGACTCCACAAAATGGCGGACCGTGTTCACCAGTCGTATTTCCAGTCGCATCTGGTTGAAGTACGTTCTGTTGATCCATTTTGATGTACTGTGGCACGGAGCGCAGCACTGGCGATATGTGTCGCGAGGTAGAGAATTGTACCTGGCGATCATCTGATAGGTTCACAAGGCCACTGTCTGCGGCGCCAGCCAAAAGACTCTTACAGCGTAGTTTGCGCATTATTTAGACGGTGGTATTTACTACTGAAAATAAGTCTATTTTTCGCAAGTCAGATGTCAGCGGCCAATTTTTTGTTTTGTAATCACTACTCACTAATTACAACACATTATACGTGTTTTTTTGCATGAACAACTCTTATAAAAGATGAGGAACATTTCCAAACAGCAACATTTCATGACATTTGAAGGCAATGTGTCCCTTTAACTACATGAAAACAAAGGAATGTCCCCAGTACGCAAGATAAGTATATGTGTTTCTAGTGTTAAGACATCCCATTACATTACACTGCTTCTTTTGTGTGTACTTTTTAGCAACCTCGCTCAGTGGTTTTGTATGTTTCCCCAGTAAAATGACAGCATGACAAAAGCAGGATCTTTTGTCATCAAGTTTCAGGTTTGGTGCACAATAATGTTGATTTCAGTTAATAAAGGGAACAAAATTACCTTTTTAGAGTGCATTGGTCCATTGCATTGTATTAGAACTAGCTATTTCAAAGCCTGTTTTCTCTGTTGTGCAATTTGAACTCCATAGAACTAATTAATATGCAAAAATGCGATATCTCCAGAACGGAAAGGGCTTTGGAGCTCTATCATGTACCAAATGAAAGCTTACATTGTGGGCTTTCCAAACATACACAAAACTCATTTTTCATATTTTGCGACATAATATACCTTTTTCTAGAGCGGGTCACATATGGACTTCACCCAGCAAGTGAATACTTACGGCTGTAAAAGCAGTACATCCATAGTTTATGCCAATGAGATAGTAGTAGTATAGGAAGAACTGGAATATGCTGCATAAGAGGCAGCAGCTGCTGCAACAATACATGCACCGATGAGGTGCATCACAGTCCATCCCAGGTCATGAAGCAACGCCTACATTATGTATAAGTAATATCACAAGCCTTGAATTATACACGACACATGTCTGTTTCACTGTCAAGTTCTGGGTACTTAGATCTTTTTTTGAGAGGGGGGGGGGGGGGGGACAGACAGGAAATATATTCCAAATAATTTAATTGATTCGAATTTTGTTTTTAACCCCTTCAGGCCAGCTGTTATTAATGGGTGCCGGAATGCCAAGACGGGCTTGTGCAGCCAAGCAATAGACAAACAAATGGATTGAGTACACACAGGAATGTGCATATAGATGACGACCGGCCAGGTGGTCTTTTTCAAACCATGGCCATATCGCCCGTTTAGGTCGACAAGAGGTTATACAGTCGACCTAAACAATTTTGTCCAACAAAATAATTTCATGGGGGGGGGGGGGGGGGGGGGGGAGTTATTGTAGAACTTTATAGCGTTGGTTGGGTGGCACAATTTTACCGAGTGCCTGAATTAACTACAGTCGAACACCTTTATAACAAGGTCCTTGGGATTTTACAATTTACCTTGTTGTAAACAGATACCTTGTATTATCAGTAATGGAAAACAAAGAAAAACAAAGACTCAGGACCTATTTTTGTCCTTGTTAGAAGCAGTATGTTGTATTAACAGTGCTCTTATTATCAGGGTTCGACTGTATTATTTAGGCCCAAAGGTGGGTTATGCAACATTTTCAACAACAAAAAAGTAGGCTTTGTTTTGGGATGCCATGGCCCTATACTGCACATGTGCTTTACAGTCACATT
Organism: Hippasteria phrygiana; assembly: GCA_037893225.1. Lineage (NCBI taxonomy): Eukaryota > Metazoa > Echinodermata > Asteroidea > Valvatida > Goniasteridae > Hippasteria > Hippasteria phrygiana. The sequence continues at coordinate 948,679 of JAZGUH010000178.1, forward strand.
TCTATTTTGGCCCATTACAATAAGCAAGCTATAAAATACGTGAAAATAAAACACTTACAGAAAAAGGCCAGTCGACGACAGACGTTCGCTTGTCAAGTTGCAAGAGGAACACGGCAAAGAAGAATATCGTCATTACCATCGATCCAAAGGATGTAAAGATGGGATATCCCATACCACTGGCACAAACCACTAGCATGATCCAGTAGGGCAGATTCAGTACCTGCAGAAAGAACCCAAATATTACAAAATGGCTTAATTGACCCTAACCCTCCAGAGTATTTTGGCTAGAAACCCTGCCAGACGCATCAGATTGCATACTTTGTCACATTGACTTGTGCGCAGAGTGCAGCAAGGTCAAGCTGTCACCACAGATGCACTGTGCTGCATCTGGCAGGGTTAGGGTTAGGGTTAATGCAAAACAGGTGATGTCATAAGTTTAAAGTTTCTTTTTTGTAACCAACTTAAAGATATACTGTCCATACTCTGTTTGCAAAGTTTTACCCTGGAGTTAGTCATCATTAAAGTGCTATACATGTATGACTTTTCTGCCTAACATTTTTACTGCCTAACATTGGCTACCGACCACTTACCTCGGAAAAAAAATTGCTTTAAGTTTCTTGCAATACAAAAGTTATTCACTGAATGAGAAATGGAATGAAAAACCCACCCGCATTTAGGTATCGAATAATTACTTTACAAATGTCAAATTATTTGTAGCCTGACAATAATTCGGGCTACAAATGATTGCATTAGATGTGTGTAAGCAACCAAGAATAAAAGCCTTTTTTTTTTAACCGTGGCAGGCGCTAAAAAAAAAAAAAAGATGGTTTTTAATTAGCATAAAATATGTTAGAAAAAATATATATACAGGTAGAAGAAAAAATAATTTGTTTTGAAAAGTACCATGTGTTGAGACATCTCCTGTTGAACATTTATGTTGGTTTATTTTAGCAGCAAAATAACTTGGGCCTTTGTAAAAATCAATTTCACTTCATATGGGTGCAATAATATGGATTCATCCGAAATTAAGCTTAAAAACCGGACTTCCCTTAGACCCAACATCTGTGGTACAACTCATAAAAGTACAGCATTCAATACAAGGGTTAGGGAGTGCCTAAAAATTCAGAACACTCGCAGGGAACATCGCCCGTTCCAATTGGGTACAAGCACTGGGTTACAGCCAGAAAACACCAATCGATCCCGTTTGAGAACATTGGTCTACGTGCTTATAATTGCATTCTTGCTTGGGAACACAGCCCGTTATTGTGGGGAACACGGCAGGAACACAGCCCATATGGGAACACAAATGCACTTTTGAGCATCCCATCGTGGTCAGAAATTGCTACATCCATTATACGGTTGCAATTTTATGTAGATCTGGATTTAACTGATTTTAGTATTCAAAACCATCAACAACAACAAAATGTATAAAGCCTGCAGAGCTGTCTCTGCAAGCTTTGCTAGATGTATGTTGCTCCAATACGGCAAAGGTAAATGGCACAAAGAAATGTGTTCTGGGGCCAAGTTTATGGACCTTCTGTCTGAGCACCAAACATCTTATTAGCATGAAAAGTCTTCCTCGGTCATGTGTTATATATATTGCTTGTGACTGGTATTCAGCTGTTTGCTCAGCATGAAAAATCCCATGGAGTTTTGGCTGGTAACCTGTTTTAACTAAGCAAGACTTTTTGTGCCGAGCGACTTTTTGTGCCGAGCAAATTGTTGTGCTTGGCAGCTCCATGAAATTGGCTCCCGGGTTCTTGCAGCGAGGACACCGAGTCTATGCTAGGACTGTCCCCGATTGTCCCGAATATTCAAATATTCGATCGTCAACTAAATATTCTAATATTCGAAAATTCAATCATCAACCAAAATTTGAATATTTGATCACCAACCGAATATTTGAATATTCAATCTTCAACCGTATATACGAATAGTTTGTGGCCCTTCGAATATTCGAAAAAAATTACATATTCACGTACAGATACAACTCTCATGCTATTTTAAAAGGAAATTCGAGGAATTAGCAGTGTCAAATGCTGCATTTTTGTCAGTGGACGAAGGTTTATTGTTCCCATCTGTAAAATCCTTGACACTTACATACAGTCATATATAAGTGGGAAATTGATTGGATTTCATTGGCTTAGCTATGGCTGTGTGGCAATCAAACCATATTTCATTATCGGGGTGTTTAACTACATTAAATACATTCTGGAACCATATCAACACCCATCACTTCCAGTTTACGTCCCACACCCAAGAAATATCATCTTGGCCTGGTAGGTGATACACTCGAGACTGTGCACCCCCCCCCCCCCCCCCCACCTCCACCAAAATACAGTAAACTTTTCACAACTTCATTAATCACAATTACTGCCCTTCCAATGAGCTGCCCAGGAAATCCCGACCTAAACGGAATTAACTTTGTACACTTCAAGCCAAATACTTGGACACCCAAGATCCCACGACCAGGATATTCCAAGTTCCGTGTTTGTGTACTCAAGCTCACATACATGTGGGAACTGGAGATCATTTGTGTACTGATGTATTCAAAAGGTTAAACAGGTGAGGCTTGCAGGATGCCCCTTGACCCTGTTCACTATCAAAGGTCAGTACCACTGACATACCAGCAGAGCATATAGTATGTAAATATGCTTGCGCCAGGCTATATGTGATAATAATTATGATCTAAAATGAATCCAAGAACATGCAACAAAAGTGACCCCAACACACTGATTTAGTGGTGCTAAGAGTAAATAAAACAAACTACAAATTACTTTTTTTATTCATTTCTCATAGCTTTGGTTTAACTGTTTACACCGGAAACCCCCCCCCCCCCCCCCCCCCAACTTCAACATCAACATTTGTGTAAATATCCAGGACTGCAATGGCAATTCCGATTGTACAGTAATGGTAAACCATAGATTTTACCATTCAACAAAAATGTTTCCGAAACACCATTAGGGTGCAATATGGCACTGGTAATTTTCTGATGGTTAATCAATGGTATACGTATACATATTTTTGTAAGGATGGGTCATTCGTGCAGATTTACCGTGACCCAATGGTGTGGAGTGGTATTTTCTTAACTAAATTTATTAAAATTGTATTCCAATGGAATTTAAATTTCGTTTGTCCAAGCAGCGGGCTGTTTATCACACTACAATGGACGTGCATGTATAGAGCTCCATGCCATCAGCCTGTGGTGATGTCTGGCTACTTATTAACAAGCATGACGCCCATTTTTGGGTCCAGCTTCCAAATGTTATATTCATACAATGTTCAATCTTGTCAATGTATATAAACATTTTACTTGATCCTATATCAGCACGGGGTGTTATATCTGTGACATTCCACAGCAAATACATAGCGACGACTTCAAACAGCATGGTGCTTAATTGCCATTTCCTATGGTTTCAATGTAACTCGAGTACACAGCAATACCTCAAGGCAGATATCAAGTTCCAACTGCACGTGCACATCTGTATTTTTAACACCCGAACTATCCATGCGACAAGGACTTCAATTGTCCACAAGGTTGAAGAATAACTTAAAAGAATATGCGGGAATATTACAAAATATCCTTGAGAAATAAGCAATTTCATGCATACTGCAGTAAATATCTGGAAATATCAAAAAGAATAAACCTTAGCGGGGATTGACAAAAACTAGACGTTAATAGCTATTTTTGATAGTATATGATATATATTTAGTACTTAAAAGACAATAAATCTAAAAAGCCAGTATATCCAAGTACAAATAAAATAACAAAATACATCTATCGGGAACAATTTTTTGTCAAAGTGAAACAAAAATATAGCAACATCTATCTGTATTGTAAAGACAGTAAGAATGCGCAACGGCAACATCAGCATACTAATGAACACTTTCTATGGTCACAGATATTCCATGATAATTGTATATATATCCTTAGTATATTCATGAAACTCTACATCAAATGATCAAAAACACATGGCACATTCTATTCTAAAAACCAAGCAGTTTCTCAAATCCGAGGGTTGGGGTACTTCATGCTAGGGAAAATTCTGCTAGACCACATGATGGGTAACTCAAATCAACTAAACTGGACAGAAATTTCCAAGATTGGCACACAATAAACTCTGCCATTGGATTTGTTTTAACCTTTTGAATACGGACGACGGCCATGGCCGCGGTTTGAAAAAGACCACCTTGGCCAGTTGTCTATATGCACATTCCTGCACATACTCATTCCATTCATGTTTCAACTATATTGTTCTTGAATGGGAGCGAGTGTAAGGAACCAATGGAGCTAATTTTTCAAACAAAACTTTCATTCGCACGAAAGGAGGGGCGATGAATAGGGTCCACTCTATTCAGTGTGGTGCCTCTTGTTTGCATTTACGCTTGGCTGCACAGCCAGTTCTGGACGTACCAGCCCCCATCAATGACAGCCAGACACAAGGTGTTAAATTAATACACTCGGTCCAGTAGGTATTTTGAACCCCGAGAACTGATCATTTGTTCAGGTGTTGAAGGTGCCAAGGCTCAAGCAACAACAACGCCGTCACCCTTCTTTGAGCAATATCTTCCAGCAACACTGACCATGGTGAAGAAGAATACAACATAGTCAGATAGTGCACGTTTATCCAACATGTTTTTTTTGTCACGTCAGGTTTACATTGATTAAACACAGTGAAAAGTAAACTGATATGAACAAGCGCATGACACACCTTTTCTAAACCTTTTGCTAGTCCATGTTTACTTTAGCAATGCTACTACATGTATTGAACACTGCGTTTATGTACATAATCACAACAATACAATTTCTAACAGTTAAATCAATTCATGTACTGTCAAGGGTTACACTGTAGCACAAGGTTTATACAATACACGCATCTACAACAAATTTCACAAACACCCAAACCCCTTTTAATATATAATTTGTTTCAAATACTTTTTGAACATTCAAGGCATATTCCTATTATACACGTACATGTCAAGACTACATGTATGCATGTAGATTACGAAAACACTGAAATATTTCTAATCTACACAGTCACTATAACATCCAAAGAAAAAAAAACCGTTTCATGCTGCAACAGCCCAATATTAATAAGTAAATGCCAAGCTTACATGTATATCATGTCTATGTAAAAAAAAAAAAAAAAATCTTAAGCGGTACTCTATACAATTTCATAAAATACATGTAGCAATGCGTTGGTAATATTAGACTAGTCCTATAAACCCCCATATTTAGCTTTATCTTCAAGCAAACTTGAATCCTCGATCCTGATTGGTCGATCCGTGGCATTTGAGTGTGTGATAATAACCCATATCACACAGCCCATATACACACTCCGAATATGCAAAACGCAGTGCTGCACAATCCATTGGTAATTCAAAAGCTGCGCGTTTGCGTCCCATGTGGATCGTCACGTCTGTTTCGGCGCACACTTGTTACGTTTTTTTTCCGGATAGCTCCTGTTTCTTCCGACTTATTGATGTGTGCGTGTATGTGGTACAGGTTTCGCACACAGCACCGTGCGTGTTCCATCTTTACTGCGTGTCAAGTTTTCTTGAAGATAAATTCGTTATCCCACTAGCGCTCGTGTAGTGCGTCCGTGTCCCATATTCCACTCGGCCTTCAGCCTCGTGGAATATGGGACACGGACACAATACATTATTCCGTGCTCCACTCGGCACTAGTGGGATAACTTATATTGTCAATGGGTACTTTAATCTTTAAGATTTTATTACTAGGCCAAACAAAATTAAACTCGGCCAAAAAAAACCCAACAAAACTTGTGTTGCCCTTAAATAGGAAAAATCGGGAGGGATGGTCAGTCGGTCGATTTTTGTTTTTTACCATCCATGAAAACAATACATGTCGTGTAACTCAGAAATCGGGAGGCAAAAAGTAAGCTTATTTAAAAGTGAGTTGGCGAAATGCCCGATTGTGCCGTTGTAGCTGTATTTAAAGACAATGATTTTGTTAAAACTTGTTTATTTTGTGCGGGAAAAGGTGAGATTTAGAAAATTTCTTTACAAATAGAAACAAAACCCGACCCAACTTTTGTGACTTTTAGGGTTGTCTTTTAAGATTGTCTAAATGACACAAGGAACCAATCAAATCACATGGTATATGTTACACCAAAGTTTTCTCATCTCAAACCACGTGCATATGGCCCAAGTTTAAGTCAAAATCTTTGAAATCAACTTCATGAACCAACACTGATCAGGGTGAAGCACGAAAACAATCTCTTTCAAGCTGGATACGACAGGCTTTCCTACAGAAATGAAAAACACCAAGGCTAAAACATGACGGGTTTTCGCCATACAGCCATTGTTGTGGCACGTGCTGTGCTTTTTACCGATCAAAATGGCCGCCTGCAAATGGTCGTCCCATGTCTGCAAACTATTACCCATGCTTGTGTTTCTTTATGATCTTGACTGGTTATTTGTCCGAGGTGGAATTTTCAGTGGAATGGGTTACCCAGTTAATGATGATGGCATTTGTGCAATAAAACAGTATGCAGTGTCTACTAGGGGTGTTCATTTACGGGTAGTAAATGAACCGGGTAAAGTTGTAATGATGTCCTTCTCTGAGATTCAAAAAGTCAAATTTCAGACCCAAGTCTGAAAAATCTCATGCCTGTCCAGTAAACAGGATCACTTCTCCGCCTTTGCATGATGTGCTGTACGTGCATGTGCCGGCATATCACAAAAGACGGTTGTCTGGAAGCTTTATACAGGTGTATTTACTGTGGAATATGAGGCATGCTATTATTTCTTGTCGAGGCTCTTATCCATACCCAACAATACTAAAACCGTCTAAAAATTTCAACTTTTGTGAGCATCATAAATGTGAAATCAGTGCTGATTTCCAGGTAGTCGGGTTTTAATTTTGAAAATTCCCGACAAATAATATTCAAAACTTTTCCTTTTTCATTATCTGGGAAGTTACTAAAGCTGTACGGGTACTCGATTCCATAATCTAGAACCGGTTCCTGACACCAACGGTCTGGTACCCAGTGTCTACTGTGTGTGAAAGGGAACATAGGGAAGCTTAGCAACATGAGAGTACTGATGCTTGCAATGAAGTTTGGCACCAAAAAAAAACCACGCATTACATTTATGACAAGCACAGATGATTTGGTCTGTAACTTTATCTTTAATAAGCTTATGATCTGGTATGATAAGGCTTTATTAATGATCAAATAATCAAATAATTAGTTTCAATCTGAAAACTTCCCATTTATAAAGACGTTACTAGCACCAATCTTCCCATGAAATATTTCCGTCTTTAAAAATGCTTCCATCAAGAAAATTGTACCTGAAGATCTAAAAAAAAAAAAAAAAAAAATGCTGTCGCTAATTTCGATTTTAACAGTCAAAATAAGCACACACGCAAACGTACACAAAACCCCTGTTAAAACAGAACGGTTGTCCACTATTTTCTTGTATTTGGATGACCAACGGAGCTCTTATATCATGTGTATGTTGAATCACAAACAGTATGAACACTGTCTGCATACCTTTAATGGAATAACTTCCTCAGAGTGCCACTTTTCTACTGTAATGTGATTGGTACTTTCATGGCCGAATTATCTTCATAAGTAATGTTTTGGCGACAGTTTTTGTTTATCACTTATTTCAACTTTTTCATTCTCCAACTGCCTTGTTAGTTTTCACCAGTTGTTTATCTCACGGTTTTGAACCAAATATTTACAAAATGTAAATGAATTTTGACATTCTGACTTGTGTATTTATTTGAGAAGTTACCCAAGTAAATATCATAAATTAGTAAAATAACCCGATAACCAAATCCAAAGAAAATTTCCCGGAACACCCAAAATAACCAAAATCGTGCAGAAAACTGTCAACTTTTGTTTCAAACCATGTAGCAAAAAAAAATCATGGATGCATATATTTCGGGGACATTGCTAGCACAGGACTGGCCTGTATTAGGCCAAGGCTTGTTACAGTGAAACTTATTGGTTAGGGTAAGGAGGGGGCATGTCGCCCCCCTTGTCAACGTTGTACTCAGTGGTGGTGACAGTGGTAGTGGTGGCCGAGGTGTTGGCCGTTGCGCCAGCCCTAGCCCCACCCCTCGACAGCTGACTCAGTCCCCCTCCGGCCTGGAAAATACGGAAGTCAAAGAAGGCGCTGACTCCGTACAGGATCATCAGAGCAAATCCAAGCACCTGCAATGCAAATCAAAAACTTTTGAATTAAACAAAGAAAACTGGCAGGAGCAGGAATCGAACCTGCAGCCTCCAGAACACTGTACCGGCATTCTACCAACTGAGCTATCTTGCCCCGTGTTGGCGGTCTCCCAAATTGTCAGTACCCTTGTTCGAAGGGGCGCTAGTCAGAAGTCATAAACCCATTATGCCGTTTAGCCAGGGATCATGCCCAATTCTAAAAAATACAACCTGAGAAGTGACATTGTGGGGATCACTCTGTAAGGATACGACTTTCTATTTTATAATTCGTCAAACAAGGAAAACTGACTAGGTAAAACTGATTGACAAACTGATACTCCAGAGGAACATTGGGCAAAATAAAACATCGACAAACATCCCGTCACCATGACCACGACTACGGCTTGACACTATCCTTGTAACAAGTTTAACTTTTAGTTTTGCCACATAGCACTGTTCGTTAATGACGTCAAAATGTTGGTATGGATATTCCTGCGTATAGCATGCACGCACGGAGCTTCCTTCCTGCGGCTGTACTTGTACACATGTACGATGACATGACCTGACGTGGGAATCATATGTTCAAAGGTCATGTCATCGGGTCATGTCATCGGGTCATGTCATCGGGTCATGTCATCGGGTCATGCCATCGGGTCATGCCATCAGTTTAATGCTTCCAAACGCCAAAGTTGTTTGGAATATTCATGTTTAGTGCGTACCCCATGGGCACAAAACTTTCAAATGATGACATGATCCGACCTGATCATACTATGGATACGTGCCATGGAGACTTATGTGTGATACAAGGCCGGGCCGGGCAGAGCCGGGCCGGGCCGGGCCGGGCCGGGCCGGGCCGGGCAGAGCCGGGCCGGGCAGAGCCGGGCCGGGCCAGGCCAGGCCGCGTTATGTACATATACAACCCACATTTGGATAGAATGGAGAACGCTCTCTACCATAGTACTCCATGCACACCCTCATTTAATTTTATGTCACTTGGTTAATAATAAAAAGCAATGGGGATGATGTGACCAGTTAGCATGGAATGTAAATTAACCAACATGTGTAGACTGCTTGGAGGTAATCACAGTACCCAAGGGTACGCATGCAGCACGCTTGACTAGTTTACTTGGATAAGCACTTCATTCGCATCACTACACACACTATGCCGTGCATGACATGCGGGAAAAGGTCTAGTGCGTGTTTTCCTCCATCCAATGATCTAGCTCGTTTTAAGAGGAATCCCTCACCCAATTGGGGTGTACACCTCATTATTTGGTGCAGTTTCAATTCCTACTTCCAGCTTTCCTGAACCCCCCCCCCCTTATTTTTTCTTCTTTTAGCCCTTTGCCTAGAGTGGCTTTTATAACCTTGCTTGGGGCGATTTTGCATTAAAAAAAAATACAGGATTTCACTTCTCTGATCTTGTACCTGTACATGTAAGGCGAAATAAAACAAAAACATGTTGCGCGTCCCCGCCTGCCTTCCTTTTTGGAGGCCGCCTGGATTAAAAAAAAAATGTTACCACAGAAAAATTATGTATAAAAAAAAAATTAAAAATGTCAACCAGTCAATCGGAAAATAAATACTTGCGAGTCGGAGGTTTTTTTTTTTTTTTGTGCTACAAACATACTTAAAAACACTCTAAATATGTTCAGTTCTCTTGTCTAACATGTCTCTTTCATTTTTAATACGTCTTTGAACAGGGAAACACCAACGGTTGCTAGAATTTTTTTTTGGGTGACGACCATCTTGAAAATAAGAAATATAAAATAAAAAGTCCCTCTTGCTCCTATTTTTTTGAAAAACCCGGACGTGAAACATGTTTTATTTTTTACTCGGCCTAATGAATGCAAATGAAGGTTTACTTACAGCTGCAAATGATGTGCATCCATGGTAAGTGGACACGTCTACCCATATGTATACAGAGTAGTTTGCTAAGGAAGCAGCTCTGTGGGCCACTATGGAAGCAGCAATTAGATGCAGAACAACCCAGACGAGATCATGCAGTAACTCCTGATCAAATGGGGTAAAGACAAAACAAAATGCATATTGACTATAATCATGTGCTACTGAGGAAAATACTACCAAGCCCTGATTGGATCATGCCGTAAGATCACTATGAGTATCCATCTTCTGCTATGGGAATAATACTTTTGGAATCCCCCCCCCCCCCAACCTAGACTGAGTATCAGACATTGCATGCATTGCATTGCATATCAACGTCTGATATATGCGGACATGCTCATTTATGCGACCCTGCGCGCCAGCCAATCGGAGTGGACTTTGCAAACTTGTGACGTCATTTCGGTCAGAAATGTGGACAAAGGTACTGATTGGTTGGTGGGTGTCAGCTGACCCCGTTTCTCTGAATTCATCACGGCGCGTATGTGTAGCATGCGAAGGCAGTTATAAAGTAATTCAAATGCCGCCGCGCGTGTCGCGTGCTTCCCTAGCACACGCACGCGGTACGCAGTGCTATACTACGCACAGTACAATTGCAACATGATTCCGTGCGCGTGCAGAAATGTTTACATTTCTCAAAGATATGCTTATCCGGGGCGCAATACGCGGCCGGGTAGCAGAGCGCGCCTTGATCAGCGGTTTTCCGAAGGTCCAAAAAACGAGCAGGCTGATTGGTCAAAATCTAGAGGTCAAGAGGATAATTAATCGCCAGATCTGCACACATTATAGACGCTCGTCGCGTTGCACGAGCGGCTATTCCATAGACTACCCCCAACCCCCTTGGTCCGATCAATGCTCAACACTGAATGGTTTTTGAAAAGACTCATACATGTTTTAACTGAGTACGACTCAGAGATAATATAAAAACTCAATGCCGCAAGGATGATGTCACATGGCTCAAAAGCAGCCATTTTAAAGTTGGCAGCCACTATTATTGAATGGTACATCCGGGTAATTTTGCATTCTTTTTGCCCACTTCGAACCTTCAAAATGTTGTGATTGACTCTGCGTGAGAAGCCAACCACTCACCACACAGGGGATAGAGTGTGCCCACTCTAGTTTTAATATAACTATGCTCCTGTTATAACTGTAAAAGTATACATTAGATATGACAAAAATGGCACATAGCATGTTTTATGAAAACAAAAAACTGCTTGATAGAGTACAAAGGTTCAATTATATTAAAAGTACAAACAGTTGGATAGGCCATATTTTACATTTGAAGCAAGATATGGGTACTCGATTCCATAATCTTGAACAGGTTCCTGACATTATCGATCGGGTAGCTCAGGCACCCGGTTTGGATGCAGAGCCCTAGAAGTAAGACCGATACATGTACTTATGGGATTGTGAATGAGTATCAGCACTGAGTGAACACAGAAGAGCCCTATTTGCCTCGAGCCTTTAGCCTTGTAGAAATAGGGTTTATAAATTACAGATGTGCACCAGCACCCTCATTTTGCAAGTAAATTTGTGTATACAGTGGAACGCCGCTATACCGAACACCGCTATACCGAACATTCGGCTACACCAAACACCATCCTTGGCTCCCACATTTTGTGTACAAAAATTACCCAACATTGTTGTTGGGAAGAAAAAAAAGGCAACAGATTAAAAAAATGTACCGGATATTTGGGCCGTTTGTAATTCCCAAACGGCCGCAGCTTTTTTATGTTGAAGTGTTACAAGTGGCTATTATTTCCCACAAGGAATAAAAGGGAAAAGCCAACTGTGTTGCTTTAGAATTCGTTAAGTTTAGAAATATGAACATGTAATTGCATGATTCAATGGCCGGCACATGTTCAATTAGAATCAAAAGAGGGCACACTTCAAATACGACGCAAGAGGACGCTATTTAAAAGAACGGACGCCATGTTGAAAAAAATGGGCATGCAGAGGAGAATCGCTATACCGAATGATCACTATACCGAACAAAATCTGTGGATCCCGTGATGTTCGTTATAGCGGCGTTCATGTATGCACTAGGCAGGGGAAGGGGGCACACAACTCAGAGTCACACGATGATCACTTTAAACTCACCGTCAAAACCCAATGGATGACAGTCAGCCGCTTGTTCAATTGCAACAGGAACACGACAAAGAGGAATATGGTGATGACCCAGGATGAGATGGAGACAGACAGAGGAAATCCCACATAGTAACTGCAGGCCGCTAGCAGGATCCAATAGAGCAGGTTCACACACTGTAAAGAAACGGCAAAACTGGACAAATTCACCACCTGAATGTTCAAATTGCATTTTTGTGTGTTGTTATATTTATGACGACTGCATTTACATACAATATTTGATTTGTTTTGAAGATTCGCTGTTCGTGCTCTTTTGACTTTCACCTTAAAAAAAATAATTTGATTTTAAAATTTCTGCTTTTCTAGATAAAACAAAAGGTGTTCACTTTTCAAGAGACATGAAATGTAATAAACCCACCCACATTTACATGTAGTTATATCGAATAATAACTTTACAAATGTCATAGGGTTGTCCCGAATATTCGATCATCAACCGAACATTCGAATACCTTTTTGCTGGTTTGAATATTCGAGAAAAAAATATGAACGTACAGATACGACTCTAGCAGAAAAGTTACGGAGCTTAGCAGTGTGAAATGCCGCATTTTCATCGAAGGTAACTTTTTTTGTGGCCAGAGGTTTTTGTTCCCGTCCGTAAAACCCTTGACGCTTGTAAACAAAAATATTCCTGCAAAAACGCAGGCTGAAGTTTGGTTTCTTATCAGAACGTTACGTACCCGTAATGATCTTGATACAATGGGCGCAGGCAAAAAAAATGTTGATCGAGCAGTCCATAATATCGATCGCCGCACATAAAACACCGGCGTAATGGCGCGGCATGCAGTTGCAGCTGACACGTGAAAAACTTGATCGGCGAGTATTGAATATTCGAATATTCGGTCAAATCCAGTTTCGAATTTATAATCGAATACTGAATTACATATATCCAAAAATGAAATGTCAACTATTTTGCAGCTCAACAATAATTTGGTTATTTCTTTTGTGCATTAGATGTGTGAAAGCAACAACAACTAAAGCCTTTTTCGGGAAAGTTGCAGATATGGTTTTTTTCCCCATTAACATAAAACATGTTACAAGAAAACATTTAGGAAAAAAATGAATTTGTTTAAAGGTAGTGCACATGATTGGTCATTGTTGCAATTTTCAGAAATGGGCGGATTTGGGGGTTAGGATTTTATAGGAAAATGGAGGATCCAGGTCATCAGGCTCAATCGGATGCTGGTTGATTTCAGAGGATTGAGGTTACTAGGGTGTTTACGAAAACCCCTAGAGGATTTTGGAGGATTCATACAGCGGTCTCCCCATTAGAGGATTTTTGGAGGATTCAGGTTCACTTGGAGGAAAAATGACGGAATGCGGAGTTAGGGTTAATAAACCATTTCAAATTTGTACGAGTTTACTGACAGAATAAGATCTCCCATACATGTACTTAAATATAATTTTCCCTCGAAGTATAATCTACAGGTATATGAATGAATTTAACATTAAATGAAGCGGTAAGAATATTCTTCAGAAGTGAGTTGGACGATAAACCCACATGAAATGTTAGGAAGAGAGCCGGTTGACTGCCCTTGAAGAAAAACAAATGAATAAACAAACTATCCAGCCAAGGGATATGCAGTAAGAGCCTTGCGAGAGGCTTAATGTAGAACAATTTGCAAGCGATATTTAAGCTATCACACCTTTCAAAATGGATCCAAATACGATGACATACATGTACAACAGGACCGTTGGCTAAAAATATATGAGAAATGTAGAAAACATGTATGAAACTGCTTCAATGGTGGTGGAAATAGCAATTTAGAGTCAATCTTCAGAACTTAAGCTTGGGTGTTGTATTTATTCTAGACAAAATGGATGATTCACAATGACATGCCAATGATGCTATATCAATGACAACTGAATTCAAATCAACAAAATTGTAGGGCCTAACGTTTTGAACTTTAGCAAGTTCCTTCTCAAAGAACTTTCTCATTTGCCTTTGAGAAAGAAGTTGCTTAAGTTTGAAACGTTAGACCCAACAATTCTTGTCGATTTGTATATTTCAGGTCAATCCAGTCAGTGAGCAGTCTGCAGCAGTTCAATTCATTTTCACAACTGAATTCAATTAACTTAAAAGAAAAATCATGCATTGGATGTTGCAAACTACACTTTAGGTTGATCTACATGTTTACATTGTATCTTTGAGACTCTGTAAATACAAGGTGCGATCAAAAAGTTCTGAGACTGTTCCTGTTGCGAACGAGTGAAGCGCAGCACAGCAGGTGTAAGCAATAACTTTCGTGAGTAAGTATTCAAGTTACATCGCTTAATCAACATCATCAGCATCTGTGTTACACACATTTTTGTGACCACTGGTACGTGCGCATTTGCGATTTCACCATGGACATGAAACTTGAGCAGAAGCAGCACCGTGTCGAAGTCTGCGAGGATCTTCATCAACAGGCCCGGGATGACCCAAACTTCATGTCGAGGATCATCAGCGGTGACGAGAGTTGGGTCTACGGCTACGACCCAGAGACCAAACAGCAGTCTTCGCAGTGGAAGAGCCCACAGTCTCCAAGACCGAAGAAGGCGCATCAGGTCGGGAGCATGCTCATCATTTTCTTCAAATTCGCGTTGTTGTGCACTATGAATTCCTCTCCCAGGGTCAGACTATCAATGCTGAGTTCTACTGCACCATTCTGAGACGTCCGAGGGAGAACATTCAGCGCAAAAAGCCTGAACTGTGGTGCGCTGGCAATTAGGTGCTCCAACATGACAATGCGCCCACTTACAGCGCATTGAAAATGCGCGAGTTTCTCGTCTGCAACAACACAATCGTCACTTCCCATCCCCCTACTCGTCGGATTTGGCTCCCTGCGACTTCTTTCTATTCCCCAAAATGAAGTTCAAGCTGAAGGGTCGCTATTTTGACACTTTGGAGGAGATCCAGCGAGAATCACAGATGGCGCTTGACGCGCTTACGGAACGGGATTTCCAGGGAGCGTTCCAAGTGTGGCAGGAGCGCTGGGAGTGGTGTATCACTGCACCAGGGGACTACTTTGAAGGGGATGGCGGCCAGATTTAAATCACGTACGGTTTTTGCTTGTTATATGCGCAGTCTCGGAACTTTTTGATTGCAACTCGTATATTTTTTAGACTATGTAAATAAGAAAATCATAAACAGGAAATGAGGTTTCTACACAGGCAAATTGGAAGGAAGATAGAGGAGACATGCACATGTACACATGTACATGTAAATGCCTGTATATTGTATACAAATGCCCGAGTGCTGATGTATGTACCTGGCATGTACACACCTGTGTTTGTTAGGCATGATCACTAGATCTGTGCTAAGGCACATTAAACTTATAACTATCACAGCCTATCAAAAACTCTAAACACCAACTCTGACAGTTTGTGTGTGTTTCAATGTGTCATTTGATAGGTTTTGATCTGTACAGCAGCTGGGTCGAATTTTGGCCCTGAGAACAGGAGGGTTAAAACCCTCCTGTTCTCAGGGCCAAAATCCACGCGAATCGCATAAAAGCAGGGCCTTTTGGTGTCGATCTTCATAACTGCACTTGATGTTCGACAGTCAACAAGTATTCAACACAACACAACGATGCCACCGAAGAAGAGTGATGGCAAGCAGGCAGGCAGCAAGAACGGCACGGCCGAGCTGTGCGACTCTCTTCAGACTCCCGTACGACTTATCAGACTGCCGCGCAACTGCCATGCGACCAATGCGAACCGTGCGACAGCCGTATGGAAATTTTCAACATTTGAAAACTCGCACGGGCATGCGACCCGTTCGAATTACACACGACACCCCTACAACCTGTGGGAATCATCAGCAGACTGCCGTGCGACTTCCGTACGCCCTGTGCGATTTGGTAGTCGCACGGCATTCGTGTAGAAAATCGTTCAAGTGAGAACGGGGTATAACATACAATGTATTCATGTACTGGGGCTGGGCATGTACATGTACTTTCAATACATGTATGTCACAGTATTTTCAATTTACTTGGTTTAACCCTCGTACTATTTCACCATACAAAACCTTACAAAATTTTTATATCAAATTTTTACTATAGCATTAACACACGCATGGCAAAACTATACAGTGTAATGCTTTTGCAAGCTTATTGACATGGCAAAACCATACACATGGATTTGTATGGTAAACTTTCTTATAAATTGCCTCAAGAGTAGGAGGGTTATGTATATAATTTTAAAGTAAAACTCCAAAACGAATGGCAGTATGAGATTCAGCCATCCACTTTTGCCAGATATCATGTTTCATTGTTTCTCATTTTACAATTCTTTTATATTTAAGAAAAGACTTGTTGTGCCTTGTTCAAAACCTGCAGGGAAGGTAAGCGACAGACAAAAAGCAAAATGGAGCACAAATACATGTAAGGCCAAAGAATTATAGTTCTGCTATCTACACAGAATGAAACGCTCCAAACATGCCAAACAGTGAAAGGTTGAAATAGAGAAGTGTTAAGTCTAGTGGTGTGCATCGGAACTGGGTACCTGAGTACCCGACCGTTCATGTCAGGAACCGGTCCCAGATTATGGAATCGAGTACCCGTAGAACTTGACATTATCGCACAGTAACTTCCCAGGCAATGACAAAGGAAAGGTTTTGAATGATATTTGTCGGGGAAAGCATGCTTTGCCAGGCATTTTTAAGGCCGGTTTATAGTCGGTCGCGCGATGAAAATAGTCCGACGCTGATGGTCGCTGGACGCTATGCCTTTTTTGTGCAGTTTATAGTCATCACGCGACGTTTGTAAACACACGCGCAGCATACATGTACGCGCAGCATACATGTACGCGCAGCATACATGTACGCGCAGCATATGTACATGTACGCGCAGCATACATGTACGCGCAGCATATGTACATGTACGCGCAGCATATGTACATGTACGCGCAGCATACGTACATGTACACGCAGCATACGTACATGTACGCGCAGCATACGTACATGTACGCGCAGCATACATGTACGCGCAGCATACATGTACGCGCAGCATACATGTACGCGCAGCATACATGTACGCGCAGCATACGTGCAGCGCGTCTGGAATTCGAATGCGACGTGTGACGATCACGCATCACCACTGCTGAACGTAAAATTATTTCAGCTGCGATAATTATGAAATGTAGCTTTTTTTTATGTGCTATTAATGTCTGTCTACAGCTGTTTTAATAACAATAAATATTAAGACGCATAAATAAAATATAGGACGTTGTCGCTGTTTTATATTGATAGTGATATTTATTTTTTTTGCCGTGTGCCATATTTGCATATTCATCGTTTCCTACCGATCAGGCAATTCTATTGGCCCATTGAAAAAAAGTGAGGTCAGCAACCATGTCAA
Source organism: Hippasteria phrygiana (assembly GCA_037893225.1). NCBI lineage: Eukaryota > Metazoa > Echinodermata > Asteroidea > Valvatida > Goniasteridae > Hippasteria > Hippasteria phrygiana. The sequence continues at coordinate 966,248 of JAZGUH010000178.1, forward strand.
AGTTCAATTGATTAAACTCTGCAGCGACGCCGCCAGCGTCTTTCAGCAACTAGTTGCTAGTGCTTCCGCGTCAACTATAAACCATGCGTGAGAGGATCGCGCATCAATTTTTAGTTGCGGCGACCATCGCGCGACCGACTATAAACCAGCCTTTACAATATATATGCGGTATGCCACAATCAAACGAAATGAGGTGTGCAACAGTAGGAATTTCCCTTACCAGATTTGTGTTGTTCCATGAAATCTTTTGCTATAGGGAACTTTTTCCTAAACCGGCATGTTCTTGCTGAATCTATGGCCGACAGAAGAAGTTGGCTATGCTGCTTGGTTCCAACTAAATTAATATACACTGTACAAAATGTCCATGAAGCTTGTTGATCACACATCTGAAATGTTTGATCCCTTAACCCCTTGAGTACGGTTTTACGGGAGACGTCGGGGTGTCGCGGCGGTTCTGGCAGCCAAGCAAACCGCTACAATGTGTTTGTACAGTCAAGCGTAACATAAACAATACTCCAACAATGGATTGAAACTGCACAAACAGCGGCAAATGGCATCATCCGGCCTGGTGGCACTTTTTTTTACGCCATATGGCGTCATCCGTACGCAAGGGGTAATAATACAAGGTACATGTAGTATACATAACTGCAGTTATTTCACGACTGTTTCCAAACAGTCATAAAAGCAGCATTCAGCCTCATCCACGATGTAAGAATGGATCGCAAGGATGTTAACATTTTTATAGCGTCCTACGCCATTGAGTAAGTACATGATATGTAACACACTATTTTGCGAAATCGGCTGCTGTAGTCTGATGTATATACACATTTCTAATCACACATTCACTTGCCAAAACTCTGAAACCCTAAAAAAAAAATATTGTTTTGCGATTACAATATGGATCTGATGTCTTCAGTGCATTTAATTTTTACAAATACCTGAAACTCTCATTTTTTTTTTTTTTAATGTTTTGTTTTGTTACAAGATAACGTATTCACTACGGCTAAATTGCCAACAAGTACATGAAGACCGTTATTAGATAATTAATTAAACTTTGCCCTTTTTATTTGGTTTTGTTCAAGTAAATATACCCTGTAGTGGAATGCCACCAGCTTGCTGGGATGGAATTCCCCAGGTTCCATCTAAAAGGAATGCATGACATTTGACCCGACTGGGAACACGGGCTATACATAATTACTGTAATGTATATGCACAGTCCATGTGCGCAATGGCATTCACCAACATACATGTACATCAGCTTGCTGTGACAATTTTTTACAACCAATATTATACTTCACAGTACATGTAGCCCTCCAAATACAATCATTCAAGGTTTTATAGACAGAAGCTGTTCATGTGAACTGAGAATGGTACGCCCACATATTATAGGCCCAACATGTACAAAATACGTACAGGTATCATCACTTGTATTGTACATTGTACATCTGAAACTTCATACAGTTTCAAAATACACATGTACATGTACCACATGCATTTTACATGTAAATGCACACATGCATAGGCTTTATAATTTTGTTTCAATTTTTCTTTTTGGTCCGATTGGGTTTCTGTCTGATAACAATGTAACGTCAGTACAAAATTCAAATCAAATCAAATCACATGTGTAAATTCATTGTACCTGTTGACAAGATAAAAAACATGAACATAAAAAAAGTGCTTTTAAATTATTAGTGCTGCAACAGTGCAACTGATCCTCCAGGTCCGGTTCGGTTCGATTCGGATTCGGTTCAGATTTGTTTTTCCGAACATCGGTTCGGTTCGGGTTCGGAAGTACATGCATAAAAAACCTCTCAAATCGCGATCAATGCCCTTCCAGGAATTCCCCGGCCCTCCCCACTGCAGTCGTAATAAGTTGATTGGCACGTTGCCAAACCTGCAGGGCGCAAGATAGATAATAATGGAACAATGGTCACACCCCGGGGGCCACCGCCGCGCCAATGCTTGACTGTATCTGATTTTCAGATATCAGTGTTTGGTCACGATTTCATCGAGTGATTCAGACTTCTATATGAGTACATGAACATGATCGTTAGCACATATGTGTGCGTGATTAGCAAAATTGACAGCCATTTTTTGAAATTATGGTAAAAAGTACAAATTTAATTAAGTCAAAACGTTTGACAAAACGTAATTCTATTCTGGAACGTTTTTGTTCTTCAACATTTTTTTGGCGAGCAGAGAAGGACTGGCGCATGGCGGATAAAGTGCTGCAACATAAGGCAGGAGTTTTTGCTTAGAAAGGAATGTACATGTACACGTGTACATGTAGAATCCTACCACCATTTTCGGGGATACAATTTTGCAATAAATGCTAGTATTTTTGTTCTAAACTAAAAGTTGTCCATGAGAGAGTACCTGGAATCTGATGGGGGCCCTGGCCCCAAAAGGCTTCATCACGCCGTTCGCGCTCACAAACTTTAAACTTTATTTTCTTAGAATCTCATCCCTATCCCTGGACTGTGCATCCCCACAAAACGAGAAATGTATTCATGTTGTGTCGCCGTGTGAACAACCAATCATTGCATACTGGGCGGGGCTCGCTTTCGAGTGCACTACATTTTTTAGGCGGGGGTAGAGGGATGGAAACTCGCATGGCCGGCCAGATGCAAGCGGTCGCGACTTGGTTTTTTATGATTTTGTTTTACCTTCCTGGAATGGAAAAGGCTTTATCTTTTTTTTTTTTAATTCTATCGACTGTCAACATTGCATGCAGTACCTGGGCTAATGTAACCGTTTACACGGTACATGTACATGTACATGTTCTCAAGTCCAAACCTGCTACAATGTAAGGCCAAAAAAAGGCCTAATCAACAGGTAAATTCAATCATATCCGTGCCGCCCGTGTGCGCTAATATTGTCCTATCATCGCATGCATTCCTAGCGCTATCAATATGTGTGCGTAAATTTTGCCGAACTTCCGAACCAAAAATTTTGGTTCGGTTCGGTTCGGTTCGGTTCGGTTCGGTTCGGTTCGGTTCGGTTCGGTTCGGTTCGGTTCGGTTCGGTTCGGTTCGGTTCGGAAGGCCATGTTCGGCCATTTTTAGTTCGGTTCGGCGGTTCGGCTGCAGCACTATTAATTATGGAGGATAAATCAGGTTATGAGTACATTTGTAATGCAACAGTAACATAATTTCAAACAGCAAATAAAAGTGCATAACAAATTGACTGTTTAAAGATAAAGCAATCATTTTATTTTAAAAAGTATTTAACAATTAGTGAGAACTCTGACAAAAAAAATCTAAAATTTGCACTCAGTGCAAAGTACTTTAAAATTAAAAAGAAAAAAATACACATTCTGGGCAGAATTTACTTCAATAAATACATTAATACCTGTTAAAGCATCTCCTAAGGTCTTGCCTTCTAAAAAATGGTGTAAGGTCAAGAAAATAAGTTTTTTTCAGCTCAGATGACAAAACATTTTTTTCTTGACTCCCTTTGATTTTGATCGTGTAAAAAGCGGTCGGCAGAGACTGACCCTTGATTGTCACACTGTCACTTTAAACTGAATTTAAGCCATTATTGATGACCACATCGCTATATGGACATGAGCTCTTGTAGTCTTTTATACATGTACTTCAACATGTTGCAGCGGTCATAAACTTGGACCCGCATGGATGTGGACCATGCATTGTACTTGGTATGCGGGAATTCGCCGAACAAAATTAGAAGCCATTTTTGCGGTGGTGCCATGCTCGCGGTCAGGTTGCCCGCATTCTTTAATTTCAGTCGTGTGCGCATTTTGGCAAGTTGTAAACAACCTGTTGGTCAAAGCTGCATCGAGCGCGTGCGTAAAATACTCATGCGAGCGCGGTACCACCGCAGTAAATGCTTCTAATTTTGGTTGCCAGATTTGTTGGTTATCCTCCCGATAACTCAAGGAATGGCACCACTGTAAATAGTATGGATGTCTTCCTCTACTGCAGTGTGATGCCTGTACAGTTGCCTTGCAATGCCTAGCCTGTAGTACCCTTGATTTCCCAATGCATGGCTGAGGATCGTCTCTAGAGAATTCCTCTTTTTTGACACTCAGCCCAAATCAAGGTGGACAATACTCAATATGAACAAAATTTACTTTCAAGTTATTGGATTTACCAAACTTGCTTGCGACATTATAAACCAACAGATATGTCATAGATGGTCGTATAGAGGTGTTTTTTTTGGGGGGGGGGGGGGGAGGGGAATTTTGAGCTGAAATGACGAAGACGACAAAACACAAAAATAAAGATAGTGATCACAGCAACACAGTAAACATGCAAAACCGCACTGATTCGCAAGACACCAAATGCAAAACACGTAAGAAAATAACTTATATACCGCAAGAAACTGTTAAAAATTACAGAAAATGATGTCATTAGAATTGAGAGAAGTATAATTTTAGCCTTTAGGTTGATAAAGTCAATTTGGATAGATAAAAACAAGATACCCTGCACGGTATGGGGGAAAAGGGTACCCCCCCTTTTATCTCTATTATACCCTAAGCACACTCCATGTTATCTAACACATCCCCTAGATTTCTAAATAGAATTCCTGAGATTCCGGGAACACAATGACCAACACAAAAGAGGGGGGGGGGGGTCCCTTTTCCCCCATATCGTGCTTCATATGAAAAACAACCTCAACTTGAATTGGACCAAATCTAAAGAGGGGCCATAAGTTAACTACAGCTGTACACAACCACCGAGTATACATGTGTACAGTCGACAGTGTACATGTACATAGTGTAGATAATCTGTACTATCCTAGCCCTACAAATAGGGCTGCAAATTGTTCCTTTTTTTTAACTCCTGTCTTTTTACTGTCACCATTACAATGGTGTAATGGTGACAGTAAAAAGACAAGTTAAAAACGGAACAGCATTTACACAAACAGCCACCTGTAAACTACACGGTAACAGGTCAACTCGTACCTTGGACAACTCGTACCTTGGCCAACTCGTACCTTCAACTCGACAACATCGTACCAACTCGTACCTTTGCCAACTCGTACCTTCGCCAACTCGTACCTCCAGTTAGGACAACTCGTACATGTACCTTGACGCGAAAGTCAAGTCGTACAGTCAATTCTCTGAAATACTCCAGGCCGTAAATGAACGTTATTGATGTGCTTTGATATAATTATACTATTATAGGCCTACTTTTCGGTTATTTTAGACGTTGCTTGAAAAGGAATGTAAAGTGAAATGTATTTTTTTTCTGATTGAAAGTGGATTTTATTTATATAAAACAATTTACCGGTTTATAATTGAATTATGTTCGTGTTTATGTATAGGGTCTACAACTTGTGTCATACTTTTTTGTTTATTTTAGACTGCATTCATGTTAATTGTACTTTTGCTATTTTAGACTTCGATGGAAAAGGAACGTAGGAATTCATTTGTTTACAGTAGTACTTTGTTGAGAAGTGATTTATTTTAAGATGACCGTGCGCCACACTGTTGATGCTTTTCGTCTTAACTTTTCAGTTTAAACTTTAACTTAGTTCATAAATTAGCCGTTACTTTTGATAGGAAATTCATTCTGAATTTATTGAAGGTAAGTACGTGGCTGGTACGTACTTTCTTGTGGAATTAATTAATAAATCGTCTGAAGTTTGCCCATTGTCATATTCTATAGTTCGGCCTAATTCTGTGGTCTTTTGCGGTGCCGTAGCCAAACTCAGGCTCTTAGCATTGAGCACGCGTTTGCAGTTTGAATTTGATTTGATACTGGTGATGCGCGCATTTATTGCAGAAGCTTAGCATGGCGCACCATTGTTGTCAAAGTCGTGAATAGGATTTAAAGGCCGTGTACATGATTGCCTCATTGTTGCAATTTTCAAAAATGGGCAGATTTGTGGGTTAGTATGTTATAGGAAATATCATTCCACTCACCTGTTCAAAGTTTTGCGTTGTTGGATGGCGAAAAAACCGAGAGAAAAAACGGCGCTCGTTTTCAACCATCGGGCGGATGATAGCCTTTAGTCAAGGCGCACGTGGCTTTCAGCTGGACACGTGACACGCCCTGAATGCCAGCATGTCCAGCGCGCCACTCGTCCGGGTAGCCACAAGCGCTTTGACTAAAGGCTGCAGGGCAGTTTTCCCAACGTTTTCCAGCTGGAAATCGTTGGAAGACGATATAAATTTCCGAACACAAATTAATCCGAACATAAACTAACGGGTTTCACCATTTTGACAGTAATCCGCCCGGGCGAAATAGTAATCCGCCCGGGCAAAATAGTAATCCGTCCGGGCGAAATAGTAATCCTCCCGGGCGAAATAGTAATCCTCCCAGGCGAAATAGTAATCCGCCCGGGCGAAATAGTAATCCGCATGGGCGAAATAGTAACCCGCACGGGCGAAATAGTAATCCGCCCGGGCGAAATAGTAATCCTCCCGGGCGAAATAGTAATCCGTCCGGGCGAAATACTAATCCGTCTGGGCGAAATACTAATCCTCCCGGGCGAAATACTAATCCGTCCGGGCGAAATACTAATTCGCCCGGGCGAAATACTAATCCGCCCGGGCAAAATAGTGGGCGAAATTTTTTTTTGGGCCATGTCCTAAATACGCTTCCGTAAATTACCAATCGTGTACACTGTACGCACTTGGGCTTGGCTTTTAATATGACATGTGAGATTCGCCATGGCGAATCTCACATGTCATAAGCCAAGAGCTGGAATTTTCAAGCTATACACTACCTGTAATTTACTATGATCTCCCTGTACTTCCAATCGAATATTATTATTTTTTAAATGAGGTAATTTGGCATGAATTTTAATGCACACAGCACCGCGCGAAACCTGTCGCGCGGTACGAGTTGTCTTAATTAGAGGTACGAGTTGGCGAAGGTACGAGTTGGCGAAGGTACGAGTTGGCGAAGGTACGAGTTGGCAAAGGTACGAGTTGGCAAAGGTACGAGTTGGCAAAGGTACGAGTTGGCAAAGGTACGAGTTGGCAAAGGTACGAGTTGGCAAAGGTACGAGTTGGCAAAGGTACGAGTTGGCAAAGGTACGAGTTGGCAAAGGTACGAGTTGGCAAAGGTACGAGTTGGCAAAGGTACGAGTTGACTCTACAGCAACTACACAATCACTAGTTTAAAAATTCCAGCTCAAGGCTCATCACATGTCATGTATCCATGGTATCATCATGAGGGTTGTCGGTCACTTCGCCCAAAAACCACATCGCCCTCAACCACTTCGCCCTCAACCACTTCGCCCAAACGCCACTTCGCCCAAATCCCACTTCGCCCAATCACCCCTTCGCCCAAACGCCACTTCGCCCAAAAACCACTTCGCCCAAAAACCACTTCGCCCAAAAACCACTTCGCCCAAAAACCACTTCGCCCAAAAACCACTTCGCCCAATTTTTAAGCACCCAAGATTTTGTTCCCAATGCGTTCGTTTTCGTTTTCTATTTCGTTTTGATGGTGCATTCAAAACTTTATTTGCGTTGTGACATCCTTTTTGTGACCATGCTTTTCTTTTCTTATTAGTTTATAGTTTACGAGTTAACCACGCCCCTTAGAGAACCCTATGGGATTTTTGTGTGGTAATTTTTGTTTGTCTCAGATTTTGCGCGTTCCACGTGGAATTTTAATTGATGTGATTGGACAATAATTCATAAGCTGCGTTGACGCGATTCCACCGCGATAGGTCAATTATTTTTATCAAGTGGTCATTCAAATTATTACGATTTTATGACTTCTGACTAGCGCCCACCCAAACAAAGATACTGACAATTTGGGAGACCGCCAACATAGGGCAAGATAGCTCATCGGTTGATAGAGCGCTGGTACGGTATTCCGGAGGTTTTTATATAAAAAATCGTAAAATTTATAACGTAATTTTTTACAAACATTTATATTCTAACATCTTAACTGATATGAGGGATGATGTACAATTTATGTAACAAACTAATGAAATGAAAAAAGGGCATACGGATCGGGGATGGGCGAAGTGGTTTTTGGGCGAAGTGGTTTTTGGGCGAAGTGGATTTTGGGCGAAGTGGATTTTGGGCGAAGTGGTTTTTGGGCGAAGTGGTATTTGGGCGAAGTGGCGTTTGGGCGAAGGGGTAATTGGGCGAAGTGGCGTTTGGGTGAAGTGGCGTTTGGGCGAAGTGGTTGAGGGCGAAGTGGTTGAGGGCGAAGTGGTTGAGGGCGAAGTGGTTGAGGGCGAAGTGGTTGAGGGCGATGTGGTTTTTGGGCGAAGTAACTGTAAAGCATCATGAGCCTTGAGCTGGAATTTTCAAGCTACACAATCACCATGTTACCCACCACCAAAAATACTACAATACTGTTTTTAGGCCAAGCCTATACGTGTTTTGTCAAAAAAAACAAAAAAACCTAAAAAATCCACTTACAATCTCAACTATCCGCAGAATACCAGGCACCGAGGTCAGGTAGGATCTGTCAACTGTTATCGGGGGAGACTGCACCGTCGTGGTGGTGGCCGTCCCCGTTGTGGTCGACGTGTAATGACTATCCGGGAAGGCGGGGTCATCCATGATCCTTGCTTAATTTGATCAGCTGTAAAACTGCTTCAAAGCCAATTTAATCTATCATCGGCTCTCCCAAAATTAAAAATGAACTGATGCAGATGTCTGCGTATTTTAGGTGTGGTTTGTTAAGAAATTTAATCCACTTCGCCGATCGCGAAAATATTCCCAGATCAGCAACAGTTGCTGTAAAACGCCTAATATTTTTGCATGGCTCGACTGTGCAGTGCATGCAGTAGGTGTGGAGGCGCGGCACGCCCAATTGGGCTATTTTTTTCCTTCGTTGACGTCAGGGAACTCTCAAACCCACCCTGGCTTGGGCGGCGCGGCTCGGGCTTCGGCTTCGCGTAATTTTATGTCCCCAGATTTGGCAAGATCTTGGATACTGTTTTTGCTACATGTATATCAAAGTCTGATGTTTTAATCCGGAGCCAGATTCTGTTAATATATTTACGCATTCAAGGCTTCAGATTGGCAATGGGACTGGGGAATAACTGAAGACGAAGCCGTAGCGCAAGCCGAAGCCAAGGTTTGAGAAACCCATAGCTCTATGGCTTACTAGCAGGTGGCTGACTATTATAATTGATCGATGACACAGGATCACGAGGAATTTTGCAAATCGTAGGTGCCGCGCCGCGTCTGCATATGGGGCCCTTGGAGAAATAAAACACATTCTCCATGCTTCACACGGCGGCGATTTCTCGTCAAGGTTCGGAGGGCTAGGGGGGAGACGATTGTGTAGTGTAGGGCCCTGGCACTTTTAGGTTATTGGAATTGCAAAACTAGTTAACGACATTACAAACCAACAGGTAATATATAAAGGGCATAGATAAAGGGCAGGGTTTTAGTTTTTGAGGAACATTTTGAGGTAAAGCGGCAATGAGGACGACAAAACGCAACGCGAAAATAAAGATGGCGATCACCGCGACGCACAGTAAACACGCAAAACCGCGTTCATTCGCATAGCAACTGCCGTAAATTTTCTACCGAAATAAACTAATACAAATTACAAAAAACGATGTCAATAGAATTAAGAGAAGTCTGCTTTAGGTTGAAAAAGTCATTTTGGAATGAGAAAAAATACCCTTGAATCTGATTTCATCAAAACTGAAGAGGGCCCTACACTAGTAGTAAGTACTACACAATCGCCGGAGGAAAAAGCACACAACCAACAATAATTGTTAAGCGTTTTGTACTTGGTGTTTATTCTCTGTTTGAAAATGTGCCCTGGACCCTGGTGCATGTAAAAGCCAATTAAGACAAGGGGGAAATTATTGGGGGCACTGCCATAGCCGTCTCCTCCCCAAAAATATTGGAGGCGTGCCCCCCCCCCTCCCCAGGATCGCCGCCATTGCCTTCACCCAATCTCTTCGAGATACCTCGGAACCAGCGTTAGAAAGTGCCAAATCGTCCTAGCCTTGTTCCCACGGGTGGTTCAGTCTGTTTTGGGGTCACGTGCACCATGTCCTTCCTCCATGCGTGCACCGAGTTCGATTCTGAACTGACTACATGTATATTGAGGTTTTTTTCAACACATTTTCTGTTATTAAAAACAGTTTAGAGTAAACTTAACAGATTGCTCCTTTTCTAATTTGTGTTTTGGAAGGGGAAAGCAGCTCCCATAGTAGTCTTGGTTCCAAGACTACTCCCATAGCAAAGTACGTAGAATATCGCTAACCAATCAGAAGATGGCAAGGCTACGACTATAACTCGTGTGCAGGTGTTTATCATCGTCTGGTGTTCCAAAGCACTCGAGCTGCGAGGAGGGTGTTGAAGTGGTTCGGGGGAGGGGTCGCTCGACCAAGTAGGACAGCAAACATTAGTATCGCTATTATGTAGTACCCCGTCTCGTACTAAAATTGATCATCCACTCTGGGGGTGGCGATTTCCAACGGATAGCCTACTGAGGGAATGGGGCTCGGCCCGCAAAATATTCCCATTTAGCCAAATTTTATTTGTTTTTCGGTCCGTATATTTCCAAAAAGTTATCCAGATTTTGTTCTTGTCCTAAATTATTTTTCAACACCCACATCGAGTTTGCTTTTTTTTTCCCGCCCGCAAAACTGTTTAAACAGGTTACCACGATTTTTTTCATGTAGAAGATGATAAGATACATTTGTTATGCCCGCCTAATACAAACTTGTGAATAATAGCCGCACGTGAGGATCGTCAGTGATACAGAAAAGGTAACACGACGTCGGCGTTTGGATATGCCAACGCTGCAGTGATCTCCATTTGGCATTAATCATCAAAATGAGATGAATAATACATGTAGTTCTATTATGCAGGCGGATGAGTCAAGGTATCCTTTTCATCAGTGCTCGGAATGAAAATTATTTTTTTTAATAGATTTTTCCCTAAATACTGTAAAACTATTTTAAACGTACGCGCTAGTATGTGCTACTGTGCTACGGCAGGAATTAGAAGCGCCCCGCTCCTAATTCAAACTTATTACATTTGTTACTTACTTGTAATATTTAGGCGGATTATATTTTGTGTGTGGAATGCCTCATTGGAAGGCTTATAACTTATCAAATGCTAACAAAGTAGCAATTCGGTCTAAAAATATATTTTTCTGGGTGATGCGCCCTAAAAGCATGGCCACTAGTAGCTTTGAAATTAGTTACTCAGTGGTTTATGAAAGTCATTCTTCAGCAGCACCATATTATTGTTTGTGTCGCGTTCGGCAAAATGCACGGTGTATGTTACTACGTAAGTTAGCAGATATGGCACACATTTAATGGCGCCCTCGACTTCACAACAGTACAAAAATGTGCACTCCCCTTCACCCCTCCCCCATTTAAAACTATTTTTCTAAGCTCGACAAATTATTTTCGGACATTTTTTTTTACCACTAGCGGGCACTGTTTATTACCGTTGTTTATTAATTAATTATCCAGTATTTGCGCGTACATACCCGCCTTTTGACGCCCTTTCCAACAATTCCACGGAGAAATTTACGTGAAAGTTCATTTACGTATTGGCCCCTGGCCTCCTCTTGTCTGTCTGTTGTGGGATGATTTTATAGGCCCATCCCCCTGGTCAAAAAGTGGGGGATATGCATGTATATATATCCCCCGAATCTACGCCCGTCTTGGAATAACTATAATGCCTTTTATAAGGCATTTGCCTGTTTGTATTTGCAGGTCCTGACCACTGGTCTCTATATATTATAAACTGGATAGCTCATTGGCCACTGTGTGCTGTTCAAGCAGCTGAAGCCAGTAGCCGCCATATTACCACTCCCATTTTACCACTGAACTCTGTGTAAGGAGAACGAGATTGAAAGTAGACCCTGGGGATAAGGTTGTGAAACCTGCTGTTTTGTTTGTCTCCAGACGTTCTACGTCTCCAGATCAAACATTCTTAATCTAGCATGCATCGGTAACACATACGGGTGTAAAGAAACTCCCGACTTATTCAAGACAATATTTAAATATAAAAATGTACCCCAAGGATAATTTTTCGCTTTACAAACATTTTCTCGAGACAATTAATTTCTTCAGTACACAACGGCTCTAAATTATGTAAACCCACCCTTGGCAGATATTTTAATACAGTGTATATTTTTAAAACGTTTTACCGAAACATGTATACGTACATAGTATTGAAAAAGGATGGACCCTCAAGCGTATATGGTAAAAAATAAATCACATCGCCTCTTTTGAAAGAGTTTTGTCTCTGGCAATGGAAGCGCAAAACAGCATGTGCAACATCAATAACACGGAATTAAAATCACCCATCGCTAAAATTTGAATTTATCAGCAAACCATGCTTCTATCAGAACCTCCCTCGGGAGAGTTTGCTATTGTAACTTCAGAGCGAGAAATTGCTTGAAATAATTATAATAGAAATCTCCATACACCTGCAGGCGTTTTCACAGCATGGATCTGAAATATCGCCAACATCAGCAAACTATTTTTTGCTAACAACTTTCTTGCTAATTGATCACCTCTGTGAAATTGGGCCTTGTTTCCCCCCCAGTTTTCTCCTCTTCCAAGAATTAAATCACCGATACGGGTGTCTGTGGCAAACCTAATCAAATGCAGATGTCTGTGACAAATTCTGGTTAACAGCACCAGTGCACTTTGAGAGAATGCTCTGCCATTACAAAAGAGAAACGCACAAATCAACAAAGGAAGAGGACTCTCGTGAAGGGGGTAAATCAACCGGAAATCTGCACCCTGACTGGTTAATGTCAATCAAGCATTGCTAGTATAAGGGCAATCACACAGAGAACTGTCATTATGTTCGGCTCCACGTTATTAATGCACATCTCTGTCAGATCACAGACCAATGCCCAATTTCAAAGGAACACCTGCCTATTTCATAGACAACATAAGCAGTAAGCACATGAAAGAGCTTGCTAATACTTCAGGGGCAGAATTTGCTTAATATAGCGACACAATAGAAATCTCATTGCAGTGGAAGTGGAAGTGCCGTGGCCTAGTGGTTTGGCACATTGAATTCAAGGTCTGTGGGTAATTCTGCAGGTTGTGGGTTCGAGCCCAGTCCTGGGCTTTGGCACTTCTACGCTTAATATGGGTAGAGGCATTATTAATGCCTTGCAGTGGACTAGTTACCCATCTCAACCCTATTCATGCTGTAAAGAGATTAGATTATCTTGTTTCAGTGTGAGGGGCTGGTTCTTCCACATATTCCTAAGTAGCCCACACCTCGAGTGCCCAAGGGCTTGTAATGGACGATTTGCATAAACAAACCAAAAAACAACAAAACAAAACAAGCAAGTGGCTCTGAAATGCGGTCACGCTTAAACAAACAAACAAATGCTAAAGTTAGCGGAAACTTTTCTGCTAGCTATTGAAGTACATGCAACCCTATGCAATTGGGCCCGGAGTATCACATCAATATCAAGACATGCACTTCCCAGGATTAAAGGAAAAACTTGGCAGTCCAACTGTGTCTCTAGTGCTCATGTGATGGGATCCATTTAGAATACTTGTTGCAGCCTAAGCTGCAATGGTTGCCACAAACATTCTATTTCCTATTACATATGCTAATAACGACAGACATATAGACTGATAGCAATGAACCCAGAACGAATTCTGTACGATCAAACAAGCTCTGCAACCAGTACACAGACCAGTGCACAGGGGCCAATTTCATTAAGCTGTTAAGCACAACAAATTGCTTAGCATGCAAATGCTTCCTTGATAAAAACTGGATTACCAACCAGATTCCCATGTGTGGAATATTGCTTTTGACTGGTATTCAGCTGTTGTTTGCTTAGCATGAAAATTACATGGATTTTTGGCTGGTAACCTGTTTTTATTAAGCAAGACATTTTCATGCTAAGCAAATTTTTGTGCTTAACAGCTTTATGAAATTGGCCCCAGGTTATACACACAACAGTATATAACAAATAAGTCTTCTAATATTCTTAAGATGGAAAACCGCACTAGTCATCACTTCTTCTTGGCATTTGCCGACTTCTTATCGTCCTTTGACGAAGCCTCCTTGCTGTCCTTCTTCTCCGCTTTGTCCTTTTCCGTCTTATCTTTATCGCCCTGCCCCTTCTCCTTCTTGTCCGGTTTGCCTTCCTGTCGCTCCAGGTCGCGGTTCTGCACCTTGTTGCTGATGAGGTTGTGTAGGGCGATGACGGAGCGGATCAGCGAGGCTAGATAGATGACCAGCATCTGGTCATTGGTGGTGACCACGAAGGAGCGCACAAACTCCGTCAGGTTGACGTCCGGCAGTAGGTTGAAGATGTCCTGGAGCTGGTAGATGATGGTGTGGTTGATGGGCAGCTTCTCGGCGGCAATCTGCTCTAGGTAGCTCTGGATGTGCTGCATCTGAGAGAAAAAGCCCTTGAGGCCTAGCAACTGGCCCGTAATCCGCTGGGACAGGCTGCCGACACTCGTATCTTTGATATCCCTGGGAGAGAAAAAAACAAAACGATTAAAACATCATGGAAATTCTTCTCAGTGCCGAGGGAGTAAGGAGTTACAGCCATAATGCTACTCTAGCCTAATAATGTTCATTATTCAACAATGACGGTCTTTTACATATTTTGTAAATATTTTCCTGAATGGAAGCCTGAACCAACAAACAAGTGGTATAAATCAATGAACAAACAGACTACACAATGAGCAAGTAGCATACACATGAACAAGCAGCTCAACAATACAGGGTTCGACCTTAACGCTGGTCCGCTAGACAAAGTCTAGTCAAAACAGCGGCAGTCTAGTCAAAACCCTTTTCTAAGTAGTCCGGCGGTCTAGTGAAAAAAAATGCCAAGATAAGCTAAGCGCGCGCGTCTTCAGAGCCAAATTGTCAACAGCGATCCCCGATTGCGTGGAGTTTACTCTCAGCTAAGGCTGTTCGATATCCATTTATTTTGATACCGAAATATCGGCAGAAAAATATCGCATATTCGATATTATCGTGATGACGTCACTTTTTCATTACCAAAAGAACGGAGGAATACAAAAAATACATGAGCGGCAGGAACGGGGGGCCGGTTTGACAAAGCTTCCCTTCGCTCGTTGAGTATTTTGAGTTTTACGACATTTACCTTCAGTTGGCTACTTTATGGCACTCCAGAAAGACTAGCGTTTGTTTCTATTTCAGCATTGTTGATTAGTAACACAGATGATAATAGTTTAATACCATGGACGATCACATGCGAGCTGTCAACAAACGATCGTGTCGTATATTTTGTGAAGACGACATGACATTGCACAATGTACAATGGATGCGCGGCACGTGTTTTAATCTTTTCTCAAGACGCGACGCAGTTCGCTACACGTAACTACACCTAACTACGTGTGCCTTGTACACTGCACTGGGGAAAGACGGTGGCATTCAGTGCGGTTGCTTGCACTTGACCAAGGCTAGCAACAAAGCAACGCGCACGCGCAGATGCGCTACAGGGGTTGACCTTATTGCAAACAATTGCCATACCCCTCGATCTCAAGATGAGTTCGCAAGCGTGTCGGTACGTACATTGTACACTGGGAATAAGACGTTGTTTGCACTTGACAACGTACGGCACGGAGGGTAAATCGCGCGGAAGGTAAATCGCGCGGAGCGGAGATGTCATGTCGGGCTTAGAAAACGGTCAAAGAAAGACACATTTAGTGCATGTATGTATTTTTTTATTCCTCCATGGTACATCATGATACATTATATACTATTCCTACCGTCCAATAATTGGAAATAACTGGAATTTCGAGCAAAGTAAACTGGACAAATCCACACGTAATGCGGCCAAAAGGAACATATATCGCGATATTCTTCGGTATATCGAATTCCCCGATATTCCGTTTTTTGTTGTTGGGCCGATACGATTTTCGATATGAAAAAATATATCGAAATATCGGGAAATATCGTCATATCGAACAGGGTTACTCTCAGCTTGTAATAAATGTTTGTAAATACAGTGTACTTGGTCAGTTTATTTCCCCCCCGGGCCGTAGTTTATGCTCAAGTTTTTGAGGGGATGAAAGTTCTTTTGATATGATTTAAAAGAAGCTATTTTAGCCAATAACTTATGTACACAGGAACTATTAACTAGGCACTCATCCTGCCACTTCACTTCATTGAAAGAGAAATAAAATATAAATCAAACCAGTAAATAACTTGTGTAATATTTTGTGGAACTTTTTTATCACAATTCTGAAGGAAAATAAATCAGCCTACAGTACAGTATTGCGAAAACTGTTTACCTGGAGCCTTTTCTTTCTCTTGGATTGGAAATACAAATTATAACCCAAGGCCCATTCTTTGTCCCTGTTATTAATAATAATATGTATAATATTCTGGAACATCACTGTCCAATTTACCATTATCACGACGTCGGTGTATACGTTATTTACATTGTAATTGACGTAAAAGGTTACTTACAAAAAGAGTAGCCTAAAAGGTGAAAAAAACATGCGGACCAGTGAAAATGCTGGCGGGCTAGTAAAAAGTCAACATTACTGGTCCGGCAGGCTAGTGAAAAAAAAGTTAAGGGGAAACCCTGCAATAACGCACCACAGTTTTGAGTCTTCCCAAGAGTACATTTGTGCATCAACAGAACAAACCAAAATTTAATCTGAAGGCACGCCCTTCTTTCATTTAAAAGAAACGAAAACAAGGACATGCATGAAGTACGCACATACAGTGAATTCATTCATGGTCAACAGAGGGCGCTATTACGGTTTACCAATACCCTAAGATACGCTTCAATTTTACAATAGCCTAGGTGGGGCCCATTGGTAAAACAAATTCGCTACCACTCATTTTACCTGAGTAGATGTTCTACGCCCACCTCCTCCGCTTCCTCCGCCCCCATCTCACTGGGTACATGCTCGAAAGTCCGACTGGTGGGCGTCCCATCCTGTACGCAAAATTGGGAATTTTGAGGAAAGATTTGCTGACCATGCAGTCATCTAGTATGGCAATGCAATGAAACTTCCAAAGCTTCTAATTGTTAGCATTGTGAATTGTCAGTAACATTTGGCAAAGATAAAATGCTTGGCAAAGGAAATACACCTTGAATAACAATTTAGAAACTTGGAACATTTTGGCAATTGAAAAATCATGATTCTAGCTCGATATTGTGTGCCGACACATTCCCTAAATATACCCTAGGGTAAACTCGTTCGTAGCAAGACGCTGATTATTGTAATGTTTTGATGATTTTCTTCGTTAAATTTCCATATTGTCCCAATTCATTCAATTTCGAATAATGACATCACCTATACAAATCACACTATTTTCTCTAAACGTTGTACATTTACAAAAGTTGCACCAAGGTCTTCTCGAATGCATCTGTTGACGACGTGAATCCAATTTTTAGGACAGGATATTGTGAATCTTCTACACATTATTTGTAGCTGTCGTATTCAAGGTTTTTTTGTCACTCAAATTCTGTGCCAATGTAAGCACAAAGGGTCTACCCATGCCTGTCCAAAGTAACTACTGGATTGGAATCAGCCAGCAGACCCCGCAAGCTCGGTGGTTGAGTGGTTAACCCCTTGCGTACGGATGACGCCAATGGGTGCAAAAAAAACCAGTGCCACCAGGCCGGATGACGCCATTTGCCGCTATTTGTGCAGTTTCAATCCATTGTTGGATTATTGTGTATGTTACACTTGACTGCACAAGCACATTGTGGCCATTTCGCTTGGCTGCAAAGGCCGGCGCGACACCCCGGCGCCTGCTGTAAATAACCGTACTCAAGGGGTTAAGACATCTGCACTAGCAAGCAGGAGGTTGTGGGTTCGAGTCCCACCCGAGTAAGTCTGTGACTTTTTACCTACTGAGCATACAGCGCTTAAAACACATCGGGAAAAAAAAGCAAACAAATTTCTTTTAACTTTTTAACATTGCTTTTAAACAAACTGCTCAGTGCTTCTCAACTAAATCTTCATTAGAAATAAATCAAAGGTATTCTTACATCATGAACCTCCTCAACTGCAATGTACGCCTCCGATGGGAGTCCAAGTTCTTTGGGTTTGGCATCAATGATCACTAGAACCTGAAGATAAAACAAAAATTGGGGGTAAAATGGATATCCCTCTATAGTGTGTAACAATCTATGAATAGCTTTGTAGTAGTGATAAGGGCCCAATTTCATGGCTCTGCTTAATACCGTTAGCGAAAAATCCCCGCTTACTGTAGCAGAAAATTCTGTGCTTACGGCAAGCGTATTTCACTCGTTAGCGGGGAATTTTGACTCCTGAGCATGCGTACATCCCGTAACTAAGGATTCTATGCTTACAGGGTTAGCGCAGAATTTTTCCGCTAGCGCTGTTAGCGCAAAATGGTGATTGTAAGCGCGGAAAGTTGTGGTTAGCAGAGCCATGAAATTGGGCCTGGATATTAGAGTAAAATCGTTTTGCTCACAGGTACAAACTGACCTAAAAAAACAGTGGGATTTTGTGCTATTAATCTCCGACCCTGCTAAATCGAACAAAATCCAACAATGGTAAAAAACTTTTGTAATTTGTTGTATTTGGCAGTCTACACAAACCACATGGTATGTTGACCTCTGTCATATTTAGCATGGTGCAAGCTACAATTATAAGTTTTGAGGCTTTGCATGGTGGAATATCGATATCGTTTCGGTTTGCGGTAACACCATGTGTTTATCAGCTACAATTACTTGTTGGATTTTGTCGTATTTGGGAGGGTGGAAGCATTCTTATATTAAAATTTCAGTTAGATTTTATTGGGTTTGGCTGGGCTCATACAAACAAATACCTGTTGTATTTTGTTGGATTCAACAAGGCAGCTGCAAAATGTTGGACTTTGTTGTATTTAGCGGGCCTCTCATTTCAGTTTTGTTGGAAATTGTTGGATTTAGCAGGGCCATATGAAAAACATAGGGGGTTAGGATTATCTCCGTTACGTTTTTCCCAAACAAGGCAGATTCATTTATTTAAATTGTGACACCGGACAGTCATCCAAACAAAATGTAAATTTATTTGAAAGAAAAATCACCAGACCTCAACTTTTGATATATAAATTATGCACATTGGTGTCGGGTAAAGATAAACTAATAAGTTTGCAGCTAGACCAGAGTGTGTTTGATTCCAAGACATTTTTACATGAAGTGTCCATGAAGCATTCACATAAAACCAAGACTCGCATGCTCTATTGTAATAAACCTTTTTGACATTCTCAATGCATTGTGGGTATGGAGGCCAAATAAACCAAGTAATTTATACACAAGCCTATGGCACTGTTAACTAGTCCAAATATTTATTAATTTTA
The DNA here is from genome assembly GCA_037893225.1 of Hippasteria phrygiana. Classification (NCBI taxonomy): domain Eukaryota; kingdom Metazoa; phylum Echinodermata; class Asteroidea; order Valvatida; family Goniasteridae; genus Hippasteria; species Hippasteria phrygiana. The sequence continues at coordinate 985,464 of JAZGUH010000178.1, forward strand.
TACTAAATATCTGTCTTGAGTTGAGAGATATTCTTTTCACATATCTTTGCATAGAACATAAGGAAAATATTACCCAGAAAAATCTATTTTAAATGGCAATAAAAATAAGGAAATCATTGGGGAATCCCTCTCAGGGTACCAGTTACTGATGATGAATGCAACTCTCTGGAATTAGAGCAGCTAATAATGTCACATTATTAGCCAATCAGAAGAGGATTTTTGCAACCATGACAACCAACATGTGACCAATACGACCAATCACGTCCGTTCTAATGTGCTTGCTCTTCTAATGCCAGTAAGGGCTTATGCTGTTTCCATGATGCTTTGAGAATGTCGAAAAGGTTTATTGGAATTACTCACTGAACTTGGGCAGTACTTCCTTATGATTTCATTGATGGCGATATCATTCTGGTGCAGTTTTGGACCAGTATGGTACCAACCTACTATCTTCTCTCGAGCTGTAGTAACAAGAACACAATTCTAAATTGTCAGCATGTTAGGCTCTTGGAATAAAATAACAGAGTTCAACTCCTGGCTGAATAATTTTTTTTCTGAGCTAAATTTAATTTTACACAGAGACTGGTAATTACAAGGTCTTGGGTTCAAGTCCCTGTCACAATTCAATCAAATTCAATATAGTCAAACTTGTTATCAAGTTTGGTTTGTAAAATGCTTCGATGCTTTAACGTCCAAAGACACTCAATCCTCAAAATTCCTCTTTCGGCAAAGAGGATTTTTGAGGATTTGGGAAGGTTAGGGTTAATAAAAGAAGCGAATAGTAATAAATAAATGAACTATCCTACAAAAAAAGTTTTTTGTTTTGTTTGTTTGTTACCAAAAGTCAGAAATAAACATGAAGAGAACACAACTTTCTCCTGTGGTATACATATACATTCGAACCCCGATAATAAGAGCACTGTTAATACAACATACTGCTTATAACAAGGAACAAAATAGGTCCCGAGTCTTTGTTTTTCTTTGTTTTCCATTACTGATAATACAAGGTACCTGTTATAACAAGTTAAATTGTAAAGTCCCAAGGACCTTGTTATAAAGGTGTTTGACTGTATTCATCTCACCATTGACTTTTTTAAACATGCCGTACATACTCTCCAAGTAGTCATGGTCCAGATACCACACTGTGTTGTCTTTGTCATCCTCATCAAAGGGTACTATGTGAAACAAAAAAAACAGGCCAATCAATCACATTATCTATTGGGGCCCGATTACTATTTCCATGCAAAGAAGGGTCAAAGTCCACTCCCGAGTACTAATCCTGAGGTCCAGGGTGGGTCAGCATGGGCAGGGGTGGGTCAGCATGGGCAGGGGTGGGTCAGCATGGGCAGGGGTGGGTCAGCATGGGCAGGGGTGGGTCAGCATGGGCAGGGGTGGGTCAGCATGGGCAGGGGTGGGTCAGCATGGGCAGGGGTGGGTCAGCATGGGCAGGGGTGGGTCAGCATGGGCAGGGGTGGGTCAGCATGGGCAGGGGTGGGTCAGCATGGGCAGGGGTGGGTCAGCATGGGCTGGGGGGGGGGGGGGAGAGAATTGATATGTACAATGTAGATACTGTGCCCTCCGACATCACATTTACATCTATAGTGAAATGCAACTTAAATTGTTCATGAATCTGCCTAGTTACAGGAGGATAGACGTCACAAACAAACGAACAAGATGGCTGGCGCTACAACTTCATGACAGGAGCCCCTCGGAATTGAATGGGAATTTCCACTTTTAATACGGGTTAAAAGTGTTATTAGAACCTCCATCTTTATAATAATCCGGGAGTACTTGTATCTCAGACTCAGGTGGAGTATTCTAGTATTTTTGTGGCCGTTAAATTTAAGGGTGAAATCTGATGTTTTTGTTGGATCTTCAAACACTTTTCATTATTGAAGGTCGATGCGGACATTTGTCTTGGACCCTACTATCGCCAGATCATGTTCCAATGTTGACTTTAAAAAGCCGATAGGGCCCAACATGCCCAGGTACTTGGACTAGGTTTCCCCCAATATTGAATATATTACATTTTACGCAGTGGCTATTGTTACGGCAGCCGTCATTACGGAACTGCCTAGTTCCCCGACGTAGGCCCTAATGGTATTCAACGTCACAATGTTTGCTGTTGGAACCAGACTATCAACCAAATGGTTTTCGGACTTCATTTCCCTTTTAAAAAAATTCTCCAAAACCACTGGAAAGAGTTCCATATCTGGACATCACTTGGACCTCGTGCACAAAGTCTATGGGCCATGATAGAAAATATCAAAGTATTTTAAAAGAAAAAGTTGGAATTTTTTCCCTCCGCAATTCGTGTTTCTTCAACAGATTTACACTTTTTGGTAGGTTTTTAAGTCATATTAAGGGAAAATAAGTGATGTCTGGATATGGAACTCTTTCCAAAATCAGCGCCGTACCAATCGAGCTACCGAAGCACTCTAGTACTTAGTAGGGTCATACTAATCACTGTCAACACGCACAAACACCGTCAACACACCGTCAACACCTCCAAAACACATTATAAATTAACAAAAGAGGTATACAAAAATGTAATGCCTAGGCTAAATTAAAATGTCTGTTGGTTAAAAGTCACATTTCATTTATAAAAATGGATTTTTTTTCTCGCGAAAAAATATCTCTAAGCAGCACGGCCGTTGGCCGCCATCTTGCCTTCGCACGCGCTGCGCGCCCGCGACATGGCTGAGTGAGGTACAGCTGCCGATTTCGGAGCTGCATGGAGAGGTCCGTTTTCTTGAAGAAAGAAATCGCATTTTCAGACGTTTAACCTCCCATTTTTAAGCCCAAATCTCGTGTTGACCCATACTTTACGGTTTTGTACCGCATTTGTCAGTTAAAGGGACACATTGCTTTGGATTTTGCGATTTGGGCTATAAAACTGAAATGGATATGGTTGGGAAGCTTTTTTTTAATTAGAATATAAAGATTCACATAACTATCCCTTCAAATTGCGTGGTTTTTGTTTAATTTCGTGACAAATAACGGTCCGCCATTTTGTAGAACCAAATTTTTGACTCCACAAAATGGCGGACCGTGTTCACCAGTCGTATTTCCAGTCGCATCTGGTTGAAGTACGTTCTGTTGATCCATTTTGATGTACTGTGGCACGGCGCGCAGCACTGACGATATGTGTCGCGAGGTAGAGAACTGAACCTGGCGATCATCTGATAGGTTCACAAGGCCACTGGCTGCGGCGCCAGCCTAAAGACTCTTACAGCGTATTTTGCGCATTATTTAGACGGTGGTATTTAGTACTGGAAATAAGTCTATGTTTCGCGGGTCAGATGTCAGGAGTAAGCGGCCAATTTTTTGTTTTGTAATCACTACTCACTAATTACAACACATTATACGTGTTTTTTTGCATGAACAACTCTTATAAAAGATAAGGAACATTTCCAAACAGCAAAATTTCATGACATTTGAAGGCAATGTGTCCCTTTAAGACACTGCAAGAATGTGTTTTGGAGGTGTTGACGGTGTGTTGACAGTGTTTTGCGTGTTGACGGTGATTAGTATGACCACTCTAGTAGAAGGATGGGCAGTTGTAAATTTGATATACGTTCACATTGTGTTTTGACCATGCCGTAACAACAGCATTTGAAAGTCGCGTTACAGCTGCCGTAAAAATAGCCACTGCATACTTTTTTATCACAGAGGATACATGTATTGTGAAAAGAGTGGCAGCAATATTCAATTGTGTGCAGAACTCCAAAGACCACAAGGAAAGCATCTGTAGTTTCTGTGCAACAAACCCGCAAAACTGTTGGAGACATCAAGAACCCCTTTTCTCCAAGCGCCGAGCAGAACGCCGACAACCCGCTTCTGGTGCCGTATTCTGTTGAAGTGATCTACCACACTCAAAAGCACCAAGGGGTGAACCACCACCTTGTTTATCTCCAACTGCGGTAGTGAGGACATTCCTTCTTTCTAGTAAATTCAAGAATCAATTTATTGCCCAAAATAACAACTTTCGTTTAAACACATGTGTTTGACTGTGATGACTTGCGGAGTCCAATTCACTAATGGCGATGTTGCGACAAGAGCGCATGCGCGCACAGCAGACTTTTGGTGTTTAAACGTAGAATGTTCTACCCAAGTAGAGGGTCCGTGGCCTAAAAAGCATAGGATCCTACAAAATATACGGAGTGGAAAAAGCTGCCCCATATCCGGCAGGGTATACTAAAAAGACACGTGGAAGAGCGAGCACCAGGGGTAAGGCCCGTCGCTAGAGGGGGAGGGGGAGGGGCCATCCCCATGGCAACCAATACCCCCTCCCCCATTGGCAAAAACCAAAAGCTTTAAAATTATATACAGTTGTGTTTTTTTGTATGTGATGTGATTCCTAGCCGGCCTAAAATGAAATATATCACTATCATACCACCAGCAGGCATATAATATTTTTGGATTGTGCGTGTGGTGTGGGAGAGTAGGTTGGTTCTAGCAGTCTAGGGAAAAAATTGACCTTTTGAGGAAGTGGGTACGCATCGATGCACCCCCCCCCCCCCCCCCCCCCCGAAAGGCCTCTATTAAACCCCACCTTCACACCCCCACCACCTCCACCCTTCCTTCCCGCGCATTTGAGTATGCAGTTTGACAGCATATCAAGAAAATTGTTTTCTTCTGTCCCTCATCAACACCGATATCGATAACCATTCGGACCACTTTTCCAAGCTACAATTTTACCTGCACACCATCCACCTGCCAAGCATAGCGCCCTCTTTTGACCAAATTTGTTTATGTTTTATTTTTGCTGTATAGCGCCCTCCTTCGAGTCAATATGTACAGGTATGGTGTTTTGACAAGTGGACTCTGTTTAACGTTTGAAAAATTCATTTTAAAAAGGGACTTTTGTAGTCAGCCTTGAGTATTACTATTAGTATTAGTAATGTAGTGGTATTAACCGTGGAGCAGGGCATAACATTTGCAGCAAAAATAATGTCACAAAAAACGTATAACGCAAGCCCAACTCCATCAAAGCAAGAGCAGCAGGTAGACCAGAATGATCGTTTGACGAACAGGCACATCCAAACTCTCAGTTTTCTGCAGGACGTTGCTAGGGAAAATAAAGAATTAAAAGCACGTGTTGACCAACTCGAGGTATTTTGTTCTATTTAACGTTAAGATATTAAATAAATTTTTATCAGTACTGTTATGTCAGTGAATTAAATTTCTCACACTGTATCAAATGCTTTACAGTCACTTCGCCCAAAAACCACATCGCCCTCAACCACTTCGCCCTCAACCACTTCGCCCAAACGCCACTTCGCCCAAACCCCACTTCGCCCAATTACCCCTTCGCCCAAACTCCACTTCGCCCAAAAACCACTTCGCCCAATTACTACTTCGCCCAATTACCACTTCGCCCAAAAACCACTTCGCCCAAAAACCACTTCGCCCATGCCCGATCCGTATGCCATATTTTCATTTTATTAGTTCGTTACATCATATTCCTTGCTCTATGGTTACATACATCATAATCCCTCATATCAGTTAAGATGTAACATTATAAATGTTTGTAAAAAATTACATTATAAATTTCACGCAATTTTTATAAAAACCTCTTGGAAAATATATCAATTTTAAAAATCGTAATAATTTGAATGACCACTTGACAGGGGTGGATCTAGGTTTTCACTAAGGGGGGGGGGGCGGGGGTTTACCTGAGGTGATTGGCCTACACACCCCAGCGTGCCGAATTTTTGACACCCGACACTGGTTATTTTTAATTTTTTTCTCAGCCCAAGGGGGGGTTTAAACCCCCCCCCCCCCCCCCCCCCCCCCGTAGATCCGCCACTGCTTGATGAAAATAATTGCCCATAGGCATATTACTAATAAGAAAAGAAAAGCATGGTCACAAAAAGGATGTCACAAAACTCAATTTAAGAACGCAAATACAGTCTTGAATGCACCATAATTTGAATGACCAAATAAACGAAAACGGCAAATTGCCCGCCAGGAAAACCTATATTACAAACACGACTATATATGGCATTAATATTTACACGCATACAAGTGCCCACACAAATAAATTAAATCTGCATATATACAATAACTTAGGTTTTAACTTATTCCAGTATTGTCGCGATTCCTGCTTTACGGGCGGGAAGGGCGAAAAGAAAACCCGCGAAAGTAATTTTGTACTTTCGAAAAACACGGATAGGCCCTATCCTTTTTTGGCTTAAAACTCTTCCAGGGCAGTGGCGGTGCATTTTTTAAAAAAGTCTCAGTAACATTCAGTTAGAACTGATAAATACACTGGTAAGTGTTTTTTGGGCGAAGTGGTTTATGGGCGAAGTGGTTTTTGGGCGAAGTAGTAATTGGGCGAAGTGGTTTTTGGGCGAAGTGGCGTTTGGGCGAAGGGGTAATTGGGCGAAGTGGGGTTTGGGCGAAGTGGCGTTTGGGCGAAGTGGTTGAGGGCGAAGTGGTTGAGGGCGATGTGGTTTTTGGGCGAAGTGACCGACAACCTATCAAATTATAATCAAAATAGTGATTAACAATGTTTACTTGGAATTTCTGTCGTTTAAAATGCCGTCAACAACTAACCTAAAAAAATAAACTGTTTAGCATCTCAAAAATCTTGATATCGAATAGGAAAGGTTTTAGTTTAATACCCCCCCAAAAAAAATCTTGGAAAATAACCAACCCTCTTTAGTCTTTGATCTTAACATGTGGCACAACCTGTTATTTTGGAAAGACTTTTACCTTAATTAACCATAACCCTCCCTGCCAGACGCATCAGATTGCACACTTTGTCACTTTGACTTGTGTGCAGTAGAGCCCAGCAAAGTGGAGCTGTCCTAGCCTGTCAGCATGCACTGTGCTGCGTCTGGCAGGGTTAGGGTTTTAATACCCTCCCACCAAAATCAGTCAGGAATAGCAAAATCTTGGAAAATAACCATCCATTTGCTGTGTTTAGAATTGTATCAACACTTGCCACAACCTTTAAATTTAAGAAATTTGTTGGGAAATTTTTTGTGAAATATAGGGGAAGAACGTTTGTGTTTTCTGTGTTAGATGTTCTTGGCACAGTGCACAGTATGGTAAAAAGTCCTCAAAGTGTTCACATACATGTTTATTTCTGCCTCATTTCTTACAGATTTTGCTGACATAAATCTTGAAATATAACTGGCCATGCCACATGTTTAGACAGTTATCAAGGAGGGTTGGTTATTTTGTAAGATTTTGCTGTCCCTGATCCATTTTGGTGAGGGGTATTAAAGTAAAATCTTTTCTCAGTTTGTTTTAACGTGTAATTCTTGTATTTTATGCCTTTGTTAGGGTCATCTGTGAATTACAGATTATTAATCGTGTGTGTTTGCAATAGGAGGAGCTCAGTCAGTGCAGTGACCTGCATAGTCTTGGCAAGGAAGCCAAGCAACGCATTCACAAAATCCAAGAAGACTTCAACAGACGTCTGGATCACAACAACAAGACGTTGACACAGAAACACAAGGATGAGGTAGGTCAAAGGTCATAGGGTTTAAGAGCTGAATTCCAATTGACCCAAGTTGGTAGAATTGCATGATGAAGATTGTCCAATCAGATCATTTGTAAAATAAACAAAATATACCCCACACATTTCCATACTGGTCATCTCATTGGTGTCACGGTGGTTAGGTCGATTGGTGAATGCGAATGTGAATGGGAATTCTTTTCACAAATAAAAGTAAAATTATCATAACTTTTTTTTAATACTGCTCCGATTTTAATAATTCTTTAATCATTTTAAAGCTTATGATGTGTTCTGTCCAATAGATTGGGGTATGTAAATCTAGAAATACATTTTTGCGATGAGAGACTGTTCTCTATTGAGAGTGCCACAAATAGAATGGATGCTCGTGGGAAAACATTTTCATGCCTTTTCGCACAAGTGGGGAAACATTTTCACGGCTTTTCACATGAGGGAAATTATTTACACTCCATTTCACACAAGTGGGAAAATATTTTTACACCTTTTATCTAAAGTGGGGAAAACGTTTTCGTGCCTTTTGACACTGTTTGAAAATGTTTTCAAACCTTTCCTCAAACGTGGGAAAATAATTTCCCACTTGAATTCACAAGGGGGAAAAGTTGTGTGGGAAATGTGAAATGTGAATGCGAATGCGAATTCTTTTCGCAAAGTTTCCCTTTCCCATTGATAGTGTTAACTTTTAATTGCAAACTAGTAGTGGAATGTACTGTATCTGGCGAACATAGTCCGGCAAAATGTTGCATTGCACTGTGTACGTGGCAACAAAAAGTGATGACCATGAATTTGAAGTGAGCCCTCTGTTGTCTGAATTAATCGTATTGTTTGTCTCACCGTCACTATGCTGGTGTAAAGTGTAATCTGTGATTTTGAGTATATACTGTACATGTATAATTTACTCCAACTAGAAGTAAATCAATGATGTGGAGAATTTAGTTCCTGGGGTACAAATGTATACAAATATTAATGCTGAAAAGGATAATTACTTTTCATTTCCAGTGTACTACATATAAGTTTGTATCCCTGCTTACAACAAATTATCGAAGCACAAGAACTGTTTTGAACGAGAAATAAGTCCACAAGGTACGCTCTGACATATCTTTGTTTGGGTAGACAAGACCAGTCACCAGCTAGCAGTATTCTATTCAAAATGAAAACCAGGGTACATGGAAAAACAAATGTTTATGATGCTTGAGAAAATGCAATTTACACCTTAAAGCTATAGGCCTATACTCGAGCTCACGGTACACACTTGCATCTTGCTGCATTGATGGACCGAACGTGCGGACCTTTACGAACAATATGAACAGCAATTTCGCGGATTAAATTTTTGGGATTGGCTTTATTTAATGGGTACCCGGGCTTTTTTTTCAATCGGTTACCCGATTCCCGTACTACCCGTAAATGCACACTCCTGTAGCTCACTGAAAAGAATCCATTTTAAAACTGAAATTCTGAATTTTCTAGAATTTCCAAAGTTATAAAGATACTGTCCATTCATTTGCAGTTGAATGGTTTCAGAAGAAAATTGGATTGGAAAAAAATCTGTTCTGCAATAAAAAAAAGTACATGTCGTACATGATGTCATAAAGTTGTGATAAAGAGGAAATAACCAAAATTGGATGTAGCAGCAATGCGAGTCTCAGTTGTAAAACAACGGTGGGCGGACACATGGGAATAAAGCCATTTATCTCCAGTTAAAGCCATTTGTTCTTGCGTTATCTTTGGATGTGCATCAGCTTGATAAAACAGTTAGGTGTTGCAAGAAATATTTGTCCCCACACTGAATAAATTTCAGCCAAATTATTCAATGTAATTTGAGAATTAGGCCACTAGAGCTAATATAATTACGTGCGTGTAATTCACTCCCTCTACAAGAAGTGTGTGTATGTGTGTGTGTGTGCGGCGTGGATCCGTCCGCTGCCCCGCCGTTAATATAGAGTACAGTGACTGGCGGAATTGGGTGATTCACCAAAACACTCACAAGCACAGCTGAAAAAGTCAATACCACCTAGCGATGCCCCACTGATTGCCAGCCGAAGAAGCCCCAAAGAGGAGAGAAAATGGACATTGTGCGTCTTGAGTGAAGGACCCTCCAATCCAGGAGTTCTGCAGTAGGGAGCGATCTAGAGAGAGGGGGAGAGTAAGGGAGAGAGAAAAGAAAGGGGGTGGAGGGGGGGGGGGTTAGGGAACCAAATTTATTCGAGTCAATCAGAGGTTTTTGCATTTTGTTGACACGACAGTAATTGACAAGTGTTGACTCTGCCATTTCCTGAGCGGCCGACTCCCCCCTCTCTGTTTCTCACCTGGTTTGATTTCTGATGCGGGCGCTATAGGACTGAGTCTGTGGAGAAGGTGGGGGGGGGGGGGGGGGGGGCGTCTAGGGCAGGGTGGCAAAGAAAATAAGGCATGGGATGTGAGTGATCATGGTTTGAATTTTTATCAAAATGTGCAGTCATTTTAGTTTTAAAAAGTGCTCATCGGAAATGGGAGAGGGATTATGAGAGTTGGCAAGAATCATTCATACATCATAGATCAAGCAGCATACATTATATCATGGAGCTATGAGTATACAGGGACATGATAGAGCACACTCTCTTGAGAAAAATGTAAAAAGAAAAAGGAAATGAACAATTTTCCTTTAGATCTTAATTGTTACAACAGTTTTAATAAAGATTTGTCATTGGCATCTCAGCTCTGGGCCTCTTCCCCCCCCCTTTCCTCGGCTGCATTCCCATCACCTCACTCCCTTACCCATCCTCAGTTTGCGCAGTCGTGTGTGCATAGCTGAAAGGATGATATTTGCATTGATGCTATCCCCAGCAAGTGAGTAATTAAGTCAGTCCCATATTGACTCTATGCTAGGAATGTGTGTTAATTGACAGGCCTTTCTGACATGCACAAGTAGCTTGTCCTCCGATGCCCCCTCAGATGTGTCAACGCACTCACTGACCCAGCTTTTTTGGGCAAGCGCCACTGAATATTTTATTATTTTAATCGGGGATTTTTTTTTTTCGCTCATTTTTTTTTTTTAAACCAAGACGGTGAAAGCTGTCGCCTATGTTGCCAGCGATTGGTGTGATAAATCTGACTTAATCAAAGACAGAATCAAATCACATGCAATCTGGATGAGACACTAATTCATTATGAGGCCATTGCTCTCGTATTTTAAAACATTTTTGTTATTTAGGTGTTACAAAATGCCCTGTTTGATTTTTTTCATTAATAATTCAGGGCAGGCCATCCGGCAAGTAGTTTTTTTTGTTTTTGGTTGGTTTAGCCAGTTATAAACATGTTGTTGAATTTCTAGTGCACATTGTTATGCTGTTATTCCCTCACAGCATCTTCTTCAACTGAAATATTTAACATGGATGCCCATCAAAGCATCCATCATGTCCCGAGTTTCTTATCGGGGAAAAAGAAATAGGATAATGGGAAATGTATGAAGGAGTACAGGTGAATGATTTGTTACGATGTGTTCTTGTTTATCTAGATTTTCCTGAATGTGATTACTCCGTTTCAGAAGAGTTTGTCCTTTTGAATCAAAGTCAACATTCTCGTTACGATTTGCAGTGAAGTACATTGTACATGTATGCAATGTGATGTAAATGACAGTCGTCTCTTATTTTCCATAGATTTTTATTTTGTAAGTACATGTACACAATGTAGCATAGGCAGACCATAGAATAAGGAGGATATAATGTGTTTTTTTTTTTTACTAGAGCACACAGGAATCTGGGCACATGATCCATGCCTGCTATGTTGTAGTCTTGGTGACGAATATTTTTCAAAGTAATCAACTATGTTGCTGCAGCCGAAACTGCACTCGTATTTCTGTGTAGGCTGGTGTATACATGCGAATAAAAAATCAAAGCAAATATTGAAAATAGAAGTGGTTTCGGTAAAGCTGCCAGCAAGTGTTTAACAAATTATTCTTAGAAGTTTGTGGTGATGCCACGTGGAATGACAAACTTGGGGGAAAAAGAGCAGCGTGGTTCTAAGAAAAACCAAAGGTGTCAACTCAAGCTAATACCCGGAGTTACCTCTGGTTCTTCTCAGAACTACTCCTTTCTGGCATAAGCCGTGTTTCCATTGGACTTTTTCTTCCGCAGCCTCGCGGGAACTTACCATGACAACTTACCATGACAACTTACCATGACATGCCTTCGCGTAATTCTACCGTGCGTTCCCACTTGGACTTTTATAACCGCGACAGAACATTTATTCGCCTTGCGAGGCTTGCAGAATGTCACACGTTGTGGGCACTGTGCACAATCACCTTTGACCTAAACGCGGTGACCTAGCGTAATTTTTCGCCCGCTAAAATTGCATTGAATAGTCGGCTACCATACCAGATGCGTCGACACGCGTCTAGTCTAGTACATTTATTGAAAATGGCATGGTCGTCAAATGCACCGCTGAGTTCCAAAGCCTTCTTTAATAAAAAAAGCCGACCCAACAGGTGGTTAGTTCCAAGAGGAAGAATAACCGGGGCCACGCAGAAACTGTTGGGCTGATCACGATTTGGGGATCTCTGCCTTCCCCAACATTTCCCCTGACATCTAACCCAATTAAACCTCTCACAAAATCTATGTAATCTGCCATGTTTCAAGCAGCGAACGGACAACAAACATAGCTGTTGTATGCACGTGCGGGGTCATCGGTCGGTTCGCTCCACTGCAAAGCGCTAGCGCAACTGCATGTAATCACATGTGAGTGTATGTACTATACACAAGGAGACAGGGAACCATTATCACTATACCACCATTTTTGCGCACATGCAAGCGATAATCGCTGTGTAGTTTTGACGCAATACAGGAAGTTGCATTGTTTACACAATGGTTTTCCGCATAGTCGCGGTAGTTCTTGAGTGCGGGGTTGTTTCCATTGGACATTTTATCGTCCCTGATGACTTTTTCGCGGCCGTGCGGCAATCTTCCGCGACCGCTTTCGGCCTGGTAGTTTTACATCACGGTCTCGGTAAGTTGACAGGGACGTTAGTTTACCGCGTGTCCCCATTGGACCTAATTTTGTCATTCTACAGAAAAGTCGCGGTAGATTGACAAAAAGAAAAGTCCAATGGAAACACGGCTATAGGCTTATCTGTGTCCAAATTGGCCAACGTGTATGGCTGTGGCTATTCACCATAGTACAGCAGTGGTAGAAACCAAAGCCACAGCCTCATCAAGACCTGATTTGGACACAGCCTCAGTCCCTATCAGGCATTGGAGAGTTAGACATTAACATCCACTACAAAAGCCGCTGCCTTACTTTTAAGCCCTAGTCCCAGACTCCCGGGACAGATGCACATCCCATCACTTAGCATGAGGTTTGGATTCAGGACTCCTCTTAATGTGCCATATTATTGCAGGAAGGAAGCTAACTGTTCTGCCACTGAATACAGTTGTTGGTTTCCTGTGTGAAGTACCCGGGCCAGTCACAGATCTTTTAGTCTGCCAGCCATGACATGCCCGGGGAAGAAGGGCATGGAAGGGCATGGAGTGGAGAGAGCGGGAGGGGAGGGGTGTAAGTGACATAAGCGAGGATTTGTCAATGGGGGTTGTCTAAGCGAGGATTTGTCAATGGGGGGTTGTCTACCGGTCGAGGACTTGTATCTTGTACACATGTAGGCAGAACTGGGATTTTGGTTGAAGCCATGCTCTGAGCAGATTGTAATTCTTGTCTTACAGTTCTGATTCGGGGACAGTTGTGGAGGGCAATGGCGTAATGGGGGATGTGCCCTCCCCCTCCTCCGGATTGTAAATCAACACACACCCCAGATTCTCTCCTGCAAATTGAACCGCAGTTACGCTGTTGGTATGCTATGGTTTATGTGCACACCCAGTCAAAAATTAGTCAGGGACATTGTGTGTAATTGGCATGCTATAATGTTGTTTTTTGGTGTTTTTTTAAGGAGATGGAGAGGCCTTGAGTGGGTGCCTGGTTCACTGTACCTTCTGCATACCATAGGGGAAGCTTTTTAGCAAACACTTTTTTTCAGCATCCTTCTATTCTTACAAGACACACTGCAACACCCAGCAAGTATAGCCGCGTTCGCATTGGACTTACAATTGTAAAAAGTTACCGCGCGTAATTGTTTAACATTCCACTGTGGTTATTCTTCCGTGCGTCCGCACTTGGATTACAATGCTCGCGGAAAGTCCTTGGCCACGTAAATTTTGCAGTGTTCAAAATGTTTTACATTTACAGCGGCTGTCCGCACTGGACTTTTAGCGACTTAAAACTGGCCATATAACTCTTCCGTAACTTTACAACAACAAAAGTCGAATGCGCACACGGCTTAAGATGCAGAAAGGAAATTATTTTTCAGGCTGCCAGAAATATGGCACCTGCCAAGCGCCAAGTGATGTAGAAGAGACCCACTTCCCCTGTTGGCTTTTATTTAGCCTCTCTCCACCGAGACAAGGCAACAAGACAAGGCAACAAGACCGCCGAAGTCCGATTATGAAGCCCTTCTTGATTGGTGGTTTCCTTTAGGGGGTGATTTTGGTTGGTGATAACATGGGTGTGTGACTTAACTTTTATTCGGGTTGTCATGCCGCTTGACTTTTTGTTGTTGTTGTGGGCGAGGGGCACAATGGAATATTGTCATGGCTGGATTCTATCAAACAGAGAATCGGACAAGTTGATCGGACAGTACAATTAAGGTGCTTGGCCTCATTGCAGTAATCTCTCCTGATGGGTCAATTGTCTGGACAGATATCTGCAAACGGACAGCAAAGTCACGGTTATTTATGATACACCTAATGTTACTTGACAGCATGAATCCAACAGTAGATATGTGGGAAGCCTGCTATAATTCAACAACTTAAACAAAAGATCTTTTGTGCTTAAACAAAAGATCTTTTGTTTACTGTTAAACATCAACAAAATCCAATAGAACGTACCACCTGTTGTTGAATTAGAGTTAAACCATGAAATGATGACAAATAAAAAATACATTCACTCCCGTCTTAAAAGTGGAAACGTAGCGAGAGTAAGGGAAACACAGATTTGTGGAGGGAGTTCCGTAATCTGCATGTCGTAGATGTATGAGTTCAAGAAAAGCTCCATTTGTAATCATGGAATATATACACACCGGTACGGTATTCCGGAGGTCGCAGGTTCGAATCCCGCTCCTGCCGGTTTTCTTTGTTCACTTTGAAAATGTGTTCAGATTTACCTACTAGTCGGTTAATCTTGTGGTTTGTTCGACGAATTGCAAGTTAAAAATGTGTGTCCTCAATGAGTGATCCCCACAGTGTTGCTTCCCAGGTTGTATCGTAAAATTAGGCGTGATCCCTGGCTATATGGCATTCTGAGTTTATGACTTCTGACTAGCGCCCCCGAACAAAGATACTGACAATTTGGGAGACCGCCAACATAGGGCAAGATAGCTCAGTTGGTAGAGCGCCGGTACGGTATTCCGGAGGTCGCAGGTTCGAATCCCGCTCCTGCCTGTTTTCTTTGTTTACTTTGAGAAAATAAACACAGTTTGTCATGATATCCTGATTCCACGGATGTGTCAATTCCCTTCCTTGATATTGCATTACTAATTTAATTTGTTCCCATCCCAACAATAGCAAAAGTGACACATCTGCTGTGTAGTAAAAAAAAAAAAAAACCTTGACAGAATTTATAGTTGATAAAAAGTTCCTCTGACCAAGAAAATTAAATAAACCCAATGATAGCGGTTTGTAAAATCAGATATCCAGCACGTTTCCTGTCAGGCTCTGCAGCACGTAATGACACGGGTATGCATGTGAACTGTTCCAGCATTATCCGTCATCCATAGCATACAGTTTCCCTAGCAGAAAGGAAATTGCTATGCCCCAGAACCTTTTGCCCGATGCATTTCTAACCCCCCCTCCTCCCCCCTCCCCCCTCCCAACAGCCCAACGTATTTAGTTTTTCATTTGAACAGTAGTGCTCGAAATCAGTGAGTGCTGTACATCTAGATGAGTTTTTGAGTTAACCCCTTGAGTACGGTATTTTACGGGAGACGTCGGGGTGCCGCGGCGGTTATGGCAGCCAAGCGAACCGCTACAATGTTTGTGCAGTCAAGCGTAACCTATACACAATAATCCAACAATGGATTGAAACTGCACAAACAGCGGCCAATGGTGTCATCCGGCCTGGTGGCACTGTTTAATCCAACAATGGATTCAAACTGCACAAACGGCGGACAATTGCGTCATCCGGCCTTGTGGCACTGTTTTTTTGGCGCACATTTGCGGCATCCGTAGGGGTTAATGGGTAAAGTAAAGGCTTATCGGTTACTTCTGCATGACTTAGGACAGTACATTGGCCCTATTTACAATGGACAGCTCTCAAAGCGGGGCAGAAGAGAATGAGAAAGCCGTCTTAAGCGAGACTTTCCTTTGGGATAAAAACAATTCTAGCACAGTTGTTTTCCACCTACCTGGTAACATGGAAAGATTGGATTACCCAATTACCCGTTATGCAGGGTTTTCACAGAAATCTTAAATTCCATGACTTTTCCATGACTTTCCGGGGGGGGGGGGGGGGGGGAAATGTGTTTTCCGTAACCAATTCTTACGCTATTGTTTTTCTTTTTTTTTACATCTGAAGAGTCTATTTACAGTACACTGTATTGGTTGTGTAAGATTCCATGACTTTTTCAATGGCTTTTTTCCTCGAAATATCTATTTTCCATAATTCCTTGTAAAATAAAATTCCATGATTTTTTTCATGATAATTGATGGATTGAATAGAAATGCCCACCGGAACAGATATGAGATTTTTTGATGCACTAAATGGACACACCAATTTTACCGAGACGTGGGAGAAGTAACCGAGCTGTCAATATAACGACTCATGAGGGCGCTTTGTGTGACCTTTCTACATTGACGCGATTGACCCAAATCACGCCTGCCTTTTCATTTTTCTGGCCGATGTGTACACGCAGGCCTACGTCTTTAGCACCAATCAAACTTCCGACTTTATCAATAATAAAATCTACCATGATTGCGACCAAAAGAGGAACAACGCACTGGAATTTGGAAACTTGCCACGTGCACCGCGGTGAAACAATGTAAAGCGCATGCGTGGTTTCCCTGTGAAGCATGACCTTGCGCTCGGGCCGGATGTACGCTTTCCTGAGCCGCTTTTACCGACTCGCACTCTCCGCACTGGACTTATCGTCTCGGGAAAAGTTACCTGATCAGTTTTCCTGGGCAGCAGTTGCCCAGTAGAAGTAACCGCTGGACTCGGGAAAAGTAACTGAGAGGAAAACGTCCTAGGCTGTCCGCACTGGACTTAAAATGGGAAAAGTACATGTACCTATCGTCTCGGTAAGTTTTACCAAAAAAAGTCCAGTGCGGACAGGGCTTTAGTCAGCAAGTCACTCAACATTATCATGCCAATGTTTTCTCATTCATGTTTGCTAAATAGCATTTTACTTTTACATGTGAATTGCGATTTCATGTTCGAATCTCTTGTTTTGATGGGGTTGGTGTGAGAATTTGAATATTTTTGTAAAAGTTAACTTTGTTTTTAAAGCTTTTTCATATGTTTTTTTAGCAATATGATGGCTTTGATCTGTCCGGTGACAATCAGTTTATTTGTCCGGCTGTTGGTACACATCAAGCGATTCCTTGCTTGTAAGCCTGGCACAGTGGCATGCAAGAATCATTTAGAATTACCCTTGCATTTGGGAAATGTGGACTTTATTTCTTCATCCATGTTTATTCAATCAACTCTTCCAGATGAGTCTCAGTAATTCCCCCCCCCCCCCCCTCCCTCTTCTTAAAATCATCAAAACATCCTGTACGGCAACATTGGCAGATAGTTACATTTCCTGCATTACTCGCAGTCACCTCAATGCAAACCAATCAGTAGTTACAGGGCACGTCCTCGATATGAGGTCAACCTCGCCAGACCCAGTGATCTGTACCACAATACATCTGCAAGCAATTAAGATGTAGAATGGATGCCTAGATATACTCGGCCAAGTAATTTCCCGCAGACTTCCTCCCCCTCAGCTTTGGAATACATTTAGCACCAAGGAAGGAAATTTAATTAGAAATGGCTAATGGCTGTGTAGGATAAAGTAGATGAGCAAGCACCCCTAATGTAGGTCGTGCGGAGCTTTGGGTGCACATGGGCAAACGCAGGGTTACGAATCCACTGTACACAACAGCACACGTGCATGTATACCCACCGCATCACTGATTGGTTTTTAAAAACTTATTTCATATTTTCACAAAGAAGTGTATGGGCAATGCAATGTCAATGTCCCCCTGTGACTACAAAATGAAAATTCATTTTATCGCAATAAGTGGGAAAATAAAACGTGTAGTTGATGAACAGACATTTATAAAAACTGATAGGTGCTGCAGCGAGCCCATAACTTTGGGTCATCAACGCCTTAAGCAAGTAAAATGTAGAAAATTCAAATGTGTAACGTCCATGACGTGCCTACAAATGTAACATCCATGACGCTCAATTGGAGGCGTTTCTATAATATAGCAAGGTGTTTTCCTAATTTGTATTCAAATTTAGATAAAGTGTTACCCTGTTTGATAATATTAAACAGGAATTACAAAACTTGAGGTTGCAACTTCAGACTTCAGTTTTTGTGATGAATGTTGTAACCAAAAAATGTGTGTCCATTCATGTAACGTCCATGGTGCCCACTTCGAAAGCTCATATTTTGTTAATTAACTGGAGCTTTTCTAGCGATTTAGTGTCATGTTGAACACTTGAATGTTAACTACCACTACCACAAATAAGATTAACTTCCTAAGCTTAACTTCCTGGTATATTAGAATACTTTTTAGACACACAGAGATTGGTACAAATGTATCGTCCATGACGGTTGAATTTCCCAGATCCATCACTGATTGGTTTTTGAAAACTGATTTCATGTTTTCATAAAGAAGTATGTAAAACACTTCTTTGTGATTGCTCTTGATTAGTAATACATTACGATCACAGGCTTTTTATATAAATATATCTGATTGAAAATTTTTAATATTTTGGGGAGCGGAATGTTACTTTTGCATTCTACAATCTGAGTTATTGGAAAAACCTACAAAACAGGCCCTCTTGCCCCCCCCCCCCCCCAAATCTTTGTGGCACAAATGTTTGGTGGTGGCGAAAGTAGCCCAACATCAGTCATTTATGAGGCGGTGGTGTTTGACCAGTAGCTATTTTGCGTTCAGCACACAAAGCAGCAGAATTTCAAAGCGAGATTATGGTATTTCCTGAAAGAACAGGTTCCAAGCTTCTAATTTGATATTGTGTGTCGCTGTAGCTCATTCCGAGCCCCACACTTTAACCTTTATAAGTTATTAGAGGCATGACTCCTTGTTTTGAGAAAATCAAGCTCAAAGTCAGTAAGCTGTGCGAATTATACTCCAAGAGCAGAAATCAAATCCCAGAAACAATCTTTTGAGATTGAATCCAGTCATGAAACTATGCGATATTGTAGAAAACAGTTTTTCAAATGCAAAAACGTCAAAACCCCCAAATCAACTTATATAATTGTTGTTTTTACATATGTGTCATTCCATAAATTTGGGGTCCAAAAGTGTGACATATTTAGTGCCCCTGTTACACCTGACCTGTGTAATTTTCCCATCAAGTATCATTAAAAATTGACATCACACTATTTGTTTGACTTGTTTGGCAGGTACTTTGCTTTAATACACAATCACTCTTGGAGATAGAAGGCATTCAAGAATGTGTCCCGAATTTCAGAAATCTTATACATGTCACTATGTAACAGGGACATCAAAAATGTCACACTTTTGTACCCCGAATTTATGTACCTGTAACTAAAAATGTCAGAGTCACCTTCTGCTTCTTAACTTGAGCCATGTCACAGATACATGTAACAACATCTTGTAATCTTTTTACAACCAAGATTACTTAACCCTCTTAAAATCCCCCTCGGGAAATCACAGCTCAGGCCAGTGCACTTGCCCCCCCCCCCCTCCCTCCCATCACCTTCCCATGCACACCCACACTCTGGGGGGGGGGGGGGGGGGGTGAGGGTAATACAATCAAGAAACCCACAGAGGGTTTTGCGCACATTCATGGACGTACATGAACCGCACATGCAGGTCCCTTTTTTCCCTCCTAATTGCATTGCTGTATTAAACACGTTATTCCTTGTTCGGAAGCCTCCCGGTCGCACTGCCTCAAGATCAATACCTGCATGCGGGCCGAGGTCCCGGTCATTATTGAGTAAACACTTACCAAGCTTAGATGATGCCACCAGCTTGCGCTTGCACTAATCAGCGAACAAGGGGGGGGGGGATGTGGGGAGTACTACTCGACGTTTTCTTGACGTCTAAATGCGAATGGGAAAGACAATATCTGGAGCATGTACCTGCATTTAATTAAGCAACTGGCACGATTTACTTGGTACACTTTGCCGTGTGTGTAGAGTGTAGCTTCCCCAGGTTTGATGCGTGATTGTCATTTCTAATGGGACTTTATGATGTTGCGGTTATTGAATCAAGGTGCTGAAATAATGGACTAGAATTAAGAATCTAGTTGCTCGGGCCTCGGTTTCCCGTTATGTGTTTGCACGTCTTATCCAATTTCAATTCAGACTGGGAGACCCGAAATCGGTTTCCTCTGCCAACTCGGTCCCATCAGCTTTTTTTGGATTGCTTGATCGGACTGCAGTTAAAACACAGCGATATGAGAAATAGGAATTCCACTCAAAATGTTTTGTAATTGTTCTTGAATTGGCACGACAAGTTTGATTGAGGAAAGCAATATAATTTCACAAAAGTTCTCATCTTATTAACAGAGTGCGTAATTGAAGAAAACCTCTACATTGTTTCACATTTGCATTTATCAGTCTAAAATTGCCCCAAATCACCTTTGTTCAAGTTTTTCCCGGAAACTATCAGCGCCCTCACAGTTTCCCCAAGTGCAGTCAGTTTAGCTTTCTTTTTATTTTATACCAGTAATTTTCACGACTCTGACACATCACTTACAGGACTTCAACTGGCAGTTTAGGTTATACTACCACAGTACTTCTCCCATCCGCCCACCTACACATGTGTGTAAACACCTTCAATCGGGGACCTCCTATTGTCCTCCTATTGTTCATACTTTTAACTTTTTGGCAAGGACCCTCATTGGTTTTGTACACGATTTTCAACCAGGCATCTTTCTCAACCTGGGACCCTATTGACCTTCATCATGCTGTCACCATCTTTGTCTTGTTCCCTGTATGCATTAGCAATTATGAATAGTGATTCCAATTATTGAATGAAGGTGCCAGACTCTTTTTCCTTCCAGCCTCGGTTTGGTTTCATTGATTTTAAACAGGAGGAAAACAAGATGGCTCTACCATGCACGATGAAGGTCTATTAATGCAAAAACAAACCCAACCCCTAAAGGGGGTTCTACACGTTTTATCTGCTGCCCTCACTGTACAGCTGAGAAATCATGCTTCCATCAATCAGTGTGTTGAGATGCTCTCATACATTCACTCTACACTTTGATCCATGCTACTCATCTGTGTGCTCTCAATCCGAGTGCTGAACAAGGCCGTGAGAAGGAATATTTAAGGAATAGGAAACCTCTTTCATGTTCGTTATTATGATTAGTTTCCCACCTTGCCTGTGGGCAATTAAAAGTAACAACAGATCAGAAATTTGATTGTTGTTGGAATTGTGTAATATGTGACCTGGCCCCACAGCACCCTGTGGAAAGTAGGAAAACAGTTGAGAATTGAGATTGTGAAATTTCCTGAATGTACAGGCCATAAAAGTTTTATAAATATGTGTTGCCCATTCCTGGGCCCTGTTGTAACCTTTTGAAGCTGTTAGAGTCTTGACCCCTTGTTTTGAGAAAATGAAGCTCAAAATTAGTTGACCATGCATTCTACGATCAGAGTTAAAAAAAAAAAATATATAATCATTTCAAATCAAGATTTGAAGATTTAATTCATTTTGAGTAGGGCTTTGAGTAGGGCTGTCCTAAATACACCGAATATTTGATCGTCAACCGAATATTTAAATACTTTTTTGCCGGTTCGAGTATTCAAAAAAAAAAAAAATATATATATATATATATATACAGATACGACTCTAATGCTATTTTCATTGAAAACTTAGGGCGCTTAGCAGTGTCAAATGCTGCATTTTCGTGGACGGTAATTTTGTGGACGGAGGTTTATTGTAAAACCCTTGACACTTACTGCAAAACGCAGGCTGAAGTTTGGTTTCTCGTTATCAGAACGTTATGCGTACCCGTAATGATCCTGATACAACAGGCGCATAAAAAAAAATGGCGATGTGGTGTTCCATAATATTGATCGCCGCACGTAAAACACCGGTGTGCTTTGCGTGCAACGTTTAACTGGCGCAGCGTGCAGTTGTAGCTGGCATGTAAAAAACTTGATCGGCGAGTATCGCATATTCGAATATTCGGTCAAACCCAGTTTCGAGTAATCAAATACTAAACTATTCGAAAATCAACAGCTCTACCTTTGAGATATGACAGAAATAGACTTTTCAGGTGTAACAATATTATAATCCCAAACTTGATGCCAATTTAAAAAGCATTTGCCCTAATAACAACATTGCATTACGTACTTCATACTGATGTACTTTCTATGAGTGGGTAAGAAATGATGCATCAACTATTCAGGTGGGATTCGAACCCACAGAGTGTGCTGTTGTTTTCAAGAAAAGTGGAAATTTATATTGTTTTCCAACGATTGTTCGGCCGAACAATCGTTGAAAAAAAACCGGATTGTTTAAATACTGCCTAGTAATTGACCGAATGTAGTTAGTCCGCATTGTGTCTAAAATGGCTTAACAATCCGAAAACGGGCGTATGCGTAGTGTACCGAAGCGACGCGTTGTTGGCTGTTCGCGTCACGACGTAAGGACCACTCGGCCTTTGTACATGTTATGTGACCAATTGAAAACTATCCCATTTACAAAAATTGGGTTTATTTTACAAGAGGGCGCTATAACAAATCCAGTGAGCTTACCGCCCGACGGTTGAATTATGAAAACGAAAGCCATTTGAACAGGTCAGTGGAATGATATTTCCTGTAAAATACTAAACCCCCAAATCCGCTTATTTCTGAAAATTGAAACAATGACCAATCATGGACACTACATGTACCTTTAAGCCTGTGACTTTTTGCCACATGTTCTCAGAAAGCACTGAGCATACAGTGCTTCATACACTACATGTACGTGTGGAAGGGGAGGGGAAAATCCTATTCTAATGCAGGTGTACCTAACATTGTTTTTTTCAAGATTCTTGATTTGTAGGTTTTCCTATTTTTTTGATTAAATGAAGAAAGCGAGTATGTTTGCATTTGAGTTAATTATCCAAAGGCTCGTTTGTGTTCATGTAAAATCAGTTTTGTGTTTCGATGCATTGTTTTCTGTCTCTGTTTCCTGAAATGAAAGTTTTGTGTTTTTTGGTTGTTTTTTTTGTATCAAATGTATCCCCCACTTTTTGTCTTTACAGATAATGCAGCTCGTGTCTGATAAACTGGATGCAGAAACACAATGGCTACAAGATCGAGAACAGGTAAGCGCAAAGTTTTGCCCCCGTCCAAATCGCAGTTTTGTTTGTTTGTCTCTTCTTGGTTTGTTTTTCTTTTTGGAAGAAAAAATTATTTTAAAAAGTGCCCCAAAATAGTATATTCATTTAATGATTTTAATCACTTGAATTTTTGTGATTTTCCTCTTACTTCTTCAGTAAGGAAAATAATGATTGCAAAATATGCAAATTTATTGTAATACATGTATAAATTACCATAATTTAGAAATAACGGGAAATTATGAAATTACAAATTTTGTTAATACTTCAAAAATTTTAACTAAGTTTCACATAAATCTGTTGATTGGCTGAATTTGAAAATAGAGTGAAATCCAGTTTGGGGAAAACATTATATTAGCAAATGATTAAAAGCACACAAGGGTTATTTTTAATTTTTTATAATTACCTACAGTATAGTAACCCCTTGAGACCTGTCACATTATGAGGAACACCGTGTGTTGTGTTGTCGTACAAAATATGCAGTGTGACATTATGCTATTGTCATGGTAACCTCATTTCATATCGATTTTGTGTTTGTATTGTTGCATGTGTCTAGACACAAGCTACAATTGTAGCCTGCACCTAAGTGCTGTGTTTTTAAATGTACACAAAAGCAATACAAATTATACATTTTAAAGGTGGTATACAATGTTTACTTTTGCTGTAGTTTTCAGAAATGATTGATTTTTGGGGGTTAGTATTTTCAGTAGCAAATACTGTAACATTGACCTGTTTAAAGTTTTGAGATGCTGGGAAAACATAGAAAAGAATGCCTTTCTTGTAGTCTGGTTCCCTGAGCCTACATGTACTTTAGACAAACTGGAGGAATTTGTGGATGTCAGGGAATTATCAGGTCAGGGAACAGTTTTTTTCCCAACGATGGTCGGCCAATTACATTGCTGGAAATTGATACACACATTCCACTTTTCTTGAAAAATGGCAGCACACCAGGTGCCATGATTTCACAGGATGCTAGGAGACTAGTATTTACTTACTGTCAAGTATAGGTATTCCATAATAATTCAGTAGTTTGGTTTTTTGATGTCTGCAAATGTATATTAAAGAGGTTTCACATGCTAACGTTTTTGGGTACACATACGATACGATCACCGTAACCGTACGCGTCAAACCACTACAAACTTTCGTTTCACATAAAAAGTCCCGAAAGTGTTTCCGTTCTCTATGTACATGTAGGTCTACATGGAACTGGGTCCTAAACTTTTACCAAACAATTTCTGACCATGTGACCATGTTTGGGTTTGTTTTGTTTTGTTTTGGTTTTGCAAAAAAAACACAAGAACAATAACTAATAAAAAAACAACAGTTGCCTTGTAGTTTCTATTACTCTTCCATAATTTCAGAACCTTACTGGTTCTCCCAGACACAAAATATGATCCCTATTTGTTGTCGACTAAGAGAACAGCCAATGCACATGCATTGGTTGTTTCCTGCATTTTCAAGTGGAGAGACACAGACCTGTGGAATTTCCCATCAAGTATTATTAAAATTGACTTCACACTATTTTTTACTTGTTTGGCAGGTACTTTGCTTTTACGCAGTCACTCTTGGAGATAGAAGGCACTAAAGAATGTGTCCCGAATTGCAAAATCTTATACATGTCGCCATGTAACAGGGACACCAAAAATGTCACACTTTTGGAGCCCAATTTAATGGAATGACCCATACGTTAGGTTGATGTTTGTATACAGTTACGGTGTACATTTTATAATACGCCGCAGTCCTTCAAAAATTCCCAATTCAATCCCAAAGCTGTGAATCAAATCCAAATTATAAATACGTGAGTGACAAAGGACACAATTTTGATAAAACTGAGAATTTACAGTAGAAACATTGGAAGAAACAAAACGGCCCCAGAAACAACTGAAGGAACCGTCAATTTCCAAGCGTACATGTATGTTAACTTTCAGCCATAACTGTAGGCCTACTAACATGCCGGTTGTTTTGGTGGAGAAAAGTGTAAAATGTTGCCAGTCTTGAAAGTAAGCAATTGCCATGATCAGTAAATCACAAATATTACATGCAATTATTTATAATCCCTATACTGATATAGTATGATGAATACCCCTATTGAATAATACATTCCATTTCCAGTTACACATACATGTGTATACATAAAAGGATTGGTACATGTTTATATAAATACTAATGTTTAAATGTAATTAATTTGGCCCATAAATTTCATGTTGTCCAAGTTCTTGTCTTCTCTTTTTTTTTTTATTGTTCTACTTTATGATTTTTCAAGGGAGCGCATTTAATGCAATTTAAGAAGCTCCTTAATTGCATTATTATTTTTTTTTTCGGGGGAGGTAATCATGCTTAACCCGGGGAAAAGCAATCAGCCAAAATGCTTTTAGCACGAGGAAATTTGTCACTTATAACTGGCTGACAAGATTAGGATGCAGATTTCCCCTGGATTTTTAATTATATGGTAGAGCACTCCATAGGCCCCCCCCCCCCCCCAGTTGGTTCGGGTGGGTATTGGGGAACTCTGCAATAATATCTTAATTGATCAATTTGATGTGGGCTAGAGACCTGTGGTACTCCCACTGATGTGGTAGGTTGGTAATGGCAAGTGACACGACCCATGATTTTGCCTCCCTGTGATTTTTATGGCCAGTCATTGCTAAATTCACACTTGATTCATTTCTTTGTAGAGTCCATTTTTATAATTTTTTTTTCAAGCTGATATGTCCGTGCTCTGAATGGCAATTTCAGTATAATGTATTCCCCCCCCCCCCCTACTGATGAACTAGGAAAAAAAAAGTGTATTTCTGAAAAAGAAAAAAAGACATTTTCATGTCGGCCTACATTGTACCACACTCTGCAACTGTTCGGTCTTCCTGATATTTATTCATTACATTGTATGTGCAACACATGAAGTTTGATGTACATGTACATTTATATTGGATTAATTATGAGCATCCCCTTCTAATTCAGAATTTGAAACTGATGGCATTGTCTTGTGGCTTAGGGTATGCTCAGACAGCATTTTAACTAAAATGTAAAAGTTTAAAATGGTCGCTCACCACAGGTGACCGGTCGTAAAATTGAAACGTACCGAGGGTTCAGACACCGTTTTAAGTACAATTGTATAGCGAGTTCAACTCGAAGTGGTTCCCAAGAAGAAGTTCACTAGCAGTCCTAGCCACTGGGTCCACTTAAAAGATGTTTTCATATAGCATGACAATGTACATGCATATGGGTTATTCCATGAAATTGAGACACACACACATTTTGGCATTCTTTGATCATGTAATTGTTTTTCTTGTTTAAACCAAACTGACTTTAATGATGATTATGGTATGAACTTGAAGAGTAAAAGGAAGGCTTTTGAATGATACAAAACATGAGGGCATTATATGTGATATATTTGTTTTGTCACCAAGTGAGATGGTGTCCCGGGCTAAATTATGGGGTAATTTTGTGACATAAAAATTTACAAAGTACAAATAGGGTTCAGAGGTTAAACAAATTAACAATTTTTTTTCTTTTACATGAGAAGTTAGGAAAAACTGCATGTAACTTAACAACAACAAATCATATTTTCAGTATCTCTTACATCTTTTCTGTTATATGGCTAACAAATCTGTGGTTAAGGAGGTAACGGATGGTGTCCCACTCTGTTAAATTTTGTTACATCCTGCCTGCATGTCTAGCTTTCTTACTTTTCATCAAATGAAGTCTGAATTAAATTTCTTTTCTTTTGTGTGATTACCGTTTTAATAAAATTAACTTGTAAAGTCAATATATTGGACTGCCTTTTCAAAATTGGGGCAAAATGGACTAGGATGTAAGGGTGGTGTCCCACGTTACATCCTAACAATTTTGGGAACTTTCTTCCATAATTTATCTGTAAGCAGTATGTGAAATGTCCATGCAACATAACAAAGACTTGGAGAACCTCTTTTTAAAAACATAAAAAAAGAACCCCTAAATTGGTGTCATGTGTTAGTTTTACACCCTTGATGGAGTGGTGTCCCATGTTACATCCTTGCAGGCTTGCCAAATCAATTATTACATCAAATGTTTTAGCCAACTGTATTTGATGGGTATGTAAAAGGATAACATTTTCTAACTACCACATACAGATTTGGATGCTTTAACATGATTATTTATGAATTATGAGCAACATAAACTAAGATGTAACCGGGACACCGTGTCCCTTGTTACATCGTTGATTTATCCATAGTAAGTCTATGGGAGTTGATGTGAAACTCAAGAGAGAGGACCCTAAACTAAATATTATGTCACAATGAATCTAAGCTACGATGAAATAATTGTATAGAATCTCATGTGGTGTAACAAATTTATTTTACACCAATTTAAAATGTTTACCAATATGTCACACATTGTGTCTCAACTTCATGGAATGACCCATATACATGTATATGAGAAAGTTTGAGCTTTTACAGCTTGTAAATAGTGCATATTATTAAATTTCACTGACAAAAAAAGAAAGATTTTCAACGACAACTGTTTTGTCAAGTTTTGTTTTAGCAACAGTTTAGATAGTGTGTACGGGAAATTCTGGTATTTCAGTAAAATTATGGGACAATTATAGACCTCCTTCCTGAGAAACCAACAAAACAAAACAAAACAAAACACAGTCCATCACCTCTAAGTACAAGTAACTGGTGTATGCTTATTCCCTCCCCGGTTCCCACAGCAAAACAAAATTATACAATTACAAACAAAAGCAAACTTCTCAAACATGTGTTTAACTCTTATCCTGCAATTGGAAGTCCCGATGGAATAGATCATTACTCATTCAGATTCATTGAACTGCAGAAGCCATGTTCATTAAGATTAGAAGGGGTAAAAAAAACAAACCGAGAAGCGGGAGAAAAAAAGATTCCCCTGAAACTTAAGTAATAGCAATAATGATGGGATGTGTACATTTAATTCCATGGGGCCCCTCTACTGAGCAGCTGAACCATAGGAAGAAGCCTTGGTTAGAGTCCTAGGGGTACCACTGGGAACAATAAGCCACTTCACATTCTTCCCATCTGCATAGCAGCTTGTGCTTAAAAGTTGTTTGGTCACAGTGGTCCATTAAAACAGATTTCAGCTGAGAAATCATTGTCAAGAATTTTGTTTTACTTGTTTTGAAGGGGAAAAAAACCTGCAATGCACTTTTGTTTTTTGTTGCAAATTCAGTTATTACTTTCAAAGTGTTGGCTAACCATATAAGATTTGTGAATGTCTAAAAAGACAAGGATTTAGATTGTTTAATTGAGACCACAAACCATATGAGATATGGACATGAACTGAATTCAAGGGTTTAAGGTTTTGCACTTTCCATTATACACGCTAACAGGTTGGTTAAAGTAACTGTTTGTAGAGTGTACATGTATCTTATCGTGTAAAAGGTAGTAGACAACATTTGCAAACATATATAAAAACAACTACAGAATTATTAAGAAATACCGTGCTAGACTCTACGTAAATAGCAGTCTCAAGCATCCTGTGAAATCATGGCTCCTGGTGTGCTGTCGTAAAAAAAAAAAAATGTGGAAATTTATATCGCTTTCCAATGATTGTCGGCTGACAATCGTTGGAGATAATCTTGTTCCCCGACCTGATAATTTTCTGACTTTACAAATTGCTCCGTTTTGTCTAAAGTATCGTCAGGGAACCAGACTACAGAATAAATTTTCTCTCTGTTTTCCCAGCATATCTATGCACACACAACTTTTAAACAGGTCAGTGTTACAGTATGTGCTAGTTTGCTATAAAATACTAACCCCTAAATCCATTTATTTCTGAAAATTACAGCAAAAGCAAATACAAGTAGTGTATGGTACTATTATAATAAATATGAGCCCAGATATTTGAGGTTATAGTGTGTGTTTGAAATTCAATAAGTATCTGCTTTGCAATTTTGACTACAGTAAAACATCGTGGGGTCCACTAAAAATGGACAGGGGCATTGTGGGTATGAGTCAAAGTGCTATTACAGCAAGTTCTGTAGCGACCGCCTTCGCATTGGACACGTTTTACAATTGTAAAAAGTTACTGTGCGTAATTGTTAACATTCCACTGTGGTTATTCTTCCGTGCGTCCGCACTTGGATTACAATGCTCGCAGAAAGTCCTTGGCACGTAAACATTGCAGTGGTCAAAATGCACGTTTTACATTTACAGTGGCTGTCCACACTGGACTTTCAGCCACATAAAACTGGCCACGTAACTCTTCCGCTGCACGGCTGGCCCTGTAAAAGTTCCCGCTGCTGAAAGATAAACGGACAACTGACGATCGACACTTGACAATTTGGACAGTTTGCTGGCTGTCTGCACTGGACTTAATTTGGTAAAGTTGACAGCAGTGTCCGTACGTTTTACCCAAAAAAGTCCAATGTGGACATGGCTTTAGTTGAAAGAGTGCTGGTACATGTAGTGTAATCTGGAGGTTGCAGGTTCAAACCCTACTCCTGCCAAGCTCTTTGTTCACTGTGACAATTAATGAAAATGGCCTGGCCAGCCCATTGTGGTTTATTTGTGATGATGTTATACTTTTCCAAAATCTCAGCCGCTTCATATATTTGACAATGGTGACAGCTCTACTAGCAATGTCGGTGCATGCTCGAGGGAAGGATAAGAGAGGGAATAGGGAGGAAGTACAAAAAACTATTTGTGACCCGCTCCAGAAAAAGGTGATATAAGTCGCGCTATGCATTTACGTGTAATGGCCCTTTAAACGATGAGAGGGTGAATTTTTTCATCAAAATTCATTTTTGTTTTTTGTTTTTAATGACATCTTAAATATCTAAAGTTTCAGGTTTGGTGCGCAACAATGTTGATTTCTGTGAATAAAATGAAAAAGTAACCTTTTTAGAGTGCATTGTTGCATTGCATTGTATTAGAACTAGCTATTTCAAAGCCTGTTTTCTCTGTTGTGCAATTTGAACTCCATAGAACTAATTAATATGCAACAATGCGATATCTCTAGAATGGAAAGGGCT
Organism: Hippasteria phrygiana; assembly: GCA_037893225.1. NCBI lineage: Eukaryota > Metazoa > Echinodermata > Asteroidea > Valvatida > Goniasteridae > Hippasteria > Hippasteria phrygiana. The sequence continues at coordinate 1,015,484 of JAZGUH010000178.1, forward strand.
TTGGAGCTCTACCACATACCAAATGAAAGCTTACATTGCGGGCTTTCCAAACATACATCAAACTCATTTTTCATATTTTGCGAAATAATATACCTTTTTCCAGAGCGGGTCACATTTGTAGGGCTAAAACCTTTCTAAGCCCCGCCCCCTCCAGTTCCGCTGTGGAGCCATCATTGCCTCTTCCAGGTAATTCAGAGATGACAATCTGGCATCTGGTGTTCCTTGCACCAATTACATGTACAAACATTTCTTTTCTCTCTGTACTTCTTGATTACAACTCATTCCTTACCCCCCCCCCCCAAAAAAAAAAAAACCTCTATTATTATCATGACTTGGGCTTTAGCCAGCCTGTTGTGGCACCACAAGGCCAGCTGAAATTAGCTGAAAATATCTGTTAAGGTGATTAAGAAAACTCAGGTGTGCCAGTCGTCATTAGGAGATCATCATTACAAGGCAAGGACCTAAGGAATGGGGGCTCTGGCTATTACCAAAGATCCTTGAGGGTCCGCTAATAAATCTTACAAAATGTGCTTATTATGCAGTCCCAGGGATAAATAATGGTCCATCTTGGAAGGCTGTTTACAAAATGGGAAAGAGAAAAACCAAGAGGAAGTGGTGGCATGGGTGCCCCCCCCCCCCCCCCTAATAAAAAAAAGTAGTTGGAAATGGAATTAAACTTCCAGTCTTCCAGACTGTATAACCCATTAAAAATAATGTGCTTGTGATATATTATAGTTGGTGGCGCCATACTGAGGCTGGTGAACACACAGGAATTTATTTTGTTTGGGGATGGGATTGGAAGTGTTCTTTTTACATCATGTTTTTTCTACCAGTAGATTTGTGTCCCAAGGTTAAGCTTTAACTGTAGCAGGGGAACTAGTTGGAGGGTTGGAGTAACTTTGATAAGTTTATGTGTATGTGTCTTGATGTTTAATAGTAAGGACGAGATTGCAAGTTATAATGTTTTAGGTAGTTTCACTTTCTGTGATTTTTCTCTTTTTTTTAGATCTTTTATAAGTTTACTTTTGTGGAATAATTTTTTGGTCCTTAAGTAGTACAGATGATCTTTACTAAATATTTGTATTGATATTGATATATACTAATGTTGAGTATAGATTAAGTACTTAATTAACCCTATTACCCCCTGGGGTGCATGCAATTGTTGGATTTATCCAGGTTTAAGAGATTTTAATCAAACTTGGCATAGATGTAGACACTGTAGACAGAAATTAACTTGTTGTTGGCCGCCAGATTTTCCTGTTTACTTGTTCAAGCGTTAAGAAGTTGGCAATGGTTTTCAAAGTGAACAAAGCAAACTGGCAGGAGAGGATTCGAACCTGCGACCTCCGGAATACCATACCCATGCTGTACCAACTGAGCTATCTTGCCCTACATTGTATGTATGTTGGCGGTCTCCCAAATTGTCAGTATCTTTGTTTAAATTCTATAGAATACATGTGCGTACTTAGTACTGCTATTAATAGTGGCATGAAGGAGTTAACTTAGTGATATGGTCATCATTCCTCCATTGTATGCCACACCATTTAAAGGCAGTGTACATGATTGGTCATTGTTGCAATTTTCAGAAATGGGCGGATTTTGGGGTTAGTATTTTACAGGAAATATCGTTTCACTGACGTGTTCAAAGTTTTGCATTCTTGGATGGCGAAAAAAACAAGAGAAAAACGGCATTCGTTTTCAACCGTCGGGCAGCAGTTAACTGGATTTGTTATAGCGCCCTCTTGTAAAATAAGCCCAATTTTTGTAAATGGGATCGTAATTTTCAATTGGTCACATAACTAGGCCGAGCCGACTGGTTACGACGTGTCGCTTCGGTACACTACGCATAAGACACGTACACACACACATACATGTACAATAATTGCAACCTTGCGCCCGTTTTCGGATTGTTAACCCATTTTAGACACAACGCCGACTAACTACATTTGGACAATAGAGGGCAGTATTTAAAAAAATCCATTATTTTTTTCCAGGTGCCATCATTTCACAGGATGATTGAGACTGCTATTAACTTACAGTCTAGTAAGGTATTTCGTAATAATTCAGTAAAATATTTTTTTGGAGGATTACCAATCGTGTACAATACCTTTAACTTTCAAATTAAAATTACACAGTACACATCGTCATTGTGAACTAATACATGTACATGAAGATGAAATACCAGTTTAAGTATTTGAGGACTACTGTGGCTAGCTTATGCCGTGTTTCCATTGGACTTTTTATTCCGCGGCCTCGCGGAAACTTGCCGCGACATGCCTTCGCGTAATTCTACCGTGCGTTACCATTTGGACTTTTATTTACCGCGACAAGAACATTTATTGGCCTTCGAGGCTGGCAGAATGTCACACATTGCGAGCCTGATGACTTTCAACGGCCGCGCGGATATCTTCCGCGACCACTTTCGGCCTGGTTGTTTTACATCAAGGTCGCGGTAAGTTGACAGGGACGTTAGTTTACCGCGTGTCTCCATTGGACTTAATTTTGTTATTCTAAAGAAAAGTCGCGGAATGGAAAGACGGCTTTAGAAAAACAGGAATTACTTACTGTGGAACAACATTCAAACTTGGCTGAACAAGGTGCCCTGTCATGAGATATACAGGCGCCCTCTAGTGTTTGGCCATAAGCCAATTTTATGTACTGCGAGCATTTGCTCAAGCCTGCCGTTTATCTCACATGGACAGCAGACATCTTCAAATATATATCAGTATAGTCAGATTGGAAATGAAATTTCAAACTGACATAAAATACCCAGTGCACACCAGTAAATGATCCATCTTGCTTAATACTGATGGCCCCAGGACTCATGATTACCTGTTTCATGTCTTGTCTAATTGACGTAATCCCAACAGCTTTCATAATACCAGCTATCCTTGGCTGGTATTTTAATTAGAACACTCTAATGTCCCACCCACAGTGTTAATCACCCAGCTTGGATAATGGGATCCATGAGGACCCTCATCCTGCTCTGTTTTCTTACCCTTTAACGCTCCAGGCGGCCTTGCCCAAAATCCCAAAACAAAACCAGAAAAGTAAAAAAAAAAAAAAAAAAAAGTCCCAGGGCACTCTAGGAGTCCTCTTCTGGACCCATTCCAGAGATTGATTGGCCCTGATTGGTCCAGTGGTTATAATATTATATAGACTTCGCAGATGTGGAACTCATTGTGGTTAATGGGCATTCAGCAGACAGAGACTGTTTATAGCCTGTCTGCACCAGCTCTTTGATTGGCAATCAGTGCCACTGCCACACAAGGGCTCTTATCCTTTGATCTTTGCCCCTGCCAAGGTCACGCCAGCTTTCTAATTAGCTGCAGTTTTCTTTTTATTGTTTTGTCTGGCTGGCATGTACAATGTATTTGTACAATTCCCAGACCCTAAACTCATTATGTATACAGTTATAGAGGTTAAATCCTGACACACAGTGGGTGATGTTAAATTGCCATTAGGGGCCCACTTAGAAAGTTCTTGACCTTGTTAACTTTTTTTCATCTTCTTCAATCTTCTTCAGGAAGTGGTCTGTTTCTATGGTTTCTAGAACTTCTTCAAATTTAATGTCGGCAGTTACAAATGTACAGTGAATTAACTGTAAAAAGTTTCACTGTATGTACATGTACATGTAGATACTGTTAATGTTTTCAGCCACAAAAGCCACGTGTTCCCATTGGACTTTACTTTGGTCAATCTACCGCGACTTTTCTGTAGAATGACAGAATTAAGTCCAATGAGGACACGCGGTAAACTAACGGCCCGTCAACTTACCGCGACCGTGATGTAAGACAACCAGTCCGAAAACGGTCGCAGAAGATTTTCTCCCATCCTCAAGCGGTTACAGAAGATTTTCTCCCATCCTCAAGCGGTTACGGAAGATTGCCGCGTAGCCGCGGGAAGTTATCAGGGAACAGCTGCAACTTCCTGTATTACATCAACTACATGTACACAGCGGTTATCGATAGCATTTGCGCGAAATGGTGGTATGGTTCCCTGTCTCCTTCTGTATGCGTGATTACATGCAGTTGCAGCAGAGTGAATCGACTGACTGTGTGCTTGAAACATGGCAGCTAGTAGTGACAACCCCCCCCCCCACACTACCCCCCCCCCCAAAAAAAAAAAAAAAAAAAAAAAAAAAAAAATGATAACCGTCTGAAAAATTTTCTCCTGCAGACAAATTTACATACTGTATATTAGCCGTTTCACACTACTCTTACCCGGGTAATATGGCGTGTTCACACTACACTTCTCGGGGTTAGAAATTCTCCGTGTTAACTGCCTCAAAACCCCACTTAACCCGGGTAATTTCTATCCCTGCTCACGAGGTGGGTTAACCCACCAATCTCGGGGTTAAAAACGACCTTGAGACGATTTCTTTTGGGTTACCATCAGTAGTGTGGATGCTCACCGGATTTTCTTCAACCCGGGTACGTGGGTGCGCTTCGTCTTGTTCTCAGGATCGGTGTGTGTGGCCCCAGTTCTTCTTCCTCTTGGCTCTACCACCTGTTGGGTCGGCTTTTCTTTTCATTTTATGAAGGCTTTGGCATTCGGTGGTGCATTTGATGTAAAGCTATTTTCTACGAATGTACTAGACTAGTCTCTTCGCGTCGACGCAGCCAGTAGCTGACTGTTCAGTGCAATGTTAGCGCGCACAAAATTATGTTACATCGCTGCATCATATCCCGTTTAGGTCAAAGGTGATTGTGCACAGCACCCGCAATGTGTGACATTCTGCCAGCCTCGCAAGGCGAATAAATGCTCTGTCGCGGTTATAAGTGGGAATGCACGGTAGAATTATGCAAAGGCATGTCACGGTAAGTTTCCGCGAGGCCACGGAAGAAAAAGTCCAATGGGAACATGGCTTCAGGAAGAATGGCACAGAAAGTTGAGCAAAAGTTCTGTAACTGGACCTGCAAGGTATTTTTTACCATAAAGATACTGTTCATTAATTTTAAAAAGGCTGGCAACCCCGGTAGGCCCATTGTCTCTGGTAATGGTTCACCTACGGAACGTATCTCCCTGTTTATTGACAGTTTTCTCAAACCCCTCGTTCCACAGATGCCATCATACATCCATGACACCCCAGACTTTCTGCGCAAGCTGGATGGAATCAAGAACAAGATTCCCAGCACAGCCATCATTGGGACTTTTGACGTTTCATCCCTGTACACCAACATCCCCCACGAGGAGGGTATTCGTGCTTGTTCCTCGTCCCTGGCCAAGGCAGGACACACAACCCCACCCATCAGTGATATTGGCACCCTCATGAGACTTGTACTAACCAAGAACAATTTTTCCTTCCTAGGCAAACACTATCTACAGGTACACGGTACAGCCATGGGCACTCGCATGGCCCCCTCCTTTGCATGCCTCTTCATGGGCGACCTCGAAGAGCGCATGCTTGCCTCAGCACCATGTCGCCCCTGGGTATGGTGGAGATATATTGACGATGTATTTTTCATCTGGACCAGTGATCAGGACAGTCTGGAGACTTTCATTAATCACATTAATTCCTTCCACAGGACCATCAAGTTTACATCAGAGTATTCAGTGCATCAGACCAACTTCCTGGATGTCACCATCCGCAAGGAAGACAACTCGGTAACCACTGATCTGTATTCTAAACCCACAGACACCCACCAGTACCTCCACTCCTCCAGCTGTCACCCCAGGCATTGCAAGACAGGCATAGCATTCAGTCAGGCACTTAGACTCAGAAGGATTTGTTCTAATAATTCTGACTTTTCCCATCATGTACAGGTACTGAAGAATAACTTGGTTGCCAGGGGCCACAGCTCCCGCCAAGTTCAACGTGCTATCGCCAGAGCCAAATCTATCACCAGAGATTTTGCGCTCAAGAAAAAGACACCTAGCACTAATGCCGACCCCAAGATTCCCTTGGTCACCACCTTTCATCCTAGTCTCCCTCCCCTTCGTAAAATAACTAATGACAACCATCATATCCTTCATACTTCAGATCGCCTTGCCCGTGCCGCCCCTGACAACCCAATATTGGCTTATAGGCGCCCCCGCAATCTACGAGACCTGATTGTTCGAGCCGAGGTCCCCACCTTGGCTGCATCCCCTCCCATACAGCATGGTACTTTTAAGTGCGATTCCAGGTGTGTTGTTTGCCAGACTCACATGCAGGAGTCTGACTCCTTTTCTGGCCATTCATCTGGAACTACTCACAGAACCAATGGCAACATTACTTGCAACACCTCTAATGTCATATATCTCATTTCTTGCAGGGTTTGTGGTATCCAGTATGTCGGGGAGACCAAGAACACGCTCAAGAAGCGTTTCTATGGCCATCGATCGACTGTAAACACCAAGAAAATTGACACCCCTGTTGGTCATCACTTCAACTTGCCTAACCATTCCATTTCTGATATGATTCTACAGGGCATAGAATCACTTTTCTACCGCAAGGACTCAGTTCGCCTCAGCCGAGAGAAAGTTTGGATGAAACGTCTTCGGACTATTCAACCACATGGTCTAAACATCCAGGAAGGGAATGATTAACTTTTAATTTTTCCCCCATTGTCATTTGTTTACAGATTATCCTCCTGGCAAACCCTCTTGGGGTCTCTTGGCCAAATGGGGTTGTCTTACCATTTCCTGTTTATCTTTGCCACTAACCACATTCCTTTGTCCAATTCCCCAGCTTCAACCTTCATCCTAATCCCTCCCCACATTCATCCTTACCCAAACCTCTCTCTTTGATGTTTACCCACTGCCATGCTCCCTTGCATCCCTCTTTTGTGTTTCTCCACCCACCCCCTCATGCATGTGTGTTCCCTACATGTTTGTTTCTTGTACTCTGTCATTTGCCTTTGAGAAAGAACTTGCTTAAGTTCGAAATGTCAGGCCAGCTAATTTTTTGATTTGTATATTTCAGGTCCATTCAGTCAGTCAGCAGTTTGCAGCAGTTTTATTCATTTTCATAATTTTAAAAAGTATCAAACTATGTTGACTGTTGTCAGTTTTGACTACAGTATAAGGCTTTGTCCTCCGTCACGAGTGTTGAGTGTTATAGACCAAAAATTGATATTTGTTATAAACAAGGTGAACTGTTTTGTGCTGTAAACTAGATACCCATGCTCGCTTTGCGTATGTGTGAATGACAGAAATGTATTGGAATTGAAATTTGATTTTGAGAGTGAACTAAGAAAATTGACGAGTGATGCATGAAACTGTGACCTCTCGATGACCATACCACTGGTGCTCTACCAACTGTTTTGACTGACATGTTGGCGGTCTGCGGAGTTTGTCAATGTCTTTGTTCAGGGATGTCAGTCAAAAGTCATAAACACATAATGCTGTTTAGCCATGGATCACATCTGAATTAGCCAGTTCGGTATTCCAATTTTTCTATCGGGAAAGCGTGGCAGATATGTGCACACAAGGCTATGGGGGACGTGGTAACCGAATCTGCATTCTGTGCAATTTTTCGTGCAATCGAAAAGACGATAGAAGCTTTTGTTCGAACAAAAGTTTGGACACACAAGACACCTGAAAACACTTCGCTGTCCAAACGGTTTTTGAAAAATGTCACTTCAGAACACGACGATCTCTTTCAATTTGCTGACAGTAGGCCTACATACGATGAAATGTTTCTCCCGAAAGAAAAATTGTCAAATCTTGATGTACGCATGCGCAGTTGGAATACCAAACTGGCTTATTACAGGTCTGTTTTTGATACAACCTGGGAAGTGACAATGCAGGGATCACTCGATGAGGATACAGCGTTTAATCACTTAATAGCAAATAGATCACTGATTAGGTAATTTACTCAATTTTATGAGTGAACATAGAAAATTGACAAGAGCAGGACTTGAACCTGTGACTTCCAGATATTGGTAAACAGTTCTCTGCTAACGGAGCTATCTTGCTGTATTGTTTGAACAGGAATTTGTTATACATCAGAAATGAATTTTCAAAACCATTTTACAGTCCATGTACATGTATGTATTTGATTGATTTGATTAGAACTGACTCTGATAATGGAATTCGAATATAATTTAGCTATAGATTTCACCTTGAAAGTCCACTCCTTTTTACAAATATTCCAAAATAACATATTTTAAAGTTTTTAACGTTTCAGCCCTCGAAATTGATGTGGAATTATATTCCCAGTGATAACTATTTTTGTTTTGTTCAAGCTTTTCTGTTCCTGATCAAAATATCTTTGAAGTATTATAATATTGAGCCCTCGTTATCAGTTTATCACTTGTCCATCTTAAGCCTCATCCCTCATTCTCCTCTCACAACCGGCCCCTTCCTCTGCCCTCGAGCACTGCTTCATCAATGCTGCCTCCTCGCAAACACACTGCTCATCCCAGAGAAATGAAAGTAAAAGAGAGCCCCCCAAAAAAATAACCGGAAAAAAAAAGAAAAAAAAAGAAATCTCACCTTCCCAGGGAAAATTTGCAACAGAAGTGATAAGCAAACATTGACTAGTGCTTCCTGGGACCACTAGTACTCGGTCAAATTGAAGCTGTACAGTTTGTTGATCGAAGATGAACAACTCTGCAGGCTTTGCACTTTCATCAGGTAAATGACAAGGACTCGGGCCTAGCCTGGACAAAGCTAAATCTAGATTAATCTCGGGTAATTTTACTAGTTGGCTATTTCTAACATTTAGCATTGCCTTGCATTGGTGGCAACGCTCAGTATGTGGGTATCAACCAATTGATGTTTTGAAAGCACATTTTTTAAAGCTATAAATCAGAGTCTCCATCTGATGGGATATGTGTCTTATTGTCTGCAGACTCTATTTGTTGTATTTTTCAATGTGCTCAACCTAGTTTTTAACATGGCTCTGACTTTAACACAGTTTTGTTAGGAAAAGTACCAGTTGTAAGAACTTTTATATCACTTTTTTTGGAGGGGGTGGGGGTGGGGGTGGGGGGAACTCACAACTGTTTCAAGTGTGCTTGAGCTGAAATTCAGAATGTGTTACCGTGCAAAATAAAGAATTCCTGCTCCCCAGAAAAACTTTACGGGCAGCATTGTTGCCCCGTGCGTCGAGAATTGCAAATTGTATATCTGGGGAGGGTGTGGCCGCCATGCTAGGACACGTGCCGCCATGCTAGGACACGTGTCCCCCGGGCGCCCCGCAAGAAAACTGGACACAGTGTTTTACATCCAGGAGAGCCCTTAGCCTTTCCAAACATTCGGGTACCTCCGACGACTCCATGACTGGCCATTAGCAGAGACTTATCCGCGCACTTCGGATGCTATAATTAGTGCAGTGCAGATGCAGAGTGTCCCCCCCCCCCCCCCCCCTCATTAGAAAGTCGGTTGTGTCCGAGGCTGGCACACGTTGAGGTTACCTGAACTTGTTGAGCAGGTGATGAACTTTCCCAACCGATAGCTTTGTTTCTGTTGCAGGTACCGGCACTCAAGGGACGCAATCAGATTTAGGGTGGATTTTTGAGGGGGGGAGGGAGGGATTTGCTATTTGGACTCCGCTGCGAGTAGGACTTTCCTTCATACATTGGGAGACTTAGTTTTAACTGCAGCATGCAAATCTGTACGAAGTAACTGCAGTTTAATTAGATCCTAATCTTAGAGCAAATAGAAAGTTGAAAGATCCTTGGGCGTTCAGGTTGGAAGGAAGAAATATGACACGTACTCCAGAGTAAAAAACACAATAAATCACAGCCACTGTTGGGGGAAGGAGGGGGCGGAGTATCCCTAAATACTCCCTCCTCTTAAAACCTATGCAGTTTTTTTTTTCAGGGTTTCATAAAGCAGTCAATTTTGACGGAGAGGGCCTGTGTCATAGACTGACAAGCATCTTTCCACTTACACTTTAAATAGACAATTTGGCACAATGTTTTTTCGGTTACCGGTACTTTTTTAATGAGAATAATTTTGCGTCATACATTACGTCGGGAAGGGCAAAAAAGCAGCATCGTTGGTGACTTGCGTGTGTGACAGTTTCGTCACAGACACATGGCCAGTACAGCCTGTGGTCTCATAGACTTTGCGTGTGTGAGAGTTTCGTCAAGGAAAATGTCACGTGACTAAACAAATTTGGCACAAGAAGAAGAAGAAGAACAACAACAACAACAATGCTAAATGCTTATAGAGCCCCCATCTGCGATGCGACGTGGCTAAACATCTCTGTTCTAATTTAATTTACTATTTTTAAGACAGTAAGCACGAACAAATTTGAAAACATTATAAATATTTTTTTAAAGAAACAAATTGTATAAAGAAATTACATAATTACATAAAGAAATTACTTGGAACCATCTTAATTCCTGTTTAAACAAACTACTTTCCCTTGGTCAAACTAAATATGTGTGGAATGTAAAATGTATAAAGAACGATATCAAAACGGATATAAAATATTTGTTGTCAATATCTGTTTAGAGGTTCAGTGAGATGTTTATGTGATGCATAAACATGTTGGTGTCAGAGTAGACCGCAGAAGTCACAAGTACCTCCATGGTGTTCCGCAGTGTATACTGGTATGATACTTAGCAATTCACGCCTACTGCACCCAACGTACATGTAACAGTTGATGAAAGCACGGACCTCCTCACCGTGGAGAGATTTTACTAGTAACTTGCGCCCAGTGTGATGGTGCGATAATTGCCGGATTGCTTTTATCCACTTGCCATCTTGCCAGAGAGTGTGGAGTGTCCCCATTAACACTTATTGAACCGGAGTGCCCGTAATATTGCCCCTCTATCGGTTTAATTTCTTGCCTTTCTCTTAAAAGCCTCCCTGCTTGTAATACTTCAGCATCAAGTTTTTCCGGGGCCCTTCGGTCATGCTCAGACCACGAAACAAGGAGGAAGAGAGAGAGAGAGGGGAAAAGATGGGGAGAGAAAAGTGCATGGCTGGGGATCTACCTGTAATTAACGCTTAGATCATGCGATAGCTTATCAGCACAGGCATGCGTCAGTTAGGGCTGAATTCAGGGCTGAATTCGTAATGGCGATAAAGTCCCCAGGTGATTTATGACAACCATCCCAGAACGGGTCATATTCTTAATTAATGCAGAGATCTCGTCAAGGGATAGTGTAACAGTTGGAGAGATAATGCCTGGGCCATTCATGAGGGAAGCGATCGCCTGTGAGCCCTCGGCCCTCATCTGCATCTGTCAATGCTAATTCCATTTTGAGCCTAAAATCTGGCATGACCTTTTGCACAAAAGTACAAGGCACAAAGACAGCTGACTCTTAATCAGATTATTATTTAACATCCCAAAGACCTTTTTCCCCCCACTGAATGGAGTATTATGCATCATGCAGGCATGCATTATATGTGGAAACCTGTTATTGGCATAATTTACTTGGACAACAACCTGTTTGGTGGTATTGTGACTGTAATGCCAAGAAATTACGCCTTTGTCAGTTTAAGCATCCTCCATGGTTTAAGAGACTTAAATGTACATGCAAACACAAACGTAAGTGTCTGGGCACTACTGGGAAATAAACCGCCCTGATGTCATTTGTTGAACACACAGCAACTTCAAATTAGAAATAACTCCATTACATCTTCGATTGGAATGGTGAACATGCTTCCGATATAATGCGCTTAGATATGAATCATTGCATAAAAAAACATTAAGAGTTTCACAAAGAAGAAACTTCACTGAACCACAAGGGCATAGTACATTTTAGATTTATGAAAATAGTCACTTTATACTTTTTTGTAACAAGTTTGCAATGTTATGTCTAACAATGTGTTCTTTTTTTCTTTTTTTTCTCTTTTGGGGGGGGGGGGGGTAAGGAATACAAAGGCCATGAATTTGTATGAAGTCAAATGTCAACCTTATGTGTTGGGCCAGAAAAAAAGAGTCCTCAGTCTGTCAAACCTGTAGAATACGAGACAGTTGTTGCACACATCAGTCTCATGAAATCAGTATCACATTGACATTTATTTTTAGAGGATATCAATGCATTTGAATTGTATAAACAACCCAAAACAATTTTTTTTGTTTTTGTTTTGTTTTTTGGGGGGGGGTTTATTGTGTGGTATGGTCTCATTATATTTGGCTGACCCCAGAGTAAGTTTAAAGGTAATATGCAACATTTGCAAACATCAAAAACAAAACTACTGAATTATTCTGAAACACATACTTGACTGTAAGTAAATAATAGTCTCAAGCATCCTGTGAAATCATGGTACTTGATGTGCTGTCATTTTCAAGAAAAGTTGAATTTTCGTATCAATTTCCAGCGATGGTCGGCCGACCATCGTTGGAAATAGTGTAGTTCCCCAACCTAATTTCCCTGATCTATAAATTGCTCCGGTTTGACTGAAGTAGGGTCAGGGAACCAGACTACAAGAGCAGCATTTGTTCCTCTGTTTTCCCAGCATCTATGCACACAAAACTTTAAACAGGTCAGTGTTACAGTATTTGCTATAAAAATACTAACCCCCCCCAAATCCATTCATTTATGAAAATGACTGCAAAAGCAAGTATTGTATACTACCTTTAAATTACGGTTCCAGTCAAATTTTTAATAAATGTGAGCAGCCACATTGTCAAAGTCACTGTCGTAACGACATTACCAAGATCGGAAAGAGTTCCATATCCGGCCATCACTTGGACCTCGTGCACAAAGTCTATGGGTCATGACAGAAAAAGTCAAAGTATTTTCAAAGAAAAAGTTGAAATTTTTTCCCTCCTAAATTTGTGTTTCTTTATCAAATTTACACCTTTTGGTAGTTTTTAAGTCATATTAAGGGAAAATAAGTGATGGCCGGATATGGAACTCTTTCCTCAAGATCACCAGCCTTTACTGCTGCAGTGGTGCATGTAGTCGAGACCATCACAAGACCACACAAGACCACACAAGACCCTGCAAGACCAGCACAAGACCTTCAGTCTTAATCCAAGTCTCAAGCTATTCAAATGAACTGTAATAAAAGCATTCCTTTGTCATGCTTTATGCCTGTTACTTGTGCCTGTAACAAGCTGGTCTTGTGCCTGGTCTTGTGATGGTCTCGACTACATCGCTGACTGCTTGGCTCGACTGGTATCGTTAAACAGCAGACTGTCTTGTTGAAAGGGGCAAACAATTGTCTTTGTTTTTATTTGCCAGCTGGAGGCTGTCATCAGGGCTCACGAAGAGAAGAACGCTCGTCTTACAGACCAGCTAGACCAACTTAAGAAGCACGACCTCAAACTGGATGTGAGTATTGAGCGTAGACTAATAAAGAATTCACTTGAATGGATTTTTAAAATAGTACGCAAATACTTAACGGCAATATAATAGAAAATGTACAGGAGGGGGGGGCAGACTCCGCTCCTTAGCATTTTTTAGAGTAAAAAAGACCCTTTTTTCTCAAACTGGCAAAATTCACATGTGGTAATAGGTGTTTTATCATTAGAAATGGTATTTGTCATAAAACTATAGAAGAATGTATTAGTTACCGTGTGGTCACCACACAACTTTTGGGGCATCTGTCTCACGGCCTATAGCTCAGCGGATTCTTTGAACTTATTTTATTTTTATTTTATTTTATTTTATTTTATTTTATTTTATTTTATTTTATTAACCACATCCGATAGCGGAAGAACCGCCATTTACAGGAATGGGCTACAAATAATAAAAATAATAAAAACAAAAGATACACTAGCATAATTATTAAATATTAACCCTTTGAAGCTGGATGACGGCTATAGCCACAAAACAAAAATCAGTGCCACCAGGCCGGATGACGTCTATACATGCCATTTTCTGCAGTTTCAATCCATTGTGTATGTGACGCTTGGCTGCACAAACCTCTTGTGTCGGTTTTGCTTGGCTGCACAGGCCACCCCGGCGCCTCACTATAAGTATAAATAACCGACTTCAAGGGGTTAAAACCATTCTCTATATTAAAAATAAATAAATAATAAATATATAAATATATTAAAATAAAATGATTAAATGGGTAGAGGGTGGGGGTGGGAGAGGGTACGAGTGGGGATAAAGGTGGGTTGGGAAATATAACTAATAAAAACATAGTGGACGGGAGGGGTTGGAAATGACACAAAAATGGTAAGGATGACATTTCTGGTTCTGCATGTATACATTCAAATGCCGCACAGAACATCCTCCGTAGGAAGGAACTGTGTCGGAGTACAACAATATGCATACTTCAGGTGCTGTATGCTGGCCTCTTGTGGGCACCAACTTGTCCTGCTGTTGAAAGAGAATGAACTGAATAGTATGTGAACAATTTCAGTTGCAGCTTGGCATTCTCAGACGAGATGCAAATTGAATTACCAGTTTTCCTTGTGTCTGTTACTGTACAACCTCTGCTCTTGGCACATTTCCCACATGCAGTCCCCTGAGACCCAAAAAATGAAAGAGCGCCACCACAGGTCTGAAAAGGAAAAGTGTAGAATTAATGTACGTGTCTGACAAACGTGACTGATAGGTGTAGTTGCCGAGGAACTATTGAGTGAAGTTTTTAAACTGTTTTGAACGGTCTTGCAGTCTTTGCGCTAGAATTTCCAGGCGTACGTGTATACACATACATGTACACACAGTCGTACTTCCCTACTACGTCCGAGGACGAAGCTTTGTGTTTTCTTTTGTTCCCTTGATATAGCCAAACCCCATAGACTAAGCACGTATCCTTACGTTCGAGGACCGATTTCAACAAAAGACTCTACGTTCGAGGACTGAAAGGATTCTTTGTGTTTCCTTTCTTCTCTTGTCCTCGGAGATATATTGCGTGCACGTACATGTTAGTCTTGTAGCAACATATGGATTATTTTTTGTTGAAAATATTTAATTAGGGCAGTTTTTTATATACCGGTATGTCTGTATGAAGTATATATATTTACTGTAACGCTGTGTATTAGTGTAGCAGTTCTGGAAACATCTGTCTTATATACATCTGTAGTACTTTATGATGACATCTGTTATTCATGCTGTGGAATATGGTTATTTGTTTTTTTAAAGGAGACGATTTAAAAATTTTTTTTTAAAGGAGACGATAATAAGATTTCTTGCTATTACAAGTATTAGATGATGAGTCCCTTTAGAATACCGAATTCTGGTTTGGAGGAACAATTCAATTTTGATGCTTGTATTACATGTATGTATTTGTCGTGAGCCAGATCACAACAGTCGACACCACTGTAAGTGTTTTTGTTAGCGAGATTGGGTTTACAGAAGTAATTGTTCACTCGCTATGGGTGTGAACTGTGCCTGATACTGCAGTATTAGTGGCAATTATTGTGTTACAGCCAATTATCTGGAGGGCCCAAACCATGGGAAATTTGTTTTAAATTATTATTATTATTATTATTATTATTACTATTATTATTATTATACAGTATATAATGGGACATCGTCTCTGTATGTGTGTCATTCTCTCTCCATGAATCAGTTGACTCGATGGTAACAGAGCATGAAGAGGTAAATGTATGGAGCGCCGGCCGAGCGTGTTTGAGCGACTAACTGCCGTCATTGCCAGCCCGTTGCAGCTGGCTGGTCGGGCATGACTGACAGTGATTGTCACCGACATGGGTTCCCATGCATTATTTCTAGACTGCACGGTCCAGACTCCACCGATGAGGCATTGACCCGCAATGCTCTGGGCTCTGGTTTTTGATGAGTGCGCGTAGGGGTCTCCCAGTTGTCATGGCAATGTGATGATTTAGAAATGTGTCGGGGGGTTTTTTGGTTGGGGAGGTGCATTATCCATAGTGATTTGAAAATAAGGATGGCATTGCGTAGTCAAACTTTGGTCTTGTGACCCGAATCGGTGCGTGATTCATTTATACAGATTTGGTTTTAACTCTTCAGTTCTGTCTGGCTGTTTTATTAATGGTGTGCTGGTATGCCAATACGGGCTTGTGCAGCTAAGCGTAACACACACAACAGGCAAACAATGGATTGAATACGTGCAGGAATGTGCATACAGGCAACAACCGGCCACTGGTCTTTTTTTCTTCAAAATGCGGTTATAGCCGTTGTCCGTAATCAATGGGTCAAGCTTCAGACTAAAGGGACATTGAAATTCACTGTGTACGTGAGCAGCCCACATTGCCAAAAGTGCCCGTATGAAATGTACATGTACCCTGTGGGAGTGGACACAGTAAAGATTAAGAACTGCCTTCAATAAACGCTCAATATTATCATGCCTTCGGTCCGACGCGAACAACCCACGGGCTTGAGAGTGGAACCTTTTCAAACTCTAGAAGGTGACATTAAGCCAGTTCGGTATCTCGAAGGTCAAGTTATTCGGGATAAAATTGCTGACGTAATGTCACGCTATGTTACGCGAATGCCCATTCTGATTGAATTGAACACGTGCGCGTTGTGCGACCACCTTGCGTGTTCATACGTGCACGTCAGGTCACGGGTCATTCGGGATAACTATGTCACTGTGCACATGCACAGTTGAAATACTGAACTGGCTTATTCTGCTCTGGAAACTTTACCTGGTGTAACGGCATTAAGCACCAACCCTTGGCATATTGACCTACATTTGTATTGGAGCCACGACTAAACAAAAGTCTGACAAAAGTCCAACAAAAGTCTGACATATGTGTCTGACATACAGTACATGTACATACATGTACATGTGCATACATGTGGTGCATGCTACCGTGATTCGTCAACTGTATGGAATTTTGTGTAGTATACAGCATTTGCTTTTGCTGTAATTTTTAGAAAAGAATGGATTTGGGGGTTGGTATTTTATAGCATGCAAGCAAATACCGTAACACTGACCCGTTTAAAGTTTTGTGTGCATAGATGCTGGGAAAACAAAGAGAGAAAAAAATGTTGTTCTTGTAGTCTGGTTCCCTGACCCTACTGCAGACAAAACGGAGCAATTTATAGACAGGATACTTGAGACCATTATTTACTTAGTCAAGTAAGGTATTTCATAATTCAGTAGTTTTGTATTTTAATGTTTGCAAATGTTGTATATTACCTTTAACCGTAACACCACCTAAAGGTACAAAATACTACTAGTAGTAAAATTGTAGTATGCAGTACTCTCAACTACTTGTGTGCAATGCCTGTAGTAATATTTTGTATTTGGTACTTCACCCCAAATAGTGTACGTAGTAATATGTAGTACTCAGGTTGCTCGGTTTAGAGGAAAAAATGTTATCATCTAAGAGGAAACACAGTATGAATTACTGGTTTTCAGAGATGATACATTTTTAAAAATCTTAGCCATCCAATTCATTACACAAATAACTTAACTGTATTACATAGAAGTAGTATTTTGTAGTTGCCAGTATCGACTGCTGTCATTACACACCCATTCATCAGTCACAGAGAGACTCAGTGCTACAAAATACTGTAGTACTAAGTTCTTTATACCAATGTAATGCCTAGGACGTTAGGGTTAAAGTCACAGATTTTGTACGTTCTACGTAGAATTATAGTTAGGTGCTGGACATATAATATTTTCTTTATTCCCCATGAGCAGAGTGTTTTTTCTTTGTACATTTATGTTGTCATAAGCAGGATTGTGCAAGGAGCATGTATTTGAAATGGGCCCAAGGGACTCAGTAGAGAATTAAGTGTTGGGCTATACCCTTTCTGAGACTGTAGTTACCTACTTTGGACAATTCACCTATCACCATTTGTGGGTTTGCCATGTCCCTTCGACAACCCTATGGGATTCACATGGTTCTACCTCGATAGGTCGATTGTACCCAAGAGTGTCCAAGATTGGTCAAGAATTAGGATTCCATTCATATTAATAGCTTTCCTTCATATTTTCTTCCTTGCCTCTGCAATTTAAAGGTTTTAAATCAGCAGCTTGATAAGACCATCGCCCGGGTCTTGGAGCTGAAGACGGCAAACGAGCATCTGAGTGCAGAGAGCACCCGCCTGGCAAATGAGAACATTGGCCTGTCGGCTGATGCCAACAAGCTCCAAGACTGCGAGGCCCATCAAGAGAAGCTGACATTAGAGCTGGGTGAGGCTCAACAGAAGATCAAGGAGTTCTCATTTAAGATATCCCAGCTTGAGAAGGATTTGGCCATGGCCGAGGAAACCAAACAGGAGAGGAACTTGGAAGAGAAACTGAAGAAGCAGATCCATCGGTTGAGCAAGGAGGTGGCAGGGTATCAGCAGCTGATCACGGAGCAGCACGAGACTGAGAGAAGTCTTAGGAAAGACTTGGATGAGAGGATGGAACAATTGGAAGGAGAGCTCCTCGAAAGAGACAGGATGCTGGCCTTCATCGAAAGACTTCAAGAGAATCTGAGGAAGAGAGACCTCTTGGGGAATGAGGCAGGGAGGAAACCCACCGAGAAGCCAGACAGGATGACCTTCCGGGAGTTTGTGCAACTCAAGCGGGAAGTGAACCATCTCCGGGAGGAGAACGAGGAGCTCAAGGTGGCTGAGAGGGGGAGGCCTCTCGCACTGCCGAGCCTGAAAGCGGCATCTCCGGGAGGTGACAGTAACAAGGAGAGGAAGGGTAAAGGGAGCAGACACAGTGCAACTTCCTCGAAGTCAGGCATCCTGAGCATTGCAAATGTGAGGTAGCTCGGTCGATGTTTGTCAAACCTATCCATTGCCGAAACACAGCAGAAGCTTATAATCTTGAGGATTTGTCTCTTCCCACCTCTTGCTGTGCATTTTTAAAATGTCATGTATGCATTTTTGCTACTTTTTTTTAATTCAATCTGTTTATTGGAATGGCGGGCGGTATTTAAAACAGAAACTACAATATTTTTGGCATACATTAATTCATATTAAAATTCATATTAATATTCATATTTGTAAATTAAATAAAATGTCTCAATGATTCTTCATCGTTTTCTCTCCCCAGATATCTTCAAGCTTTAGGCACTTTCAAGCAGTCCTTGGTTGATTTGCCAGAAATGAATGAAAAAAAAGAAAATACTTTTTTAGTTTGATGAAGTACGTGTCTGGTGTGAACTTTGAATATTGTCAAATCCTGAAGGGGGGATATGGTTTGTTGGCAGAGTTGTAGTCCTGTCAGAAGTCCTTTCGCAAGTCCAGTCAGAAGTCCTTTCATAAAGCCGGTCACAAGTAACTGGATAAACAATGACAAAGGAATGCCTTTGTCAAAGCTCATTTGAATAGCTTGTGATTGGAATTAGGACTGGAGGGTGGTTTGTGATGGACTTGCAGGGACTTGTGATGGACTTGCAGGGACTTGTGATGGACTTGTGGTGGACTCGAATACATCCCTGATTGTTGGCCTATTCAGACTGGCCTTGCTGACAAAATAACCAAAGAATTTCTTGTTCCAAAAGTAATGGCAGATTTTGTTCTTGATGAATACATTTTATTGAAACCGCATATAAGTTTGAATAAAAAAATAAATACAAATCACAAGTTATGAAAGTCTCTTGTGTGTGCAAATTTTCTGGTATGGTGCTTTTGCATAGAGAGTCAATTTGGGAAATAAATGTATCTGTGTGTAATATCATCATTAATCTGGCCGATACTAGGTCAAGCAATCTAGATAGCGGGTCCCAGATCACACTCTAACGGGAATAATCCCCCGTTAGGGCAAGACAAAGACCTCGGGATGATTTTCAATTAGCAACGGGTTCCATTAACCTTTCGGCTACCGCACCCGGGATGGCCTTTCCTTGCCGGCTCTTTGCCCCTCCGCCGTATCTTAATGTTGTCATTTGTCGCATGAACACGGTCATGCTTGGCATCAAATCACACTCTGTGCAAATAACACTACATATAATATGTGCATCACATATCGCTAGTAATTGTCTAAATGGCTCTGTCCTAATTCTGGAATGTAGGTTATTTTATGCGGGCGCAGGAATCGCCTGATGTATTAATGCAATTAAGGGGTTCGATGGTCCCGTCATACGGCACCGTGTAAACTTTCTGCAGAGAGACGAAGGGAGAGAGGGGGAGAAAGAAAAAAAAAATCACCAATGCAAGCATCTCATCGCATGCTGATGAAGCAAGGCCCAGTGTTTGTGTATAAAAAAAAAACCTGAGTGGTTGGGATGAGAAATGGAGAGGCAGGAGAGAAGGGGACCGAAGAGGTTGAGGGATTGTGTTTCATAAGGAAGTCAAGATATTTCCTGCCGAATATTACATCTGTGAGTGTCTGGTTATATATATGTGTGTGTGTGTGCGCGTGTCTTAATTTATGACATATTGAAAGATCATGAGCTCCCGAATACTAACCTAAATAATATATTGATTGATGTGACATGCATAGCCATTTCTTTGGCTGTCTCTCTTCTGCGCATCCGTACCCTCGCTCGTGGTTCGACCGAGTCACACTTTGTCCAAGTTTATCCAATTTCCTTTTCAATCGTGGAAAATAGGTTAAGTATCAATAACGGATACTCAGAAGTATGAGCGCGCATGCATCTGATAGGCTATCACAGTCGTACTTTACAAGACTGGTGAACTTCAATATATATGTGGGTATACACTGCAGTTGGGATCACAGGTGTAGGAGTACCGAGCGTAATGTTGAATCCAGAAACTCAAAATTGGGAGGGTATTTGCAACAATAGTTAACAGCGACCAAATGAAATAAATGTATTTACCTTGCAAGATTGACTCCTGAAAAAAAAAGAGTAGGCAAGCATGACATACATGGGCAAGCAAACAGGGGAGTGGCTTAAGATTCAAGAGGGGGAGAGGAAATGGTAACATAGTAAGGTTTTGATCAGAGGGTTGGGGGAAATAGGGGCGGGGGGGCACAGCCATTTTCATGGGGGAAGTGATTTTTTTTCCCCAATTTTTAGGACCTAATTGTGATTTTGTTGTTGTTGTAGTGTCCAGTTTTGGGGGCTCGGGAAGATAATTTGAAAAGTTTTTAACCCCTTGCGTACGGATGACGCAAATATGCGCAAAAAACAGTGCCACCAGGCCGGATGACGCAATTGGCCGCCGTTTGTGCAGTTTCAATCCATTGTTGGATTAAACGGTGCCACCAGGCCGGATGACACCATTGGCCGCTGTTTGTGCAGTTTCAATCCATTGTTGGATTATTGTGTATAGGTTACGCTTGACTGCACAAACACATTGTAGCGGTTCGCTTGGCTGCCAGAGCCGCCGCGGCACCCCGACGTCTCCCATAAAATACCGTACTCAAGGGGTTAATGGGTGGTGCTAAGGTGCTTTCAAAAGTCTTTATGTTCAAACTCAAGGCATATCAACACACTACGTGTACAGATGACGTGGCATCAGCCCTGTCACAAGTTCTTTAAGGGGGGGGGGGGGGGGGGGATTTGCTACCTCTTACCCCCGACCCTGGCTAAGCTACTGAGAGGAAAGAAGCAAAGTATAAGTTGAGAACTTTTCAGATTCAGTGCAGTGGCAAAACAGTGGATATTAATTTACTACTTCCATACATTCTGGTAAAAACATTAAGTAAACAACTTACATTATATTTCTGTTGCAATGTATTTTTTTTTTTAATTGTTCAGATCTCAATCCTGCTAATTTCTTTGCTCACTATCAAAGTTGATAAAATAGACGCGGCAAGCATGAACCTAGGTGATGACATCAAAATCATGTGCAATTAATGGGCATGCCGGCAGCAGGCTGATGTACATTTAATCCACTGCGTATATACAATTGTGATGCGATCAAGCAAAATCAGTCTGAAGTAGGCCCTGGTCAATCTCGAGATTTTTACATATTCATTTGTATTTTGTAACATACTTCAAGCTCCATATTAGTGAAAACCACATGTGAATACAACCTTTGGTTAAAAACTTACAAATATTTGAACACCGGCACATTAAAAAGAAACTGAGAAAAATCAAGTTTAAAGTTACATTACTTTAATTTAGTAATTGTTAGCATGTCATATTTTCATGTAATAGAAGAATTTTTTCCCTTCTGTTTTTGTAAAAAAAAGTCAATTTTGTTGTTTTCACCACGAACACATTTTGGCCCATATCTCAAAACAAGGATTGCCGAGTTCCGATAGTTTTGCTTGCTCACATCACAATTGTGCAATGACGATGACAATGTAGCAGGTTAAACACCAGTAAATATACTTCCATAGAAGGTTTAGACCCCTATGATAAATATGCCCACTTCCGAAATTCTTGAAAAATACTTACAACTCTCCGAGGTGTTTGCGACACACATTAAATTAGAGCTTATTTCATCATATTTTAGTTTCTGGGGGGGGGGGGGGGGGGGGTGGGGGGGTAACCGATGACCTTTGGGAGAAATTTCCATCTAAAGATGATCACCCCAATCACCAGCTTGAAAGATGATGCCTACGCTCCATTGTAAAACAGGGCACTTTTAGGGCCAAATTTTATCCGAATTTCACATTAATAGAGGCTGGCAGTCATGTGCACGGCTGCCAGCCTTCTCTTATACAAACCCTCTAGTTCATGGCCCATGTAATAGCAAAGAAATTGAGGGCGTGCAAATCGTGATTTGGCTCGCGTAGGCAATTTTCAGCCTGCACACGAACAGTTTGAGTCCAGATATGGGCCTAGTAAGTACAGTCGTACTGACATCACCGTCGTACTGACATCACCGTCGTACTGACATCACCCTCGTACTGACATCACCCGATGACTTCAGTTTTCCAAAGCACATGTTTTTGATTTGCACAAAAGTGACTTTGGTTACTGTGAGCTTTTTAATACGTCTCGGATGTACGAAAGCTTTCAGAGCTGGTTGAAATGTCCTCCAATGAGGGCTTACTGTCGTAAGTCCATGTTTAAGGTAAAAATAAAAAAACATCTACAGCGGCAGATGTTTTGGTTTAAGAAAACTGTGCCACTCATTTTGCAAATTGAAAATAGTGAGAAGCTCCAGGTTGTTTCTATTAATATTTTGTTTATAATGCAGGATTGCAGGAAGCTTAAAAACCTTAGTCTGGTGGATTTTAGTTGCAAATCCAGGGATTTATACCAAAAATGGTTAAAAAAAAACAAAAAAAAACCAGAAACAAAAAACACCACTATTTATTTACTTACTTATTTATTATTAAAACAATTTTTTTTTTGGGGGGGGGAGGTGAAAAAATTAATATGTTGCTACATGTAGCTGTATTTCCCATGCTTTATGAACCTGTAAAGTCAATGTAAAAGTTTGATCGCAAAGATATTTTTTTTTAGATTTATGCTACCCTGTATTATCGTTGTTTTTAAATTGCTTTACAACTTGCAAAATGTAAGGAATTCTGACACTCACATGCCGGAGCTTGGGACTGTGAAATGTTAAATACCAGGATCCTCAGAAAGTGTTGTTTTATTCATGATTAAAAAAAAAAAAAAAAAAAATTAATAAAAAAATTGCCAAAAAATAACAGGAAATCTGATGGGGGAGATTGGATTGTGATTTCACAGTTCAGTTAATGACAGGGAGCCTAAGACCTGGCTGCTGTCACACCTATTGGCAGAGACCAATAAATGGTGGCAGGTTCTGATAAATTGGATTACGCAGCAAAACAGGATTGAGTGCTTTAAGTAAGGTCTGTTTAGCCAATTATACCTGGTGAGGCATTTAACCCTGTTCCCGAATTCCAATCTGGTTTATGTACGGCATTAAACTCTGATCCATTGTTTGTTGTTAAGCCAAAGTCCAGAGCTGGCTCCTGAAAAAAATCAGAGGTATTGGTGAAATTGATGCTCATTTTTCAGCATTTCACCTGGATTTTCCAGAGTTAAAGGTAAAGTCAATATTTGAATTGCCCCCAAAAAAAGGAAAGATTAAAAGGACACCGCTGTTTGAATAATAAAATATCTGTGCGCAATTTTTGACATTTGAGACAAGAGGTACCAAACAAATTGTTGATTTAAATGCAGTCACTGCCCATTTCAGCGAAGTGGTATAAATAAGATGTGTCTAAATACATGTAGATTACAAAAGGGATTACTGAGAAGGACCTCGGTAAAAGAAAACAAAATGGGTAGGGGGAAGCAGGAAAGCATGAGGTCTAACCTTTCAACCCCCTTCCAAAAAACCCAACTTTGGTTTTCAGAATTTGACAGAGATGTAGTCAAGTCCATCACAAGTCCCTGCAAAAGTCCATCACCAACCCTCCAGTCCTCATCCCAATCACAAGCTATTCAAATGAGCATTAACAAAGGCATTCCTTTGTCATTGTTCATCCAGTTACTTGTGACTGGCTTTATGAAAGGACTTCTGACTGGACTTGCGAAAGGACTTGTGAAAGGACTTGCAGGGACTCGAGTATAACTCTGGAATTTGACCAAAGGGCCAATTTCATGCCATGCTCATCAGGCAGTTTAGCAAGAACTTGTGCTGACTATATAGCAGAACAAATTTGTAGATCCCAGTGGTGTTTCACATCAAAGTTGGGTTAATGCTTGCACGTGCAGGTAGACTTGCGTCGTGGTTTCTTGCAAAACGTGCTTCTGAAGTTAGCCTTGCTGTGCCTACTGCTTACGGTCTCTGTGAAATGGATGAAGATACCGTTAGCATGCCAGCACCACGAAATAGCCTCTCGGTCTCGTTTTGGAGATGCAAAACATACAAGTCTGCACAACAGTAGGATTGTACACACACACAAAAAACTGATTGAATCTACCACTACAAGCATCGATCCGAGAGGCCAGAAACCAGATCAAGTTCACGACCTACACAGCCGTGGAGGGCCGGGAACTGTCCGTGTCAACGATCCACCTGTGGCAGGGAAAGAGACAAGGGCCTCTTGCAGTGACAGGTGGACGGCCTGGATGCCATCCGAGATGAAAGCCATTGCACCTTGGAGATGGTGTTTCTCTCTCTGGGTCTCTTCAGCGAGCGCACTCTGGTAAGGACTTGTTGTCACTGGGTTTGGTCGATTCTCGATTTGCCTAATAGAGTTTAACTCCATTACGCAGGCTATTTGTACCGTCCATGAATTTCATTTTTTCTGTTGTGGTAAACTTAATTGTATTTCATGAATAATAATGGTTGGACTGAGAAATCTTGTCTGAATTTCACAAGTTTGGATTGTTTTATATTTTCAAAGTGAACAAAGAAACTGGCAGAAGCGGGATTCGAACCTGCGACCTCCGGGTTACTGTACCGGCGCTCTACCAACTGAGCTATCTTGCCCTATGTTGGCGGTCTCCCAAATTGTCAGTATCTTTGTTCGGGTGGGCGCTAGTCAGAAGTCATAAACCCAGAATGCCGTATAGCCAGGGATCACACCCAATTTTACGATACAACCTGGGAAGCGACATTGGTTTGGATTGTGTCTACAAACCATCAAATATCATTTCCCTTTATGCAAGGATTTGGATTAGTGCGTTACTTTTGTAATCCCAGTTAAAAGACGCTATCCCTTGTGTTTTCTTGTTTCATTGTTCCTTGCAAAATATTCCATTCAGTAGTTGGTGAACTTGGTGTTAATGATAATCTGCCTGGCTACATCAAGGATGAGTCTTTTCAGTACATTTGCTGAATTCGTTGACTTTTATGTACACAAACTTGAATGTCATGTTTTGAAATACTGCATAGCCCCTCAAATCCCATCCCGACATCGGTAATTTTTCCCACCAGCCAGACTCATCGCTGCTGTGTTCCAAATTGTTTGAGTTGTTTTCTTGTAACCCCATTGGTTATAAATGTTTGTTTTTCTTCTTCGTAGTGACTTTGTTTTGCCGTCACGGTAATGAATACAGGAGACTGGATTGCGTAAGTGCAGTTATACCCGTAATTGGTTGTGGAAGATCAAGTTTGAATGAATAAAAATCAAGGTGACTGTAGGAAATGCAGATTATGATCTGCACAAACTCTCATGAAAAGAACTATCGTCTGTGAATGGTGGACCATAGTGCTAGAAGGTTGTAGCCCTCTACCCTGTGCCGCTGTTGCGGCCATAGCTACTCAAGCCTGTAAATTAGCTGTGGCCCGTCATCCGCGATGAACGGCTCTGTCACCGTAGTTTCGGTAATATTCCTTATCACAAAGTACAATCACTGGGGATGAGTTTAGATACCTCGCCCCTTGCAACGAGACACTTAAGGAAAAGGTCACAGTCAATGTAGCAATGAACCTAAAGAACGACCGACCTTCTACTGAACCAGCCATCTTACTTTCACATCAATCCACACCTAATCCCGTGCCAATAGTTCCTCACAGCAAGCATTTTTCTCATCTTACTTTAAGATCTTGAAGATCTTAACGCATCTCCCTCAACAGTCTCCCTCCTCTTCTTCTCTATCTCTTGCTTACCTCTCTCTCTCTGCCTCTACCTGTCCATTAATGTGGCAAGCTCTTTAAGCCATATGCAAATAAGCCAAGCCTGTGCAGGTGATAGTAATCGTCGAGAGTTGAGCCCCCCAAAGTACAGCACGTCATAGGAGGGAGAAAAAAGGAGATGCAAAGAAAAAGAGAAATTGAGAGAACCAGGGAAAAAAAAAAAAAATCACTTTTTTTTTCTCTTTTTAAATATGGGATTTCTGCGAGCTAACAGCTAAATATCAATGAAATCGAAGACGATCTCATTAGCCATGCCCTAAATCAGCTGCCCATAGATTACGTGGTCGGTGTACTTCTGTTAGTGTTCATTCCTCTGTCCTGTATTTGGGAATTGATTCGCCAACAGAAATAAAATGTGATTATGGTTGCATTTACAGTTGCCATACACCTTGAGATGCATCTGTCGTGATTCTTGATTTTTGTCTATAGGAGTGACAATGAAAGAATTGCTCCATGAAATATGTTATTCCTCATTGTACCTCACTTATGTTGCACTTTTGTTCATCTGTTTAGGTTCCTCTGTCTCATTCATCCGTGTTTTTTTATGAGTGTTGAAGATTAATCTGTGTTTTTTTTCACTACCCCTCAATCTTCATATTTTAGATTTTTATTTCATCATGCTAAAAAGCAACATGAATGTCTTCCCTGTGTATGCACAGAAGCATAATGATTCATATAACCATTAAAACAAATAAAATAAAAACCCAAGAAAAAACGTTACAGTTTATTTTATAAGCACAAATAGAAACATTAATTACAAAAACAAAATACAGAAGACTGTCTCCAATACATTTGTTGTCTGTTTTACATGGAGTGATATTACAGGTTTTTCGTGATTAGCCGTGCTTTAGTGTTATTAGTTTATCTGTCACGATTTCCCCGTTGAATTGCAACATAAAGTCGCTATTAACTCTGGGCTAGGCTTGGAGGCATGTTCAGGATTTTCTCCAACAGAGCGCATGTAGCCAACTGCGGGGGAGTGGGTTGGATAGGGCTGCTCACTCCCAGGTTCTCTCATGGGGGGAGTTATTGAAGGGGTCAGCCCCAGTGGAACAAGAAGGTGGAACATGCCCTCAAAAGTTGCTTTAGAATAAAGCTGACAGATTATCTAAAAGCTCCCCCCCCCCCCAAGTACATGTTTTATGCCCATAAAATTTAGCTTTAGGGAGGCTGCAACATTTTAGTTTCTGCATAGGTACTAGAAATACCCACCCAGTTTGCAGTCCTACGTTAAGTCAGTAAGCTGCCATTGACATGATTAACAGGGCTGTTTCCCCCGAAGATTAGCTTGTACTTGGAGGTTTTTCAACCAGCTGAAAAGCCAGGAATTAAATAATTTGCCATTGACCTTCATACATGTAGCTGAGACACTGATTTTAATCTTTGGACAATTTGAGCACACTTGATAACTAGTGGCAGCTGGCCTGATAGACTTATAGAACAGACTGCCAGGTTCCTTACTCCAAAGCCGTGTTTCCATTGGACTTTTTTTCTTCCAAACGTTTATTCGCCTTGCGAGGCTGGCGGAATGTCACACGTTGCGGGCACTGTGCATAATCACCTTTGACCTAAACGGGATAAACACGGTGAACTAGCGTAATTTTTTGTGCGTTAAAATCGCTCAAATATGCCATGTTTCAAGCAGCCATGGAGCTCAATGAAGCAGCGAATGGACGAAAAACGTAGTTGTATGCACGTACAGGGTCGTCTGTTGGTTCGCTCCGCTGCAAAGCGCTAGCGCAACTGCATTGTGGGTGTACTATGCACAAAAAAGAGACAGGAATCCATACCACCATTTTTCGTGCACACGCTAGCGATAATCGCTGTGTAGTTGACGTAATACAGGAAGTTGCAGAAGTTCTACAGTGCGGGGCTGTTTCCATTGGACTTTTTATCATCCCTGAGGACTTTCCGTGGCCGCGCGGATATCTTCCGCGACCTCATCTGGTGGTTTTGTTTACCGTGATTTCACGCCATCTGGTCACATGGGTGAAAAACGGTCTACATTTTGAACGGACACATTTTGTGAAAATGTTATCTCATTTGTTTGTACACACACACACACACCATGTAGTTTGCTCCCAAAGCCATATTGTTTCCAGAGGGTATAATTCCTTTAATTGCATCTGTTTTCCGGTGCAGAAGAAAATCTTTATCCCCACCAGTGGCTTAAATCCGTAAAAAGTGGGGGGATATATATATCCCCGATCCCTTCGGGATTTACGCCCATGATCCCCCACTGCCCTTTTTCCTTGGATTAGTAGTACATTTGGAGAACTAGGAAAGAAATGAGTTTGATCCCAGGAAACAGATATGCACTAAGTCCAGAAGACTGAAATGCTGCCCTCTTGAGAATTTTCCATTTTTGTTGGAGATGAAGCACATTATACTCTCATCCTAGTCGGGAGTGTAGGTCCGACTTTTTTCACACCCATGTGACCAGATAACATCTGAATGTAAACAATGCCAACATGTGTGGTGTGGGCCGTCGTGGAGCGATCACGCGCAGTTTGCACGAAAATGACTAACTCGCTTTCTGGCTACCATTCGTCCAACACCTCCAAGGTGACGAGAGAATGCGCTCGGTGTACTATAGATCCATGTTTGAATCCTAAAACATTATTTTCAGCGGTTTTCCGGGTTTTGGTATGTTAACTGTCGATCATGAATGTGTATTGGACTACAGCACTCGGACACCTGCAAGTAAAATTATAAAAAGGCTTTAATTAAGTTGATGCCTACTGTGAATATTTGTATGCAGATGGGGGGAGGGAAGTGTGCAGTTTTCTATATAAATTGCTGCAATCCACTGACCACTCTGAGATTAATATGCAGGGATTCTGTAGAAGTCGCATTTTGAGTAGACCTCCATGTATATTATATAACACTTCATTTTCCAGTGCATTCCAGTGTGACGTCACAGGATAGAAAGGTCTGTAGCATGAGTCAGAGTCTGTCTTCTGCATAAACTACTAGATCCAACCATGGAGGAATCTAACCATCTACAGTCTTATTAAAATGCATTGCTTGATGACTTCCCTCAAGATTTACGCGTGAAATTGGAAGGCATGAGACCTTTTTTTAGTGGTAGGAATTGTAAAGGCTACATCAATTACACATGTCAATTTTTTGCTGAATAAAACAAATTGTTGATGGGGGGGGGGGAGAAGAAGGAAAAAATGCTTCTGAGTTTTGAATTGTGTGCCATCAAGGTCCCAGCTTGATGCTGGCCACTTTTGCTGTGGTTGGGTCAGGTTTGTAGAAGATGAAGAAACTTCAATTGTGTGAGCACCTTATCCATCAACCTGTTATTATCATTCCATCCCCACCATCAACTGGCACATGGCACATGACACATTGGCAAACCCACACTATGGTCAGTGAGCATTTGCAGTGGCTGCAACTAGGGGTTTAGAACCGGGTATCCGATTGAAAACAAATACGGGTACCCGGGTACCCGATTGAAAAAAAATACGGGTACCCGGGTACCCGATTGCCCATTAAAGAAACCTAACCCAAAACTTCCAATCCCGGAAGTTGTAATAATGTCTTTCTCTGAGATTCAGAATGTCCGATTTCAGACAAAAGTCTGAAAAATCTCATGCCTGTCCAGTAAACCTGATCACTTCTCCGCCTTTGCATGTGGCGGCAAGTGCATGTGCCGGCATATCGTATCTCGTTGAGGCTCTTATCTATACCAAGACTACAAAAACCACGACCGGCAAATTCCCTTTATTGTCAACTTTCGTGAGCGTCATAAAGGTGAAATCTTGTTTCCCATGTAGTCGGGTTTTAATTTTGAAAATTCCCGACAAATGACATTCAAAACCTTTCCTTTGTCATTGTCTGGGAAGTTACTATGCGATAATAAAAAGTTGTACGGGTACTCGATTCCATAATCTGGAACCAGTTCCTAATATGAACAGTCGGGTACTCGGGTACCTGGTTCTGATGCACACCCCTAGCTGCAACAGGCTCCCTCTGCACATCGAAGACTCGCTTTCCACCAACTCTTCCACTAACTCTTCCACTAACACCTTCACCTTCAAACTCTTTCAAAACTTGGTTCAAAATGCATTTATCCAGGTACAGTTGAAAGCATCTATAGAGAAAATATGAATTTTATTTTGTTATTGTGCATGATTTATTGAACAGGCATAATAGTACTTTATTTCCACCCGTGGTTCAGAGGATGGATGGTCAATCAGTTTTTTAGCCAAAATAGTCCCAAGTTTCTCCCAACCTAGCCATTCTAGTCTGATCTAGCCCATCCCTGCCCAGTTAACTAAGCCAAAGCTTTTTTGACCAAGCCAAGCCATGATTATACAAGATTGTACGGTAGGATTTAAACCAACCAAACAAACAAAATTTACCCTAAGCTCACCCCCAGCCCAGCCCAGCCCAGCCCAGCCCAGCCCAGCCCAGCCCAGCCCAGCCCAGCCCAGCCCAGCCCAGCCCAGCCCAGCCCAGCCCAGCCCAGCCCAGCCCACCCCACCCTGGCTGACCCACTCACAGGCTAGCCCCAGGCCAGACCAACCCGCCCCCAGCCCACCCCCTTGACTGGCTGCAGCCCACCCTCAGCCCAGCGCCAGCCCAGCCCAGCCCGGCCCAGCCCTCCCCCTACCCTGCCGCAGCCTGCCTATCAGATCTGCAATCAGGCCAGACTGATGAATCAGTGCCTTCTTATCCTTGGCCCTGCATTTGCATTAGTTATACACACTCGTCATTCCTCCCCATCAGAACGATACCCTGGATCCTGTATACCCTCTGGGCTCGACCCTATTATTTCACCTGTTTCAGCAGCTCTGCTCTGAATCTCAAGATCCCTCCACTGCCACCTTATATCTTCCCACACTTGAACCTTAATGTATCTTAATGTCTCTTTAACCTGAATGCATTTTTCAAATGATTGTGTGAATACCAAATTTCAGCGGCTGTCCTGATGATCCAATTTCATAGAGCCGTGCAGCTTCAAAAGTGTATATTGTATGTATTTTTGGGCAAAGCATACTGTATATATTTCTTGTAAACAAATCACTTAATGTGATTTAATTGGCTGCAGATCTGCAGTTCCTACATTCATATTTTCTGCTTTTGACAGAAGCTGAACACTTCACTAAGCATTCAAGTAATACATTTTACAACCAGAGGAAAATATCAATGTACGAAATGGGCAGAATCTATACAGTAGTTCTCTCCCCACCATCCTGGTCAGGACTTTCTATTGTTCCTATACACTAACCCATCCCCATAGACTAAGCACATGTTTACTCCTGAGGACACCTTCCGGACAAAAGAAATACTCGTGAGGACAGTATTGTTCCCTTTGTTATACCCTCTTTTTGTCTTCACTAGAATATCATTAACAATACAAGTCTGACTGTAAACAAACCAAAAACAACATGCAAAGCTGAATAACAGATATCAGTTGATCAAGTGTTTCAAAGTCACCCAGATTAATTCTGGCAAATTTCTAGGTTTATACAAAACCATCTCTTTTTTTCATTAAATGTTCGGAGGCTATGTCCTTGATACAATTCCACACATACAACAGTACCATTGCCTTCACAACACTGAATTCACAACATTGACTATAAGCCCAACATCACATGTGCACTATAATCTCTTTTAACCCCTTGTGTACGGATGCCGCAAATGTGCGCAAAAATAACAGTGCCACCAGGCCGGATGACGCAATTGTCCGCCGTTTGTGCAGTTTCAATCCATTGTTGGATTAAACAGTGCCACCAGGCTGGATGACACCATTGGCCGCTGTTTGTGCAGTTTTAATCCATTGTTGGATTATTGTGTATAGGTTACGCTTGACTGCACAACACATTGTAGCGGTTCGCTTGGCTGCCATAACCGCCGCGGCACCCTGACGTCTCCCGTGAAATACCGTACTCAAGGGGTTAAAGCACAAGGAATTATGGGAAGGTATTCACATTCCATCATTTGCATATTAACTCTTGACCAATGACAAAAAGGGAGGTCCGACAAAAAAGAACTGGGACCATTTCATTCCCTATTTTGTTATGCAATAAATTATGTTATGCCATAAATCAGATTTTTACGTCAGACCAAACACTTCACACTCGAAATGTTGTAATTTTCTGTCCCATTATGCACAAACAGCATCACATGTTTAAAACTGGAGTAAGTCGCCTCTTGTAGCATATCTATATACATATGCTTTAAGCTCTGGGTAGTTCTCAAAACCATCAACAAAATGTGCGCTGAAATTTAGCCGGCAGCATTTAAAAAAAATTAGATTGTGGAATCATACATTGGTGATAGATTCAACTTGTTTCCCCTTTACCAACATAATTACAGTGCAGACTCACCCCGTGGAGTGAAGCCTGCTGGGTGCATCTATGTTTGTGCACAAACCTTCAGAAAGCTCTTAAGTTTTGTACCGTTTTAGCACAGCTATTTGCAAATCTATCCTGGACTGATTTTTATGCATTTGAGAACGTGACATTGTTGATCTCAGCTATGGTCCAGGCTGGGCAGGTTAATGCACCCACCCAAATGCATATTTTATAACCGAAGTATGTGAACAAAGCAATGCTAACTTTCAGGCGACCGTTCTGGATGCTTTACACGTATGTGTGGGTGACTGCGTGCAGAACAGCAACGCAGTGACAGTTTCAGATAATTTAAATTGTTCTTCGGCCATGCATACCACACAATCTAGGATTTACTTCAAAGAGGAGTTGAATATAGCTGTATGGGTAGTCAGTCACCACTTGCTCTTACAAGCAGATCTGTGGCTGTGGGTTCGAATCCAACTCAAGTAGCTTGTAGATTTGTTTAAAGGGACTGAGAGCACCAGGTACACAATGCCATCAAACAACAGTCCCAATTCCTTTTAAAAACAAGGAAAATCTACGGCTGCATCTACGATCATTGTCTTTAATTGTCCCTCGCATCCAAATTCTGATATTTGCCTTCCATTCCAAAGAAAACCATCAGCCAAGATAAGTCGGAATTAGACTGATGATTCCCAAGTCAGCCCGTTGGCACGCAATCACCTTCCACGATACACTTCTCCAATCAGTTGCGGATCAACCGGGATGGGGGGGGGGACAAAGTTTGCGATTTGAGGCAGACAGTGAGACCAGCGTGGTGCACCGTGCGTATAATACATGTTCACTTGTATTTGCATGTAATCCCGGCCCCTGACAGTAATCTGGCTACCCTGCGCCCCTTGCC
Source organism: Hippasteria phrygiana (assembly GCA_037893225.1). Classification (NCBI taxonomy): domain Eukaryota; kingdom Metazoa; phylum Echinodermata; class Asteroidea; order Valvatida; family Goniasteridae; genus Hippasteria; species Hippasteria phrygiana. The sequence continues at coordinate 1,048,849 of JAZGUH010000178.1, forward strand.
AATTTACACGGAACTTAACGCTTTGTTACAACCGGCCCACATAAGTATACATCTCGTGGTCTTAAGCGATTGCCCGATTTGTTTCTGGTCTGCCGAGGAACGCGCGGACAGGTTTTGACGATGTCATCAAGCCCGTAATCCCTCTATCCCCCGCACCGGTTAACCTTGGTAATGAAAGCCTGCATAATTCAATTCTGGAGATGGAAAATACAATTATGCAATCCTGTCATATGATGCCTGTTTGTTCTGTAAGATGACATACGGAGCGAGCGTGCTGTTTGTCTCAATTTACTTGGACTTAAGTCTTTTCAAACATGAAGATTGTATGAGCACAATCATACTACACTCGGCAAATTTCATATTCAGTCAGGAATTAATGTTACCGGTATCTGCACCAAATTGGTTATTAGTGTGCTGAAGGAAACTGACATGCATTTTCAACATAATGTTTTCATGCAGGGATTTGTAATTATATAAAGTCAATATAAGTATAAATATAGCAGATGCATAGTAAGTTGAAGTATAAAAATCTACTGTACCTGTGAAACTATCAATGAAAATCAAATTTGAAAGTTGGTCATTTTTGTTGGATAGGATTGGTTTCTTACACTGGCTGGAGTCCAGCTACTTTTTGCTGAACATTTATGACCCAATCTTAAAAAGGAAAAGACAAAATGAGCATGGCGTTGATGGTTTGTTTCAATAAGAGGATATTAAACATGACTTCTAAAGTGGAAATCAGTAGAAATTGTCAAAGCATTTGCCCCTTCATGTCCTTGTACATCAAGCGGTGTACCTGAGTGACAGAATTAAATGCAGAGTTGAAAATTCCCCCCTTCAGATGCTTGCAACAATTCAGATTTCTAAAAAATAATTTCCCGAAGACTCACTCTGTAGGCTTGAATCGGTGTACATTTGGTCTAATGGAGGAAAATCATCCTAGAATTATTTTGAGATTACTCTGTAAATGATTGAATAATGCAAAAGTTGATTTAGAACAAAGCAGTTGGTATTGCAAATTCTGTTTGAGAAATTCAAATTTCATAGTGACCGTTATCTTTCTAGAATGATGCATCCAATTTAAAATAACCCCCCCCCCCAGAAAGATCGATACATTTGCGACTGAATCTGTAATTACCAAGTAAAATATGTTTGTAATTAACAAAAAAATATTGATGATCAATACTGCCGACTTAATTAAAACGTTTTGGCAGATAAGTGTAATGCAAATTGAAAAAATACCTGCAATTATAAATTCATCATTTTGGGCTGAATTGAATGTTAAAGATGTCTTGTCATTAATACAAGATAGGCCGTGATTGGTATTGGGCAAGGAAGGCTGTTTACATTTTTATATGAGCTTCTTCTTTGAATGATTTTCTCCCTTATCCTAAGCTTGGATTTTGACACTCGCAAGGAATTTTTGCAGGAGCGGGATTCGAACCTGCGACCTCTGGAACACCGTACCGGAGTTTGGTTGAATCCCACTCCTGCCAGTTTTTTGTTCACTTTGAACATTTATTCAAATTTACCTAGTCAGTTTCCCTTGTGGTTTGTTTGAGGAATAATAATTTCAAATGTGTTGCCAAATGTCAAGGGGGCACAAACTGGAGTGTTACTTGAAGCTCCATAGTCTAGTTTTCTTTTTGGCTTTTCCGACAAAGTCAGTCGGAAAAGGCCTTGTTTTTGTTCTGATTTTTTTTTTTCTTCCTTCTTCTTCTTCTTCTTCTTCTTCTTTTAGTTCTGACCAAAAGCCCATAGACTTTGTACACGAATTTTGTCCGCGGCACTTTAGGTCTTAAAAAACCTCAGATCTTAACCAAACTTACCTCAAACATAGACCCTAGGCTGAAATTGTATGTCGAAGAGTGACGTCATGGTGACGTCATCACGTGTCACGTGACGTCATCTTAAAGGTGCGTTTTTCAAGGGCCTATATCTAGAGAACGGTAGGTCCGATTTCCTTCAAACCTGGTATGTTGGTAGGCTAGCTCGTGTTATAGATGTAAATTGAGGTGACGTCACGATGACGTCATCATACGATTTTATAGTAATTGTTAAGTTTTTGAACTTCAAAGTTTCTTAAAGCCATATCTCACCAACAGAACATGCTAAATTCAAAATTCTTTTTGTAATAGCTTTGTTAGCTCCTATATTCTTTCACATAAATGTGAAAAATGTGTGACGTCATCATGACGTCATCAAAAATGTGCTTTTTTAAAACACATATAAGGGTAGGTCCGATCGTCATAAAAATTAGTGGGCAGGTAGATAGTGCTACTAGCATGTACAATCCGAGGTGACGTCATGATGACGTCATCGGCTGATTTTCTATGAATTTTTAGTTCTATCCCAAATCCCATAGACTTTGTACACAAATTTTGTAAGAGCCACTTTGGTCACTAAACAACCTCAGATCTTGATCAGGTTTAACACCAGTGTTGTAGTCAAGGCCACAACCTCCGAGGCCGAGGCCAAGACCGAGGCCACAACCTCCGAGGCCGAGACCGAGGCCGAGGCCACAACGTCCGAGGCCAAGGCCGAGGCCGAGGCCACAACGTCCGAGGCCGAGGCCGAGGCCGAGGCCGGTTACTAAACACGTAATAAACTAATAATCCACTCAATCGAGGTTAAAGGCAGTGTGTATGATTGGTCATTGTTGCAATTTTCAGAAATGGGCGGATTTGGGGGTTAGTATTTTATAGGAAATATCGTTCCACTGACCTGTTCAAAGTTTTGCGTTGTTGGATGGCAAAAAAAACGAGAGAAAAACGGCGCTCGTTTTCAACCGTCGGGCGGATGATAGCCTTTAGTCAACAAGACGCGCGTGGCTACCTGGACACGTGACGCGCCCTGAATGCCAGCATGTCCGGGGCGCGCCACTCGTCCGGGTAGCCACGCGCGCCTTGACTAAAGCCTACAGGGCAGTTTTCCAACGATTAAAAACAATATAAATTTCCACTTTTCTTGACAACGACAGCACACCTGGTGCTATCATTTCACACGATGATTGAGACTACTATTAACTTACAGGCTAGTAAGGTATTTCGTAATAATTCAGTAAAAACAAATTAGAGGATTACCAATCGCGTACACTACATTAATTGTTGGATTTTTTATTCTATTTTCAAGTCACGTCAATGGCAGGTTCCTTAAAGGATGTTTATTGCATTTCAAGAACATAAGGGTCTCCAGCATCTATTGGGATAGCTTTGCACGGTGTGGCCTCATAACAATCCCTCCTCTGCTAAAAATGCGCTCCACTGGAGCACTGCTGGCTGGAACATAGTCTTGGGCCCAAGACCCTTGTGTTGTTATTTCGGAGCGCCCGCGCGCCAGATTCACTAACGTTGTGTCCTCGAAATCCCGGCTTCGTACGTGCGTTCTGGACGCATGCGTAGTTTACAAAATGCAGCCGAATCCGCAGCCGGTGTTTGTCAAACGTGCACGATTTTGGATCGCCACAAGGGTCTTGGATAAGTTGGCAGGCAATTCTTAACTTTTTCTTTACTTTTCGATGATTCTCCCTCGCTTTTCCGAGGGATACAATCAGTGACCGAGTTTGAGCCTTATCATAAATTATTCATTACATGCAAATACATAGGACATGACGAGGCATCATGACCATTGATCTGCAGCTGCGCGCGTCACATGCGCGTGCACGCACGTCGGACATAAACCACGAATGTGATTGGTCAGAACACCATCAGGCGACGCTCACTGGATCGGTCTATTGCATAACCGTCCATCATTATCACAGTCCACAGTCTATAGTCGCGCCCCCGAAATGCCAACTTATCAAAGACTTTACTACAGATCCAAAATCTTATCGCGCTGTGGGCCTATTGCAACTACACTGTACCTGATCGCGCTGCCTGTGCATTGCAACTGCGAAAGTACAAAAGTACAATAGTAACGTCTTTGAACCAAGACTAGCTAGAACAGAGAGGACGGTCTTTGCAAGGGCATGCAGTTATGGGTACATAGACTAGTAGACATGTTACAGGCTTCGCGTTGCGCGAGCACGCGTGAATAACAGGTTGGTTCCCTCAACTTCACTGCCGGCCATTATGATTATCGCTTTAACGTTCACTCGTTCAGGGCCGAGTGGTGGACCAGGAACCAGTCTATAGCGGGAGTAGACAGATTATCTAACAAAAATATTAGATGCTACCTGAGTACGTGTAACACAAAAGTGGCAGTTCATGAGGCGAGTGAAGTGCTGGACCAGGAACTACACGTAGTCTATTACCGGGAGTAGACTGGTTCTACAAGAAGATAATACATATAATGTACGTACGTAGTACGTGCAATCGGGGAGCTATCTATAGCTCCATGGTGCAATAATGCAAATACCAGTTCATCAATTCGTGCGTATCTGCTTGAAACTTTATTTCGTTTTACGGAACTCACTGTGGCAGCTTCTCGAAAAATTCATGAGGTAAACAATTTAAATTAATTGAAACAGAAAACACATCTGAATTGGTGGGAAAATTGGTCAAAGTGGGCGGCCTCGAGCCGGCCTCGACCAGATCTTCGAGTCCGGAAGGCTCCGAGGCCGAGGCCGAGGCCGAGGCCTTGCACTCCGAGGCCAAGGCCGAGACCGAGGCCATAAAAATCGGCCTCGAGGCCGAGGCCGGTCTCGAGACCTCCAACACTGTTTAACACAAACAGAGACCCTAAGCTTAAAATGTATGCCGAAGAGTGACGTCTTGATGATGTCATCACTTGTCATGTGACGTCATCTTAAAGGTGCATTTTTCAAGGGCACATATCTAGAGAACCGTAGGTTCGATTGCATTCAAACCTGCTATGGTGGTAAACAAGTACGTGTTATATATTAACATTAAGGTGACGTCATGATACGATTTTCTAGTAATTTCAAAGTTATTTAACCTTAAAGTTTCTTTAAGCCATATCTCATCAACAGAACATGCTAAATTCAGAATTATTTTTGTAATAGCTTTGTTAGCTCCTATATTCTTTCATATAAATGGGAAAATGTGTGACGTCATCATGACGTCATCAAAAATGTGTTTTTTTAAAACACATATAAGGGTAGGTCCGATCATCATAAAAATTGGTAGGTAGGTAGATAGTGCCACTAGCATGTAAAATCTGAAGTGACGTCATGATGACGTCATTGGCTGATTTTCTATGAATTTTCAGTTCTATCCAAAATCCCATAGACTTTGTACTCGAATTTTGTAAGTGGCACATTGGTCACTAAACAACCTTAGATCTTAATCAGACTCAACACAAACATAGACCCTAAGCTGAAATTGTATGCCGAAGAGTGACAGGGTGATGACGTCATCACGTGTCACGTGATGTCATCTTAAATGTGCATTTTTCAATGGCCCGTATCTAGAGAACCGTAGGTCCGATTACGCTCAAACGTAGTATGTTGGTAGGCAAGCATTTGTTGTTGATGGAAGTTGAGGTGACGTCACGATGACATCATCACACAAAATTATAGTAATTTTAAAGTTTTTGAACCTTGAAATTTTCTTTAAGCCATATCTCATCAACAGAAAATGCTAATATCGAAAATCTCTTTGTAATAGGTTTGTTAGGTCCTACATATGTAACAAAAAATGCAAAATATGTGCACCATCATAATGACGTCATCAAAGGCATAATTTCTCGTAAGACATGTAAATTGGTAGGTCCAATTGTCATGAAGCCTGGTGGGTAGGCAGACTTGTCACAAGCAAGCAAAAATCGCAGTGACATCATAAAAAATAATGCGGAAAAGCCCTATGTTCTGTTTAGCGAAGAGACATAGAGTCCTAGTTCTTTTCTTGGTATCTGCATGTGATGAAGGAGATTGCAAGGTTAAAAACCCAATATAGGGCCAGTACTCTGTACCATATCCATCAGCTATAAACCATCTTGGCTCATTGGAGCATATAATGTGCAACGTCTTTATTGATGTGGGATCCCGAATGGTGTGGCCGCCTATTAACTCCAATCGCTACAACTACCAAATGTGGCATATTATACTTCCTCTCCGTACATAAAACCACCACCCGTGATGGAACGGCAAATTGCTGCCATGGTGATCCAAGACTTTGCGAATTTATGTCGACATTGATTTTCTTTTTTCCCCCTCTCCCCTCTTCTCTCATCCCGCCCTGCTCTGACAGAAATCTTTTTGACCGTGGTTGATGGACTCGAAACGTGATATTGACATTAATAAAATGTGGCTCCTCGATATTAAGCTATCGATGCAACTACATGCGCTGATAAGATAGACGATAAAAGAAGGCCTGTTTGTTTCCTGATTCAGTTATGGACACGGGAAGATCAATGAATGACTGGCCGTCTACTGCGATATTTTCGTATACTTTTGTAATGCATTCGCACACACACATACTATGGTAATAGCTTCTAGAATAAACAGCAGGCTTTGAAAAACTCATAAATGTACACAATTAAGCCTCCTTGGTGTTTCTTGTATGTGCAAACATTTTGACAAGCAAAAACTGTTTGAAAAGGGCACATATGTTGAATAGCACGCGATTTTCCAGAATATGCAATAATTTGTCCTAATTTTATCTTGTTCTACTGCCGGCAGACTTTAAAAGATAAAAACCATAAAATGTCTGACGATAACGACAAAGGAACGATGATGATCATATTTCCTCCGTTGTCCATTTTACCACCAGTTCTTCATCTGCAAGCAGCGTTATCTTGTTCATAGGATCTTCATATCTTTTGGGTTTTGGTTTGGTCAGTGTTTCATATTTTTTAATCTACTTTGTCTGTGTTTTGACTGAATATTTCAATTGAATGAATTTACCCCTATTAATGAATAACGGAAGAAAAATGTATTTATGAACAAACAAACAAAGCGGGGAGCAGGGGTGGTTCCAGTTTTGCATGGGCTGTGCTTCAATAACCTTTACTCATACATACTTGCCGGACTGTCATCTTCCTAACCAATTCTATAAAACAACAAATATGGGTTATGGGTTCTGACAGGGGGAAGTTCCAGGGATGTAGTCGAGTCCATCACAAGTCCCTGCAAGTCCATCACAAGCCCTCCAGTCCTAATCCCAATCACAAGCTATTCAAATGAGCTTTGACAAATGCATTCCTTTGTCATAATTGTTCATCCAGATTACTTGTGACCGGCTTTATGAAAGGACTTCTTACTAGACTTGCGAAAGGACTTGCAGGGCCTCGACTTCAACTCTGGGAAGTTCTCCCCTTGACATTCTCTAGCTACGCCCATGTTCTACAGACAGCTATGATAAAACTTCCACATCATGTCCTTTTTTTGCATATTTCTCCCAATACAAGAACGGTGGACCAACATTTTGCTATTAAGCATGAACAACTTTTTTTCAAACAATCCATAATTGGAAGCCAAAGAAGCAATTTGAAGTTCTTACCATCACAGGGACAACTTTAGTGATCAATTAATTGATAACTGAAAATTTGCATGTTGCTTAGTGGTAATTGAAAACGTTTAATTGGCAAGAGTAATGACTAGTTCTCACTAGACTATTAGAGTTAGAGCAATGATAAGATGCAAAATTCTTTCTTCATTCTAAACTACAATTCGTACATCGTTTATGTTCTAAATATATTTCCCCCTATTGCGGAACGCTATTCTATAAAATTGAATCCCAGGGCATCCCAATCCCATTTGTTTGTGACCGCCGTTTTTGTCTCTCAGGGACGGGATGAGCAGAGCCCGCAAAAATTTCAAGTTCACCGTAAATCCCTCAAAAAAACCAAAAAAAAGAGAGGGAAAAAGTATTGCAGCACCACACGAGGGGGTTACTGACCAAACGACCTACATTCTCCTGTCCTACATGCGAGCATCGATCCTGCACTTTTCCCTTCTCAGATTGTAAAGATTTTGATTATTGTGATCCAGTCCCTGGATGCTAGTAACCCGAGACGCAGCCGATTTCTGGAGAGTCCACAATGCCACAGCGCAGGGGCACTTGTAGGCTGTGCAATTAATCAGCACAAATGAACAGATTCTAAAATGAGATACCCCAACAGATCTCAAGCCTGATTCTCCGAAAAAGCCTACAAGTAACAAAGTATCGCCTCATAGTGCAAAAACACTAATCCTCTTAATGTACTCACTGACAAGAGAAAAAAATGGCCGGAGAGAAAGAAAAAAAAACAGAAAGGAAAAGTGGGCCAAAATATAAGAAGAGATCTCAAATAATGAAATCGAATCTTAAGTGGACTCGGTGTAGGAGGCTGAAGGTATAAGTAAAATGACACCTTTTTCCCGATGGAATATCTTACATTCTTTTGAGCTTGACATAGTTTTTACATAAACACGATGCTAATTAGACGTACAGGAGAACAGCACATTCTTTTGATACCATTCTGAACCTTTTTCCAATGGCAGTTTTGTCCAGTTTATTTGCTAATCACACAAGACATTAAACTTTAAAGTATATAAAGCTTTAGAGATTTCGACCATTTCTGAAACAGTTGACATGGAAAATTGTCATATTTTTCCTTCAGTGTACACTTGCATTGTGATTTACTCCTAGTCAGGTTAGTCAAATACGCATAAACAAAAGTAAATTAAGCTAAAGATTTTAATCCAAGCCTTGTTTCAGTTGGTTTTGGTCTGCATCCCCGTTTGTGTCTTTTCCACAATTTCAGCTAAAAGTACCCTTTTTCAGCATACAATTTTTTTGGGGGGGCTGCCCCCCCCCCCATTCCTTTTCTTTACACAATTGCCGCTTGTCAAATACTTTTAAATCTGAACTAAAACCATTCCGAGTTAAATCCCCAATCTATCTTGCTTAATCCATTATTATATTGCTGATTTATGGTAAAGGCCGTGTACATGATTGGTCATTGTTGCAATTTTCAAAAATAGGCGGATTTGGGTTTTTTAGTATGTTATAGGAAATATCGTTCCACTGACCTGTTCAAAGTTTTGCGTTGTTGGATGGTGAAAAAACCGAGAAAAAAACGGCGCTCGTTTTCAACCGTCGGGCGGATGATAGCCTTTATTCAAGGCGCGCGTGGCTACCAGCTGGACACGTGTCCAGCGTGCCACTCGTCCGGGTAGCCACGCGCGCCTTGACTAAAGGCTACAGAGCAGTTTTCCAACGATTTCCTGGAAATCGTTGGAAGATGATATACATTTCCACTTTTCTTGACAACGACAACACACCTGGTGCCATAATTTCACAGGATGATTGAGACTACTATTAACTTACAGTCTAGTAAGGTATTTCGTAATAATTCAGTAAAAAAAATTGGAAAGTACCAATCGTGTACACTACCTTTAAGCCTCCATTTTGTTTACAAGTAAGACTGTCACAATACATGTTTAATTAGGTACACTGATTCATTTTATCAAAATGACGTCAGGCCAGCTAATTTTTTGATTTGTATATTTCAGGTCCATTCAGTCAGTCAGCAGTTTGCAACAGTTTAATTCATTTTCATGATTCATTCTATATTAGAATCAGTTCTGTTTTGTTCTGGTATACCGGCATGTCCACCACAAGTTCAGCTTTTTTGTATCATTTATAATTATAATCCACCAATATTACTATTGATTAATATTATATGGACATAAATGCCGTTTTGAATTGAATGTACACAAGTATGAATGATAGAGTACATACAAGTAATAGAGACACCGGCAGCTTTAAAAAAAAAAAGAAGTATGAATTCGGAAAAGAAAGTTTATCCCTGATGTAGGCTCCATACGCAAACATATACACCCAACAGGGAATTTATGGGTCAGGAGAACAGCCGAGAACCAACAATCTGCCTCCGCAACTCCATCTTTCTCTCTTTCTGTTTTCTTTTAAATGCAGGATTATCCAGCTAATCTTGCATGTTTTCCCCAACACTGATCATATTTCTGGGGCCTTGTTCATGTTTTTGGTCGTTCATGTGTTCTCCTCCTTGGCATATCATCGTCCCTTAATCACCGCTGACGGAGGGCTCCTGCCAGCTGAATTAGAAATCCATGTCACAAATGAGAAGAGAGGTTGAGAGAGGGAGAGGGGGGGGGGGGGGATTCACTGTCTGTGAAAGTGACAGTCGGGCAACTTAAAGGTTCCACAGAAATCAAAACTGGAAAACTGCCATAAATGCTCTGAAACAATTAAGATGTAAGAAATCGAGACGTTGATGTATTTTAGAGGTCTAGTAATTTATCAACACTTGGGATAGAAAAAAAATTGAGGCGTGCCCCCATCCGTGAAAATAACCCCTTTCTTCCTCTGACATCATCGCAGTGACAAGACATTGTTTGCCCCACCCCTGATGTTCAAAACTCTAGTGGACATGCAGGGGTAAAAAAAGGTGGATGGGGGAATAATCCTATTATTTTTTTAGCACCAAGTCTCGATAAATTACTAAAACAAAAACACACCACAATCTTTATTTCTTACATATATCTTATTGCTTCAGAAACAATTTACGGTGATTTTGATTTCTTTGGACTTCTAAAGGGCAGGGGGTATTGCATGAATGTCTCACATGAATTGCAAGTTGTTATAAATTGTCACTGTAAAATTGGTAAGGTGAAGTTTTCCCCCACCCTTCGCAGTCATACCAAGCACACTCCATTTAGGTGCCACAGTCCCAATCTTTCTTTTTCTTCATATTACCCAATATGGAGGTTGAGAAACTAATGCTGTGGTTATATCAAAATTAAAGAGGAAGTTCAGTTGTGTCTAGCACTAGGCACAAAAGGGGAGTTCGTCCTGTGATGTCGATTTGTTTGCTGACTGCAGCGACGACTTTTAGACAAATGGCACCAGCGGGCTGTGCTGCGCTAGGGGGGACTTGATAAAAATAGCGTATTTTACAATACGCAATCTACATAAAAATACAAAAATGACGCAGACTTCTCTCAGCAATCAACATCATCTTTAATGTTACTCATTATTGCTAAACTTTCAACCATGATGAACAAACGTGATGAATGCAAAACGGGCACGCCAAATAATGCGGATATCATCCAAGTTGATTCCAGGTTTTTGGTTCGCATACAGACGGCCACTGCTTGGAGGCATCCACTTGCCATCCTTTTGTCAATAAGCCAGTTCGGTATTCCAACTGCGCTTGCGCACGATGACATTTTATCCCGAATGACCCGCGTGACCTAACGCGTGCATGTAAATGCAAAAGGCGGTCACACAACGCGCACGTGTTAAATTCCATCAGAATGGGCGTTTGCGTAGTATGGCGTGACATTACGTCAGGAATTTTATCCCGAATAACCTTTGACATACCTAACTGGCTTATTCCTAGCTGGGGTGACCGAAAACAATCAATTGCATAGCTTATTGTACAGGTGTGGAAGGTCCCCATCATGCCGCATTCATCCTGCCCATAAGAGCTTGGTCAGATTCATTTAAACTTGACATCCCATCGACATGGGAACCAACCCCATCTTCAGGTCTATACTGCCTCTTTTTATCCATCCTGGAGAAACGAGTCGGGCATCTGGGGATGTGTTGCTCCTATCCAGGGGGAAGAAATACTCCAGAGCCATTTCTCAAAACTATGGCGTTGGCTTTGTCTCCAGCTATATTGCAAATCTCAAGCCTTGAATACTCAAATAAAATTAACAGGTTCAAATATGTGACCTAGAGCCAATTTTACGGATCTGCTGAGCACAAAAATTTGCTTAGCACCAACAAGTCTTGCTTAGTTAAAACAGGTTTAATACCAGCCAAAAGGCCATGGGATTTTCATGCTGAATGCCAGCCACAAGCGATACACTTCACCTTAAACATTTGGTTGGTAATCCTGTATTTACCAAGGAAGACTTTTCATGCTAAGCAAATTTTTGTCCTTACATTGCCCGTGAAATTGGCCCCTGTTCCCATGAAATAGATGGAAAGTCACAAAATAGGAAAATCAAGATAATGGTATTTCCTAAAAGTGCAGGTTAAAAGCTTTAATTTGATACAAGTTGTGTGTTGTGGTATCTCGTTCCTAGCCCCCGATACAACCCTTTAGGGTTATCAGAGTCTTGACCCCTTGTTTTGAGAAAATGAAGCTCAAAGTTTGTGATCTGTGTACACTTAAAAAATATTGAGAACAGATTCATTTTTAAAGTGAACAAAGAAAACTGGCAGGAGCGGGATTCGAACCTGCGACCTCCGGGTTACCGTACTGGCGCTCTACCAACTGAGCTACCTTGCCCTATGTTGGTGGTCTCCCAAATTGGCAGTATCTTTGTTCGGGTGGGCGCAAGTCAGAAGTCATAAACCCATAAGTTAAGAAGTCGTATCCTCATTGAGTGATCCCCACAATGTCGTTTCCAGGTTGTATCGTAAAATTATGCATGATCCCTGGCTATACGGCATTCTGGGTTTATGACTTCTGACTAGCGCCCACCCAAACAAAGATACTGACAATTTGGGAGACCGCCAACATATAGGGCAAGATAGCTCAGTTGGTAGAGCGCCAGTACGGTAACCCGGAGGTCGCAGGTTCGAATCCCGCTCCTGCCAGTTTTCTTTGTTCACTTTGAAAATGTATTCAAATTTACTTAGTTTTCTTTGTGGGTTGAGAATAGATTCAGTTCAAAATGTTGGGATAAGATAGTAAAGGGTTTTTCAAATATACAGTTGTTAAATCCCAAAACTGACTTTTCAGTGAAAAACTGTTGTTTCTGCTTGTAACTCAGAAAACCAGAGTACGGCTTTCCGGTCATTTTGTGCTTCCAGGTCACATATAAGTCTTTATGAACATTAAAGGCAAACAAGTGCCACATATCTTGCCATCTGAGACCATTATGAGAAGCATAAGCTGAAGTCATAATTGAGAAAATGACCCTCATCTCTTTGTGCAGAGGTGTGAGTTTCGAAGTGCTGTGAAGCATTGCGACACAGATTTGCACCACCAGCACAAAACATTTTTTTGCAATAAAAATAGATACTACCAACCCTGGCCGTAAATTCATTAAAGCTGCTTCACGATAAGCGGATCTAAGATTGTGCTGATGCTCCACCACTTTTGTTTTAAGCCAAGCTGTTCTTAGCTGTGCTTACTGCTTGCGGTCTTCAAACATCACCCAAAACCTACTGAGAAAAGTCAAACCACAAACTGGCACATCTGTGCATAATACTCGGCTCAAACAAACAGTTGCCATGGTACTCCATTAAGGATGTGCACTGTAAAAAGGTATTAACGTGTTACCAGCTAACCCGGAGTACGCGTCGATGAGGTCATTTTGTACGATGGGCAGCACTTTGGCGGACCGTACAGCAGGATAATGGACATGGGGTGGACTGAAATTGGAGGCAAACTCAAAATTTGTTCAGATAATTCCAGCTGCTCCCAGGATGCTAAGCTGAATTTACTGTCGTTTTCCCCCCCCCCTTTTTTTTTTGATGGAAAAAGCCGCACTATTGCGCTCTAATCAATCGCGAACACTGCCCCAGCCATACACAAGTATCAATAAATTTGTCACAGGCGATGGCCGGTTTAATTCATGCGTGCATTCAAATTTCCTCCGCAATACGCCTCCATTATCACGGTCACAAAGCCAGTGGATAAAAACTCATTTGGAGAAATTAAGACCTTCTAAAGGTATGAGAAATTGTGGAGTGCATCTCCTATTTATCTTCCTTTCGTTTGGGTGGAGGATGCTCGTCGACTGGTAAGCAGAGCCTGGGAGTATAATTACATAGGGGGGAATTGGGGCGGTCTTGGACTTCCTAACAATCGTAAACGTTAAACGAGGCAAAAAATATTCCAAGGTTATTGGGCTCATCGGTAAATGTACACATTTTCCTGAAATTAATTTCTTACATTTTGCAATTGAGAACGGCCTTTGAGGTAAACAGAATATGTTGGTAACCAAGGTAGCCAGTTGTAGTTGAACTAAACAATCTTCAGGTAAAGGCAGGGAAAACTTTGTTGGAAAATAACTTGGTAATTGTCAAATCTAAACAAGAGAAATTTGTATATTTTTTATATTTAAACACATTCTGTGTAGACGGCCATAATTCGGAACTGTATAAATACACCGAGATAATCTTTTGGTACTTGAATTCAAAAATTTTTCTGACAGGTGAGAGTGCTTTTGCTGTAAAAGTCACTTTAGGCACTTTCTGTAAATTTCAGGCATTTACTGTATAAATGAATACGTTCAAAACTTGGCTTATTGTAGCAGGTTGTACATTTAGTTTGTTTGGTTCTTGACCAGGTACCATGCACTGAATTAACAAATTAGTATCAGAAAAATCAACAAAATAGAATTCACATTAGCATAAAAATCCAAGAAATCTATAAACGGGATCATGAAACACTCTCGCAATGGCAAAAAAAGATAAGATGGCGAGAATTCCATTTTTGGGCCTTTCAACATTTATTCGCGTTTCTTAACTGAAAAGCAATGTAAAATACATTTTTTTAAAGTTTCAATGGCTTTATGACAATAGAAAGACCCAAATAACAGTTTCAAGGATACAATGTATTTCCTTAAAACCCAACTTTAATTAAATCACCTTAAAATGCATGCTCACATCACCAAGTGTTGAGAACTGGTCCAAAAATGCAACTCATTTAAAGTATACTGTACTCTGTCTTACCCCTGAACCTATATCTGTTCTGCGTATACATTTTGAACGCCTTTCCCCCCTAGCCTCCAGCTAAGTGAGTGCATTTTAATCCTCGGTTTCCACGGCAACCAAAGCAAAGAGGAGTGCAAGTGTGATTAGCGCGTGTTCGATATCTTTCCATCTCTTCAAGGCAAGTTCCAAGTCGCAGAGGTGTTTAATGAGGATTTCACTAAGATAAACCATGAGCATGTAGGATGCGTGTTAAAGGCGCGGCAGTGCACTCCTTCGGGGTACACGATGTTGAAAGAGGCTTAGCGAACCAATTTTTTTGTATCCAAATCCAATGGCTTCCAGCACCGAAAATGTTCAGACAAATTCAACAGGCGATACAGGCGTTTGGGCCAGCAATGACAGGTCTCACACCCGTCATCGTTTTAAAGTCGGATGAAAAAGACTCGCTATAAAACTCGAGACATGATAAATTGCCGCTCCCTTCACTGTGCTGTTTCTTGTGTTCTGTAGAGTAGTTGTAACGTGTGTCCTCACTTGACAAGTGCAGCTGCTTTCCACTGTGTGACTTCCATTCAATTAAATGTGAATGGTCCTTGAGTTACCAAATGAGAAATTATAAACCAAAAAGATACATTAACTAGAGTGACTAGACTTAACCATAGTCAATCTAGATGTCACCCGAATGCTGCGTGGTTTGAATAGCTAGTCCAACTGGATCAACCTAGCTCCGGGACCATGGTTTCTCTAGTCACTCGCGAGTTACGTCACGGTTTCAAGATGGAGGATAGGTAAACTGGGCAAGTTTTGCAAACGTTTACGGTAGATTGTTAGTTTTGTCCAACGATAATAACTCTTTGCAATAAGATAATGAATTATTTATTGCACTAAAGTTAAATAGAGAAAATAAAAGAAATACATAATAGAAAATAAAAATGACGTACCAACATTTGCTTCGTTAACAACTAGCAGACGACATTCTTTGCAGTTTGTTGTTGCTACACAAACTAGATTTGACGTAGTTGATCGACTAGATGCATTCGAGTGAAAACAGACCACGCATGTGTGATTTAAATCGCAAAATTAACAAAAGGGACTAGATCAGCAGCACCCGAACTTGCTCTTAGCTGCAAAAATAAAATGATGCCTATGTCTAAGTTTTATTGCTAAAGTTACATTATCTGTTTACAAGTAACCTGTGTTTGATCACCATTCCCTATTCTCGTTGTGAATTACTCTATCTTTTTACTTGGACATGCTCTTATGATTTTGTTTCGTCTCCTGCTTTGTGTTCAAGCCATTTATGTCCATCACTTCGTCATTGTTTTTTTTGTTCTGCTCCCTCCTTTTCTTTAGGGCTAACTTTACCTGTTTCCGCTTTCATTGTTATACCTTTTTTCATTTTTGCATATTGTTTATGTTTTGCTTTTAAATTGATCTAGAAAAAGCAAGAAGAATCTGTTCCCATATGAAATATTCTCTGCCCACTGCTATTGAAAAAATCAACTATTCCCAGAAAGAAACAAAACAGCTTCTCATTCCAGATTGACATGCAGCTCTGCAGAGAGTGTTTATTTGAACATGGCACTGGTAAGCAGAGATTAATGTGGGCCAGAAGAGACAACTTATGGATATTTGATATGCAGCCAGAGGTCAAATGAGGTCAAGGATGGAATGTTAAGAGAGCACTGTGTACAACCTCATCACATCCCATGTTAAAGGCATGGTAATGGATTGTTCGAATTACTGAAATGAAATGAAGAGAAACGAATGTCTGGAACGATAAATGTCTTGGATGTAGAAAGACAGATTATGGGCAAAAAAATATAAGTAAACAAGTATGAAATAAGCATGTTAATATATATAAAATAAATGTACAGTCTAGGGCTAATAACATATATATATTTATACTCCTGGTGAAGTATATTTAACACATGAAAGTTTCCACAAATGTTGCCAATCAAACTGATTTTCAGAAAGCTCAGAGTAATGAGTTTTGTCCATACTACTGATGTCTGGAAATCACTCCCCACAGAAGCTGTGGTTTTGCCTTTAATCTGCCAACAAGACAGTTCCCAGATCTGTATAGATTATTTGGATTAGTAATGTCATTTGCGCCAGACACTGTCATAAGTTATCAGCAGTAATTACACTCCAAAACATTAGCTTTTATGAGGAGCCTGAACATTTTTTTTTGGGGGGGGGGGGGACTTCTGTTTTGCTGGAATCTGGCCATTAAATCAGTTCCAGCTATGAGAGAGTTAAAGTTATGTTTTATGACTAACGCAGCAAAAATGTTAAATGACACTGAGAGCATGTATCCCAGGCCGAGTATAACCAAACAAACTGAAAATAAATCAAGTCACAAAGGTCAATTGTGTACTAAAACAAATCCATGCACTGATGCATGTACCGATGCATGTGATATCTGTTGTTGATTGGGACCGTTTCGATCAATGCCGGTCTTTCTGAGGTTGCCGTGGCGTCATCTGTGATGAGAACAAAAGGTAAGCTGACACAATTGCAAAAGCAAGCACTAATATGAACAGGCAGAAACACGACTTAATTCTCCGATCAAATAATTCATTCTTGATGATGACTTAAGTACAAGTTTCACTTCACTGTAAACTTGCTGGATGTGAATTTCTACTCAAAATGGACAAGGAGATTTAGGACAAAGTGATGACAATGGGTGTCCAAAATCACAGCCTACTCTTTTCAAAATCCCATCTGAAGCCTGTAAAATACTGTCCCACCTTGACAAAGAGTACATTGTGACTTTTGGGTTTGACAGCTTAAACCTCATTGTGATTCTGGGCTACGGATGCGATTTTGAACCCATTTTGAAACACATCCATCTAAGCTCTCTTTTAATTTTGATTAGAGAATCACATCTATAGGGGTTTAACAGTGTTTACACTAAGTCAAATTCTGCAATGTGAACTGATGAAAGTACTTGTGGTTGCCGCAGATGGTTTTTAACTATCAATTCTGAAAAATCTTTATCAAATCATACTAGGTTTCACAAGAACAACTGAAAAATCGGCCCAGATTTTTTTCTTCAAATTCAGTATATTTTTCTTGTTTTACTCTCCAATGATAAAAAAGCTGTAAAAAAAAAAGGACATTGTACATTGCTGAACAAAAATGGAGAAAATAGCAAGGTGTTGTGTTGTGATTCACGACGATCGATCGGGGCGCCTCTGCCGTGGGCAGTTACCTGGGCCATAACAACATTGAGTCCTTCCCTTGGCCCCCCAAGCTAGTTCTGACTTCCCTCCCATCATGCGCAAAATCGCATTTGCTCGCCCCGCCCTCCATGGCTGGGAGCCTTATTTGATTATTGTTGCCTGCACATAGTCAGTTGCTCACATTTTACAATGTTGGGTCCCACTTACTTGATTTGTGTACAGGCGTGCTGACAAAATGCGTGTTTGGGGGAAAAAAACCAAAAAAACGCCAAGGGAAATCTGTTATTTTTTTTTTCATATTTAATAATATAATCACTACTGAAAAGTTGACATACTTTAGTGCACCTCAGTGCTTTCAATGAGCACAGAATAAGTTCAAGAAATCATTTTAACCTTGTGTTAATTAATATGCAGTCTTAACAAATGTACAGATTTCACAAATTTAATACAATTATTTAATTTGTACCAAACAAACAAGGTGCTTCAAGGGTAACACGAAAAATTCAGTACAATTTACATGCAATATACTGTCTAAACGACCATTGAAATTTTTCAAATATTTGTAATGTTTATTAATTGGAAGAGTTCAGTAAAGTTGATAAACATTATATTAGAGATAAAGACCAAATTCAATAGGACAATAACCAGCTGCTCCATAAACATTTTTGGCAATAATGAAACTGTTGAGTCATTAATTTCAAAGTACTGACAATCATCAGAATGGCTTCCAAGTTGCCTTGTACCTGGGGCCAATTTCATAAAGCTGTTAAGCACAAAAATTTGCTTAGCATGCAAATGCTTCCTTGATAAAAACTGGATTACCAACCAGATTTCCATGTGTGGAATATTGCTTTTGACTAGCTGTTGTTTGCTTAGCATGAAAATTACATGGACTTTTGGCTGGTAACCTGTTTTTACTAAGCAAGACATTTTCAATGCTAAGCAAATTTTTGTGCTTAACAGCTCTATGAAATTGGCCCCTCAGGGCTCATGTGGAGGCCAGCTAGCATAAGCTGCCCAACTGATTTGTACAAAGTATTATTTTGAGTGACAACAACCAGTATGCACGGCTACCAAGTCGGCTTGTATACCTGATATTATTTTGCCCATAAACAATGACTTGCAAGGCTACCAAATTTGGCTTGTACCTGAGATGGCTGTCAGATTGACTACAGCTATATATGAACCGGGTCACAGTATTTGTACAGTATACAATGTTCATGCTAGCACGCACACGAAATGAAAAGTCAGATAATCAGAACATTACACATCTTCCCGACTAAATGCTACCTTGGGAGTACACCAGCAGCAAGAAGCGTCTCGTAGTGCGTTGGGGCAAATTTTCTTAAGAACGCGCTCATCTTTCCTGCTGCAACGAGCTGAGTTTTTAAACCTGCGGTCAGAGATGAAGGGTGGGGGAGGGGGAAAGAAAAGAAAATTAAAGGCTGAAGAATTATGCAAAATTATGGGTGGGGCGGAGAGTGAAGGAAGGAGAGGGTAAATTCAAATGGAATGCACAATAATTATAGGCCAAACCAACTCGAGGAAACTTACAAAGCATAATAAGCAGAGACGGAATTGTCAAAAATACAAAAAAAATAAGTTGAATTTGTTTTTATGCAACAGAGGAAAGTGTGGAAGAACCAGCCCCTCACACTGAAACAAGACAAGATAATCTGATCTCTTCACAGTATGAATAGGGTCGGGATGGGTAACTAGTCCACTGCGAGGCATTAATAATGCCTCTACCCATATTAGGCGTAGAAGTGCTATAGCCCAGGACTGGGCTCGAACCCACAACTTGCAGAATTACCTGCAGACCACGAATTCAATGCTCCAAACCACAAGGCCACCGCACTTCCACAAATGATATAAAGACAATGGGCAAAACCCGAAGAAAGTAAACAACATGAAAATTAACAAACACAATGATGATAATCAAGGACACAAAGAAGAAAATCACCAAGAAATAGACCAAGGAGAGGAAGAAAATATAAATGAAAAACTGACCAAAAAAAAAAAGAAGAAAAAGACAAATGCCCAGATAATGATAGAAAAGATGTTAATAAATTAATCAAAAACAAAATTAAGGCAATCTGGAAATAAAGAACAACCAGAAGATGAACAGTTTTTAGCAGTCATACCGGGTACATGTAAACCGGGTACAAGAACCACTCGTGGGTAGGCCCGTGACTTCCTGTTCAATTTAAACCAATATTTTGAAAAGTATTTAAACTGGACTCATGGCATGCATATTGCAGATTTACACAACCAAGCCCAAGATGATCAGCACTCCATTTACACCAAGGTGTTCATACAAAACAGTACAATGGGTATAGTTTCTGTTTGTAATTGATTAATTGAAATACCTGCATTTCAGCATTTACATAACAAAGCATATTTGAAAAAGATGAAAAACAGAAATATGAAATACAGAAAAAAGTAATCAATCAACCTTCACTTTAATGTTCTTCCAATCCACAAAGAACTACACGTACTACCCCTTCAACATCACAGGAAGTCAGGAAAAATGATGGTGCAGATTTTGCATTGTAGGTTTCGTTTTAAACGTTTAGAACATTAGTAATTTTTCATTTCAAACCGTTTTTATAAACGTTTATAAATATAAATCACAGGCCTTGTTCAGTCAGAGGTGCTTGTTTAGTAAAAAAAAGGAAACCTGACAACTTAAACATAAACTCTTAATGCTCTTTTCGAGCAATTTTTAATTGCAAATTCTTTTTATCAACACATTCAGCGAAAAACATCCTGCCAGGTTAAGTTATCGAATAATTACCATACAAATGTCAAATGATTAGCAGGCCAACAGTAATTCAGTTCCTGTAGCATAGATCTTTTTGTGTACAGGTACAAAAGCAACCAAGAATTAAACTTCTTGGGGAAGGGTCGCAGACACTCCAAATGGGGGGGAAAAAAATAGGTTTTTGCATTAAAATAAAACATAAAATTTGACAATTTGTTAGAAGGAAAAAAAAAATAAACAAACACAAATACTGCTTTTGTGATAGCAACATCCCTGTGACAGACACATGACAATAATGTGCACACTAAAACACTCGTCCTTAATGACGTCCCATGGACGAGACACACTGAAGTGTAACATGACTGAATTAGAGGCCCTTTGCCAGGAACACATAGAGCACGCCGATAAACAACCCAAAATAGATTTACTTTTTCTCTTTTTTAATTCCTAGCAGCTGGAAATGCAAATAAAATGCGATAGACGGCCGAGTCAAATTTCATTTAATTTCAGGTGCTTTTGCAGGAGCCCAATTTGAATAATTTGTACACAATTACAGCGGGCTGCTGTTGCTGCTGCGCCTATGCAAAACAGACCGAGAGATTTAGCGCCTGCATCTTATGTCCGTCATGCTGCATTTTTAATAATCCTCTATGTGCACAATTGATTTAAACCATATGTTTTGCAATTAAAAGAACACAAACAAAACAGGGCTCTTCTATATTTCTAATTGTTACTTGGCAAACAGTCAGCCAGGCCTGGCGTACAAAAAAATCAATGTCAGTGTTAAACAATCCTCTCCACTCTAATTGGGAAAAATTTAATTATTAGTTGAAAGCGCAGGCGGTCTTCTGAAACACTGACATGCCCGATAGAGTTGTTTTTTGTTTGTTTAAATGTCTATACATGTATATGTGAAGATGAACACTGATGATAGCAATGGAAATCTACAAGTTCACTATAAATCTATTCACATGCTAATGGAAAATTTAATTTCTTTTTGTTTAAACTACTTCTTGTAATCATTCGGAGCCATGACTCGAGTCAGATAATTTTTGGTGACTTGATTTGACTGCAGTAAATGACTGTACTTGACTTCAGCCACTGCTGTAAATGGCTCGGCTAGTGTTACTGCTATAAATGACTTGAGCCGAGACTAGTCACAATTTTCAAATCAGAAATAATTCTAGAGGGCCCTTTTCCAAACTCTGGCTTGGGCTTGGGCTTTGCTTAATTTTATGTCCCCAGATTTGGCAAGATCTGGGACACAGTTTTTGTTACATGTGCATCAAAGTCTTTTGTTTTATCCAAGAGCAAGAACCTGTTCATTTATTTATGTATTCAAGGCTCCAGATCGGCAATGGGGCTGCGGAATAGCTGGAGACGAAGCCAAAGCCGAAGCCAAGGTTTGGAAAAGGGCCCAGGTTGACTTGAGTCGCTGCCATAAGTGACTCGACTCGACTCGACTCGACTCAATTCAAGTCACAGCCTCAGCAAAAAATACTGTAAAGATGCACTGTCTGTGTGCTCTTCAACAAACGTTTTGTTTTTCTGTTAACAGAGTTTGAAATGTTTTTCTTTTCTATTTAGAGTATTTGCAACACTTCAAAAACATTTTTATTTATTCCTGGTTGATTTTGTGCCTTTAATGCAGAAAGGGCCAACCTGCAGGAAAAGGGCCAACCTGCAGGAACTGGACAATTGCTGGAATGCAAACAATTTTTTTCAGGATGCAAATTTGACAGTAATCATGCAATGACTAAACACTGAGTGTGTTTCTTTTGTTCAATGTCCCATTCAAAAGTAAATAAATTTGATTGCTTTGAAACCCAGGGAGAGCAATATCTTTCATTTAACTAACAAGATGGAAATACTGCAAGACTGATTATAAAGTTCCTCAAAAAAACCAAATAAAATCGTAAAATTGGCAAGGAATTTGTTAAATTCTAAGTTTATTTGCAATTTGGTAAATAAGGTGTTAGTGTTACACAGTTAAAACCCACACACAGAGAAAAAAATCACACATTTTCATGAAAGCACTATGTTCATGCATGGAGGTAGGAACTACCTCCATGGTTCATGGAACACTCCACAGTATCACAAAATGAAAAATGGAAAATGTCACTAATTACCACCTCAGACCAGAGTTGTACTCAGTCCCTGCAAGTCCTTTCACAAGTCCTTTCGCAAGTCCAGTCAGAAGTCCTTTCATAAAGCCGATCACAAGTAACTGGATGAACAATGACAAAGGAATGCCTTTGTCAAAGCTCATTTGAATAGCTTGTGATTGGGATTAGGACTGGAGGGCTTGTGATGGACTTGCAGGGGACTTGTGATGGATTCAAATACATCTCTGCCCCGGTCATCACTTCCTATCCATGTTTACAAAACTAGGAAATGTATTTGTGTAATTTATCTCACCAAAAATGCCAATGCAACTGACTCGACCTCGAGGAGTGACTGGACTAGTGACTCCACTCACTCCACTTGACATGAACATAATTGTATCTGGGGACTCAAGTTTAACACAGCGCCGGCCGTGCAATTACAATCAAAAAGAATTATGTGTCCTCACACTCATGATCCATATTTCTATATTCATACTACTAACCCATACTTATCAACAAGAACTTGACAACAACGCTTTTTGCTGTACGCGGAGCTGATGCATCAGACATTTTCAAGTGTTCACAGAAAAAGAACAAAATAGATTCGCAATTAATCATACTTACTATGTGTATACACATGCACACCAAGATTTACAACGCATGTTTGTTGTGCGACTATAGACAAAAAACCCCATCTAATCAATTCCATGTATGTTTAGAGCCCTGCTATCTTTCACTCAGGTTGGCCAAACAAATAATCAAATTAAATCCTAATTTGATTAGGATAACAATAGTTTCTTTTTTCTTTGTTCATTTTTTATCTTAATGCCAGAGCCCCTGATATAAATTTCCCATTCCTTGTGTTTGCAGGCAGTACGTTAATTATGGCTTTTTTTTTAATCAAGAAATGGACAGAAAGGCTGTGCACTCTTTCTAATTATAGGAATGAATTCAATTCTGGTGATGAATTAATGGAAGTGACGTCTGTCGTTAAGGGAACGGCAGCCTGGTGAATAGTTTCTATTATGGCCTCTCTTTTCTTTCTCAAGGCAGGGCTTGATTAGAAATGGCATTCAGGGGGTCTGTAGGAATAACAAAAGTTAATTAAGACAGATACTCAGAGATCTAAGAAATAAACATATCCTGTTCAGTCTTTTATCCCCTCCGTTCAATGTCACAAAAATAATGTTCCACTCCCTAGATACGTACACATACAACTTGCAACTGAACCACAACAAAACATTTCATCTGTAGATTTTTATCGATAATGAGTTGATCAATTTGCCTCTCGAGTCAATGACTTATATTCCAATCAATCAATAATTCATAGCAAATTCTATTAATATATCCAAATAAACCGGCTTCTGTGGAGCACTGTGGCCTCGTATCAAACTCAAGATCTCGGTTATTACTGCAGATTGTGGGTCTGAGACCAGCAGGGGTCATGGTGCTTGTGTCCTTGAGCAAGGCACTTTGTCACAAGTTGCTTCTCTCTACCCAGGAGTAAAATGAGTACCTGTGATGGTTATGTGTTTGATTAGCCCATGTGCGCTTAACTTGCAGCTGGGGCTGTATACTCCCCAGGGAGCTGAGAAGGTTTCAGGAATGATTGTTGGTCCCGATGAACAGGGATAATAATAATTGTAAACGTTGTGATTAAGTTTAACTAAAAAGAGCGTTCTAAATACTGGTTAATATTAGTATTATTCTCATCCGGCAAACTAGCCCATCATATCCCCATCTGTACTCCAATCTTGTCTAAAGGCCTTGTTACATGACAACAAGTTTCAAATAAACTCTAAAAGAAAACTCAAGGGCAACTTTGTTGTTCCCATGCATTACACACAATTTCAGAGATCTATATAAGCTATACATTCTAGTCTTCAAGTAACACTCCGTCCATACATCTAGTGCACATGGTCGTACTTCCCCAATACGTCCGAGGACAATGCTTTGTGTTTCCTATTGTTCCTTTAATATAACCAACCCCCATATATAATAGACTAAGCACGTATCCTTACGTTCGAGGACCGATTTCAACAAAAGTATTCCTACATGTGTATCTGAAAAATTGAATACGAACTACCCATTGTAACAAGATCCAAATCTTGGATCAAAATGAATTCGAAAGTTAGGTAATTTAATCAAATCGTTTGAAAAAAAAACCAAACCAGTAAATCAGTCAATCATGAAGAAGTGCAATTCCAGCAGAATTGTTTGTTTTTTCCCTTTTTAAGGGTATGGTATAGCTTTGGTGATGGTACAAAAAAACCACCAAAATAATTAGTTTCAATCTGAAAGCTTACTGTTTATGAAGATAACAGTACCGATCCCTTTTAAGAAATATCTTTCTCTGAAATGCCATCATCTTCTAGAAAATTGTATCTTAAGGCCTCCAAAAACACCGTGGCTTGTTACGATTTCAACAATCCAAATACTGACTCGCAAATTGAGCTAAAACTTTCTCAATTTGTTTCTTTCATGTAAACACCTCAACAAAAGTAAGTCCCCCCCCCCCTAAATGAATCTTTATATTTCCTGAGATGTGCACAGGATTTGTATTATAACCTTGGTGGAGATCATCAGTGGGACCCATGGAACAAATACTGAAACTGACTAGCCCATACCTACTGGTATGCATGAATGAGCAGAGTGTAAAGTAGATATTGACACACTTTAAAAATTGCAAAATGGTATGTGTCCCGTGCAAGCATAATTCAACAGTCCACACAGCTTTTAGACAACCACAAAATTGAAGGGATGGTATGGCCTACCAATGTACTCCCAGATCTGAATCCCATAGAACATTTATCAGATCAAGCGGATAGTTGATCAGAGAGTTGATGAACACACAACTGATAACTTGCCACATTTGTTACAGGAAGAGTGGATTGCCAATCCTGCAACAAAGGGTTACCCGTCTCATCAACACAATGCGTGATCGATGTCAGGTGATACAAAGTCACGGTGGATGCACACGCTATTGAAGAAATGGATCCGATTGAACCAATTTCCATAGAGTTTGTGTCCTGAATACAAATTTGAACTGTGGAAAAACATTTTGCAATTTTTGAAGTGTGACAATATCTTCTTTACACTCTGCTCATTCATGCATGATGACAGTAGGTATGGGGTAGTCAGTTTCAGGATTTCTTCCATGGGCAGTGGCGTAGCTGAGGGGGGCGTGGGTCTACTGATGATCTCCACCAAGGTTAATAAAAATCCTGTGTACATCTTTCTTAGGAAATAAAAAGATTCATTTAGGGGCAAACTTGAGGTGTTTATATGTTAAATCACATAAAGCCGGCATTACAAATGCTAAATCAGACCTTTAAGTCTGTACTCCTTGACCTAACTCCGGGCAACCATTTTTACCCCTATGTCAAACCAGCACATCAATTTGTGTCAGTTCCAAACGATACCGTTATTCAATGCTGAGAAATTCAATATTATTGTGGGTGTTTGTAAGCACATCAGAGTTGACATCAAGGAGATGATTTAGCCCGGAGGGTGACCTTTTCAAGTATGCATTGTTTTTATTATACTACAATGTGCTTATTTTTCACTGTAACACTTGTACTTCACAGGATAACATGAACACATACATGTTTGTAGCCTCGGGCTACCAATTTCTTTTTCTTTTTTCCCCCTTTTCTAAATTAAGAAATATGTGTATTCTTAATGACTTGCATGAAATGGATAAACATTCAAGTCATACTTTCCTTGCTCTTCAAAACAATTTGATTTTTTTTCCTTCTCATAAATTTGTATTTAACAAACGACTATTTTTGGGGGGATTTCGGTGACACTCTGAAAAAGGCTTTGATTTTTTGTTGCTTTTGCCCCTCTAATGCACAAAAAGGTCCGCCTGGCTGAAACTGAATTATTGTGGGGCTGCAAATTATTCAATATTTACTACCTAATTATTCAATAACCAAGTGGATTTTTTTCGTTCAATGTTTCATTGAAAGGTTGAGAACTTTTGTACTGCTAGACTGGAAAACTATTTTACGGGTTGAAATTATAAACACGGACGGTATACTTTTAAGTCAGTCAAAATAGAATTTGATTAAGTCACATCACATTCAGCACGGCAAAATACATGTGTCATTCTGTCGCATGTATAAAGCTCTTTTTTAAGGAACGAGGAAGGCAAAGAAAATATACAAAATCTCTGATTTTCTAAAAGACCCAACAACACTGCTATATATACATATATTAAAGACAACCTTTATTTTGCAACACATTGTCTTATTTGGCTCCAAAATTGTGTATTCCCCTGCAAATAACTGGGATTGATATAAAAAAAAAATAAAGATTTTTTTGATAAGCATGGCATCCAGGCACGAGGTCATTACAGACACCTTTTCCCGACCACTGTCTTTTTCACTGTAACTGTCACATTAACTTCCCATTTGTCACACTACTGTGATATAATTTGGTTTGGCATCATAATTGTCAGGAGTTCAGTGATCGCAACTTACAATTATTCTGGGCAATGACTTCTCATTATCGGGATGCAGCAGTAGCTGAGGCTTTTTGTTTGATCTCCTACGTAAATGATGTCTAAAAAACCCAACCTCAAAAAAAAAGAGAAAAAAATAATAAATAATTAAATAAATAAATAAATAACAAATTCAATAAAATTCATGTCAATAAAAATACATGTCACAAAATTAAAAGAAAGAACTTTAAAAAAGCGTTAACTCATTTGAATCCGTACATGCACCCTTCAGATAGCGGGAAAAAAAAGTTCAAAATAAAAACACTTTCATAAATACTTGTCTCCTATTGGCCAAACGTCATGGAGCCCTCCTGTAGAGGGCAGGCTTCACGCAACATGAATTCCAAGAGTAAGTTTGATCAAGGACTATGGTTAACTGTAATTGACAATCTTTGGACTAACTTTACCTGAACACTGGCTAGTCAACCCATCTCGTCAACAATCCGGAACCAGCCTACATTGGTTATCAACAGCAACATGGTCATACTAAACTGTGACAAGGGAACCAGTGGCAGTATAGTTCGGCTAGCTATCATTTATTGCGTAGGTGTCACAAATTGACCCACTGGTTAACCAATTTTCCATGATTGACTTCCAGTACAAGTTACCCTGTCCCTTTTCCAATCGTTCTCTTTCGTGCAATTTGTGTCCCACATTGTGGGGATTGGCCAGTTACCCACCACACCCCTTCCTTTGACAACGATAAGGAAGAATAATTCTTACACTGTGTGAATAAATAGCTAGCATGCAGGGGATGTGTAGTCGCTTTCGAGTGCAAGTCCCCCCCCCCCCCCCCCCCCCTCTTCCTCATGGAAATGTTGAAGACGTTTAGCCTGGTAATGGAGCGTGACGGCAATATTGGGCAATGGCTCTCATGCATGGCCGGCCCCACAAGTACATGAATATGTTACCAGTGATGAAGTTACTCATCAACTAATGCATTTATGCAGTTTTTCAGTCAAAATATGCTTACTGGGCTTAAACACACATCCTCACATATGCACCCATATGGGGTACCTCTATTGTAGACTTTACTTTCCTTCTTTTATTCTCCTTTGTCCGTATTGAAATCTTAAACTCCACAGCGTTAACTTTGTGGGGTACCTGGATTTCTAAAGATGCCCATGTGGGGTACCATTGTCCTCATTGTTACCCTTTCTTCCCGGTACCCCGTAAGGAGACAAATGTAGGAACACACACACAAGTGTGTAAATACCGGCAATCGCGGACTCCCTATTGTCCCTCTTTTGTTTGTACTTTACCTTTTTCGGAAGGCCTCCCATATGTTTTGTACACGAATTTTGATCGTGGACGTTCGGTCAATCGTAGACCCTTTGTCTACGCCCTAACCCTTTTGTCCCTAGTCTACGAATGCCGGTATTTAAATACTCACTCTACCACGATTGCGATTATTTTGTATTTACAGTTTTTTCCCCTTCACATACACATACCGGCAACTGGTATGCTAATTCCCACATCAAAACGAGAAGGGAAAAAATCTGACTAAAGTTATAACTTCTACATCTTTGATTCTTTTTCTTTTTTGTATCTCCGTACGGTGATTAGCTTTTAGCCTTATTTGGGGCAACTTGCATTAAAAAAAATCAAACATAATGAACAAATGTTTTAAAAACATAAAACAAAATTTCATTGTGTCTCACTTCATATGGTTTTCATACAAAATATCACTATGTGGCATTCATGTACAGACTTTTCCTGAATAATACAAAATTTGTCAACAAAAGCTAACCACAGCATTTGTAAGGACCGAAAGTAAACATGAATAATATTATTAAAGAAAATATGAATAGGTAGGCCTACATATAATGGGCTGGCCCGACATCATCAAGAATAGACTTTGGATGAATGTATGAAGATGAAAGACGACAGATCTTACTAGGGACTAGAAATATATTTTGTGACTGTTGATTGTGGATTTCAATTAATGAAAGCACTAGAATCCCCCCCCCCCCCCACAGTCTTGATTCCTGCACAAGGTCAAGTGTTCCTCGCATCGTTGTTGAAACACTCCGTTTTGATTTCTGTCTCCCAGAGAGCCACAAAGACAAATTCCCATTAGCTCTGCAACTGTAGTCTTCAATTAAACTGGGAAGATTATAGAGCAAAGGCACTTAAGATCCAAGCTACCCAAGCATTTATAATCGTGGCGCATGACCATCTTAAGATCCACATTTCGTTTCTATTCATTAACGAGAGGAAAGCTAGCAGTCAGCTCCCCGGGGAACCATGCAATTAGATCTGGGAAATACAGCAACTATGCCCATGTATATATATTATTCATTCTGCAATGCTTTAAGCCACTGTCATCTCCAAAGCAAGAACGGTCATTATTCCATAAGGGAAAGAAGAGACCATGTAAATTGCAACAACGCAAATGGCACCCCAGACAATACTTAGCCTACTTGAAAAAAGCAAGGGCATCCACTTTTTAAGAGGTCAAACTTTGCTTCTCTCCTGGCATTCTGACAGTTTTCTAACCCCCTTCTCCCGCAACTTCCCATCATGAACGGCTACATAAAAACAAAAATGCCCATAATTATTTATAACGGATCAATAATAAAATTTCAATGAATTTAAGATATATTGGGATAAAAACTATTTTTATAATAAGGCTTTATACTTTTAGGTTCATCAATTGAAAATCATTGCATTACTATGTACGAACATGATGATATCATCAACATTTATTCTTATATTTATTTGAATTTCCAACTGCAGTTTGATCCAGCATTATTGTATCAATGTTGAATTACAAGGAACGTGCATAATTCATACCTATTCAAAAATGGACACCAAATAGCCACAGCAATGAGTAGGTCGACAAAACCGATTCCCCATTTCCTATGCACTTACTGCAACGCTCATTCAGATAATTTCTAAGATGGGGGCGCTGAAGAAAAAAAAAATAAAGGATGATAATGCACACGTACGGTCAATATTTTTTTCCATTAATTGGATTAGATTTTTGCAGTCCACACTGGTGTGCTTATTACCTGGTTATCACTAGTTTCACCTCATGTAGGATAGGCTTAATGGATGCGCCGGCAGCCAAAAGATGTTTTCCTGTTATTTATAATCAAGCTTTTTCCCCCTTGTTTTAAGCACTTACAGCAGTGCAGGGCTTAAATTAAAGCTCTTACGGCCTGCAGAAGTAGTGAAGTTATATCTTGAAGGACTTTACGGTATCTCCGAGTGTTTTTCTCTATTAGCAGACAGGGAGAAAGAACGAGTGCTTTTCAGCCAGCATCCTGTAATCGCATTACAACAATTTTAACAATTATTGAAACGTTCACAATTCGAATGAATCATTTATTCTTGATTTCAACTTACGTTTAACATTCCTCTCTTCGGGAAATCACCGCTCAAGCAATTCTCGGCTCAAAGCAATCACGGCTCAAAGCAATTCTCAAGATTTTATTTACAAAAAGAAACCATTTTTGGTTTTAATCTTGAAGCCTTGAAGGGATGGTGAATAAGGTTTCAAGAGACCGTAAAGGCTACATTGTAATTGCCCAATTAAACTTGTTTATTTCCGCCGGTTTATTTTTCAGAGTGTACTGAGAAAAAGTGATTTATTTTAAGACACGGATCAGAGACATAAATTTTTGAAAATGAGGATATGCTGAACTTGGTGGGAAAAAATGCATTTGGAGAGCGAGTCTAAAATTTAAAGAAGTTTGCAAAATTTAATGACCTTTCACCATGATGATATACATGTAACCATTAAAAAAACCTGTTAAAGGAATCAAATATCAAATACATTCCACAGTGTGAAAAGTAATTTTTTGTGGGGCATGTTTCTTAAC
This sequence comes from Hippasteria phrygiana, assembly GCA_037893225.1. Taxonomy (NCBI): domain Eukaryota; kingdom Metazoa; phylum Echinodermata; class Asteroidea; order Valvatida; family Goniasteridae; genus Hippasteria; species Hippasteria phrygiana. The sequence goes on from JAZGUH010000178.1 coordinate 1,079,783, forward strand.
TTTGAAAACACAAAGATGGATGTGTGCCCCCCCCCCCCCCTCCTATATTTTTCTCCTATATGAATACTACTTTGCTAAGAAACAAAGGAAGACAAATAAACAGGAAACACCTTAAGCAATAGCTATGATTTAAAACCGCTTTTTGTTTTATGGAAACTTATTGGAGAATACATATGGGTTTTCTACAATGAAGAGTGCTAGCAAGTATCATGTGATGCCCCCCCAACCCCCCAAAAAAGCAAAAACAAAGATGTTTTTGAAAATATTTGAAAATATAAAGCAGACGTGTAATGCTAAAATATGTAAACCCAACCTTGGACTTTGATGTTTTGAATAGGTCTAAAAAAAGAAATTCAGCAGTTACAACTTTCATCTTTACAACTTTCAAGTTCATGGTGTTGAGGGACTGAGCACAATTGTTGACCTCCTTGGCTTTGACTCAAAATCTCAAGTTTCATCTGCTAATGAAGAGCAAACCGCCCCTAATCTAATGTCTAGACACATAATCACAAAGGGGCTTGGGACCCTTGGTTTTGGTCGGATGAAGATGATGTGCGCAAACAGTTGTACCTAAGTTGCACTTCCGACTGGCTCGTTAATTGGCTGTTGCGTCCAAGACATGTCTGCTGATTGGCTGTCGCTAAGGAAGCTGCTGACAGCCAGGAGTGCCTCAAGTCGTTTGACGTGTTCCTAATTATAGCACCTTCTTTAGATTACAAAGTTAAAAAGAGTGACTTCAGGACATGCACCCTATCCCCTCCCAAAACTACAATGTAACCCCATAGAGGGGGAAAGAATAAAGGAGAATTTTACTGGAAGATAATTTTAACTTGAAAGAAGTAGATTCTTTCTTGTTTTTTTCCCCTCTGATATTTTGTCTTGTCAGAGCTCACAATCCAGTTCCATTAAATCATCAGGTTGGCCAATTTTAATCCTCTTTAGTCATAACTTTCACCGTTTTTCTAAACGTGCCCCACTGCCATGGTCAAAATAGTGCAGAAAGTAGCTACATAATAAAGTCCAAAAAGGTTGACAAAATAACACAATTATACATGCCTCTAGAATGCCATCAAATCTCGATTCCAAATTTCTTGTCATTGCTCCTTACGCTTCAAATCTCAGTTTAATAATTCCCACCAGTCAACTTTACAGGTGTGTAATTGAGTTAACATTTTGATTAAACAGATTAGGTGGGTGAAAACAACCACGCATAAAATAAACGTCAGCACTCTGTGTGCTTTACCCCATGCATGATTTGCTTCAAACACCACTGAGGCATCTCCCCTCTTGTTTTTATATGAAAAAACCACGCATTTTATTAATAAATCGGCCCGCACAATATTGCACCTCCTCCAGCTAAAAGCGTTGGCGCAAAATGGATTTTTGCCCCAGTGCTGACACACTGTGGCAATTTTAATTATCCAACCCGGAGTTGTGTCGTTTCTGCTCACATGAACACCAGAGTGACGGAGGCCCACCATGCGAGGACCGCGAGTGTCTAAAGTAATTTCCTGACTGGGCCAGGGAAAAATTACTCAGAGACAGAAGAAATCTCAGAAGACCAAAACGAAAAGAAAAAAACAAGACAAAGCAGGAGAGAATCAACGCATTAATTACCGGGTCTGACTCACACACTTGTGCATTGGCAAGACACTGCCAAGTGTGTCTTGCTGCGAGAATTAAAATGATTAAGGAAGGAACTTTGTTATCACTAGATGATATTCATTGGTCAAAAGTTCAAATTAGGTCAATTCCATCTTAGAAATGTGGTACAGCTAGCCAAATATGAGTTAATGGAATCACGGGGGTTTAGTTTTGACAATAATTTTGTTTGTTTGCCAGCAAGAAAGAAAATGTACAAATTTACCTCTTGGAAAAGGCCATTTTGGTGTGCCTTCCTCGGGGGGACAATTCCTGAAAAGATACTTAAATGGATTCAAAGATGGGATGTATAAAGTCTTTATGATCAAGATGTTGCTTGTTCAGGATAAAGCGTCCTCATTCATCCTAATTTTGAAAACTCAAGAATGTTCCGACTGTTTGTTTCGAAGAGCAAGCACATCTGCGCTAGAAATTTAGGCATGTTGTAAAATGCCCAGTTGCAGAATATACTTGTTTGTGCATTAACTGTATTCATTAATTATGCTGAATTAAGTTTTACAATTTTGAGTACAGATGTTGCAACGATCCGACTAACAGTTTGGATTGATCACACACGGCAGAACATCAAGCTTGTGGACAACTGCGTTACATGCTTGGAGTCATTTTATAATAAGCAAAAATGACACGGTTCAAACACCAGGGCTTGCTCACTAAAATGTACGTTAATGAATATTCTTATTCAGAAAGATCGTCACCACTTCAACTCAGGCGATAAGTTACAGCTTAGTATAAATGCATTGTGTAAGGAACCGTAATGAATGTGTGCTTCAGTAGATCTAAAGATTTTTACAATGAGCACACGGTGCCCTGCTGTACTTTTCTGTTCGCAGGGCAATGAACATGAGCCTGTTTCCAAAAAACAACACCACCTTCGTGCTAATCAACTTGAGCAAAGTCATAGTTTAATAACATACGTCCAATTATTCCTCATCTACTGACTTCCCCTGTCATCACCTGTCGCACAGAAAATTTGCGTAAGAAAGCTCTAATCAATCTGACAGCTGAAGTCTACAGAAAAAACCCCAGAAGCTACAAGAAAAAGAAAAAAAATCTCCCCCCCCCAAAAAAAAAAAAAAATGTTTGCTCTGAGATGCTAATTGCCAGAACACGTTAAGATTTGCGTTTCTGCTCGAGCGCATGCAGGAGATAGGGGGATGGGGCATGGAAAATTAGCGTTTTCTTCTTGGGAGCTGTCAGTGTTAATGCCAATTAAACACAGGCACGGCAACATTTGCCTTGAGGGCCACGAGGTTCACAAAAAGTGCTTTGTGCATCTGCGTGCGCTTGTGTCTTCGACTCTTGTCAGAGTGCTAAACGTGCTCAAGATTCAAGTTCGGCCAACTTACTGATCAACTTCAATGGTAAAGAGCGGTGTTCTTTCCTTTTCATGTGTGGGCAAAGTGACATCCGCAAGTGCTTTAAAAAAAAATAATATTCTAAGAGAGAATTATTTTCAAGTGGGAATCTTATCGATTTCACTCAAGTTGGTGAAAGCATGGAGTGTAAAGAGATAGTACAATGTCAAATATCTTGAAACTCCCTTTTTTGTTTTTACTGTTTTTTTTAGCTTGAAATCTAAAAAATATTTAATTCTCAATGAAGATTCTCAAATGCAGAAATTTATTTCCAACAGAATGTCAAGCAAAACAAATATGATTAATGACACGTTAGCGTGGGCAATTCCCTAGTTGAATGAATTAAGTTGGCGCAAAATATTAAGCAATTCATACAAATAAAGTAAATGATGCGGTATGAGGATTAACAACTGAATAAAAGAATTCGATTTCGTCATGACGGTTCTTACAAAGTAAGCTGAATTTGTATCCTCACATGACAGTGTGACATCTGACTAAATAAGAATACCTTACAATACCAGATGCTGAACTTGTTTTAAAGGTAGTGTACACGGTTGGTAATCCTCCAATGTTTTTTACTGAATTATTTTGAAATACCTTACTAGACTAAGTAAATAGTAGTCTCAATCATCCTGTGAAATGATGGCACCAGGTGTGCTGTCGTTTTCAAGAAAAGTGGAAATTGATATCATTTTCCAACGATGGTTCGGCCAAACAATCGTTGGAAAACTGCCCTCTATTGACCGAATGTAGTTAATCCGTGTTGTGTCTAAAATGGGTTAACAATCCGAAAACGGGCGCACGCGTAGTGTACCGAAGCGACGCGTTGCAAACAGTGCATACAGTGCATCTTGGACGCTCCACTCAGCCTCTGTACATGTTGTACTCTGTACTCTGACCAATTGAAAACGATCTCTCGTTTTTTCGCCATCCAAGAACGCAAAACTTTTAACAGGTCAGTGGAACAATATTTCCTATAAAATACTAACACCCAAATCGGCCCGCATTTCTGAAAATTGCAACAATGGCCATGTACATTACATTTAACCCCTTGAGTACGGTTTTTACGGGAGACGTCAGGGTGTCGCGGCGGTTCTGGCAGCCAAGCGAACCGCTACAATGTGTTTGTGCAGTCAAGCATAACATGAACAATAATCCAACAATGAATTTAAAACTGCACAAACAGCGGCAAATGGCGTCATCCGGCCTGGTGGCACTTTTTTTTTTACATATGGCGTCATCCGTACGCGCCGCAAGGGGTTAAAGTTACCCTGAAGTGCAAAATAACAAACCCAAGGTACATATGCAACGAGATGAAAAAAAAAATGTTTTTAACTCCTAATTCCACCCCCCCCCCCCCACACCCAACATAGTAGCAAATCATGCAGAACCTAAATGTCTCTATTCAAGGAAATATAAAACATAAATCGATTGCAGCTGATTCCTAGTTTCCAACACAGCCACATTAGGTTAATCTTTTTTCATAACATTTTATTCATTAATTTCTTTGGCCGCACACGTCATGCTAACAGTAAAAATCAAAGAATGCATACAAGTAATATGTACATACATGTATACAATGTACAACTAGGTTACTAGCCAAAACGTGAAACATTGTAAATACACGTTAGCCATAGAGATTCCTTCCTCCCCATGACATATGTAGCATTTAAACACCCGAGTCATAGTGCTTTATATTACATAACAGCATGACAGGGTCCCTCCCCCCCCCCCCCCCCATTGCAGTTGTGTACACAAAAGTTAAAACCTGATTCCCCTGCAAATTCGGCCCTAGGCTGCATAACAGAAAGATAAAAACAGAAGGCTTGAAAAAGGTCAGTGACCTCCTTCCATTAGCAGCCTACCCCTATTATTTTGCCACCTATAAGTTATACAAAACTGACTGCAAAATAAAAAGTATTTTTTTATCCTCCCCTTTTTTCTTTTTTTTAACCTAATCCCTGAAAGACAGTTCAAATTTGTTTGATTTTGTTTTTCCCACACCAAAAAAAGCTTGCTTTGCAAATGTCATCTCCTGTTTACAAACTCTCAGCTTTGTATTCCTTTCTGATGTAAATAGGTTCAATGCCAAACTGGACTGTTTTCGTTGGTGTGTTTTGTTTAATTGTCCTCAATTCACCTGCACGGCCTGAAGTGTGCATTGTACAGTTTGCATATATGAGACATTTACTGAAACTTGAACTTTGTACCCGGTTTTGTTTTGAAGTTATTTATGCATGCAGAATGTGCAGGCGTCCTTTCAGCACATGCATATTTTATGGGTGTGGCTTCTGGGCTCTGAATGGCTCCTTGCCTTGTTAATTAAATATCCTGAAGTTGGCCAGAACCCAGACTGTATTTTTGAATTTACGCATTGAATGCTTCTTGGATAACATGGCTGGAGTTGGTGACTTTATCTTTCTACTTTGAGAGGAAAGAGTTATTATGTACAGTGATTCAATGGAAAGATACAATGTACGTTTAAAACAAAGTTAGTGCTTCAAAGTGATCATTTAAATTGTTATATCTCCGTCTTGGATACTGTATTTTGATTGGCATATAACGATCACGTGTCCGGTCTATAAAAACGACTGGCACACTCCAAGCACGATATCACATCAGCCAGCTAGCTAATTCTGTATCACTGGTCCCCACGCAATGTTCACCTACACTGATTACGGTAGTAAACTATAATTGGAGCGCAGCGAACTGGTAGACGATCAGCTCTATGATTGGTACCCACGCAATTTTCACCTACACTGTTGACGATGGTAAACTAGAGTGGGAGCAGCGGACCAGCAGACGATCACGTGATTTGTTTGAGTTAATTTTCACCGAGCAAGGCAAGTTGAACTGAAGAAAAAAAATGGGTTTGGCGATATAACAAGACAATTGTTGACTGCTGTGATGTGTGATATTTTTAACACCCTCGGGGACGCTATGCGTCCCTCGGGTGTTAAAAACGTCATATCCCACATCACAGCAGTCAACAATTCTTAAATGTACAACTTTAGTTTGGTTGTCGTAATGTCATAAGCCAAATCATGAGGTGCAGTTAGCAATGGAGAAAAATATCACCTTAATGTATAATCACTTTACACAAACATGACTCTGAGTGGGAAACTAAAAAGTGTTGAAATTTTCACGCAGCATTTGTGCTCCTGGAGTGGGGACGAAATTGTGTTTTATCTGTCTTTTACAAAGATGATGTCCGGAGCCGTTAACAGAACTCGCCGATGTGTCTGGTATGGGCATTGCAAAGCCGATTACATCACAACCAGTTTTTTTTTTTTTGGGGGGGGCCTGGGGTACGCCCCATGATTTTATCTGTCAATAACCGTCTCAATAACTATTAACCCCTTGCGTATGGATGATGCCTGTGGGCACCAAAAAAACCATATTGTGTGTATGTTACGCTTGACTGCACAAACACATTGTAGCCGTTTCGCTTGGCTGCCAGACCCGCCGCGGCAACCCGACGTCTCCCGTAAAATACCGTACTCAAGGGGTTAAAACACAAAAATGAATTCATTGTTAAAAAAAATCACAGTTGCAGAGCATTTATAGCATTTTCTGGTTTTGATATCTGTGGACCTTGGACTCGTCAAGATGACGAGTAAACTGCTAAGAGCTAAATGTGCCTAAAATACTCAAATCCTTTTACAAAAAGATGGAGGCGAACTTTTTCTTTATATTTATTTTCATTAGGTACATTTATATTTCCTTCTGTTAGCTGTTATGATATCTGAGTTCATGCCACTCTGTTGTTAGTCATTCGTAAGCCTTGGTTAATTTATACATCTTTCAGGTTTTGTTTAATTACTGAAGTAATCTTTTTTTTCATTTCCTGTAATTGTCGGAACGTATTACAGTAAATGTCTGATTGAACTGAAACAAAAGGAAAGGGGTTGTTATGGTTATTGTTTTATCAAAACGACACACTTTGTGTGCCAGTCATGAGAATACTGTGATACTGATGCCGTTTTCTACACATGACCTAGAAAAGTGACTTTTTGGCAGGATTGGAAAATCTGACAGCCGGGATGAGCAACACTAAAGAGTAAAAAAAGTGTTGTACAAATGTATGTGCACAGCCACAAACATGGGTACACTTTTTGTTACAAAGACACCATTATGAACGACAGAGCAATGCTGAATAGCTCTTTCAAAAAATAGGATTTGCCACACTTAGAGCACTTTTTATTCCAAGTTGGCATAAAGCTGGATGACCGATTCATGTGTAATCTCAAATAATGTTTACATCATTGTTTTTCAAAATGTTGTTCATAACATGGACAAAAATAGAAAAAAAGTGTACCCATGATTGTGGCTTTGCACATTTAATAGCAATGAAATGTTGCAAGTCTCCTTTCTGATACAAAACAAAAGAAAAATCAGATGATGCAAAATTTCTGTCCTTCCAATCAGTAATACTGACAAATGAGAGGCAGTCTTTCTGAGTTTCATGGACACTAAATACATGTAGAATATCAACTTTGGGGACATGGGGGTGGATAATCCGATAGGGTAAAGTTTGCTAGGCAATTCTTACACAGCCTTGGAAAACAAGGTCACCTTACAACCTCCCTCCCTCCCTCCTTTTTTTTTTTATTTGGCAAATGAAATTTCCAGGAACTCCCCGGAGATACCTCAACTAAATTGAACAGAAACTTTCATTCCAAACAGGAACCGTGAATTAAACTGGTGAAATCAAACGGATGTGACTGACTGCGGGTTCAATGATCTCAACATCCAGACCTTCATTTTTTCTCATTTAACCTGACATCTGAATACATGTTCTACTTATATTCTCTCAGGCTGTGATCACTGATCCCTATGTGAACTGGATAGTGCATTGGCTGTTCCAGTTGAGGCCACCGTCCGTCATGTTATCACTCCTAATACAACAGGTTTTCCAGCCTTGTCCCCAGGGTCTCCTTTCATAGCGATCAGTGGTAAATTGGGAGTGGTAATATGTCGGGTGCTGGCTTCAGTTGCGGGTACAGCGCGCAATGGCCAATGAGCTATTCAGTTTATAGATCAGTGGCTGTGATGCATTTATACTGTAATCCAGAGACCACCATCTTTAAAGGTCTGTCACAGTGGTGTAATGCCCACGCGTGTGTCGCAGGTAATCATATATTTGAGGCGCACGCGTGTTTTGCCAAGTTGCGAACACATCATTGGTCCATGATGCTAAAGACGTCAAGACAACACCATGATACTGCTCAATGTTTTGTCAGTGGATTAGTTTATAATCCACTATATACTCTGGGGCTGTTACCAAGACCATGAAGTATAATTTCCGCAACTGTTTGTAACTTCAGTCAAAGATCATGAGTTATGATCATGTTGCGACTAGCACACATTAACATGAAGAAAAAAACCCATTTATTATCAATTGCTAAGCAAAAGCTCAAGTTTTCGCAATAGGCCCTTTCACAAATCAATTTAACTTAATATCCTGTTTTAACGCTACCATTTTAACCATAAATCTTGTCAAATACATTAAGATTTATAAACAGGAATTGAACACGGAAGTGGGTCTTGGAACCATGTTGAACAAATCAATGGAATCTTCGGAGGTTAATAGCTAGATATATATTAATGGGGTCTTGCACTTTCAATTTCAAAAGCAAAATCTGTGGAATATACAAATATACCACGGTTTTAGGGATTTGAGGGTGGATAGTTGATATTAGCTCCTCAATGTACTGGAGTTGATAAACTTGTTCCTGAGGTGAAGCTGCGGGAACTAGTTTTTCAGCTTCCAATATCAACTCATTCAACTGTGAATCTGAAATAAACCATATTTGTTTTACTATATATTATATACCTCATACATATCCAGTTGTAATTTTTTGTTGTCAAAAATTTCATAATTTTGTCAACACGAGTGTCAGTCAAACCATCCATGGCACGTTATGCTGCTGGATGTACATGCCTATACCGCGCAGTCCGCACCCCTCGCCAGGACGATATATTTGTGGGCATACACTCTCAGCGAAACTTCAAGTTTGAACCCGCCTGTGTGTACGTGCACTGTATATATCTCCGAGGACAAGAGAAGAAAGGAAACACAAAGAAACCTTTCAGTCCTCGAACGTAGAGTCTTTTGTTGAAATCGGTCCTCGAACGTAAGGATACGTGCTTAGTCTATGGGGGTTGGTTATATTGAGGGAACAATAGGAAACACAAAGCATTGTCCTCGGACGTATTGGGGAAGTACGACTGTGTGTTAGTTCCGAGTCCCTGGCTTTAACACATGTGCAAAGTAGACCAACACACGTGCAAAGTAGACCAACACACGGATTACCCATGTTTAGTCGACTGCGCGTGTGCTTTGCCCTGCGAGTTACATCCACGAGAGCATACAAGGGCATAGTAAAAATATCTGTTGCACAGTGGCTCTTGCTCATGAATATGTAAAAGGTATTATACTACCAAACGTTATACACACCATTCTGGTACTATACTACTTCTTAATGATACATTTTTTTGTAAATATGGACTTGCAAATCCTTTCCCAGTGCTATGAATGATTTTCTTCAAGCAAAGACCAAAACTGTCATGACTGTCAAACAATAGTGATGTTTACCCACTGCCAGGCTCCTTTGCATCCCTCTTTTGTGTTTCTCCACCCACCCCCTCAAGCATGTGTGTTCCCTACATGTTTGTTTCTTGTACTCTGTCATTTGCCTTTGAGAAAGAACTTGCTTAAGCTCGAAACGTCAGGCCAGCTAATTTTTTGAAACAATAGTAATGACAGAATCTGTTCAGTATCACTACGGATGGTTGAGCTATTCTTCAAATTGTTCAACTATAAAGACTAAAGCCCTGTCCGCACTTTTGCTAAAGCTTACCGAGACGATGGGTACTTCTCCCATTTTAAATCCAGTGCGGACAGCCTGGGACGTTTTCCTCTCGGTTACTTTTCCCCCCGAGTCCAGCGGTTACTACTACTGGGCAACTGCTGCCCAGGAAAACTGACCAGGTAACTTTTCCTGAGACGATAAGTCCAGTGCGGACAGTGCGAGTTGGTAAAAGTGGCTCAGGAAAGCATACATCCGGCCCGAGCACGAGGTCATGCTACACAGGGACACCACGCGTGCGCTTTGCATTGTTTCACCGCGGTGCGGCGCATATGTGCATCAATTGTTGAAAAGACGTAGGCCTACATGTACACATCAGCCGGAAGAATGAAAAGGCGTGTGCTTTGGGTCAATCGGGTCAATGTAGAAAGGTCACACAAAGCGCCCTCATGAGTCGTTATACTGACAGCTCGGTTACTTCCACCACGGTCTCGGTAACATTTTCACGTGTCGAAAGTTCAAGTGCGGACAGTGGTCACATTTGACCATTTTTCATTTTACCATCGTCTCGGTAAAACCTTCCAAAAAAAAAGTCCAGTGCGGACACGGCTTTAGCCTGACTCCCTCTGGTCTTCAATGTGATTTTGTTTTATGGCCAGAGAGGCATGCAGTGCCCTAGCTACATGTACAGTGCAGAACACAGGAAAAAATGGTGATAGTCCTGTATGTGGTACCATTCCTCCATGGCGGCACCCTCAGTCTGCATAACATGTTTTTGTAATGGAGAGCAATTTGCCATTATTTAATGCATTTTGTATCATATCATTAAACTAATGAACAACTGTACTTGATTAACTTTATCTGAAAATATGGTATCTTTTGGATAATCTATTTACTTAAAAATAAATGATCATCTTGGGCAAATTTATGATCGCTAGGCACATATCAGCCGTAATTTTCTCATCCCTAATTCCATGTCCTATATGTGCATTCCTTATACAAGCAGATGGCATAAAGGAAACTTACAATGGAAAAGGAAATTGGAATTCTCTACATAGACCTTTGATGTGGGAACATTTTTACCAAGACCATGGTTAAACAAAGTTGTAGTCGAGTCCCTGCAAGTCCTTTCACAAGTCCTTTCACAAGTCCTTTCGCAAGTCCAGTCAGAAGTCCTTTCATAAAGCCGGTCACAAGTAACTCAATGAACAATGACAAAGGAATGCCTTTGTCATTTGAATAGCTTGTGATTGGAATTAGGACTGGGGGGCTTGTGATGGACTTGCAGGGACTTGCAGGGACTTGTGATGGACTCGACTACATCCCTGTGGTTAAAGTAACCAAGCTGGAAATATTACGCATCCGAGTCCGACGTCATACCCTTGTTCGTCATAACTTACAATCTTATGTAACATTGTTCACTAAAGCCGTGTTTCCATTGGACTTTTTCTTTCGTGGCCTTGCGAAAACTTGCCGTGGCATTCCTTCGCGTAATTCTAATGTGTGTTCCAATTTGGACTTTTATAGCCGTGACAGAACGTTTATTCACCTTGCGAGGCTGGCAGAATGTCACACGTTGCAGGCACTGTGCACAATCACCTTTGACCTAAACGGGATAGACGCGGTAACCTAATGTTTTGCGTGCTAAAATCGATCAAATCTGCCATGTTTCAAGCAGCGAACGAAAAACATAGTTGTTGTATGCACGTACAGGGTCATCTGTTGGTTCGCTCCACTGTAAAGTGCTAGCGCAACTGCATGTAATCACATGTGGGAGTACTATACACAAAGAGACAGGAAACCATACCACCATTTTCACGTACACGCAAGCGATAATCACTGTGCAATTGATGTAATACAGGAAGTTGCATTGTTAACACAGTGGTTTTCCATGTGGTCGCGGTAGTTCTACAGTGAGGGGCTGTTTCCATTGGACTTTTTATCATCCCTAATGACTTTCCGCGGCCGCGCAGATATCTAATTCCGCGACCGATTTCGGCCTGGTTGTTTTACATCAAGGTCACGGTAAGTTGACAGGGACGTTGGTTTATGGTGTGTCGCATTGGACTTAATTTTGTCATTCTACACAAAAGTCGCGGTACATTGACAAAAATAAGTGCAATGGAAACATGGCTTAATAATCAACTGGTTAATTATGCACTGAAGTAAAGTAAGATTTTTGATGATATTCATAACATCTACCATGATATCCATATGGGTATGGTATCCATAATATCTATCAAAACGAGCACAGCATGTGAAGAAATAACAAACTGACCACGCTGAAGAAATCATGCACAGCGTCTGCACAGTGTGACCGGATGTAAAGCTTTCTCATGCCAACTCCTGTATCGACTTGCACTATTCAAAGAAGTAATAGAGTACCGAAGTCTGACGTCAGTTGCCGCGGCAACTGGTTCCAAACACATGCAGTTTAGAATGTATTCTGGTTCCAAACATTGCATTGATTGACGTCATCACTTCGGTACTCTATACAGAATTGGGTAGCTTTGAATTAACATTCGATAGTTATTCCACCGAATCAAAACATGTTTGAGAGAAAGGAAATCCAGAACTGTATAATCCTGACCTAGTTTCTCTGCCATCTGGTCAATCTTGGTCACTGCTGCGGTGATGTCCTCCTCGGAGTGTCCGGTCATCACTTCTATCTCTCCCATGCTGAACTTGAAATCAGTCTCGTCCAGAACCACTACGATTCCTCCACACATCGAGTAACTCTTACGATGGGTGGCAAATTCTGCAAATTGTATTATCTTACGGTTGCTTAGCCATTTTTCCAGACTTTCTGATGAACATGTTCCCCTTTCTGGAACAAGGGTGCAATGTTTGATGTCCGACTTTGTTGTGTTTGTAATACTTATCAAATGTGCCATTATTTCATGTTCATCGGTGATTTCTGAATACTTTGTACACGTGCCAGAATTTTTGTCTTTGTTCATCATTTCAGACAGTGGTACTTTAAGTTCCCACTTACCATGCCGACGTCTCAGCCAGTGATCGGCTAATGTAAAACCGAAGACATCCGTGTCAAAGTAGCGATCAGTGAAAGTCTTATCCGAAATGCACGTACCCCCCGCCTGTATAATTTTGCTTTCAGTGTCCCCAGAAACGGTGAATTTTCTCTCGATCTCTACGTTTTCGTGACGAACACCACGGCTAGCATTCGGTAAGATTTCTCTTTCTTTACCTGCCATGGCACTTTGTCCACTTTCCGATTCTTTTGAAGAGAAATTATCGCAAAATGCCAGCACTGTCTTGTCCGCCTCAAATGATGTAAATGCAGCCAAGATCGGTAAGGCACCCGACTACTGTTGTGTTTACATCGCATCAGCTGGCACATGTCTGAACGCAGGTTTCCCGCGAAGTCAATGACGTCACTTCCGCTGTCCTCGACTCGACCTGACGCGTCGATCCCATCAGCGAGCTAGGCGGCGGCGTGCTAGACATCCACACATAACACACAATCTGCATTCTGCAGACTAGACAATTTGCATGTAGCGACCCAGAATAACATCCCCAACGTGTACACCCGACTTGTGTGGAATCAGATTAGATCACACGACATTCCCAGCGTAAATGCAGCGCAGTTTATGTGCATTTGAAATTTCTATAGATTGGCGAATGAGTGTGGGGCATATTATAGACGTTTGATCGACATTATCGATGTAAAAAAGTAAAAATACGGATTGACAATTAGGCTAGACCTATGTTACAAGTATTAGTATTAGGTCACGGCATTTGGTGGCCATGACATTGACCTTGTTGTAACGGGAATATTGGGAAGGGGCCGTTGAATTATTTCAGAATGTCCACCGTACGCGTGCTCCTCTTTGAAGTTTATTTAAGTTTAACAGTCTATCCAAAAGCCAGAGTCCATATAAACAAGACTCCTAAGTCAATTCTAGATGTTCGATTAAAATTGTATTTACACCTGGATGGATACCGTTTATATAGCCCCGTCATACCTTGTTGCCTCCCTGATTCACGTGACTAATAATAAAGCGTTTGGGAGTCAGAAGTCATAAAGCGCCATTTAGATATGCAAATTACCTAACACCTTGCACAAGTGTTAATACGCATGCTCATCAAATCACCTGAAGCTAGCTAGCTGCATTCACCGCACAGCCATTTTGGAAATAATTAGCAAAACAATGTGTGTGGTTCCTGAGCTGCTTAACGTACACACATGCTTGGCGGCAACGTGTGGCAATTTAGTTTCTGAGATGCCGGGCACTGTAAATCTCGGTCCGCATTGCACACTTTCGACTGGAGAGGAGTTGGCGTGAAGGCCCGTAATCCGCCCTGCACACCTTTGGGGAGATTTCACGGACCTTGACGAGCTCAAAATGTGAGTGTTTTCCCGTGTGCCGAGAGTCAAGAGAGTGTTCGTTGTGTCGCCTATGTAACGTGTTGGTTTCGTGGCTTGTGTCACTGATTAGTTTAGGTCAATTAATGCCCGCTAGGATCGGTGCATAGTGTGCGAGTGCACGGTATCTCGCTGTGCACGGGTATGAATTGCCAGAGCGCGTGAGAAAAGGCTTCTAATTACTTGGCCCGTCCTTACCATTTGTAATTAGTGGCGCGGTTTTTATTGTCCTCACCACGCAGGTCATTCGGCATTTCCAGAGCTGCGATGACGGTTGACACTGGGTGAGTATGGCTGGCTTGTCCGTGTGTGTGCTTCTCAACTGTGTGGTATGGTTTGAGTTTGAAAGCAGAGTTTCTTGCAAAGACTAAGAGGCAGTCAGTCGCTCTGTGAATGGGCTTGCAATCACGGCTACCCGTTAGTAGCAGACCAGCAGTACCTTCTTGAGAGTTGTTTCCCATGCAATCCATCTTTGTTGGTTAGATAGTGTGCTGTAGTCCTAATGCCTTTTTAATGGTTGTCAGGTTGTATTTGACACAGAAAATTGTCAACTACTTGACTATACTGTTATACATGTAGGCACTGGAGTTTTTGACATTGTGGTTGCAACTGGACCAGATTTTAACTTCAAATGATCGAGCGTCATTTGTACAACTCGCCACATGCAAGTGTGATTTTGCCTCTTGAAAGAATCGTTCACAGAATTCTAGTGCATGTAGTTGACTGATTTCTTCAATCTTCTGGGTCAATCAAAATTTCAAACATTGAAAGATCACAAAACTTGCCTAGTCATGAGCCATTCATGTATGTAAGTTGCTATACCCCCTACAAAAATTGGTCAGGAATAGCAACATTTGGAAAATAACCATCCATCTAAGGTTCAGAATTGTATATTAAACACTTGGCACAACCTTTAAATTTGAGAATTTATTTGGGAAATGTTCGTGCAGTATAGGGGGAAGAAAGTTTGTGTTTTCTGTGTTAGGCCTAGATGTTCTTGGCACAGTGTATGGTCACTCAAAGTGTTCATATGTATACATGTTAATTTCTGCCTCAATCTTACAGATTCTGTTGACATAAATCTTGAAATAACAAGTTGTGCCACACATTTGTTATCAAGGAGGGTTAATTATTTTCCAAGATTTTATTGTTCCTGACCGATTTTGGTGGGTGGTATTAAAGTAAAATCTTTCCGTAAGTTGTACATGTTTTAAATAAATACATGTACAAAAATAAGTTGTAGAGTTATTGATCTTCTGTATTTTTGTTAGAACAAAGGGAGCTGTTCCCAGTCTCGTGGATTTTATAGAAAGGATGGTCAATAAAATGTTGGGTATAATGATATTAATCGGGAACTAAAATTATAATTTAACTACTTAGAGTTTTAGGAACTTTTGTTTGGAAATATGTTAAAAGTGTTACAAATGAATGTTTTGATGGAGGTTTCTCGAACACAAATTCAACTCAGGAAAAAAAGGTAATGGGAGTTCTTTGCATTGGCAGGTTTTGGATGATGCGTGGAGTCAGTCAATATTCATGTAGTATTCAGGATTTCATGCTTGTTCAGTTTCTATTTAAATGTAGTGTACATGATTGGTCATTGTTGCAATTTTCAGAAATGGGCGGATTTGGGGGTTAGTATTTTATAGGAAATATCGTTTCACTGACCAGTTTTGCGTTCTTGGATGGCGGAAAAAACGAGAGAAAAATGGTGTTCGTTTTCAACCATTGGGCAGCAGTTAACTGGATTTGTTATAGCGCCCTCTTGTAAAATAAGCCACATTTTTGTAAATGGGATCATTTTCAATTGGTCACATAACTGCGCGAGCCGACTGGGCCCAATTTCATAGCGCTGCTTAACGGTAAGCAGAAAAGTTGTGCTAACTATAGCAGGAAAATTTGCTTGAGCATTAGCGTATTTCATGGCCAAGTTGTGCTAACGCTTGCGTGTGCATGGAGATTTATATTGTTGCGTCACTAATTTTAAGCAAATCCTTCTTCCGAAGTTAGCGGGCACTTCGCTGTGCTTACTGCTTACAGTCTCTATGAAATGGGCGAGGGTTTCGTTAGCAGAAAATCGTGTGTTAAGCAGCGCTATGAAATTGGGCCCAGGTTACAACCCGTAGCTTCGGTACACTACGCGTACACACACACACACACACACACGTACTATAATTACAACCCTGTGTCCGTTTTCGGATTGTTAACCCATTTTAGACACAATGCGGACTAACTACATTCGGTCAATCGAGGGCAGTATTAAAAAAAAAATTTTTTCCAACAATTGTTCGGCCGAACAATCGTTGGAAAACAATATAAATGTCAACTTTTCTTGAAAACGACAGCACACCAGGTGCCATCATTTCACAGGATGATTGAAACTGTTATTAACTTAGTCTATAGTAATGTATTTCGTAATAATTCAGTTAAAAACAAATTAGAGGATTACCAATCGTGTACACTACGTTTAACCCTGTGCTTTCTTTTCAAAAAATTGTACAATTGAGGAATACATGTAAAAAAAATATTCCGTGCCATTGTTCGCCAGGTGTTGTTTTGTTGCTTGTAAAATGCGAATTGCTCGTAATTTGACCAATTGGCTCAGCTCGTTTTCCATAGTTTGTTTGGGTGTTTTTGGTGAGCGGGTGCTTTGCTGGAATACTAAAAAAAGTTCCGCTTTTCCGCCTTGTCATGCATCAATGGAGGTGGCAATTTATTTGTTCCAGGAACTGATTGCAGCCAACTTTTGGAAAGTAAATTTTCTTTTGTTATCTGTTCTCTGAGTTGAACAAAGTGAAATAGCTGAGGTAGTTGCTGTTTGTTTGTATCATTTTGTTGTGATACATGCACATGACTCTGACGGCTTGTTCTGCATGAAGGCCTACTGTGTGTATGTATTAAACTCCAATTATTAGCTTCCCAAACACAATTTTTAGCATGCACTCGTACATTGATAATAATCGTATTTTCTTAATATGTACATTGAACGCCATAAAGTTGAAGCCAGAGGTTTAAGATTCAAATTTCCCCGATTCTGCATGGTGAATTAAAGGCCAAATCATGTAAATGTTACAATTGTTAACATTTTAAAATGGTTAAAATTAAAGCAGTCTCATTTAAATGCCAATTAGTGTGCTGGATCAAAATGATGGTCAAATTACTATATATTATGGAGCTGCTAAGCAGAAAAATCTAGCAAATTTATTTGCTTACCAAAAATTGGTCGAGAGCCAGGTACCAACTGTATGAAATGCAGTTTTCCCCTGGGTAATCCTGTATTTGCTAAGCAAAATTAGAGTGTACTTGGCCAAATTGTGGCCGATAACTTCAACACAAATTATCGGCTGTTTGTGTACATGTACAGTACGTTTTATAACGTGTTGAAAAATATTCTGTTGTGGTGAAATTTATTAGGAAAATTGCCGGCTAGGCAGTTAGAATGACATTTTTACATGAACGGTTGCTGTAGGATTTTTTTGTCCAATACTTTTTACTTCTTTTAACATTCTTTGACATGTCCTTTGCATGCAACAGTCCACAGTGGTTCTTGCCATTTGAATTGCACGCATAAAGTATAGCAGACTGGTGTACATTTCCAACTTGATTGGCTTCAGGGGTCAGAGGTCACATTTTCACTCATTTAGATGGTCCATGCAAGTTTGCTTTGGGCATTTGTGAGTGGATTTCCTTATTGGTTCATTTGCATGTGGCATTATTACAAAGTTGCAAAGAGTTTTAGTGTGCCTTATTTCAGCAGTTCGGAGTTGCAAATTTTCTTTGCTCACAATAGCCTAAATGATGCGTCAGAAAATGACATTCAAAGATCTGCAAGAAGTGAGCCATTAAGCTTTTATGGGCAGCACTTTTAGATTGTGCTGCTCATCAACTGCAAAAACTCATGTTTTCCAATGATTTATCGCCAGAATTTATTTTTCTGTGCCACTGGGTTCCCGATAGTAGTGGGAGTTGATAGTGACGGACAGCGCACACATCAGAAATGGTAATGAGTCTGAAATTCAGCCGGGCGAGAAGAGTGACATGTTGGCAACGTCTGTTGCAGATACTGGGAAATCAAACTGCTCTTTCATTACTTTCTTTCACTCTGGTAAATGTGCTGGATTGTTGCCGCTGTCATCATTTTCATATCAACAGCTGATGCCTATCTGTTATTCTGTATCGGCAGTTAATGTACATTCATTGTCAGAGGGGGGGGGGGGGGGGGGGGGAAAGAAGGAGCTTGAGCACAGGCTGAGAAGCAGCAGGAAACGGTAGCAACTGCTAGCGATCCTGTAGCCGCTACTGCCGCGTTCCCCAAAGGTTTGGAGGATAGAGGGAACCCTAGTATAATCTAGCCAATGTTGCATGAAATTACATAGTGTTTCTTTCATTTGTCCCAATTCCCCCGTGAGTCCAGTGTTGATGGAACAGTGTGTTGACATGGGTTCAATGGCTCATCGGAGGAGGCAGGCTTCCAGATGGCCTGTGGTGCCTTGAGACATGGATGCCAAGTCACTGCTGCAGCCCAGGAAGATGCCTCCTCTCTATTGCCTCCACTGATTTCAACCCCAGACCCCAGTCTCAAGGTGCCTCCGTTGTTTTTTCCCTCCTGGATTGTCTGCTAATTGCCAGGGGAAGTGTACTAGTACTGCTGTCCCCGATCCCCAAGTTGTAAAACATGTGGGCCCGTATGGCAAATGCAGGAAATATTCTGCACTTCTAGGCCAATCATTCATCATGCATAAGCTCACTGCATCTTTTCAGCATATGCATAATGATTATCTTATGTCTACAAATGACAAGTGTTGGCACATCTATTTTCCATAAATTCAAATTCCGTATGTTCCCTTCGCTCATGACAGACTGCCACCAAACCCTTTTTTTTCTTTTCTACTGTTTATAAATAATTTCCACCACAATTTCTGGCACGCAAATGAGCATCCCCCATCGCATCTTTTGAAGTCCTCTAAATAGCTCTCTCAGTCAGTAGGGTTGTCACATCGAATCAGCATGCGTGTCATCTACAGCGGTTATTTACACTCCCTGTGGATGATGGGAGCTCATAGCATGGTGCCTGATCCTCATGTTACGCATTCCACAATGATAACACATGAATCTCATGTTTGGGTCCTCTATGCTTGTGGAATCTGTCAAGTTGGATTAATGCAATATCCAAAATATTATGAGGTGGCAAGGAAGGCATATGTTAAACAGTACAGCAACTGTTCCCACCACATTAAGCATCCAGCAGCTGAATTTAATGTTCACATACTTAAGATAACTCAAAATCACTCGTATTCTGGAAATAAAAAAATACTGGTAGTTGGAAATCGAACAATTTTATCCACGTGTCACAGTTCAGATACTTTTCAAATTCCCCATGGTGTAATGTGCACTGCTTTGATATGAAGTTCATGTAATTCTAGAATTGTATCTTCAGATATTTCATTGTAATAACGTGTCGAGAGAGTGGGATGCACTATATCCGATGCAGTCACCAAGTATGAATGAGTTGGAATATTTTTATGAGGGGATATGCCACAATTTGAGTGTTTTATTGCAAAAGCCACAATCATGGGGTACACCTTTTTTGGTGTTCATGTTATGAACGGCATTTTGAAAAACAATGATGTAAACATTATTTGCGATTACACATAAATCAGCCATCCATCTCTGTCGGCTTAAGGCGTGTTTCCATTGGACTTATTTTTGTCAATCTACCACAACTTTTCTGTAGAATGACAAAATTAAGTCCAATGGGGACATGCGGTAAACTAACGTCCCTGTCAACTTACCGCGACCTTGATGTAAAACAACCAGGCCGAAAGTGGTCGCGGAAGATATCTGCGTGGCCGCGGAAAGTCATTAGGGACAATAAAAAGTCCAATGGAAACAGGCCCCGCACTGTAGAACTACAGCGACCATGTGGAAAATCATTACATGTATGTAAACAATGCAACTCCCTGTATTATGTCAACTGACAGTAATTAACACTAGCATGTGCGCAAAAATGGTGGTATGGTTTTGTGTATGTGATGACATGCAGTTGCGCTAGCACTTTGCAGCGGATCGGAGCGAACCGACAGACGACCCTGCATGTGCATACAACTAGGTTTTTCGTCCGTTCGCTGTTTGAAACATGTCATATTTGATGGATTTTAGCACGTGAAAAATTACGTTAGGTCATGACGTCTATCCCGTTTAGCTTAAAGGCGATTGTCCACAGTGCCCGCAACGTGTGACATTCTGCCAGCCTTGCAAGGCGTATAAATGATCTGTCGCGGTTATAAAAGTCCAAATTACTTACTCAAAGGCCTGTCATGTTAAGTTTTCGCGAGGCCGCGTAAGAAAAAGTCCAACGGAAACGCAGCTTCAAAATATAAGTACTTAAAGTTTAGCAGATCCTAATTTTGCAGAGCTGTTCAACCATTGCTTTTTCGTTCATAATGGTGTCTTTGTAACAGAAAGTGTACCCATGTTTGTGGCTGTGCACATGTACGTGATAATTTTCAGATGCAATGAGGATGACACATAAAAGGGTACATGAATTTATTGTGGGAGAAAAAAGTTTTTTGTGATTTGGTAATAAAAGAAAAAAGTTGGGGAATTTACACACCAATATCCAGTCTGTCCTGTCTGTCACATCCCTACTCTTTCCTCTTAACTTCTGCATTCCGTTCCATGGATTTTAGTCGCCACTATTGATGACCTACCCCCCCCCCCCCCCCCCCCCAACATGTTTTATCAATTATGTTCTCTCTGGTATACAAAAACATGTGTTATATATTCCAATAACATATAATACCTCTTGAGATGATGTGATGCTGAATGGATGTCAGTCGTTTGTCCTTATCCTTTACTTTTAGATGGATCACCACGTTCGTTCACCTGCTCGTCGATGAGATTATGAGGCTTACAAAGTCACCTTGACTTCAAAAAAAAAAAAAACGGGGACTGTGAAAGTTCTTGCTTTGTATGACTAACTTATGTTTGTGCAAACGAATGTCGTAAATGTGGTCCTGAATAGTTAGATGTTGGTGACATACAAAAGTTTTGTTTTTTAGCCGCGTCGCATCGCATACAGGGCTCTATAACACTATGAACATCTAACAAAAGAAAACCCACGCAGTCCTTTGTTTGTAACAAAGGACTGCGTGGGTTTTCTTTTGTTTAGATGTTCATAGTGTAAGCACTTGGCGTTCGTCTTCTTTTTCTTGTGCCAAATTCGTTTTCGCGACACGGCTCAACAGAAGAGGGCGCTACAATATTTACTATGCTTTACTGATTCATAGGTGGACGACGCGGCTCCTGCACGAATTCGTGCTTGTTTCTTGAACAGGCTTGACAAAACATCCCAAAATACTGCAAACTGAGCATAATCAGTGTTGGTTGTGTTCAGTAAGTTTCTGGAAGAGAACTGATAGTAGTAGTTGTATTTAGTTTCCAGAGTAAAAAAACGTATACATGTACATCATTTTGCTGAATGTATTAGTCTGTATGCGTGTACGTGCACTGTATATCTCCGAGGACAAGAGAAGAAAGAAAACACAAAGAAACCTTTCAGTCCTCGAACGTAGAGTCTTTTGTTGAAATCGGTCCTCGAACGTAAGGATACGTGCTTAGTCTATGGGGGTTGGTTGTTATTAAGGAACAATAGGAAACACAAAGCATTGTCCTCGGACGTATTGGGGAAGTACGACTGCGTGTTCGAGCTTGAAATTTAAGTTACATGTAGTTTGTGCGAAGGGAGTTTTTCTCGCAACGCTATCCAAAAGTTGCACAGGTAGGAACAGCTCAAGGCTGTGTTGTCCCTAAGCCAGTTGTTGTCTCTTGCGACTAATGTAGGTGATGGTACATGCACACATGTAGTTCCCTCCTCAACGCACCCATCCTCAACAAAATGGAATCTCCTGAATGCATGCACTCTGGACTTCCTTTCAATAAAAAGTAAACACGACAACCTGTCATCGATGCGCTGCCTGCACAAAAGACCGAGAAAAGAAATGCAATGGCAGGGGGGTTGAACTTGGCTCTGAAAGGGACTAATTTATTGCTGCTCTGCCTTCTGTTTGAAGTAATAGGGGTTTTCCTGATGGTGTTCTTTGTTTGGCAAAATACTTCGGCTTCTATTTGTCTTGACTGATTTAGCAGTCGGTTTCATTTGAAGGATTAGTCGTTTTTGGTGTGTACATGTATGCAAAGTGAAGATTTCACTCGTGTGCAATGCAATGATACTTTATGTAGATGAATTTATGCATTGCATGTAAATTCAACCGTAGAGCATCTCAGGAAAGGAATGTTTGTCATACTATATATAGCGGATATCCCCTTTAAAAAGAGCCAAATTTGCCATACAGGAAGACGGGTTTAGTATTGTACCCAGCAACTTGAAATACCTGTGTTTCCGCTAAGGACGGAAGGTTGACATCATTTTCACAAAAAATGGGTCCTGGCGAATGAGAGTTGATGAAAAAAAAGAGGAGGATAGTTTAAATAGCGGGATCCGCATTCAGGAAATATTGGACGTCACTGTTGCAAATGGTCAGGTTGGCCTTGTGGTACTTTCCTCGCCTTCCAGCGCTGTGACCCAGGTTCGAATCCCACCAGGGTTGACATGTGGATTGGGTTTTCAGTCCCTGCCTGATTCCGTGGGTTTCCCTCCAGAAAATCATTCTGGGGTTTTTCCCTCCTACCGCTAAAAATTGACAATTCTTCATCGTATTCCTACAGGTTTTTGAGGAATCCTTGGTTTCATTACCAGAAAGAATTAAATAAGTCTTAAACATGAAATGTAGCCTCATTGGCGTGTCATGGATGCAGGATACCTGAAGATGAAAGTGCGCCAAGCAGGATATTAATATAGCAGAATTGACACAATTAACCCCTTGCGTACGGATAACGCCATATGGAGCAAAAAAACAACAAAACAGTGTCACCAGGCCGGATGACGCCATTGGCCGCTGTTTGTGCAGTTTCAATCCATTGTTGGATTATTGTGTCATGCTTGACTGCACAAACACATTGTAGCGGTTCGATTTGGCTGCCAGAACCGCTGCAACACCCCGACGTCTCCCGTAAAATACCGTGCTCAAGGGGTTAAGACAGTTAGTCCCTATTGTGTTAACCTGCAATATTGACATTTTTTCCCATGAAACACACTCTTATTTTCAGGTTTTCTGGATCCATGACAGGCTGATAAAATTGAGGTTATGATTGCTAAGGAATAGAAAAGAAATCATCCTTCCAGTTCATGCTCTACAAATTTAGCAGCATGATTATCTTGATTTGTGGCAGGGTTGATAAAAATTATGATTTTTTTTATTTAAATCGATTTTTTTTTATTTTTTCACCATCGTACCATTGGCATAAAACATTTGTTTCAAATAAGTCAATTTAATAGGTCAGGTCGGGGGGTATCAATTGATAGGCGCATTACAACATGCATGAGTTATTTAAACCTATGTTCATGTAAGAGAGGAATACTGTATCATACATGCAGGTAGTACATTACACACACAATGTACTTCAGAATCTTATGCATTGTACAATGTACACAAGATAAATGTAGTACAGTTTCAGGAAACTGGCCTTATACATCCTTTAGAGTGAGTATAAGCGATTTAAAGTAAATGACTGTCAGGTTTGAATAACACAAATTGTTTTTACATTAAAAAAAAAATAACAGAAATTAAATAAAATCAAAACGTGATTTTTATTAGTGATTTTTTTGATTTTTTTCCAGTGATTTAAATCATGATTTAAATCGAGTGAATCAAATCATACAACCCTGATTTGTGGTGAGGTGAAAAGTTATTTCTGATTTGTTTACCCCAAACTCCTTACCTAGGATGTGTAAAAAAAAAATTAAAATTGGAAGATTTGGGACTGTTGGGGTTAAGTTAAAGTACATACATTTCTTCCTACTTAACAGTTTTCACCCAGTTCTTGAAACAGATGGTCAGAGATCTAGATCAGCAAATGTTGTCCACTTTTTAGAATTACATTTTTTATTCCAACATTTTGTACGAAATAGAAAGTAATAGATTTCCAATCAGCTACGGCACCTGGCCAGTCAATCTTTGAAAAACCAATTTCTTTTGCCCTCTTGTGCACACTTCCTAAAAAAAAGGGAAAAAAAACGAACAGAAAAGAACGGGGGCATGTCCCTGATGAACAAGACCTAAATCAATTTGGCTGGGAAAAAAATTATAAGGTGTATGCTGGCCATACCCTGGAAAGACTAATTTACTGTGCAAAGCAGACTCTTCCCCCCCCTTATCTCAGAACATGCATAAGACTCGGCTGGTTAGATTAAGTGCCTAAAACTAATGAATTCTCGCCCCAAATGAAATTAGAGCATCAGCGTCCGCGGGGATGGGGGGGGGGGGGGGGGGGGGGGGGGGGGGGGGGGAGAAGCTGCCTTGGCTGCACCAGCCTAGTCCACAAACCCAAATTCATTTGTTTTTGCAAAGATGGTTAATTTGTATTGGGCCATGATGAGTTTTGCCGGTAGCGGCACGGGCATTATCACATTTTCTCCCCGGAATGCTAGGAGGCAAATGAAACCAGCTAGGCCTGCCAGGCTTGTTGCTAAGGTCAGTTATTTCTTTGGTCCGTGTTTGGCACAATTTGCCCCCATAGCAGGAATATATAGAATACACACACACTAAAGCCAGGTTTGGTGCTGTAGTGCTGTTAAGTAAAGGTGTATTGAAAAAAACATCACACGAAGGACATGCTCCACACATTTCCATTTGAGTACTTCGTCTACCCATGTTTCTGTCTTTAAAGGCATGATATACATTGTAGCTTTGGAAATATATCGAAATTTAGAAACATTGAAAATTCTGAATGACCTCATTCAGAATTTTCAATGTTTTTAAATTTCGATATATTTTTTTGAGAATGTGGGTGGGTGGGTCAAGGAAAATGATTGAAAATCTAAATTCACTTTTCAATAAAAAAAGAAAGGAAAAAAAAAATTACGAAAAGAAAATGACTGCAACTAATCATTCCCCAAATCCTATCAACTAATGAAACCCAAGAAGTCATCAGGGCACATGTTCAAGCGGGGGAGACCCACAGCTGCATCATGACGTCACTGAACTGGACATTGTATTTAATAAAAAACTACATGGCAAATCAATATTTTAAGATCGAAAATTGGGGTGGGTGGGTGATTGGGTGGGTCCAAACATTTTGGGAAAAATAATTTAAAATTTAAAAACATTGAACATTTTGATCGGCCCCTTTATTTGAATCTGAAAGCTTAATGATAAAAAGATGGTATGAGTACCTGTCCTG
This sequence comes from Hippasteria phrygiana, assembly GCA_037893225.1. Lineage (NCBI taxonomy): Eukaryota > Metazoa > Echinodermata > Asteroidea > Valvatida > Goniasteridae > Hippasteria > Hippasteria phrygiana. The sequence goes on from JAZGUH010000178.1 coordinate 1,105,300, forward strand.
AGAAACATTTGTCCAAAATGCAGTCATCTTTGAAAAATTGTATCTGAAGACCTCCCAAAATACTTCGGCATTTTTCGATTTCGAAATGAATTATTATGCACAAAATGAGTGTTTAAAACAACTGATTTTCATTATTTTATCTTGGCTTAGAGTGAGGGATTGAGTTCAGATTTTAGCCGTTTTTTTTATTCATGCATGTTGAACATATGCATATGAATACTGCCTGCAACTATTTTGTTAGTTCTACCAATGCTGTATCATATATTTAACCCCTTGAGCACGGTATTTTACGGGAGATGTCGGGGTGTCATGGCGGTTTTGGCAGCCAAGCGAACCGCTACAATGTGTTTGTGCAGTCAAGTGTATCATAAACAATAATCCAACAATGGATTGAAACTGCACAAACGGCGGCAAATGTCGTCATCCGTATGCAAGAGGTTAAAAAGAATAAAAGCAGTCTTTGACAACACCAGGTTGTTCAGTTTGGCAAACCCCAGAGAGATGCTTTTGATGAACTACGAACTCTTACTTTCTATAGTAACCATTCCCACCTGTCGTACATGTGTACACGATTGGTAATTCTCCATTTTTTTAAAACTAAATTATTACGAAATACCTTACTAGACTGTAAGTTAATAGAAGTCTCAATCATCCTGTGAAATTATGGCACCAGGTGTGCTGTCGTTGTCAAGAAAAGTGGAAATTTATATAATCTTCCAATGATTTCCAGCTGGAAATCGTTGGGAAAACTGCCCTGTAGCCTTTAGTCAAGGCTCGTAGCTAGTGGCGTGCCCCGGACATGCTGGCATTCAGGGCGCGTCACGTGTCCAGGTAGCCACGCGCGCCTTGACTAAAGGCTATCATCCGCCCGACGGTTGAAAACGAGCGCTGTTTTTTCGCCATCCAACAACGCAAAACTTTGAACAGGTTAATGGAACGATATTTCCTATAACATACTAACCCCCAAATCCGCCCATTTTTAAAAATTGCAACAATCACCAATCATGTACACTGCCTTTAAACTATATGAATGCACAACTTATTTAATAGCAACCTTTGAAAGTTATACTGTGTAATTGCATTTACAGGGATAAAGAAAAGCCCTGCCCCTTGCATTATATCGAGTGCATGTACTACTGGAAACCTCAGTTTCTTTCTTAGATGAGTTGCCCGAGATGTAATCATCTACGTTTGTGGTATTCCTCGCTCTTTTTCTTTCTGACCTCGGCGATGAGCACTTTTCTTGACTTGAGAAATTCAATTTTGGAGGACCTTATAAAATTTGAACTTTTTGTTCTGCCCATTATAACAGACCAGTTTCCAACTAGCCAAAGAGATGATTTTATATTTTCTTTTAGCACATGAAATTAATGGCATTTTTTTTTTTTTTCCTTTTTCAGTCATTTTTTTAATCGGTGGAGCCAGGAGGAATGCAATGCACATTACGATGTTCGTCACAATATCTTACATTTCCAAGGGATTATAATTCACTTTGGTGTTGTAGTTAGAAGTAATACAATACCATTCACCTTTTTTAAAAGCCTCATCCAGATGATTAAACAAAGAGATTTTTTATGATTATACTGGATGTGGACTCACTGCTGATTCATATAGACATGTATTCATGTGTACATTGTATCCGTGTCATATACCAGCAAAAATTAGACTGCCATTTAGAAAAAAATGAACTTTAGTACAAGTCATTGCCATTTTCACAATTAAAAGGGTATCCTGGTACAGTACAATATGCTAATTTATTCGTCTTTTCATTTCCTCATTTTGTATTGCTGAAAAAAGAATTTAAAAAAATGATTTTTCTTTTTGATTAATGTTTGTATGTCTTACAAAATAATATTATAACTGAATTGTGTGATTTGTGTAAATCACGTGCGGACATTCATTGATTTGTCTGTCGTAAAAGACAGTACAAAAAAATGTACCAAAGATATATTATAAGAATGAGCTTATATAATGAAAACAATTTGTGTGTACACTAGCATATATCTCTTGTGCATTTCCTTGAATTGAAGTTCAAATACTCCAGACATGTACATGAAGACCTAATGTGTGATAGTCAAAACACTCTTACTTACCCCAATTAGATTTTCTCAGGCCAAATTATTTCCTTCACTAATATGCATGTATGTACATGTATTTGCAGGGCTCTTCCTGCCTGCACTTAATTGTTTTTTCGGGGACGGAAATTGGTAGACAAAGCGCTTCCTCTGCGAGTGTTTGCATAAGCTACCCTAGCAACTCCAGCTCAGTGCAACTACGCCTCCGAACAATGTACAAGTGCAGGAGTAGGTTAGGTGTACGACAAGATCATTGTTACGCGAATAAGACCCATTAGTCTACAAGTGTGTTGGTGGCCTTGCGAAAACGCAAGTGTGACAGTGCGTGTGCGCAGTGTGATTCAAGATTAATCACTCTTTTTCTTCCAGAAGAAAGAGATGAGAAGAAAAAAATATGCAAAACACTCGGCCAAAATGTGTGCGGATTAATATTCCACCTAGTGCCACCCTGTTTGAAAAGGGTCACATGTGTGGTATGAGATTGCAGGATCGGGTGAACCAGGGGCTGCACTCCTGTGGCCCCAGAGTTGCTGAACATTATGACTTGAAAAGAAAAGGACAGACGTTGGTCATTGTCATGGCACTAATGGGGGCCCGTGCCCTGAATGGGATAACAAAGGGCATGATTTGCATACAGGCATGAGGCCACCATGGCTGCATGTGCGGGACCGTAACGAGGTGTAGTGATGTCTTGATGCCATATGTCACACAATGACAAGGCAGGAAAAATGACTGGAATTATTCATATTGCTTAGTCTTGAGTCGTTAAACCATACCCCTCCCGTGTATCATATTGTGTGATGGTGCATTTGCAATGTGGGACATACATTTGTCACACTGACAGAAATTCTACTTTAAACCTACCGAGTTTACCAGCCGGTCAGTCCAATGAGATTCTGAACTGTTTGAGATTCAGTGATGTATATCCGTCAAAAAAGAACAGAGATCGGTTAAGTAAACAGGCAAGCAAGAGCTGGAGTGGGTGATATTGGGTCTAGAAATCGAAAACTTATGAGAAGTAATTTGTTCGTTGGCTGATGTCCCCCCCCCCCCCGAAAAAAACCCGTTGTCCCTGCCTTGTCAATATCTCAAGTGTGTGCGAGTTTCTGACTTACGGGGATTTGCACAATTGTCCGCAGCTCCTGAATGCATGCCTTTAATTTAGTTGGCGGTTTAGGGAGTAACTTCCAACAATATGACAACTGGAGGACATTCATTTTAAGATTGCCGCAAAATGAGTTGCTGAAGTGTCCATACTGTATTGGCATAACCCAGTACGTGACGGTCTGGGTAGAGGGCCAGATTTCAAGGACTTCTGATGTGGCTTGGTGGTGATGCACACATTGGCAGAGAAGACCTTTCGTCTCTCTTTGATTAATGCAGGATGCTCTCCACTGTCATCACCCACATTTTGACAAATGGAGAAATTAATGTTATTTATGTGCTTTGATGTCAAAACCGTGTCGGCACTTTGCATGGGAGAAGAGGGGAGAGCTCCAAGTGATAGATATAACAGCGATGAGCAAAACGTCTTGGTGGACAACACTCATTACATCCCCCAAACCAAATGCTCGGGAATGTTAAGATTTGTTTCAGGAATTTCATTTCGGTTTTTCAGAAGGTTCAAAGATCTATTTTTGGTAAATTAAACGGTAGTTTTATATTTTTGAAATATTTTGGAAACATATGTATATGAATGGTTCCAGGAAACGGAATCCAGAAAAGTAATCTCTTCATGAAAAATCAGTTAAACAAGGAATTCATAATTTTGCTGACGGGGAGAAAAGTTTTTTTTAAATATTTTTTAGACGAACACTTTTTTTTTAGTCACGAATCAACATGACAAATGATTTCTCATTCATACAGTTCGCTATTCCTTGTTCAAGTAGAATTATTCATGATGTCCCAGTATTGCCGTAGCACAGTGAAGTAAAGAAAAATACTGCATCTTACCATAGTGGAGTAAAAAAAAAAAAAAATAGGAGTGGCATCATTATGCAAGTAGGTCTTTCCTGATTAGTCTCACAAACACCTGCCCCTATTAAGGCCTGTGCATGGCAGGGTGAACCAATAGAATGAGAAATAAAACGCAGCAAAAGAGATGGAAAAGTCATCGGTTGAAATGAGACGGGCAGGCAAGTCATGTGCAATGTGATCGGGCGGGGAGCAAGTGAATTAGACTGTAAATTGTTCATGGCCTGAGATTCCCTCCCTCCCCCCCCCCCCCTTCCGATTTCCCACACTCCATCGTCTTCTCCTTTTCTCTCTCCGAGATTTGCTGAAAGATATTGATTTTCCCGCTAATTAGTAGGAGGTAATAAAATGAGATTCCCCCACCTACATGTATTCGTCTGTTGATAGAGTACGCTAAGAGAGGCCCTTTCTGCAAGGATACACTGTTTGAAATTGCAGCGGTCATGACTAAGATATGTTGTGACATTTTAGAGGAACACTTTTAATGTTAATGTCGGCATTAAGTCAGCCCACACAGCCACACATTGTTTGATACAAACAGGACTTTTAAAGCTAAAGATTAAAGCCTGGTTTGTGTATGTATTGAGCACAGCTCATAATACTTGCCACTTCGGAGGGACCCAAGGGTGGCCCTTTGTTCATTTGTGGCTCTGATTAAAGCAGGGATCGATGGAGCTTCGACTGTTAATGAATTCCCCCCCCCCCCCCGTTTTTGTCAGTATTGACTTATTCATGTTTGTTCAAGGGGAATTAATTTGCAGGCTTTTTCTTTGTGTTGGCCAATCGTGGCCATCAGTGCACTTGACAGTCGGGGCGCAATGATCGTCATTGACACGTTGTAAGCCTTTTTGTTTTGTTTCAACGTAGCCGATCAATAGCTCACCTTGGTTATATGAATAAATGATGTCAATCAATATGGCAGAGGTGTTGACTTTTAGTGGTCCACGGTGTCCGGTAAATGGGCAAGCGTAAAAAACAGTTCTGCAGAGATTTTGAAGTATCACATTTTCCCCAACATTTCTGTTGCTCGTAGATAATCTAAAAGTATGGGAAACTTCACTGGATATAAAACAGAATTGAAGGAAAATTCGTTTTGCTGTATCTTGAAGTGTACCCGGCATTACCATATCTGACATTCCTCCATTGCCAGTCATACTTTGCATGCATAATTACATTTATGTAAATTACGTGCTGCATATCTAGACATTCCCACAATGCAGCGGTTGTTTGTGATGTATTGATGATCTATGCGGTTTCGTGTTTCTCTCTGGTTGCGCGGATCAATCATGTTAGTTTTTGGTGCAGTGTTCGAGATAATTTGCCTTGTAAATGCACTTGGCAGTAGTCGCTACAACCATGCTACAACATACTGCATTTGTGGTTGTATCAGTATAAATGTGAGCGTGATCGTTGTGACATACGTGTATTAATATCGAGGATTAATACATTAAAGATACATGTATGCTGTCTGTGCTTTAACAAAAAAAAATGGATACACTCGAATTATTGTAAGTCACAAATAATTTGATATTTGTAAAGTAATTTACTCGGTGTGAAACTTAAATGTGGGTGGATTTTTTCATTCATTGTCCCGTTTAAAACCCTCCTACTGTTATAACTATCATAACCTATAAAAAAAACTTAAGGCCTTCCTCTCCAACAGCTTGTGTGTTTTAACCTGTCACTCGATAGGTTTTGATAGGCAGGGTAGTTGGCTCCATTTTGGCACCGAGAGAGGGAGGGTTAAAAGTGAATAACTTCATTTGCATTGCTAGAAAAGTAGCAATTAAAAAAAATGCTTTTTGGGGTGAAGGTCAAAAAAGAGCATGGACAGTTCATCTTTAAAGAATGTGTGCATACATGTAAGATTCTCCAGTGTTGGATTGTGAATTAATAATTAGCACAATCAAGAATTTATAGCAGAATTTTTACCTATCGCCGGTTCGCATGTAGCCACACACCCCTTAAACAATTCTATGGGATTTTGTGTAAATGCACTTTCCATGTCAAAGTATAGTTACAAACTGTATTCACATGATTCTGTTGTGATACATGTAGGTCAAGTGAATACAACGTATATGTATGTTCACAAGTTAAATTAATTACAGTATTGAATTGCAACGAGACAAATAGAAAGCTATGTTCTCAGAATCTTTGACCAAGTCAATTTCGACATTCATGCTAGATTTTGGTCAATGATTCTGCTAATGAATTTGAGACACCATACTGGATTATTCATGTGGGGCTTCTTACATCCTAAACTACATGTACAAAGTGATGTATCTAACATTTTAACTTGTGGGTCAGTGACTTTATTTAAAAAAATGTTAGATTCAGCCCTGAGAAAGTGTTAAATTCAACCTTCGGTTTACTTAATTCAACATAATACTTCGTCAAACAATCCACAAGGGAAACTGACTAGGTATATTTGAATACATTTTCAAAGTGAACAAAGAAACTGGAAGGAGCGGGATTCGAACCTGCGACCTCCGGGTTACCGTACCGGCGCTCTACCAACTGAGCTATCTTGCCCTATGTTGGCGGTCTCCCAAATTGTCAGTATCTTTGTTCGGGTGGGCGCTAGTCAGAAGTTATAAACCCAGAATGCCGTATAGCCAGGGATCACACCCAATTTTACGATACAACCTGGGAAGCGACATTGTGGGGATCACTCAATGAGGATATGACCTTTTAACTTATAATTCGTCAAACAATCCACAAAGGAAACTGACTAGGTAAATGTGAATACATTTCAACATAATACTTATTACATTTCGGCACTTTACTGGTGTTAAATCTAACATTTTAAAATGCAGTTACTGACCAAAGACTCAAGATGTTGGTTCAGCTTATTGTATTTTAAAGCACATAACCAACTCATCCTACCAATGGCACCAACTTTCTACAGAACCTAGATTTTGAACAGTCCTTTGAAAGGTCTTATAATGTATTCTGTACTACTGGACTTGGCAGTGAAATTAACTCCTATACTTGCCATTTTGTATGCGTGAAGCTCGCATTAAAATGTTTATTACCACACGTACCATCATTCTTTGGCAAGGTAATTACACCAGGCTAAAATACATTGACACCCTTTTAGAAATTGTAATCCATTCCCACTGCACAATGAATATTAATGGAGTTTTGAAAACCAAGGCATTAATTTGTTGTCTTCAACTGTGGCGTGTACATTTGTACATGTATGGGTTGTAATTTAAGACTGTGCAAAGATAAATGGCTCAAAGTAGTGGGTAACGACAAAAGAAAACGAGTAAAGGGGCCTTGGTTTGTGATTTCTGACCAAATTTGTTTTTTCCTGTTAAATACTTTTGATGTTTACATTAGAAAGTAAATTTGTTGAGTTTCGTTTCTCAGAAGCTGTTCTAAAGCTGCAGTGGCAAAATAAAAAAATAAAAATTATTGTTAGCATCATATTGTTTTCCAAAAAGGATAAGGCCCTTTTTTAACTCAATATTTTTAGATCACATATGAATTTGTCATGAAAGTAACAAATCTAAACCGCCCGTGTACGTGTGTGCGCACCGTGCGGCACGTAAATTTCCTTAAAAGTATGGGCTTTGGCGCACGTTTTATATCATAACTTTTCAAATAATAATTGGTCAGACTAGTCCGAAATGGAAAAATAATATTTGATATCTCTTCTTTTAGCTGATTCGCCCAGTTTCCTATTGAGAACGTAAACAAAATATGCAAATTTGGTCGCATGAGGGCTCAGTATTTTGCTCTAACTCAGAATTCCGACGGCCGATTCCTTAGTCCAAATCAGCTACGAAAACTTCAACCCAACACCTAAATCATCATATTAAAAGCAGCTTGGTTGGACAAACATTTCGTACGTCAGTTTGGGATTAAAGATTACATTATAAAACCTATTTTAGCATACTTTGGACAAAAGCCAGTGTGCGTTGTACATGTACTCTTCAGCTGGAGTATGCAGACTTTGACATTTGGTGGTCATTTGTAATCGGTAAGTTATCAGCCATTACAAGGGAACTACAATGTACCATGTAAAATTTATACATGTATGTACATGTACTTAGAGAGTATTCCATACAGCCTCTTGTGCCTATAATTGACAGGAATATAAGATCACTGAATTTAGTATCGGCTCGTCCAGCGAGAGAAGTTTTTATATTTTGTGCTCAGTCATGGCTGTGGCCTGCGTGTATGTCCCTCCGTGTATGGCAGGGTGCCTATACCATTATCGTAGAGGGTTAACCAGTTGAGAGCTATATTGGGGGCTGTAACTTTTACAATTTGTGACAAATTTAAAGACATCATTAATACTTGAAATATTTAAAACAGATTTGTTTATCTCATCAATATTCCAAAACATTTTTTGTAAATGTCAGGCATATTGCCAGCACCCACCACCCTCGCTTTATTTACATATAGGTTGTAGTCCCACCTTATTTATAAGGGTAGCGCCCGCTGGCCCAATTTATCTTCAGCGCATACGCGTGCGCGGAACTTCATGTGTTCAAACGTGCTCTGTGCTTTAAAGCAATGTGTATGCTTTTTTAATGGAGAAATTACTTTACAAATTTTGTGCATGACAAATTCATATGTTCCAGGCAATTTTTTTCTACGATGATTGCCCCATTTTTTCCCCAAGATGCTTTTCCTGATATTGGAGTACCTGAAACTGATACAAAACATGCAACAAATCATGCAAGAGGCATTTTGTCTCTTTATATTGCATTTATGTGGCGCTTTGGGAAGAAAAGCAAAAATTGAATGGGTGGGTTTGCTAAACAGTATTTGTTTTTTTTTTTACGTTTTTGCCCAGGTTCTGCATGCAGACGGACTTGTTGCAAAAAATACCCGTTTCACTGGTTCCATTGTTGTCAGTTTACAGAATCCTGTGGATTCTCAGTTGGAGTAGTTCTTGTAAAAAGTTTAATAGTGACGTTTTCGGGTCTTAACAACTTTTCAAGATTCAATTTTACAAAAAAATGGAACCGTGATATATACACTGTATTTGAGTGGGTACTGATGGCGAGATGTGGCAAACCTTACATGTACTTCCTAATAGTGGCTGGAGTGCGTTTGGGTAAATCGGTGTGAGTGGCTTCTTAAATCCAAACAATTAAGCAATGGCTTGCATCAGACGTTCCCCAGACAAAAAGTTAAATAAAAACGGTATTCCCTTGAAATATGGCATCCAGACGGACCGGATATGCTACCATATATTCTAATTGACATAATCCTGGATACCACACCTGATCTGTACATAGCCAACAAGTACTTATTAAGCACCACCTACTCTGATATTTCAGATCTGATCGACCTAATGCATGCTATGGAACGTGTGCTCTAGTCTAAAGCCAAGTTGAAGTCCTTCAATCTCGTCCGACATCATTTCCCATCCCAAGGAGAGATCACAGTTCAAGAACCATATTGGGTAAGTAAAATTTGTTTGTGTGGAAGCGAGAGACAGTATGATGACTGAAATTCCCCAATGCAAAATTCCCAGTTTTTGTGTGTGCGTGTAAGTTTGCCTCAAAAAACACCAAGAGCTATAAGGAAAGAGATTCCTCTTGATGCAGAAAAGATCACAGGGTCTCCTGTCGGTTCGGTCACTGGGCTTGATTTCCACTGGTTGGTGTAGTGGTTCTTTCCTCGCCTTCCATCTCTGGTGACCCCTGGTTCAGTTCCTGTCCAGGTGCACGATGTGAATTGGGTTTTCAGTGCCTACCTGATTGTGTTGGTTTTCTCCAAATAATATTGTTCTGGGGTTTTTCTCCCGCTGCTAAAAACTGAACTTTCCTTCATTGTCTATCAAACTCGACCCTTGAGGGAGAACAGTACTGGTTCACTTAGCAGGCTACCAAGAATAAATAAGAGATAGATAAATCAGTTTGTGGGGTCTATTCCTGCCTGAAATTCCTCAATGCCTGTGCTCTCTTCTCATGGTGCCTTCGGTCTGTGCCATTGCTGCAGGAATCAAACCAACCAATCTGGAATTGTTGCAATTTTGTGTGTACTTGGATATTGGATATTACAGGCATACTTTTCCCTGGCAGTTTCAATTATAGTTGAAAAGCTCAGTTTGGTTATTTATTTTAAACATCATGGACCCCCCCCCCCCCCCTAGAAAAATATGCGATGAAATATGCTTTGATTGCAGTGTTATTTTCCGTGAGCGCAATTTGCCGTTTTATTTTTAAGAAATCACGAGGAGACATTTTCTTTTGAAAGTAGTGCCCAATCCCAAGTGTTTGTCTTGTAAACCAATACTATTTAAAGGAAAAGCTTTGTCACCACCGTTCTTGTACTGTTCTCTTTAGCTCTACACACTATCTTCATTCACTGACCAAGCAGTGTTTTCGGGAAAAGCGTTTAGCTAAATATTGTGATTCCTTTGGCAAGAAACAAAGTCGGGATAGGTTATCCTGACTGCATTCATTGGTGGGGCGCGCACATCGGAAGGTGTGGATGTTCTCTCGAGACACTTCGACGGAATCACTTCTGCGGATCTTGAGATCTAGCAAAAATACTCATGCAGTGGAAAATTCTCGCACTACGGTGTTTGAGATTTATTCACCGTAACATGCAGGGGTGAGATTTGTCAGGATTTTTTAAGGATTTTTGTTAAATTTAGTTTTTAATATTTTAATTTAAAAATTTCTTTTTTGGGGGGGGGGATTTTTTGGGTTGATTTTTGTGGGTGTATTTTTCATTTTGGGCCAATCTCACCCCTAAATTAAACATGTTGAATTAATGAAAATGAAATGAGTAAACTTAGGCTTGGGTAAAGAAGAATTTTTATGTAATTCAAATTGGGGTCTGTGGCATTTTTACTAGATGAGGCTTCCTCAACCTGTCAAAATCCAACACTGTGCAGGATACCTATGGCACATTTTGTGGACTTAGAAAAATTAGGGCATCATAGCTCCATGTAAAGTAATGGTGCCACGGCCCTAGAATACTGAACCCATCAAAATTAGACAAAGTTAGAGTTTGTAAGGCTTGGGGTAGTTGGGGTTAATGAAGTATTTAGGTGAATGTATGTGTGCATGTATACTGTACTTATACCAGGCTAAAGTGCTCAAAAAAATATTTTGCATGAATTTTCGTATTCTGCAGGCCTCAATTTTTGTACTACCTGTTGCCCGAGATACAAACAGCGGCTAGTTAAAGACAAGAACTGTCACACATGCATGCAAAACTGTGGTAAATGTAGTTTTTTAAGTGGTGTGCAATGATCCTCCAGGCTAGTCATTAAAACTTTGTGTGGACAAGTACAGTTTTCCCAGGGAAAATATTTTAGTGTAGGGCCTGATCTCCCTTCTATGAATTGGGCAGGTTTGACCAATTCCCAATTTAATATCTTCATATAGAAGTAAATGGATGTTAGTGAGTCTCAGGCCCTTCTTTCTCTCTCTCTGCTGAATCATGAGTAATTAAAGTAATGGCACAAATGCGTTTCATTCATTTTTTAACCTTGTCTCCTAATTGTCCTATTAACCATTTTAATGGGAGACATTTACAAAGAGATAAATGATGATCCTTTAATGGCACCATTGAAATTAATATTTCATTTTTTATGGGTTATGGTATTTAAGTGTAGAGACTAATTTACATGGAAAGGGGGGAGGGTGACTGCTTGCAGTCTCGGTCTGGTCGTCACTCGGCGAACGTGGGCCGCTAAAGGCGGGTCATTTGCCTGAAGGTTCTTTATCTTTCCACATCCTAGATGGATGGAGGTAATTATTTCATTTTTTATATCCAGGCTTGATCTTCCTAGTTATACACGTTCATGACTGAATTAAACATTTTTGAAGACAGATTGCAAATGCATTGGAAACTGACGACTCCTGCATCAAACCGTATACCTGTTGAGACCTGTTCCTTCCCCAGCTTTATACATTTTTTTATATTATAACCAGCATAATTTGTTGGCAGTGGAGTTATCTTTACCATCAGCTTTACAGGGGCACTTATTCAAAGGCCATTTTGTGAACAGAAAGCAGAGAGTATTGGGTACACATGCGACAAGGTAGCGAAGCCCAGTCAGAGTGGTACTGGGTACCGGCTGCTCATCCATAAAGTTACAGCTGGACAGTGCCATGTATCAGTGACAAATCACAGGTCTAGCGCTGAGTCTTCTGTAGTCAGTGGCCAATTTCGTAGAGCTGCTTAAAACCCTAACTCCCTAGGTGGTATGGAAAATCGTTTTGAAATTGGAGGATTCAGGACTGTTAGGGTTAAGCACACAATTTGCTTAAGCAGAACAAAAGGGCTCTGTCCTCAGGAGTGTGAGTCTCACAGGGCTCACACTTCTGAGGACGGACAGAGCACACTGTCCGAAACGTCGAGTTACACACTCATCCCGGTTCTTTTCAGAATCACACATCTTCCTAGAAGAGATTTATTTCATATGGTGTTACCCACAATCTGTCTTTCTCGTATCATAGTTCATACCCACCATGCAAAACTTCAAATCATATAAAATCAAGTTACCAGCCAAAACTCCATGTGATGTACATTGCTTGTGACTGGTATTCGTTCATATTTTAAACTGAGACCGGACGGCGATTTTTAGACGGATCAAATTGTAGAAAATGTCAGATGTGAATTTTACCCATTTTAACATTTTAAAAGAAGTGGGAGTTGTTACTTGGATGTAATACAGTATATCAGGTGAACAGTTATTTGCTTTAAATATTCTTGGTTGTTTCCTTCAATATTTTAACATTTTGACCTGTTTTTTTTATTTTTTTTATCAAACCAAGTTCTCATTTGCCAACTTTAAAGGCATGCATCCTTTAGAGTTTATGAGCCTATGTTGGCAATAATAACCATATTTTTATCGCAGTTGGCTATTTGCTATTTAGCTAATGATAATTTGACAATGCCAATATTGCCTAGTAAGGAAACGAAGCAAATTGTAGTTAAATTGTCTTAGCTACAGTGCGGATCCCAAAAGCCCATATTTGACTTTTCAAATGGTACCAATAATCATAAAAAACCCATTACCATAAAAGCCATCCACTGTGCCGAAGGTACAATATGGTGGCAATACTCAAATTAGCCCGTACTAATGATAATTGTCATTATTCTAATCTACATGTACAGTGTATGTATTTGTTTCATATTTTGAGCTTCAAATGCTATTTACATGTGCAACTCAAAAGTTAGTTTTAAGTACCAAGCCCGAGTGCAAACATCTGGGTTTACAATAAAGATGGTTGGAAAAGTTTTTTAAAGACCAACTCCAATGATTCCCAGCTTTTCTTAGGTTTCGATTTAATTGAGAAGAGCTATGTCAAATAAAACAGATACTTGTCAGTATCCCCATCGTTGATGCCAGTTTTATGTAAAAAGAAATATGCATTTTTGTTGCCTTGCTTTCCGCAAGTCTATCCCAGTTTCGTGACGTCAAAGCTCATTCACATCTAATGAATATTCCTTTTTGATGTATTACCGGTGAGCATGCAACAACACTACACGTACACATGCACATAACATCGCGTGCGGCTTTTTCCAGTGTTTTTTCATTTCTCAACAGCGCCACCAGTGGCCAATTTGTGGAAAGTTTTCATAAACTCGGAAGAAAATAGTAATAATTTCTCGCAAAATAACGCAACATTGAGACGCAAAATTCAACATGATTTTGTAATGAATAAGTAATTGATTATGTATTGAACACAATAACATTTAATTCTAATACTTTTCGAAACGGTTGGAGCTGATCCTTGACCCCTTGCGTACAGATGACGCCATTGGCCGCCGTTTGTGCAGTTTCAATCCATTGTTGGATTATTGTTTATGTCATGCTTTGACTTCACAAACACGTTGTAGCGGTTCGATTTGGCTGCCAGAACCGCTGCAACACCCCGACGTCTCCCGTAAAATACCGTGCTAAGGGGTTAAGCCCACTGAGTCATTACTTTGCAGCATGTGAGTCTTATCTTTTAAAAACCATTTCTTCCAAAAATACAGCAGTGATGTAAAATGTTTACCAAAACTCGGCAGAATACATGTAATTGTACAATGCAAGACATGTCACATATTACACAAAACATTTTGATGACATGCTCAATGGCGTTCTTGTCTGAAAGTTGACAGCATTTTTTTGTTTCAACCGTTTCTTTTACTACATGAAGTTGCCAAAAAAAAGAATTTCATAGCAGAATTTTGGAAAGAGCATTGGTCTTTTGCAGCTTCTCAGTCCAGATTGTTGAGAAGTGGAAGCTTTCAAGAGGATTAAATTATCTGATTTTTAGTTTGTTCCAGATGCTCGACAGATTTGCTTATTACAGGGGGCACTGTATCCTGTTGGCTCTTAATGTTCCAGGAAAATCTTCATTTGTATACAATTTTTTTTCCCTTAAGCCGTGTCCGCACTGGACTTTTTTTTTTGGAAGGTTTTACCGAGACGATGGTAAAATGAAAAATTGGTCAAATGTGACCACTGTCTGCATTTGGACTTTCGACACGGGGAAATTTTACCGAGACCGTGGTTAGAAGTAACCGAGCTGTCAATATAACGACTCATGAGGGCGCTTTGCGTGACCTTTCTACATTGACGCGATTGACCCAAATCACGCTTGCCTTTTCATTTTTCCTGGCCGATGTGTACACGCAGGCCTACGTCTTTAGCACCAATCAAACTTCCGACTTTATCAATGATAATATCTGCCATGATTGCGACCAAAAGAGAAACAACACACTAGAATATGGAATTTTGCCACTTATGCACTGCACCGCGGTGAAACAATGCAAAGCGCATGCGAGGTTTCCCTGTGAAGCATGACCTTGCGCTCGGGCCGGATGTACGCTTTCCTGAGCCGCTTTTACCGACTGGCACTGTCCGCACTGGACTTATCGTCTCGGGAAAAGTTACCTGGTCAGTTTTCCTGGGCAGCAGTTGCCCGGTAGAAGTAACCGCTGGACTCAGGAAAAGTAACTGAGAGGAAAACGTCTTAAGCCCTGTCCGCACTAGACTTATTTTGGTAAAACTTAACGAGACGATGGGAACTTTTCCCATTTTAAGTCCAGTGCGGACAGCCTAGTACGTTTTCCTCTCAGTTACTTTTCCTGAGTCCAGCGGTTACTTCTACCGGCCAACTGCTGCCCAGGAAAACTGACCAGGTAACTTTTCCCGAGACGATAAGTACAGTGCGAGTCGGTAAAAGCGGCTCAGTAAAGCGTACATCCGGCCCGACCACCGCAAGGTCATGCTTCACAGGGAAACCACGCATGCGCTTTACATTGTTTCACCGCGGTGCGGTGCACGTGGCAAGTTTCCAAATTCCAGTGCGTTGTTCCTCTTTTAGTCGCAATCATGGTAGATTTTATTATCGATAAAAAAGTCGGAAGTTTGATTGGTGCTAAAGACGTAGGCCTGCGTGTACACATCGGCCGGAAAAAATGAAAAGGCATGCGTGATTTGGGTCAATCGCGTCAATGTAGAAAGGTCACGCAAAGCGCCCTCATGAGTCGTTATATTGACAGCTCGGTTACTTCTCCCACGGTCTCGGTAAAATGTTCCCGTGTCGAAAGTCCAAGTGCGGACCATTTTTCATTTTACCATCGTCTCAGTAAAACCTTCCAAAAAAAAAGTCCAGTGCGGACACGGCTATAGGCTGTCCGCACTGGACTTAAAATGGGAAAAGTACCCATCGTCTCTGTAAGTTTTACCAAAGAAAGTCCAGTGCGGACAGGGCTTTAAACAGGAAGGATCCTACCATGAAGTCTGATAACTTTCTAAATGGTAGGATTTGAAACCAGTTTGAAAATCCCTGCAACCAAAGCATGCTCAGTACTTTTATGATGCAAGAAATGTGGAAAATAGGTCAAGTCGACTGAAGAAAAAAAAAACGCAACATCATGCTCGCTAATTGCATTGATGGCACCCCAAATCCCCCAGCCTAAGTACATGCATGGCACATGTCTGGGGTGGAAATCTGCTGACAGAAGGGAACATGTACTTGAAGTTGGCCCATCTGTTAGGAGGCAAGGTTGTTTTAATTTGGCCCACCTGTACCCGTCATTCATAATATATGAAACCAGCGGGGGCGATAAACACCCCTAAGATCTTGTTGTGATTCATGATGACTTACAGATTTCTCTCCCCCCCCCCCTCTCCAGTTCACCATGCAGTAACTTTTAATCGGGCAAGATGGAAGGTTTGGGGACCTTTATGGGATTAATTACTCATATGAGAAAATTGGCTTTGAGAAAGTAGGGCAGTTGTAAGCCATGCAAAGTGCCAGAGAAGTCAGATTGTCCCAATCAATTAGCGTGGGCTAGCTGTCTGTTGTGATTTGAGCAGTAGTGGATAATGTGACTTCATCAGTGTATTACTTCAATCTTAACTGTGTTAACTGTTTGTATTACTTGCAATGTGCAGAACGTTGCTACCTAAATGTAGGCCATTTACATAACATGTACATAGCCTTGATCCTTTTTTCTCTGTTATATTTCTTATATATTTTTTAGTTTTTTTTGTACATTCTCAGTATATCAAGTTACAAGAGTCCTTTCTCTTGCATAATGCACCTATCAATTGCAAGACGGACCCTCGGACCCCCGGGGAATGTGCGTCAGTGTTCAATGTAAGGCCAGATCCTAGGGTCCCTTGACGCACCCTTGCGCCCTGTTCGTGACGAACCATTCATGTAAAACTGACGCTATAAACCACAATTTTTGACGCACCATGTCTAGAAAACAACTCACCAAGACGGACCAATATGACGGACATAATCATGAAGTCAACGAACGAATCTCACTGCCGCGCCGAAGCGGCATAAACGCACGCACAGTGCACGTTAATACATGGGGACCTATCTACACCACGTGCCAACCTTTTGCGTGTGCGTATTTGTGATTTGTGCAGAGGATACTACTCTACATGGATTACTTTGAGGACGATGTTGAATGGCAAGTTCGGTTCCTATTTCACAAACGAAACGTACGGCACAACGCGATCACGACGTACAGAACAGTACAAGGCACAACACTGTCCGTTTATCGTACGGTGGTAAGCGTGCGTGATGCACTTTGTGTGGCGGGCGGCGATGAACCTCGTGTTGCGGTAGAAAATGTCGGGAAAACACGCTGCGGTGTACGAGCGGTACAACCTCGAAATAATTTCATGAACACGGAAAATGCATACACAGACAAAATAGATCAAGTTCTGTGAATTAACGTCAGAAATCTTCTTTCTCTGTCGAATTTTTTAGCCTAATTATTCATCGAAACTTTTGACAATCGGAACACCGCGTGTTGTGACCAAAGTTCATGAAGTTACTGTATGAAGCGCGCCGAAGGCTACAGGGCGCGTTTCCTCGTACACGAATATCGATGTGTATTGTGAGGCACGCACGTGCAAGTACTGAGAAAAAGAAAGTCAGTTGACTGCACGTAAACGTTGCCGTACATGTACATACTCCTGCTGATTTGTGTGTACGTACGCGATGCAACCCGCTTTGTATTTACGACGAACCAAAGCCGTACTTGACGCACCCCATTCGTCACGATTTGACTGACATTAGCGGGACATGACGCACGTCCCCCGGGGGTCCGAGGGTCCGTCTTGCAATTGATAGGTGCATAATCATTTGGTTTTGGTTCAAAGCTTTTGGGGTGAATTGGGAAGTTAGTTTGCAGGACTGCGGTGTTTAAGATGTTTCCACTGCAACTGTATAGCCCGTTTCACACGAGCGCTGGAAGCACAGATCTGCGATGATTGGCACCGGGTGTCTGACGCCCAATGATGCCTGCGATTTTATTGCAGGCTTTCACACGATACAACACAGTCCGGTAGCGAACATCCCTCGTTTTGCAGTGTTTGCAATGCGTGGCTACACGTGTATCGCTGGTACTACGATATTCTATGAATGATGATATTTATAGGGTACCAGTGATTTTCCCGCACTGTAAAAAAAAATCCTTAAAATAACAAGCGTTTCCCCTTTTAAAAACAAACAATTAACGTATTTTATTTTTCATCAAACAATCCACAAGATAGCTCAGTTGGTAGAGCGCAAGCAACTGACCAGTCAAAACTGAAATTATGTTAACAAAAGCCATGTTATGCGTTTCCTTCCTCCATGTGTAGAGCAACAGCAAACTGCGCATGCGTAAAGGCGATTTCACTGCACAGTATCCCTGCGAAAATCGCATCGATACATTCACACGACCAATCTTGGTGATCGTTGCACGGATGTCGCATCGATGCGAAATTTTGGAGGTCTCAATCCCTGTCACGAACCGCACGGGACCCGTGTTTTTCCAGCGCTCGTGTGAAATGGGCATGCACAAAACATTCATGATTTTGTAAAAGCATGCCTAACATAGGGCCTTTTCCTCCCCGTCCTAATTCATCAGTGTGTAATTTCCATAGCTAAATCTTTGAAGACACTTATCACTTTAAACCCACCCAAATGCAGTAAAACCTTTCAAAGGATAGCATGTATTTGAAAGTGCTCATTGTATTCTCCAATGACTCCTGTGTTTACACTTTTGCATGTACATGTACAGTACTTGTGCAGGAAACTCAATTACCCTCTGATTGAACACAATTGTGCTTAGTGGTTATGTGAAAGGAATGATACCATTGGTGTGCGTACATGGAGGAATATCAATTTCTGATTTTTCCAGATGCCGTGTGTCTTTTGTTGTTACCAGTTGGTGCAATCCATCTTGTACTTGTTCATCACTATTACAAAAAGTCTGATGAATGAGTTTCTCTCCAGTCCCCCCCCCTTCTTTTACATATTCTCAGCCTAAACCGTGTTTCATTCCAGTTAATCCTTACGCCCTGTAGGAATGTTTTGCAAACTTTATTCAGATGTGCTGCAATGATTGAATAGGTTGACCCAGCAGGTTGGACAAAGGCGCCTTTGTGCTAGTTACTTAAGCCCAGCCAGGGGTAAACACATAATTGCATGGGGAGCTTTATTATGGATCTATACAAAGAATTAATAATGAGGATTGGATCCCATGTACCTTAAAATCAGGTCACTAAATTCACAGCCTGGTGGTATGTGCACTGGTTGAATATGAGTGCGGCACTTAAAAAGTTTGGTTTCACGGATGTTTTTGATGCCAGCATTTTGATGTTGTCACATTGACAATGTTAGAATCTGACTTCCGTCTTTTGATTTTGGAGCTGAGAAAGTACAAGTTTCTTAGTACGTGGGGGGAAAAAAAGGGGGGGGGGTTGGGGTAATGTGTACATGTACTTTCAAGATTTCGTACTAACTCATCAGTACTTCCTGGATAATCCATACATTTTACTGAAAATTACAATGTGATGAGACGTGGACTAGTCAGAAGATCCGCCTACAAATACCAAAATAATCTCGACCCATTTCAGCGTCTGTTTTGTGAATAGTCTGCTCTGCCAGTTTAAATATTATACAATCAATGCACTCTTCGACCATTTGCATGTAAATAATTTGAAGCCGAATGTATAGTCAGTTGAGGTTTGAAAAAAGCCCACCCACTTGGCTTCTAAAAGATATTACAAATTCCTATAAAGCAGTGAGCATTGCTTACTTTTATGTGATCAAAGGCTCATCTCCAATTTAAACAGGTAGACATTACTTCTTTGTCCCTCTTTTCTATATTTTTATTTTTGCTTTCTGCAATTTCTTACCAGAACTATATGCACATGCAGTTGCCTCACAAAGATTTGGTAGAGTGAAGAAGATAAGATTGGAGTAAACAAGGTCATTGTACAACTTACAATGTATATGGTTTTTGAAGTAAATAGGTCGGTGCTTGATGAAAAGAAAAGAGGTATTATACATTGTATCTCAGGGATACTAATTATTGGTAAGGTATTGCAAAGAGGTTTTCACAGTGGTACAGACAATGGTGTCTTAGCCAAAGGATGGCATGCTAGCAGGTCATTACTTCATCACTACACACCTTTCATTGGTACTGTTTCTTTATAACTGTCTCCCCTGGTAATCTGATCATTGTTATCTGTGATTACACCTTCCAAGGAGCTTTAATGACCAGATCTCACCCCCCCCCCCCCCCCCCCCCCCCTCTGCCTTTCACCTGAGACAAGTGTACCTCCTTGCACTCTGGGCAGGCCATTGTTTCCATTCTTAATCAGACAAAAAAGCATCCTGGGCTGATGTTGTTTCTCAAGGTGAACCCCCTCTGTTTATGGGCTGGAGCCATTTTCTCTCTTTGAAACGGGAAACAACATGGTGTGACATCTTAGCTTAGCGGGGAATTAAGGCCTGGAGTGGGCTAATTGTCTGGACAGAGTGGCCCTGCAATCATTAATCCGTGGGTGGTCATCGCTTTCTTTTTGATTTGCAGACTGTTTCTAACTTTAAATCATGAGAAGTGAACATTGGATAGTCCTTGGGTGTATGATGTAAGCTCCGATTGATAACTCACCAGGAGTTTTCCCACCACCATGTTGCGACAGCAGGTTGTTTTTGGGTGTTCTCTGTTGGCTACATTCATTCATGAGTCGGTTTGATGACAAGACTCGCATTTGAAATTCTAATTAAGTCTCCGCATCGTGGTTTACTTAAAAACCGAAATGAAACAATGGCATCATCTGAAGATAACTGACCTACCCAGTTTGCCCCAACCCTTAACCCTAACCTACCTGAATCCATCAAAATCCATACCCCCGTTTTGGAGGATTTCGGCGGATTCAGGATACCTCCATATTGAAAACTGGGGGATTTTGATTGATTGAGGATTGTAAGCCTAGCGGTACTGCAGGATTTTGATGGATTCAGGATACCTCCATATTGAGCAGTCACCAAAACCATCTTTTTGTGCATGACAAAATAGGTGAATTTTGGCGGATTCAGGATACTTTCTAGTAAAGTTACCCAATGGGTTAGGGTTAATGTATTGACCAATGTAGAGTGTGTGGCAACAGCATGCAGAATTGCATTGTTGGCACACATATTCTGTTACCCCATGTACAGTGGGCGGAGCTTAAAGGGTAAGTTTGTTCTTGACTCAGAATGGCAGTTTACAATGTACTTGAATATTATTTTTAGCACACTACACATGTAAATTACTAAACTGCACCCTCTGAACTTATACAAATTGCAACCACCCCCAACCAGTGGCGTATCCCGGGGAGGGGGGGGGGGGCAACTTGCCCCCTTGGCGGCATTTGAGGCGTCATAAAGAACAAAAGGAAATAGTGTTTTTGCAACGGTTTTAAGACGGTTCAGACGTTGTTTGCCCTCCCTGGCACATAAAGCTGGATACGCTACTTCCCCCAACCATGAACCCCCAGTCATCCAGGAATTCGCCTGTTATTTGCCTGCAAGATTAGAGCTATGATACGTAGTATTGGTTGAGCATTTGCAGACAGTGATTCAAAATGTGCATGAAACAAACCTGTGAAAAGTTAGAGCTTCACTCCATCATCCCAAAAAATAGTGAAAGACCATTCTGTTCTAACAGTGATTATGTGCATATGTCCATGTGTGGTTTTTTTCTTTCGATTGTTGAAATTGAAATAGCCACAGCCTTTTTAGAGATCTTCAAAATATAATGTTCTCAAAGATGCCGGCATTAATTATTTATTTATTTATTTATTTATTTATTTATTTATTTATTTATTTATTACATTTCTTTACCCAGGGTGTGCCCAAACAGTTTAAAACTGGTTTCCATTGGGAAACCCTCCTACTATTTAAAAGGTCAAAATCAGTCAAAATTTCCTTCCACCTCCCCTGCTATACTTTTACACAGACATGATCAGATTACATGTGGTTTTGTACTATGGCAGGAGGGTCAAAAACAATCACCTTGACTGATTTTGACCCATACAACAACATGGCTCAGAATGCATGTTTGCATAGGAGGGTTTTTTAAGGTACTACCTTTATAAACAGTCTTCCAGATTGAAACTAACGGTTTATTTTTGATCATTAGCAAAGCTACATGTATATCATACCTTTAATTGTGAGCTACAAGTGTTATCTCAATTTGACAGGTGGTTTTGTTCACTTTTATTTTCAGTTTCCTTATCTTGATGGCAGGAGTACTTGCAAGTAATGGATTTTGAAGAGTGTCTGTTTTTGATGGGAGAGGGGGGGGGGAGATTAAGTAACCACATTTGTTTCAAGGGTACAGGCTGAGTCCATGTAATTGTCGTCTTCCTAATCAAAACTTGGGTCTCTATCTGTGTGGTATTTGCCTGAGGGTCATATTTGTTCATTTCTTAGACTTAAAAAAAAATGTGGTGATTGGAGCAATTGGTGTAGACATTTATATCTTCAGTCTGAAATCAGCTGAAATCCCAATGTCAAAATGTACAATTAACAACCGGTTCCCCTGCACCCTAAAACTGTTGTGTTGAATCTAACATTAAGCATTGAGGTGCAGTCGGTGACTAATCTTTAAACATTTGTAAAGCAATTATTCAATGTGGTCTGATTTTGTCTCATTCAGAAGTTATAACTTTTGCATTGCCAGAAAAAAAGCAATACAAAACAAAAACTGAATTATTTTTTTGGGATTGAATGAATCTTACAAAGAGCAAGGACAGTATTACAAAGATTATCCAATAATCACTGACCGAACACTTACTGCAGAGGCTGATTAGTGAGTAAAAACCTTTCCATTTTTAAAGGACATGCCTGACTGGTGTCCATGTTTGTTAAAGTGAGATTTGTTTATGGTTACCCTTTTCCCATTCTTCTTGAAGAAATTGTTGACGACTTTGTTGTCTGAAACCTTTTTGCTGTGTGAAGTGTCTTGTAAATAAGTGCTGTCACCTCTTGAAATAAACACACCCCCAACAGTAAATGGACTAGGAACAGGTGCAATCTAGTCAACATTAAAAATCTAAAAGGAAGCAGTATCCTTTCGTGTTGAAATATTATAAAGAAAATCACACATGCAAGCTTCAAATGTTTCAAGGTTTCCCACCCCCTAATATTCACATTATTAGACAACCAGACGAAGAAAATGCCAGTCTCATAACCACTGGGACTGCCTGATAAACGGGCAGCCCAATTGGAGCAGTAATTTGAAATACCTGTTTTTTATTTTGTCACAATTACCGGGGCCAGTTTAGCCTTGACTTTCGCCATGGGATCGCTCATTGCCTGCTTTCTCACAACAAATTAAGACTGTAGTATTCGAAGAAGGTATGGTAATGAGCAGACCTGATGTTTGTACAGCGTGCAAGTCCCATTGTCTGCAACCGTTTCATGTTTTGAATTTTTTTGTGTGTCAAAGTGGGAATCCAGATGGATCTGAACAGCTCATTTGTGAAGCTGGAAGCTTAAAAACGAACTTTAGTGGTTGCTGTTGGAACCCAAATTGCTACTAATCAGTAACAGCAGCCTTAGTTAAGATTCTAATTTGGATTCTTTTTGGGGTTACCTTTGAAGTTATTTGTGTGATTTAACTACCTCCCTTATCATCTGAACAGTTGGATGAATGAATACAATTATTTATTTTTAATTGGTATTTAATTTGTCAAACAAACCACATGGGAAACTGACTAGGTAAATTTAAATGAAATTTCAAAGTGAACAAAGAAAACTGGCAGGAGCGGGATTCGAACCTACAAACTCGACCCTGCTTTTGGTCCCCCCCCCTCATCAGTCTCAAACCACTCCACACTACTGGGGCCTTAAACACAGGAACTTAGAGGATGTGTCGTGTAGCTTATTATGCTGGGTGTTTTTTTAACTTTGAAATTGTGACTGATGCCGTATCATTCCACTGAGATCACGATTCTCGGGGAAGGGATTTTAAGGAAAGGCATACACCGAATAAATCTGGGTTGTAACTTGTAGGTATCTGAAACCCACACGTACTGTAGTAACATCATGACAGCTTGTAGCCGGCAGAGTTAGTAGCATGATACATCCTGTCAATTATTACGTGTAAGACCCAGCAGTACACGGTAGGGCGGCTCGGGGCCAAGGGGGAAAAAAAGCCTGCTACAGACCGGGGAACCCCGCAGTGTTGCTGCTAGAACTTGATGTTGTCATAAGCGCAATTAGATACAGGATTCCATCCACCTTAAGACTCCCATCTCCCCCCCCCCCTCCGCTTCCGACAACCGGATAAAATAAAAGAGAAGGTCCCACCATGTTTGGTAGTGGCCGCTACCTAAGCTGCCTGTGGCCACGTAATTTGCAGGAATTCCAGCCTGCACAAATTGAATTATTGCAGATGAGATGCAAGCATCTGTTTTGCCATTCCTGCCAATTATCCCAAAATAGTATGTCAGCAATTAATGGGAACCTTTCTGTCTTTCCATCACGCTCTCCTTCTCCTCTCTCCCCCCTCCCCCCTCTCTTTTTTCCTCGCCTCACCTTATTCCCTTCATCCTTCCTTCTCTCATCTCTCTGTTCTTAAAACTCCCTTGAGCCATCGCTGGAGCTTAATTCCAAGATGATAACTAACCAACTTATAAATGTCAGGTGCATAGCGATTCATTTTCTGGGCCAATTTTTAATTGCATTTGCAGAAGTGAAGTTGCCCTTATTTTCCCCTTCATGCTGGGGCTGCTGGCAAGATTAATGAGGTTTCTGGCCAGTTGAAGGTAGAGAGCTGCTGTGACACTTTTATGGGGATTTATTGTTTTGTTGCCTTGACTGAGAAGTTGGCTTTCTAGTTATGGAGAGGGAGAAAAATGCTGAAGTAAGCGTGAACTCTCTGCCGAAGAGTTGAATAGTGGTAGTTAAAATTAGTCGGGTTTCTTCTGAAGGGCGTGTTTCACGGCTGTTGCATGTAGAGAATTACCACCGGCAATGACTAATTTCAGACAGCAGTCATGGACAATACACAACAGACAATCCATAAGCATTTGTGAACACGATGTAAGCATTTCTTTGAGGATAAAGGTGTGATCACAGTAGTTTGAAAGACCTTATACCCCTTTGCCATCAACAAGTGGTATTTTATTTTGAAGAAAATCAGAAATTAAAAAATGTGCTTTTTGTATCAAGGCATCCATTTCACCACCGGCTCACATTATTATTGTCTTCATGGATGTGGATCGAGAAATACCGTGCGAATCATTAGAAGCTGTCATTAATTGCATAATTTGGCTGAAAGAGCAAAACCATGGAAACTAATATTGTCCAAGTCCAAATACCTGGATGCCCAAATTATGCTCAACTTGGCCAGCATGTGACCATAGAGCTTGGGATGTGACAGAGCAAGGGACATCAATATGGCAGTAATTATATCAATGAGTCCACTATTGCGGTTTGCCATTTGTCTGCCGCGTTTTGCAATTAGTTTTTCATTAAATTATGACCACCAGTGCGTGCAAGACCTGGAGATGCTTTCCATAAAAGAAAACGCAAGTTATTAAAAGGCGGCGTAATTGCATTTCATGATCAGACCGGAGAAGAAAAGGAAAAACAACATATTGTCTAAGAACAGAGGGGTGGTTTGGGGGACACCTTCTTGTCATGCTGATCTCGCACAGCAGACGGTTTGGACTGGTTGGCCTAGCACGCTTGTGATTCTGACCTTGGGCTTGGCATGAATCGTCCCCCGCTCAAACTTGACAGTGGCCGTCATAGTAAAGATACATTTTAACTCAAGTCTGTCATGCAAGATTTTTCGGGGCATGACAGTGATGTGCTTGTGTAGTTGCCTTATTTGTGTCATTGGCATAGCTTGAGAAAATCATCCCTGTTGGGCCATCAGACGCTGATCTAACAGTGACGGCTATTGTGTGGGGAAAATGATATAAAATTGGGGTAATTATGCAGACAAAAATAGATGGGTCTCAGTTTTTGTTTTATGGGGCAACAGATGAAGTATTCTTGATGGAAGAGCATTCCATATAGCGGGTGATAGATGATTGTAATAGCCCAGTTTAGTTTGCAGCCTCTTCAAAGGTTTTCCATGTTTATATGTCAAGGAACGCTTGTCCTGCAACAAGATTTGAAACATCCAGGTAAGCCTATATTCTTCGTTGTCAAATTGTTTAAAGTATAGTAATGTAGGCTGTGAAATGGTCATAAGGCCCATGTTTCATGCATGACTGATTGACCATGTTTGTGGCGCTGTTTGTAATTATGTTGGACCAGTGTGGATAACAGTGGTCCTGATATGTTGCTTGCTGAAGATAACCCTGCAATATCTTAGAATACTTTTGAATTAGTTCCATACAGTTTTTGTTTTGTTTTGTGTTTTTTTGTTATGGAGTTGCAGGGCCTATGTACGCTTTCATTTTGTCATCTTTTCCTATTTCAAAGGAAGTGATTGTGGACATACATGCAACTAAATACATATCTCAAGGTAAATTTTTTTTTCATTTTAGTCCATTGTAGCAGTTCATTATTCAAAAGGTATGTGAACAAATTTAAATTTACTCTGAAGTAAGAATATTGATCATTAGGCCAAGAAAAAAATATGGTCGGTCTCTGGTCTGCGCGCGTCGATTTTGATCATGCGCGTCAATTTTTTTTCTCCAAAATTGTCCGCGGTAGCTACAACAGCGCCCTCTATTGCCACACTGCCTCAAATTTTCGTGGGCAGCTCAACCTCGTAAATAAATTAGAAATTTAATATTAAAAGCTTGTGTTTATCATTTTAAAAAGGCCTTTGATCTCAGCTAGCAATTTAAAACTCACATTGCTTTTTATGGTCTAAACATAAATGCAGCATTACTCGCATTTACAATCAAATAAAGCAATGTCTAAAAGCTAGCTAGACCATGGGCAGTCTTTAATCTGTTTTAAAAACAGGTTCTGTTCTGAATGTGTAGCAGGGCTTGTTTTTAACCCCTTGAGCACGGTATTTTACAGGAGACGTTGGAATGTTGCAGCGGTTCTGGCAGCCAAATCGAACCGCTACAATGTGTTTGTGCAGTCAAGCATGACATACACAATAATCCAACAATGGATTGAAACTGCACAAACAGCGGCCAATGGCGTCATCCGGCCTGGTGGCACTGTTTTTTTTTTTTGCGCCCTATGGCATCATCGGTACGCAAGTGGTTACAACTTTTTAGAGGCAAACTCCAAGTCATAAAAGTTGCCTTGGCTGTATGGAAAATGTGAAGGAAAGCATTTAGGGTACAATGCACCCCTGGGCAAACGAGGAGGGCACCTACATGTAGGCAAACGAGGGGCACCAAGCAGATGTGGAGGGCACCAAGGCACATGGAGGACACCAAGGCACATGGAGGACACCAAGGCACATGGAGGACACCAAGGCACATGGAGGACACCAAGGCACATGGAGGACACCAAGGCACATGGAGGACACCAAGGCACATGGAGGACACCAAGGCACATGGAGGACACCAAGGCACATGGAGGACACCAAGGCATGGGGGAGAGCATCTAGGCAATGAGGGGTACCAAGGCATATGAGGACACAAAAAAGCAAAATAGTACATGTACCCACCTTGTCTATAGGTACAATCCAAGCTTTTTTTTTAAAAATAGAACAAAAACCAAACAAAAAATGCATCGCCGCATCAATTCCGGAACTTTGATTTGACCAGAGACCGACTCGTTTGTTTTTTTGTTGGCCTTATTGGATTTTCATAAATTCCAGTGTCTGAAGTATCAAAATGAAATTGAACATTTGAGTCATGTAAGTGGTGGCAGCAATATGTACATGTAGTTGATGTACAGTCTGTATGTTTACTTCTAATTGAATGCTGTGAATTGTTAGTCCTGCCACGCTACTTGAAGTACACAGATCATATTCAGTGCCAATTTTTATCTAGTTGATAGTTGATATTTATGTGTATGTGCACATTTGACAGTGAAACATTTGAAGTAAACTGCATGAAAGCCATGGCATCAATTTTGAAAAATTCATTAATATTGAGAAGGCTGCACTAGTTATTTGTGAAATGCAAAAAAAGGTGGGAATCTCGGACCGTTTTAATCTTCGTCTTGCTCAAATTGAGTAAAAAACAATTTTTCTGGTGACACTAAAAACCAAAGGATTGTTGTAAAACCGTAGAGCTATATTTAGTTACTAAGGTGCTAACTCCTCATTCCCCCCCACAGATGCTTTGAAGCCGCCCTGGGTGCAGCCATGATTGTACAATGTAGGGTAAGGGTGTTGTGTGTGTGACTGAAGAACAAATTGAATTATCTGAAAGCGTTGGCCCTTCTGCACGTGTTTTTCGAGCGCATCTGTAAACACATGATCCACAACTTTGACTTGAAAAACTTGGTTTATCGGCCTGTTTCGATTGTAAATGCACATTAAATTGTCATGTATTTATCTTGCTAAACCTAGACCAATGTTGTGTTCTTTAACGCATGACAGTATAAATGCACATATGATGCAAATGGCCGCACAAAAAACGTACCATTTCAAAGTTTCCATAGGTTTGTACACAAACATGGATGCGCCCAACATGCTTCACTACATACAGCGAGTAAGCACCGATGATTCTACATTGTGCACAAAGTGGGCAATATTTGTGAATAATTAGTTCAGGGGGTGAGATGATTTGTCAGGATTTTTCCTGATTTCAGGATTTTTGGTCGGGATTTCAGAATTTTGAAAGAATCTCTTTTGCAATCTGGAATTCCTGAGGTGTTGTCCTAAAGGTGTTTTTACCTGTAAAAGTGGACCTAGACCAATAAAAATGGACATTTTAAGGGGGTGCCTCTAGGCAAATAGAAACTGTTGATCTGGGGTCCTGGTGGATTTTTCGTGGATTTTGTGGATTTCTGTTAATTAGATTTTGTTTTGTCTGTTATTTTTGTTGGTTATCTTTGTTTAATTGCAACATAAAGTTTATTGCACGAGACAGCGCAATGTATAAGCCTTGGCTTCAACAGGATGGTTCCATCTTGATGATCAGTCCGAGTTAACGCACTACAGAAAATGAAGCCGACAAAAATATCTATCGGGACTACCCAATTCCTTTAAATAAAAATCTTCTCCCGCCAATGAGAGGAGATCTTGGCAGGCCTTGTTAGAGCAGAGAAGAACGTGACACGACTGATGTTGACCATTTTTCACACTATCACTCCCCCTCATCTGGTATGCGGTTCATTAGCACCTGTAGCGTGGGGCCTGGCCCCGGACCTGCTCATGTTATCCCAGCTATGGCTCAGCCTCGCTCAACCCCCGCCAATTGACAAGACATGCAATAACGCAGCAGGCCCCGGGCTGTGTAAGAAATAGTTTGCCGAGGTTTCCCATGGATGGCAGCACAACACTTGTTCCTGTCACTCTGCTGGCCTGTTCCCTCTGGTTACTAATTAATATTGAATTCCGATGAACAACCCATGTACTTTTTTTTGCCCCCCCCCCCCCCTTCCAAAAAAAAAAGCTGGTCATGCATCCTGGGCGTGCACACTGAAAGCATACATGTACTACTGATTATTTGCACCGTTCGACTTCAGTCGAACAAAATTAGTCAAAAGGTTTTTGGAAACGAAAAAAGTTTTTAGATACACCAACACAGTGAATGTAGCCACATTTATATAGTAGCTGTTTCTGTAGTATCGCAACTTAGCAGAGAAAGAACATTTATTGATACATTTCTAAAAGAGGGCCGCATTTTTTTACTTGACTGTGAACTGCTACAGGTTAGGGAAACTTCTTAAGTTGCCCTGAAGGCTAGTAAAAGACCCAGCAACCAGCCTACTGTATACTCCTCTTGTAAAAGAAATAAATGTTTTGAAAAGTGTCAACTAATCTTGTGGTCTAGAAAAATGTTATAAAAGCTAGTACAAAAACATTTTAGTGGAGAGGCTGCATTGGTATTTTATCTCCAATTCTTGGAAAGTATCAAAACTCTCACAAAACTTGCTAATGCACCGCAAACATTTGATTCGCTATAGCCACAAATATATTTTTGTGACAAGGGGATTTCTTATTGATCTTTGTTAAAATTCCTCTATCTTTGTTCAGAAACCTCTGTATCTCCATCACGGCAAACGAATTGTAAATAAAAAGATTGTTCATTTTACCTCACTTCCCAGTCAGTCTGATTCATGTATCAAACATCTGGATAAAGAAACCAAACAAAGGATTCCCCCCCCCCCCCCTCCTCCCACACACAGAACACTAGCCTCTTTAAAGTTTACCTCAACCCTGAAACAATTCTGTCCCCTTCCCCTCCAAAGCCTATGTACAGGCATCTTTCAAGTAAGCAAATTAAGAGCTTTTGCCAGCAAGACAAAGTAGCAGGATCGTCACACTGGCCACAGCATTGAGAACCCACTTGGCAACACACACCCTGCTGTGAATTAATGGCTGCTCCACCAAAGACGAAATTTGGAATACAAAGACAATTGCTGGGCATCAGGCTCTCATGATCCCTGCTAAAAGTTCAAACAATCTAAGAGTTCCCCAGAATCTCAAAACAAAACCAAAAGCTTACTTGACTGGCTTAAATGCCCAATCATCTGAATGGGCAGCCTTAAACATTAGATAAGCCAGCTTAAGTTTTGGGGTAGAGTGGGGGCAGATCTCTACAGAGAGATCAGAGGTAACTGTAGGAACCATTAAACAGAATTAGACAGGTAACAATTGATAGCCTGACTAAGAAACTAAGACCGCGTTCCCACTCGAATTGGGGAAAGGTGGATCAAGATCCGGCATTTTGGTGTGACCGTTGTCTAACCGCAACGAAACCGCAAGTCGCGTTCCCACTTATGCTTGATCCACCTTTTCGAACGGAAGTGTCGAGTCCGAAAGGTCACTGAGTTCGGTATTACGCATGCGCTTGCTTGCTGAGCGCGCGCTCTGTGGCATCGTTGCATGCTGGGACGGGTCAAATACATGTGCGATGTTTTGATCAAAGATCGTATAGCGCCGCGCCGCGTAGCGGCGCCGCACAGCGGCGCTATAGGATCTTTGGTTTTGATGTTCGAAGTTTCAACATGGAGGAAGATATTATAAGTACTGGCTCGAATCGGATCGTAAAACGTATTTTCTTCAAACTTTGCTACGGTTGTTGTTGTTCTATGACACGCTGCAGGCTATACACTAACACGGAATTATTTATGGATGGAAAAATAAGTAAAATTACACGAATGAAAAAGGTTTAGAAGCGGACGACTTTCCAGTACGGAACGAAAGGAATATACATGTACGCTGAATGGATGCATGCACGCTTGCATCGCGCACGCGTGGTGACACAATTTTGTATACAGCCCGTAGTTCAGTAGTTGTTTATTGTGCATATCGTGCACGTGGGAAATTTTCACATGAGCTGCACGCCTAAACGTATTTCTTCGTTCATCAGACCGCAAACGTTTCGCGCCACTCGTGCACCAGCCGGATGTTGACAGGTCAAATTGCCGGATCAGATCCACCTTTTGCGTTCCCACTTGATCGTGATCCACCAATTGCAGGATCTGATCCACCAATTGGGGGATCTGTATCCTGGTCTTTAGGTGGATCAAGAAAGGTGGATCAGATCCTGATCCACCTTATAACGGTTAGCGTTCCCACTAACACAATTGCAGGATCTGATCCACCAATTGGGGGATCTGATCCGGCAATTTGGCAAAAGGTGGATCAGATCCCCCAATTGGTGGATCTTAGTGGGAACGGGGTCTATGAGATTATGTAACTGTATTGGGATTGGTTGAATTTGCATATGAAAAGGGTGTGTAATTCAAATAGGAAGCCTTGTGCAATGGGCCTCCTTTTTTCTCACTGTGTGTTGATTGCGGCTTTGAGGAAAATCAGGTGTACAGGTATGTGGTGAAACAGTAGGGTATTGGAAATAAGCTAACTACACGTATAATCACCTCAGTGCACTGGGTAAGAGTTGGATCGTGGTTGGGAATTATCCAAAGGTATGTTCTGTAGTTTTTGTTTATATTTTTCATGATCAGGAATCAAGGTGATGGGGAGAGGAGGAATTTGAAGAGTAGTTTTACTATGTGCATGTAGTTGCGTGTAATTTAAGAAGTTAAGCTACAAAGTTGTGGTCAAGTTTCAGGGAACTTAAAAATTAATGGCACATACATGTATGCTGTGCCTGCAAGATACAGATGGATGTTTTATAGTGTCACTCAATCATGGCATTTTTGCAGATAAATAAGTTCTAGTACTGACTTCAAGTTGTCGAGTTGAAGTCGCTGTCCATCATTATCACTCCTCCTGCCCTCGTCCTAAGTGTGACTTCATTTAAACCGGGATGGGACCCAGAGGTTAACGCTACTTACAAGGATACAATAGGTTTCACAACCTTGTCCCCAGTGTCTACTTTCATCCTCGTTCTCAAGAGTACACATTAATCACTGTACTGAAATGATCCCATATGATGGGAGAACTAACATGGCTGCTGCTGGCTTCAGTTTTTGGTACAGTGCGCAATGGGCTATGTACTTTAGGCAGAGATCAGTGGTCCTAGACTTTGGTAGCTGTTTCCCTGGTTGAAAGGTACTTGTAAATCATATGATTTGATGATTGTTCCCTTTCTCCGGTTTCTTGTCTATTTTAAGAGCAACAGGTCACTTGTGTGTGTCTGTGTGAAAAAAATTGTGTGGTCTGAGTGAAAAATCATGTCATTTTTTTCTCCGGTTGGTGTACTGTTTGTCATTCTCAACAGTTGTGAAGTTAAACATGATTTTAAACTGAATTAATTTGAATTGAAACTTCACTGAATTTGAAAGTACATATACATGTACAGTTCAATCATGATCTCTGATTCAAGGGGGAACAGGTGTTACACGTGCATGGCACTTTTGTTTTATGATGTACATGTATATGGCTTGCTGCAGGATCTAGATGATCCACCATCTAAACTGCAGAACACAGCAAAAACAGGGAATGGCATTGGTGCTGATTTAACTCTGTGTGCAAACCCAACCAGAATAACATGTTTTCTATGCAATGTAATGTATTAAACATTCACCATTTTTTCATGCATTATGTATCCTAGCATTAAAGGTATTTGAGGATTATCCTATCTAGTCGGTTTACAAGTAGACAAGATAATTGATTGTAGACCAGATCAGAATATGGTCTGTTGGGGGGAGGTTGATTGTGTTTTGTGATGTGTCCAGTTGCTTGAGACAGTGGGTGCGGCCATATTCCTGGTTGTAAACTTGTGATGACACCTTAGCTTGGAACTGAACTTCACTTCACCTTGGTGTTCATATTGTTCATTCATGTTGAGGTCAAGTTACAATAACAAGTGCCTACCACAATGTGATGGTTTAACAGCCCCTAATTGATTGATCTGGTGTTTGTCTCAACATGTTAGGAAGGATAAGCCCCCTTAGTTAAGGCAGGCTGAACAATTACAGATTATGTAATGTTTGACAGAATAGACCTACTTCATCAGCACTCGGCTTGCACTTCAGGGTTCAGCCCAGTAAATCGGTCAAATAATGTCTACGCTGGCCAAATCACGATTTGCGAGCCCTCAAATTCTCTGCTGTAAGAGCATGGAGGAAGAATGTGTTTTCTTCCTCCATGGTAAGAGCATGTTGTGGGCCATGAACTCGAGGGTTTGTAAAAGAGAAGGCTGGAAGCCGTGCACAGGACTGCCAGCTTGTACATGTATTACTGTGAAATTCGGATGAAATTGGGCCCTAAAAGTGCTCTATTTTGCAATAGAGCGTTGACATCAAGCTGGCTATGGGCTACGGGACTACTTTTACGGAGGATCATCTTTGGATGGAAATTTCTCCCAAAATTCATTGGTTAATCCTCATAAAATTGAACAGAAACTGAAAAATGATGAAATAAGCTTTAATTTGATGTGTGTCTCAAACACATTGGAGAGTCCTAAGTATTTTTCCTGAATTTTGGAAGTTGGCGTATTTATCATTGGTCTCTATGGAATTTGATTGACTGGTGTGCAACTTACATTTGTATATTGTGATAATCTAAGTTGGTTTTGTTGTGGTGCAACAACACTCAACATATTTTGGGATTGTTTTCATCTGTAATTTCACTTGCCTATTAATTGTACCTTCATTGCAGTAATGACCTTTAACCCCAATTGGTCAATTTTCTTATGAGATTTTATAATTTTTTAAATTACAGTTAAGTCTGCTGGGCTTTCCATAATTGGCCTTTCAAGTTGCATTGAATCTTTGGAGCTTTTGATTAAAGCAGAGACCTTGATTAAAGGTAAGTGTCATTTGTGTGATTCCGAGGTTCAGTAATTCTTTTGTTGTGGAAGATTGAATTTTTTTTCTTTTCTGTTGGAGTTCATATATTTTTTATATTTCTTTTTATATTTTGTTAATTTTTTTTATATCATTAAAAAATGTTTGTTTGCTCATACAATTATGTTTGTAAACATAGTTTTTTGCTTTGTATTGGGGAATGGAGAGGATCCATTGCTTTTCTGTGCCTCGCATTTATGGCATTTTAGAGACTGGTAGCCTCGTTCAATATCCAGTGAGCCATATTCCCAGCACACATACTGTGTGCACCAAAGGATGATCATCAGGTCTTATTGCATTACTGGCATCCTGTACAACCCTTCCCCCTGTGACAGCCTACCGCCCTGTGTTCCCCCCCCCCCCCCCCTCCTTTTAATTGTGTATTGTTGCTGGTGCATTATGTGCAGTTGGCACAGAACCACACATTATCTGTTTGTAGAAGAAATGATTGGCACAGCCCATGTTGTTTGTGCACTGGATATGCCTTCAGGCTTCAGTCTGTGGTGTTGAGCCAAGGGAAGCTTGTCAGGCATTAGCTGTGTACAATACTTGAAACCACACAAGTAAATCATTGACCATAGATCAAATGGCTAATATACTTTATAAGATTTGCTTGTTATAAAGATGATGTACATACATGTATGTACTGTATCAGTGACATTTTTCAAAGCATGAATTAACTGCATTCCGCTGTTGATGTGGCAGTTACAAACTGTATTTGTTCATATTATATTTCACTATAGGTTTAGGTTTCACCCCCCAAAAATAATTTCATTTTTTTTTAAATTGCTATTTTTGTGTCGGTACAATAGTTAAGTCATTTTGAATGAGACGCAATGGAAAAATCCATCCATATTTATGTTAAACGTGTATGAAATAATTACTTTACAAATTTTGAATGATTTGCACCCAGCAATAATGGGCGTATCTTTTTGCACGTTAGAGGCACGACGGCTAAGAATAAAAACTTTGTTTCTTTTTCGGAGTGTTACAGATGCCAAAATAGAAAAACAAGGCTTTGTCATTAACCCTAACTCCCTGGGTGGTGTGAAAAAATTGTATTGAAATTGGATGCTTCAGGACTATTAAGGTTAAAAAAGTCAAAAAAATATGTGAAAAAAAAAAAAATCTGTTTAAGAGCACGGATAATTTATCCCAAAGAAAATGCAATATACATGTACATGTATTTGCCATCAGTGATTTTATTTTTTACACATTGGTCGGACTTTGTGTAGTCAGTGGTGGTTAAAATTGGGTCATGATCTGCACAATAAAATACATGTATGTTTTATTGGTACGTGTAGATTGTGTCAGTAATGATGTTTTTTTTGTCGCTGGAGATACATTCCCGTGCACACCTGTATGTCGTTTGGAGGATTTGACCTACATGTACATTGTAAATGGCCAACAAGCAATGATTAAAACATGTGTACACTTAGTGGCTGGTAAATAGAAATAGGAAGACTATGGTTAATGGTTTCACCTTTCCTGTGCCTTACCATGTGGTCATGAATGACTGTTTAATGCTGCAGCAAATGAACCTGAACTCCACAGCTTCCTGATATACTCCAACTGTAGCGTTTAAGGAAGTTGGTCAAACTATGCAGGTGTCTCCGTTTTCTGTTTTGTTATTTGGTTGGCCTATCGATCCGTTTGCTGTGGTTTTTATGCTAGCTTGTGATTTGTGAAATTTCAATCAGAGCGGTGTTTGATTTATATATTAAAAATTATCAGTCAGTTAGCACAAGACTAAGCTCTGGACGACATGATCGAAACACTGAAAATTAATGTTTCTTTAATGATCTGTTTTTTTTTCTCTGAAATACTTGCCCACTTGTTGCATTTCACATAAGAGATGGAGAAAATACTGGAATGGATTTCACAGTCTGAGAAATGACTCTGGAAACTTCGGCCACGTAAGTCTGATACGTCATTCAGCTAGCGTTTCTGTATCGCACATGGAATTACCAGTTACACATATCTGCAAAGGTCCTCATGTATCATCACTTAGGCCCATCTGAGGGATCTGGGCGACAAGACACAAAAAAAATGATTCCTCTTAATAAATCGGCGGGGGGACAGCCATTAAATTAAAGAAAACAGAGCAGCATAACTAGCTGTTATTAACCATCCCCGCCATTTCCAGAAAGCTACACTTTGAAGCAGACCTAATGACTGTAGGCTGTTGGCTTTTGTTGATTAATGAGATAAATCTAGGCCATGGGAATGCTGGTTGTTTGTCTTCATCCCACATCAATTTTTTTCTTCGCCCTCCTTCGTTCTGCTCCGCTCAATCTAACCCAATTTCCTTGCAGCTGGGGGTCAGGGGTCAGGCCAGCTTGGCTCCTATCACATTGCTCTATTAATTACCCTGATGAAAAGTTGAAGTTGTTGAGAGTCCGGGAGAAAAAAATAAAGAAGGGTTGAAGAGAGAGAAAGACGGAGCTGGGAGGAGAGAGGAAGACAAGATGAGACCATCTCAAACTGCATTTATTGAATTAAGACAGGACATGATTCAAACTGATTATATTTATGTTGTAGTTAGCCTATCGTGATTGGCTGCATGTGTTGCCAAGGTTGTTGACATAAAAGTGGGATTTAATGCAGTGTCCATATTTTGGCGAAACTGGACTGCTCATGGTTTTAACAGGCTCTCCACTGTTTAGGGAGGGAACAGTACCAAGTAAGCATTCCAAAATTTTGATTCACAATTCAAGAATAGAGTTCTATAACTAAGTGCTAATTAAGTCAACTGTTCCAGAATTTAATAATTGATGAACTACATGTATAAAGTTAACAAATACTTGGCAAAGTTGCAAAGTATCGGCCCATTTAAGGTACATAGAAAACTTATATCATGAGCAAATTGTGAAAGTTCCTTTTGGTGTCTTTCACAGCACTCTGTTAATAAATGATACCATGGGTTTTCTTAATAAATAAGCCATGGTCCGACAGCCTGAGCTGAAATCAATCAAAATTTCAGATCCATCAAGTTTTCAAGAAACGACACGAATGTCCATGCTTGTATAAATTGCACAGGCGAATGCCTTGTGCAACCTGAAATGGGAGATGGATTTCTAAATGGTGATTACCCACAAAACTTCAGTCTGCAGATCCTCTTGGAAAGTACATATCGCCATGGGGACCTGCATGTAACTAAGCGGAACATTCTGAGTTACGATCTGGGGCCAATTTCATAAAGCTGTTAAGCACAAAAATTTGCTTAGCATGAAAATGTCTTGCTTAATAAAAACAGGTTACCAGCCAAAAATCCATGTGATTTTCATGCTAAGCAAACAACAGCTGAATACCAGTCAAAAGCAATATTCCACACATGGAAATATGGTTGGTAATCCAGTTTTTTATCAAGGAAGCATTTGCATGCTAAGCAAATTGTTGTGCTTAACAGCTTTATGAAATTGACCCCAGGACACGCCCTCCTTTTGTTTCTTGCACTGATGTGGCCAATTAAATGTTGTACAGTGGCACTAACATTGATTTAAAACATGACTATTTTCTGAGGACCTGTTTTTTTTTCTCCCGGGTTTGTTCTTTTTTGTGTGCAGATTTTTCTTCTGAGTTTTATAGTTGGTCTTAGTTTTTGGATTATCTATTGTTTCATCAGTGCTCTAAAATGCTGGCCTGGAAACACGGTGACTGTTAGCATTGACTGTAGCCTCCCTGTAACTTATCGGTGGTCTTTGCTGTGTCTCTATTAATCCATAAGTCCCAAATTGTCTGTGGTTACCAGACTGATTGCTCAGTTGGCAAACCACAGGAAACTGATCTGGTGCTTTGGGATCCCCTCCCAGTGACTCTAAACACACTGATGACCCTGGGAGAGTGTGGGTGGGGGTAGGGGGCTCTGATAATTGAGGCATAGGCCAATAAACCAACAAATCTGGGGTCTAGTCAGCACACAGACAGACAGACAGACACTCATCTGTCCTTCCACCTGCCCCCTTTAGTCAGATGGCCAGCTATTCTTGTGTGGATGTCAGGGCCAGACAGTCATCGCTGAGACAGTTGTAGCCTGATGGTTGCACTGATTGATTGGTGTAAGCACAAGGGGTGAGTGAGGGTAACAAACTTGCAGGGCGGGTGACATCCTGTTGTGTGTATCAGATCGCCCTACATGTACATGTACATTGTATGTATGACACATTGGATGATTTTGCATGTTCAGGGTGGCTCTGCTTGACTGGTTACTAATTGTGCGGTTATTGGTCCCTGGAAACCCCTGCTTTTTTGTGTTGAGGAGAATGAAGAGATTGAGAGAATTTTGCAAAAAGTGTATCTAAGATTTATAATGGGACTGGCATCAAACCATCTGCCTAGCTGTTGGTTGTAGTGAGGCACGCTCTCCCTCATTCACTTTCTAGTCACCGTACGAAAAATTGTAAAACAAAAAAACAGTAGGGAGTTCGAAATTTTACCAAATGCACATTTAAATGTAGTGTACACGATTGGTAATCCTGCAATTTTTTTTTTACTGAATTATTACGAAATACCTTACTAGACTGGAAGTTAATAGTAGTCTCAATCATTCTGTGAAATGATGGCACCATGTGTGCTGTCGTTGTCAAGGAAAGTGGAAATTTATATCGTTTTCCAACGATTTCCAGCTGGAAATCGTTGGAAAACTGCCCTGTAGCCTTTAGTCAAGGCGCACGTGGCAACCCGGACGAGTGGCGTGCCCCGGACATGCTGGCATTCGGGGTGCGTCGCCACGCACGCCTTGACTAAAGGCTATCATCCGTCCGATGGTTGAAAACGAGCGCCGTTTTTCTTTCATTATTTTTCGCCATCCAACAACGCAAAACAGGTCAGTGGAACAATATTTCCTTAACATACTAACCTCCAAATCCACCCATTTCTGAAAATTGCAACAATGACCAATCATGTACACTACCTTTTAAAGGTAAGACAAATTTAAAACCAAGTAGATTGATTAAATATTTAACGAAATATAGAAGGTGAATCAGGACAGCAGCTATGCATTTCCAACAAGATTGAAATAGCCAAAAATGAAACATTGTCACATGAAGAATTCTTGACATCTTGCAAAAACTGTGTCATGCATATATGTATGGTCTTCATGCATGAATTACACTGCACATTCAACAAATGGATCACGAATATGTGTACTGAATAACCCTATACCCAATCATGTCAATCAAATGTTATCTTCAGTTATGATGCTTTTGTGGACGATGCTGCTTTTCCTGAATCTGTTAATAAATTAATGCAGGGACTACTTTTGAACCCGGAATAAGATAAAAGCAAGTATTTTTGTTGGGTAGAAGTACGTGTAGTTTGTCTTATGTGTCCAGTATGTTTTAAGTCGGGTCACAAATGCAATAAGAATGCATCCTTAAAGGCAGCCCTTGTGCTACATGTAACTTTATTCCTGGCTAGTCCAGTAGGCTAGCTCACTGCAGATTTTACTGGCCTGTATATATGTTTTGCTTTTTATTGGTTTTTAAGATGTGTGTATTTTTTTTTCTTTTAGAGTAATTTCTATTTGCCGCACCAGTCGTGAAGTTGATATTTCTGAAAATAAATGGCAAATGACTTGGAAGGCATTATGTACTGTGTCTAGGTAAACTGCTATCGCGCCGGAAAAACCCCAAATAAAACCAGACAATGACTCAGTTTATTGCGATTCTGTATTTATTAAGACTTGCAAATTTTAACAGGTAGGTTACTGGATTTTTCGCTAGCCAAGCTCACTAGTTATAAAGATGGTATCAGTACCAATCCTGAGAAATATTTCTGTTCGAAATGCTGTCCTCTTTGGGAAAATTGTATCTGAAGACCTCAAAAACACTGGTTTATTTCAATTTCAATAAGCACATACATGTACATGTACGAACGTGCACAAAATCAATGTTACATTTTTAAAAACTATATTCTCATGATTCGGATAATGGTTGACCTTAAACTTTCACAGGTTTATTTCATGTGTACGTTGAATCACATAGAGTATGAACATTCCCTGTAAAAACTCCAGTCAACTCTACCAGTGCTGTTATATCTTTAAATACTACATGTACATGAAAGACCAATGTAATGCACTGCTTTATATATTCATATCACCCATATGTTCCCCCAATATTTTTTTTTTCTACCATGATATCACACATAAATATCTCTAATTTTCTGTACATTCAATAACAAATTGAATTTCTATGAACTTTACATCCATTAAGGGCAAAGTCAAGGAATTTTTTTTTTGTCAAGTTAAAAATCAACTTTGTACATATTAGATTCATTTCTCGTGAAGACACAATGGGGAGTTGGAGACGGTACATTTGTGTCCTTGAATTTACCGAGGTTCATCTTGGTTTTTTTTCCCCTCTTTGTTAGAATTTTGTCACGGAGCCGTAGGTGAAATTAACTTCATGAATATTCATTAAATCATTTTGTATATTTTGGCCAGTGTGGTATGCCTTGGAGGGTACCGAAGCTAACCTTCATCAATCAGAGAAGTCATTCATGGGCGTTTCTGGCGCAGCAATAATATTGAAATAGCCAAACGTAGTAGCGCATTTAGGATCGCAACAAAAACAGTCGCGAGTGGCCCTGCTCTCTTTGAAGAGTAGTGTGCATTAAACATGTAATGGTACATGGACTGCTGCAATTGTATACATTAGCCACATCGGCCCTTTTCTCTGGTCCCCTCTCCGTCGCTAGCGCTTGGCATTTCATGCCCTGTTTGCCAGGTGTGAGATTTGTCAGGATTTTTCCTTATTTCAGGATTTTTTGGTCGGGATTTCAGAATTTTTAAAGAATTTCTTTTGCAATCTGGAATTCCTGAGGTGTTGTCCTAAAGGTGTTTTTACCTGTAAAATTAGATATAGACCAATAAAAACGGATATTTTCAAGGTGCCTTTAGGCAAATACAAACTATACATGTACGTTGATTTGGGGTCCTCGTGGAATTTTCGTGGATTTTTCGTGGATTTTTCATTTTTGGCCAATCTCGCCCCTGATTTGCCTGACACTGCCCATTCTACATGGACCTTGACAAATCCCAATATTGATATTTAACTGTGGTGGCAGGTATTAATTTCTTGTCCAAGTAATGCAAAGAACATCCGACACATGTTGTTATTTAAAGAAATGTATTTATTTATTTATTTGTTTTGGCCCATCCTCCCCGCAATTTTTTAATGCGCCGTAATGAGCGTACAGTCCGCATGATCTACCATTTTATTGGCAAGGAGGCATTTGTCGTAAGCTGACACCCGGTGCGTACTTCATTCTTAATGGATATGGACAAATATATAGAATTCCCCGTCCATATTCAATCAAAATTCCTCGGTGGATCCTCGGAGCCCCTGCCATTTGCTGCCATTATTTTACAACTCTTCCGTTCTGGTGGGATATAAAGCAAAAAGACATAATGTATAAAAAAAAAAGAAAGAAAAAAAAGCAGGACCTGTACAGGCAGATATTAATGAATCCTCCCGGAGTGGCTTTGTGAAAACAGAAGTTGTAACATAATCTAATGCACATTAGTTTACTGTGGAATTGCTGATGATTTTTGTCTGCGGACAGGTATGGAGCGTGGCGTATCCAATTTATTGTGGGACATGCAAATCCTTGTGCCTGTGTTTTTACAGTGATTTTTCTTGGAGGGGACTTTTAGATTCAGACAGATTTTTTTTTTCTTTTTTTTTTTTTTCCCCCAAGCTACTCTTCAGGGAACTCGGAGAAAGAAATCACCTTAATTCCCATGTGATGTCCAAGTTTCATATTCCTTGCATCCCACTCGGTGATTTCATCGGAACAGTTGAATCTTTTCTTACTGGGAAGAGCAGGGCTTTTAGATTGGGTGTTGGTGAGGTTGGCCAACAATGTATACGCATGCTCTCCTATACCTGTATTTTACATCCAGCTTCTATTTTTACTCAAGACTCTTAACTGTGTGGTCATTCCTACTTGTTCTTTTTTTTCTATTTTTTACCTCGCTCCTAATTTTCCTACCTTTTTCTTGAAATTCCTATTTTGTCCTACTTTTGTTGTCCCTCGACTCCAAAAACGAAATCTCATTAAATATTTTTTCCAACGGTATTACTGTCATTAAAATCATACAATAAAGGGCTTGGGTGCTGGAGTCCGCAACTTTACTTCCAAGAGCTTAGTTGAGGATGGAGCACAAGTGTTGAGTGCAGAACTTGCCAAATGAGGCTTGTGATGCTGTGGACACGGGTGAGTATTAACGTAAACTACTCCTGAAAGCCCGCAAAAGTCCTGCTTTTATACTGATTTGGTCCTCCAAAGTCCTTTTTGTCCTGTTTTTGGTTTTTTTGATCTTCAGATTTTCTCTTACTTTTTCACCTGGGTCTGCTTGAAAGCCTGGGATTATGCAGAATTATAGTTCCCTTGACATAGAAGTATACAACTTAAGCTGTGTTCCAAATGGACTTATTTTTGTAAAAAAAAAGATTCTCTGTAGAATGACAAAATTAAGTCCAATGGGGACACGCAACTTACCGCGACCGTGGTGTAAAACTAACCAGCCGAGAGGGGGCATGGTAGACTTCCGCCCAGCCGCGGTAGCTTAACAGGGACACTGAAATACTGTACATATTAATGGAATACAAAAGTCCAAATGGGAACAGCTGTAAGATTACGCAAAGGAATGTTGACAGTGAGACACAGTAACTTACCACGAGGAAAGTCCAATGGGAACATGGCTTTTCAAGCAACTAGAAACTTGTACTCCTCTAAAGCCGTGTTTCCATTGGAGTTATTTTTTGTCAATCTACCACGACTTTTTTGTAGAATGACAAAATTAAGTCCAATGGGGACACGTGGTAAACTAACGTCCCTGTCAACCTGCCACGACCTTGATGTAAAACAACCAGGCCGTAAGCAGTTGCAGAATATATTCGCGTGGCTGCGGAAAGTCATCAGGGACGATAAAAAGTCCAATGGAAACAGCCCCTCACTGTAGAACTACCACGACCACGCGGAAAAACCATTGTGTAAACAATGCAACTTCCTGTATTACGTCAACTGCACAGCGATTATCGCTAGCATGTGCGTGAAAATGGTGGTATGGTTTTGTGTATAGTATGCTCACATGTGATAACATGCAGTTGCGCTAGCGCTTTGCAGCAAAGCGAACCGACAGACGACCCTGTACATGCATACAACTACGTTTTTCTTCCGTTCGCTGCTTGAAACATGGCAGATTTGATGGATTTTAGCGCGCGGAAAATTACGCTAGGTCACGGTGTCTATCCCGTTTAGGTCAAAGGTGATTGTGCACAGTGCCCGCAACGTGTGACATTCTGCCAGCCTCGCAAGGCAAATAAACATTGTCGTGGTTATACAAGTCCAAATGGGAACGCACACTAGAATTACGCGAAGGAATGTCGCGGTAAGTTTTCGCAAGGCTGCGGGAAAAAAGTCCGATGGAAACGAGGCTTTACACTTGTAAAAACAAATACTAGACAATGCTTAGGTTACCACATGAAGTGAAGTGACAGCTTAGCACAAAATAGTTTGCGTACAGTAATTTGAAGTATGGTCATGTGAGTTTTGTGTGCTTTGTGGAGGATCCTGGTTTTAATTCTGGACAAAACTAGCCAGTGACACTTCCTTGTCTGCCTATGTTCTGGGAGGCCCACCCCATGTCACTTTGATCCTGGCTCTATCACTGTCTAATGACTCAAAAAGAGGAAATAGCGACCAGCTGGGTCACTACACAGTGTGGCATGTCTGCTGCCAAAGATTTGTGTACCTTTGCCACTGCTGTTTGTGCCTGACCTTGCTCTAAGGGTCATCCCTTGGAGGTATTCAGGGTAGTCTGGTGGGGATGGCTACGGCTGAAACTTGTGCACACGTAGGAGGAGCGGCATACTGATGATGGGGCACAAGACCACATTCCAGTCATCTGTAGCATAATCAGCCCATAAGCAAATCAACTAACAGATTTATAACTCTGGTTTAATTCTCAGTTATTGGCCACACTGGGAAACCAGAGTCATGAGAGGTTTAAAACCAAAGAGAAAAGCACGTTTGTCTTGTTTTTAATTTCTAATGGGTTGCAGCTTTCATATGGCTGGGGTTGTTTACATTACATGCATTCTGCCATAAGGTCCCTTGCCTTCATTCACAGCTTAAAGCTCCTCGTGCTAGCTCACTCCTCTTTCCTAATTGGCTTTCCTGGGCCTGCAGTTGTCTGCCAAGCAAGCCCTGCCCAGGCTGTTTCTCTCCCTGTCATACCCCCCCCCCCCCCTCTT
Source organism: Hippasteria phrygiana (assembly GCA_037893225.1). Lineage (NCBI taxonomy): Eukaryota > Metazoa > Echinodermata > Asteroidea > Valvatida > Goniasteridae > Hippasteria > Hippasteria phrygiana. The sequence continues at coordinate 1,149,685 of JAZGUH010000178.1, forward strand.
TTTTGTGTGTGCAAATTCATTATCAACGACTCCCGTATCATTTTTCATCTTGCCTGACCTGAATATATCAGATGATCCTGGTGATGGGGGGCTAGGTAATTAAGTTTGCATGTGCCTTAGTCGGGCAGCGCTCCTTACTAACAATTATAAAGAGGGCCGAGTTAGGCGTAGAGGATCTCAAGTGAAGATTTTTCTTTCATTCGATTCAGGATTAATATAGATTCACCCGAGTTTATTGCAGCTCACGCACTTTCCCTTGTTGCTGCTTCTGCAAGACATTCTGGGTTTTTTTTTTTTTTTTACCGTTGGTTCACTCCAATCACATCGCCTGCTTTTTTTTTTTTAATTACTTCACAACTTTAATATTGTCAATGCCACGTCATGATCACAACAAAGGTGTGAGGTACATGTAAAGTCGTATTTAAAAAAAAAAAAGTACTACCAAGTGCAATTTTATTTAATCACAGCCCCCATGTACCTAAATTGGAATCACATTATACATGTATGTAGGTCTTCCTTACGCCATGCACTCTGCATATTCGCCTACATTATCAATTTATCAATATTTCACACTCTGGTTACCATAGTGATGTTGTAGCCAATACCTGGGCAATAACAAGTTGTCCATAGTGTAGCATGACCCCATTCAGGTGTCGGTAGGTTGGTATTAAATTCTTAATTTCTAAATGCATTTTAAAATGAGTTCTCCCCAAAGTGACATGCTGTTGGTTAATTCATGCGTTCTGTGTCAATGAGCTAATGTTTGACATTAAAGCTTGTGTGTAATCTCCTTATTAAATGTCAGTGTTCAATGCCAATTTGTTTTTTCACTTGTCTCAAACTGAAAGACTCGGGTATAAATCTACTTGTTCAAAGGTCGAATTGGTTGTAAAATATTTTAATTCCAGTGAAATGTGTACGTTGTAATTGCCTGTTGAAGTAAAGAAAAAATTAGTTTGATAGACATTTTTTTTTTTTTATCTTTCCCACTTTTTTTTTTTTTTTTTCTCGGTAGAAAAATAAAAGAAATTGAAACGATGAGATTTGTACCATCATACCTGTTCATAAAGTATGCTGCATGCTAACCCCGGCTTTTCTTCAGGCATCCTGCTAAATTCAAAGAATCCAACAGTTCGAACAAGAAATTTTCTTTTGTCCCTGCCCTCAATTAAAATCCAACAGGAAGTATTCCCTGTTAGATATTGTTGATTCAGAAGGGTTATTGTCAGTGAAAGAGAAACTATTTTTAATTTGTTGTAAAATGCCTAAGCAGTGTGTTGGTTTTTTTTCCATGAAGAATGTTGGAGAGGATATAGGATGGATGGAAGATACATTCTTGACACTAAAGTTCTTTGCAGGTGCAACGAGGTGATATGAGGACGATAAACTGTTGTGTGGTTCAGTATGTTTAACTAACGTGGAAATGTGTAAGACAGTGGCTGGCCTGGATCAAGCTTACATTATCACACCATTTGTTATGCCAAATGCATTCAAGCTGTGGCAAGCATCCTGTCGCCTGCTTGTGTGGATCTCATTTATTACTTCAGAAATGACTTATTTATACTTACGACCCTAATGCAATTTTCCCCAGCTCTAACTGTGTCATAAAAGGCACCTCGGTCCAAGCTGCAAATGACCCGGCATTCTCCTCAGTTTTAATAACTCCAGATGAAACTGGCTTATCTCCCCCCAGTCATTTGTTGGCATGGCAATGCCCTTAAAGTCCCTTCCTGGTGGCAGTTGAGGCAAATTAATGAGAAGTGGTAAACGAGCGGAGATTGTTGGCCGAAGCTAGCGTGCTGTGATGTGATGGACCTCCACCAACTCGGAGACTCGCGCAATCACGATCGTCGGGTTAAGTGATTCTGTGGGCAGTCTCATCGGACCATTGCCATTGTAACAAGTTGGCCAGGCCCCCCCCCCCCCCCCACTCCCAGAACTCGACCTCATGTCCCTTGACTTGAAAAGGCCTCCCTTCTGCGTTTCCTTCTGCAAAAAAAGAAGCTGAACGTAATGGCTAAACACTTCTGTTTGAGCACAGACCAAAGGTAGTGGGATTACTTAGTCTCATGCTTAAGGAATATTGAACAAGGATAATCTAGATTTGAACTAATTTTGACAAAGTGACATGACATGTGAAATGTCTTGCATGCAGGAAGATATCAGTCTAAAGTCTTACAATGTAGTAATTAATAATATTTCAATATTTATAACATGCATGTGCAGTCAAAAAAGGCATTCAAGGCACACACATTTTGAAATGTGACATGACTCCATGAGTGAAGAAACAACAATTTGTTTTCCCGCTGGAATGTTAATTTTGGGATTTTAACATCCAAAAGCCCTTTTCTATCATTTTAGAGTGCTATAACTGGATTCAGTCTCAAAAGATCATTTTAGGGGATTTAAGTTTCGCAGTGAATGCATAATTCACACAGTCCACTGACTGACATTTTCTCAAAAACAAGTGGTCATGACGTTAACAAATTCAAAAGTATTTATAGCATGGGCTAGCAAGTAACGGACAATACAGAGAATTATAGCTTATAACTTGCAATTTTAGAAAAAAATGCCATAATCTCAATTTTCAAATTGTTGCAACTGTCCCACCCGTTTTGTGCTGCCTGGTTACAATTATGGTTATGAGAATTAAACGGATGTTTTTATATTTACAGCACCGTCGGGATAAAAATGGTTGGATGTTCCTTGGAAAGTGCTGCTATCACACACAAATTCTGTATCCCTGAGACCATCTCGATTTACATGTAGTCTCAAACACTGTGTTGGAGTGGCTGGGCACATGGATTTGCAAATGTTCTCTGAGATGTACACGCTTGATTTGTGTCTATTTTGAACGGCTTCCCCTTTAATCCACTAGTCATTTCTTCAGCCAAAGAATTTTCTTGAAATGCACATCCTATGCTTAAAACAAAAAAAAATCTGTGAAATTCTCTGCACCAGATGCTTCTAGTGCCTGAAGAGTTGAAATTGAAATACTGTAATTTAGGACTGTACACTGTGTGCCAAGGAATATACAAAAACAAAACTGAAATTTAAACCTGCAGGTTAAAATCAATACGAGTTTTTTGAATGATAATGTTCAGGGTAACCGGAGAAAAAGAAAAGAAAAATGCATTTGCTATTGAAATCAATACTGATTAGAGTGCTTCACATTAGCCGCACTTTGGACATTTTTAGAGAGAGGGGAGAAAAAGGTGGAACCATCAATTAGCCAGCGCTGAAAAGCAATAAAATGGTTTATTAAAGTGCTACGGAAAAGGCTGGCTTTGGTTGTAATTTACATGGATACAGGTTTAGATTTCTGATTACATCTTGGAAAAATGAAGCCATCAGTCGTAATTTAGTCTGAATTAATGGAAAGGGTGGGCTGTTAAAAGGCAAAAAGTCTCTTTATTTTACCGTGAAGTTTCCAGCATTTTTGGCATTGGGGGCAGTTTAATTAAGACTCTGAGAATAGTTAGCGAGTTTAATAAGATATTATAAGAGATTAAGAAGAGATTATAGAGCCCATGCTGTGACAATTGTACAAGCATGGTTTGCCAATCTTCAGTAAATAAAAAATCAACAACCATGAGATGAGAAAATTGCATTACCGTCCCAGTAAAATGGTAAATGGGCAAATAAGAACGGGTTGTTGGAGGAAAAGGTTGAAGCTGTTATGTCTGCTTTTCAGTTTCAATTAAATGCATTTCCTCCACCTTTTGAGTTCTGCAAGAAAAACAAAAAAGCACTCAGTACACTGTGCAGTGTATTTGGCCTTCGGTTTTTATGTGCTGGACATGAATATTGATATATTGAATAATACTGTAGTAATTCTGTGGATCTCGCTCCGAATTCAAAAGGTAGAACCCATCAAATCTGTTGCATGTCGGTGGTCTTCTTTCTGTGTGGAATGCCTCATTTGAAGGCTCATAACTCGCTCTTAGAAATGAGCAATTTAATCTGAAAATGGATTTTTCAGGGTAAAAGGTATGACGAGGTTGTCATCACTTGAACCGAGTCATATAACGGGAGCCATTTTCCCCACTGGACCATTTTGCTGTTTTCGTTGAGAATGTGTTGCATCCATAATACGTGCAGGCAAATATGAATGGGAAACTGCCCGTCATGTCCGACTGTTTCAAAAGTCGCCCATGAATGCAGTTAGCATTGATTTGCCCTTTTGTGAAAAAACAGCAAGCTCCTGACCCAAATAAGGAGTGGAATTGGGCCCCTCCTTTTTGGACGATTCTGGGTTGATTTTGTTTTGACAGTGATATTTCTGTGTGTCAATCGGGAGTGGAGTCGGTATATATATCAAGACTTCTTCCTATAGTGCATAGTATCGCTCGGACTACCCACTTTATGTGGCACATTTTTCCCACTTCCCTTTTGATATTATGCTTTTTCAGTGTAAATGTTTTGTGTATTATTGTCCAAATTTTCCAATTATTAAAAAAAGAAAAAGCACACAAAAAATCCACTTTTTTTTCCATTGTTGGCATCTTGATTGCTTTCGAGCCCCTAACACACAAAATGATCTACCCAACTGAATTATTGTCGAGCGGCAAATAATAATAATAATACAAAAAGATAAAAAAAAGTAACTGTGATGGCCCATGCCAACAAAACCAGGCTCTTCGTGCATTAAATGAAAGGCATTAAATTGTTCCAAAATAATAAACTAGAGAAATTCTTCACCTTCAAACCCCGATTGAGGGCTCGTTTTAAAGCTCTTGAACTCCTTTAAATGATGGGCCAAAAAAACTGTTGGCAAGAAGTTGCTGGTTTTGGCATTGGATGTCACAATTATTTGATAAATAAATATTTCAATAAAAACTTGATTTTTCGTTCCATGTTGCATTCAAAACTGAATAACTTTTGTATTGTTTGAGAAATGGCACTTTTAAGAAAATGTTTTCTAAAAAGCAGCAACTAAACCCATGAACTATTCAACAATAGGTTTGTACTTGGTTTTGCGGGGATGGTCATCTAATAATTCATTCCCTTAATTGCTTTGTATGGCAAACAAAATTCACCAGAAAAACACCGGTTAAGTTGTTCTTGCTGTGAAGTAAATCAAAATAGACTAAATAATACATTAAAATTATTGGCAGTTTAGCACATAAAACAGCATTCATAAAACACTGTTTATCCGTTACAATTTAGGTTTTTCCCCTATATTTCTTATATTGCCATTGAAATTTCAAGATATCCTGTTTTGTTTATTGATGGGCATTATTTCACATTCCAGTCAACTGATGTTAATCAGTTCCTGGAAACCTTTCCATTTGCGGCCAAAAGAGGGCAGACTTCATCCCCACCATCAACACAGCCCAGTGAACTGCCAGCCACATACTTACAAATAGTGACCCACCTGGCACCACCATGCATATTTATAACCACAATATACTGTCTGTGCACACAGGCAAAAAATTCTGGTGACTCTCTCTATTGTTGCCATGGTAACACTTGACCCAGGTTGACACTGTTTGCAGACCCTTTGTTTTCTCTATAAGTGTTGTTGGATGAAAACCATTGTTATCATTCATACAGCGCTTGGTTTTCTTTTTACCAGGCTTTGCCATGCTTGAACGAGTTTCAATTTTCCTGCAAGGTGGAGGTTAAAAGGGAACAAAAACAAAAAAATGTCCATACAGTGTTTTTTTTTCTTCTTTCCTGCTTTTTTGGTTGTGCTGTCCCAACCAAACCACCATTGTCTTGATCCAGTTTTCATGTCGCACCGATAACTTATTCATCCCCGCAAAATTTGTTTTGTGAATTGTAAATAAACCCATGTTGTGCGTAGGCTAGGCGTGCGGGTTTGACCGGGGATGGGCAAATTAAAGTGTTGAAGTTTCAGCTCTCCAAGAGCAGGAAGTTTTTAATGATGTTGTAAACTGTTGGCGTAATACATCCATGTCCTGCCCAAAGTAGTTTTAAGGAAGTGTCGGTTCACAGTAACATTGTTTTTCTCTGGTGCTATAAATTTTCAAACCTGCCATATTTAAACTTAAACGTAGGGAAGGTATATTATATATTTGAATGGTTGTCCTCACTTCACCTCTTGACATTAAGGCCCTTTCAATCAACAGTCGAAGCATGTGGGACTACAAAAATATATGTATGTGCACAAATTGCCTATTTATTTAAATCAAATCGTATCTATTTATTTAAGCAAATCAAAGGAGCAGTTGCAGCCACCAATAATGAATAATTCAGCGGACAATAACAAAAACAAAACAAAACACAGAGAAATCCTCGTCATTTCTGTAAATCTTGACATTTTTAAAGTGCTCCTAGCGGGAATGGTTCATGGACGGTGCTCCGAATAAGTAAATTGATCGCATTCGGCAGAAGGTGTGTACTGAAATGTAATACATGGACACGTGTGTCCGCCCCCCCCCCCCCCCCCCCCCCAAAAAAAATGTAACAAAGACATGTACACGGACGCCAACACTTTATTGTTTTTTAAGGATCATAAAACAACAGTCGTAAAGCTATCACTAGTTCCATGCAATTGCCCAAGACCCCACACCCAGCACTTCTGGCAATGAACCAGTTCAGTTTTCATCCTAATTGTATGGGCATGTTTGGGATCACACTGCATAACTGCAATAAATCAGTGCAAGTTAGTCATGACAAGTAATATCAAAATGATTCCCCAAGACACTGCAATCCACCTCTTCCATAAAGTTTCCCAAGCAGTGTCCAAACCAGCCCTGAAGGTGCTCAGCTTAAACCACCCCCCCCCCCCCCCCCCCCTTCACTGATTATAAGTTAGACTGTAATGTGGGCGATTGAATGCAGCTCAAGGTTTCTATGTACTGGAGCACCAAAAAGAAAGTTGCATTGCCCATGACAACTTAATTGCATTTGCATATGTTGATTGGGCCTAGGCAGGCACACAGGGCCAGGCTAGCAACCTTCCACTCTGTGCACTCAGCAATTTTGATGTCTATTCACATGCAAACAAGGTTGGCTTTTCAGTTGTGTGTGTGTTGTACACCCTTTTTTGTTTGATGACCCATAGGAAATTCTTTATGGCCTATAAGTGCCATTAATTCACCTATTTTAGTGTGTGGGGTAGGTAAAGTAATCCCGCCATTGTATCAGTGTGGTTTGAATGGGACACTGGAATTTCTTTTTTCTGTTGGGAAAAACTGCATGAGTGCCGGTACACCTCCAGAAATTGATGGTGTTGAAGCAGGTTTGAAAGGTGGGTAACATGTTCAACTTTTCACTCTGTTTTAACTTGTATCTCTAAGGCATGTTGGCGGGTTTGGAATAATTACTTGTCTAGACAACCAACATTCTTGGATTCATGGTGGTTCCTGAAGTCCTCATCCCCAGAGCGACACATACCACTGTTCAAGGTGGTGTCCACTGATGGTCATCCCAGCTTCCAGCATAACTAACCTGTAAGGACCTATTATACTAGGGGGCCATTAGCCATTGTGATTTCCCACAACACCCATTTACTGTTACTTTATTGCAGGAAGCTTAATACCCTGCCAAGGACAGCTTTAGAGATAAGGTCATTTACATATGCAGATGATATCAATTAAGGTGATTAGGCCAGGCTACTGCACAAAAGGGCACTGGTGACCATTGTGGCTGCTGGCCTGGTGATTAGGTTATCACCCAGGTCGTTTTTGGGGAGATTTTCTTATTTTTCTTCCCAGCTACTTGGCCTAGCCACCAGAGGACTTGATTTCCTGCAAATCTGTGCTGAATTACAAGCTGGGTTAAAATCCAGCCACATGTCTTGTCCTTGCCCCACCCACCATGAGGTCCATCAGATGGGAGATTGTCAGCCATGACACACTTGTATTATCGTCGGTGCGGACCCATCTCTGCTGGCTACAATGACGTTTATTAATATCTCGCTCATTTTGATGACTGTGATTTCTCCTGATCCTCTGCTCTTGTGTGTACCAATCGCATCTTAGCCAGCACGGGGGCCACCTCCTTTCATTTTCTTCTCATTTGTCTACCTGGAGCAGAGTGGTCCACTTTTAATACACAGCACCGGAGACTTGGAGGATTTGTGTGCAAGACAAACATTGTCTTCCTCTTATGGTCCGTGGCTCCCAGCCCTGCCCTTTTTTATGGAGTCTTAAGGCGAGTGTAAGGGCGGGACTTCTGAGATGAAATCAATATAACACACGGGCTGAAACAGCAAGGCCAAGGTAGGCATCTTACAAGGTCATAATAGGGTGTCTTTTTATGATTATCAACACCCTCCGATTGCATTAGGGAATGTAAATAATGCGTAGGATTTCATTGGTAATTTAAACAGGCTGCGATGTGGGCATGGTGATAATTGCTTGGCCTGGCATTCACTTGTGTTTATTCAAATGTGAAACAAGATTTGAGTGTAAGCAAATCCCGCCCAGGCTTAATTGTTGAGACTCTTGTGCATGCTCCACACTGTACTGCCATGCCAGGGCTGTGTGCCGCTACAGTCAGTCTGTGAGTGAGCTTTTGGTGTGAACACTACTAGCCCCGTTCTCCCGCCGGTCAGTCTGGGGAGCTAGTTCACCGGTTAATCAGGCCAACTGCCGTCTGGTGTGTCTGCCTGTGTGCGAATAGTTGTGACGGGGTTCTATCTTGGGTAAGTAAGAACTGTGACCTTTGCTATAAACTCAATGACTTGTGTTCATGTGTCCATATACAATACCCACCACCATGTGAATTGGCCACCACCACACACAGCACAGAGGTTCTTATGTGTACATTTACTGTGGTGAATAGCTTGGCATTTCCTACAGCAGGTAATGATAGCATAGCCGGCATTTCACCTCATGTTGAGGGCAAGGCGATGCATCAACTGCATTGCCGCAATCTGTGCCAATATTAGCATGACCTAGTCTGTGATTTCCATCGGGTGGTGAAGGCATTGCGAGTAAGCGGCCGTCATGTATGGATGCTGAGCCGGGACGCCTGTAGACAGTTTTCGGCGACTACACTGGGCGATACTGTACAAGTGTTGTAAACAGAAAATCCTGTGTAATGATTGGTGTTTGTGCCGTACCGGTTTCCCATCCGTCGGCAGATTAATATTAACATTATCATTCAGTGTGGAAAGATGTGGATGTTTGAAGTTGTTTCCTTTTTGTGAGCGGCAACGGCTCATCTGCATTCACGTGAATCACGTCGCGTCCATGGCTGAGTTGGCTCTTTCAGACATTTTGGTTAATACCGAAGCCCAACTGGAAAATCGTTTGGACATTTTTCCGTGAAGTGATGGATTGTACTTATTGACACAGGAGATTTATTAGTATACTGTTTGATGCCACAATCATTGCTTAGTCATACATGTGATGTAGTCAGAGTTTCATAATATCTGTGGCTGTTTGTTTCCTTTTCAAGTTGTCATGTCGGGATGAAAGAAGTAGGTTTTTCCCACCAAATGTTCTCTCTCTATATTTTGTTCATGTCTTCAAATTAGTTATTTTTATTTTGTTTATGCGGAAAGCACAGATATAATTCCGAGTTAGAATTTACAATGATTGATTTCATATTTCTAACCAATTGTTGAAGTTCCCAAAGCTTCTCTAAAAATAGCTTGATGAATAGTAAATCCCTAATGCCCGAAACTAATTAAAATAAGTAGTTAAGTATTGTGAAATTTGTTCTGTTAATAGCTTATCAAATTGCCTCTGAAATTCCTTTTCTTTTTCTTTTTCTTTTTTTGAATAGGTTTTCCAGTCCACAAAATGGCATTTTGCCTGGTGGTGCATTCATTACCAGTTTATGAATTTACCCTGTGCCCGCCCGTTGCATGAATTCATGCAGTTAATTACTTTTAGTTTAAATTAAAACCCTTACTTGGTTACAACAACCTGCCTAGTTTCTATGCCCCGGGTCTCTTTAGTTTTGTGTCCATGGAGGTTTTGGTTTCCATGCAAATAAATGAATAATGAGTGTCGTTTGTTTGGCATGTAATCAATTACTGCCGAGTAAGTAAATTGCCTTTACTTTGGTTCTTACCCTTGCAAAGCTCTGTGCTTGCTACCCATTCCATAAATATTGTATATATTTCAGAATCTTTCCTTTTTGTTTGTTTTTTGGGCCATGAAGATGAAAGTGTCTGGTCCCCCTTGTCACTACTCCAGAGAGTGTGCCCACCCATGGTGAGGCATAGTCTGCTTGACCTCTGTCATGAGGTCCAGGGGTCACATCATTCATAAGCCCTTCAAGGGGTAAAGGGGGCCTGGACATGGCCTTCTGCCAAACCAGTCTGATCATAAATTTTAAATTGTAAGACTGGGGATGAAGATCTTGCAAGTTGCATTCCTGCATGTGTACAAAGAGACTGTCATGTAGCCCTCATAATGTAACCTTTGCATGATACATGTAATTGAGTGCATGTGCTAGAATTAGTACATTATTCAATGCAAGATCTGTTAGTCCATGATTAGACATATTGACAGTCCAACAAGCACCCAGAATGATTACTCACTATGCACATTGATTTCTCGGGCTGACCCATGCCTTGGCCAAGGGGAAAAAAATTGGAAAAAACAAGATCTGTGCCTATGAGGGCAGATTGTTTATTCTGGGCATGTTGTCTTACCTCACCTCTTGCCTCATAATTTATTTGCTTTTTCAGGAGCAAATTATTCAATATGGCAGCTCCCCTGCTGGCTCACTCTCCAGTGTCCTTGTGCACATCTGCTGTAATTGCATTAAAACCCTAATACATTTAGGAGGATGGTTTGGTGGGGGCCTTGATTACAAGAAAGAATAGGGCATCTAGATTGATTCATTAGTGCGACAAGCAATTATACTGTGGAAAGGCCACGCTTTTATTGATTTTCACATCAATCTGTGGTTCTGGGCTGGTTCTTATATGGAGAGGGGGATCGCCAGTGCAAATGTCATTCAGACTACCCAGCCTTTCTTCTTTTTTTCTTTCCTTTTTTCCCTCTCTCGCTCAGTCTCAATTCCATCTCAGTTTCCACACACACATACTCGCAGGCTTGGGTGTGCTTGCGAGGCCGGAATATCGGTCAGTAGGAGATCAGTGTTGAGAGAATGTCACACACAGCCTGTGCTCATTCCATCAGGAGAAGGGGTTAGGATGTGTTTTAATGACCACCGAGCGTAATCAGACCAGGTCGTCCGTAAGCCCCAGACTGGCCATTCAGATCAATAATGTCCCATGCGGAGAAAATGTAAAGAAAACAAAAAAATTCAGATTTTTGAGTTTTGATTACTCGGGACCCCTGTGTCTTTTACCTTGGCACTGTGGGAAAATTCCTGAATCAAACCTGCCTAACTTGAAGAGCTGGTTGCATTTTTGTATAGACTGAAATGATTCAGAAATACCAACTATTGAGAACCATTGTTTCAGTAAATGAGCTTCCATTCAGGGTTACTTGTCTGATAATGAGCACTAACATTGTTTTCATTAGCTGTTGAATTTGAACAATAGTCCAGACATCTCTGATGCATGTTTAGAATTGGAGAGTTATTTTTCTTGACCTTAATGGTAGTATACACCATTTGCTTTTGCTGTAATTTTCAGAAATAAATGGATTTGGGGTTAGTATTTTATAGTGTGCTAGCAAATATGGTAACAATGACCTGTTTAAAGTTCTGTGTGCATAGATGCATAGAATTTGTTTTCTAGTAGTCTGGTTCCCTAACCATACCTTAGACAAAACAGAGCAATTTATTGATGTCGGGGAATTTATCAGGTCGGGGAATTAGACTATTTGCAACCATTGCCGGCCAACAGTCGTTGGAAAATGATATAAATTTCCACTTTTCTTGAAAACGACAGCACACCAAGCACCATGATTTCATAGGATGCTTGAGACTGCAATTTACTTGGTCTAGTATGGTATTTCGTAATAATTCAGTAGTTTTTTTTTATGTTTGCAAATGTTGTAGATTTGCAAGAAAAAAAGAACCATGAATTGTCTCCTGAATGACAAAGTTCAATTGTTATATGGAATTTGCAAAGATTTAAGTCACCGTGTAGTACCAATATACATGTACATAAGACAAAATATAAACTTAATGATTCCTTAACAAACATCTGTGAATATTATGCTTTCAAAATGGCATGATCCATCAACAAATCATTCCATTTACAGCATCACTGATGGCCCCTCAGCCCCATATTCATGCAAGAATATTAATATTATTATTATTATTATTATTATTTTTATTTTTTTGGAAATATATAATCCTGGTCTTGCATGTGCACGTACCAGCAGCTAATTATCCGTAGAGGGTGTTCAGTCATAATGAATGTCTGGAGCACGGGTATGGAAATACCATGGGCTATGCTGGTTAATTTTTAATGAACATCTGTTAGTTATATTTATTAGTAATTAAAGGTTTTGTCTTTGTCTCATTGGATGTGCCCGATTATGCAGCGTTTGATGGGAAGTTAATCATCGCTGGTTCAGATACATCATCGGATCGGAGTAATTAAACCCACTTTTGAGTTCCATGTCGGTTCCCCAATTGATCATGTTTTAGTGCCACGTGTTCAGAAAATGCACCCTATTTCATTCTCATTTTAAAACTGATCATACCCAATTAATAAGAAAAAAAAGAGTGCCGGTACGGTAACCCAGAGGTCGCAGGTTCGAATCCCGCTCCTGCCAGTTTCTTTGTTCACTTTGGAAATGTATTCAAATTGACCTAGTCAGTTTCCCTTGAGGATTGTTTGACGAATTATAAGTAAAAAAAAAAGCCGTATCCTCGTTGAGTGATCCCCACAATGTCGCTTCCCAGGTCGTATCGTAAAATTGGGTGTGATCCCTGGCTATACGGCATTCTGGGTTTATGACTTCTGACTAGTGCCCACCCGAACAAAGATACTGACAATTTGGGAGACCGCCAACATAGGGCAAGATAGCTCAGTTGGTAGAGCGCCGGTACGGTAACCCGGAGGTCGCAGGTTCGAATCCCGCTCCTGCCAGTTTCTTTGTTCACTTTGGAAAAGAAAAAAAGGTGAGGGTTTGATCTTGAGGACTCGAGTCTGAATTTGCATCATTTCAGGTGCTGCCGGAAAGTTGAAGTGATTCTAGAGATGTAGTGGAGTACACACATACTTTTATGAATGCAAATCTCATGAGTACATTTCTGTGCATACATTGTACAAGGCGTACATGTACTTGTCATTTACATTTAGTAAATACATGTATGTTTTTGCAATTTTGTGTATGTTTCCAGTCTATTAAAGAGTAAAAAGTTTTCAACTCAATGTACTGGTGCATGCACTGCTGGTCCCAATGTTTGTGAGAGGGAATAAGTGTGCATAATAAATGTACATGCACATGTAAAAAACAACTGCAAAAACTGCCAATGTGAATGCACGTACAACAGGTACGTAATATTGCACATTATTTTCAGCATTTTTTCCCCCATGAAATCGGAAAGATTATCATAATTTTTCTCGGTAAGACATTCCAGACAGGGTCGGTGGCATCAAGAAAGGTTCTTCCCCCTCGTTCGGGATCCAAAAATAGGGATGTCCTATTTGATGAATCAATTGGGAAAATTGAATATATTATGAAGAGACCACAATATGCCTCCACACAACTGGGCAAACTTCAGAATTTAAACCTCGAAAGGTTGATTGCAAGATTTCTATGATGCAGTCGTCATGTGTCCCACTGTCAGGCCAATGGGGAAAGTACAATGTATAACAGTGATTTGTGGATCTAGATATCTATACAAACTGAATTATCCCAAGGTGAGAGCCCTGGGGAAGACAAGTTGGTATCGCCAATGGTGGAAGTCTGGGTATGTAGGTCTGAAAATTTGGATCAAATGGTAACTATTGAAGGTTTCATCCTCTTTTTAAGATCTGGACCCAGGAAAAACTTAAGGGTACTACAGAGATGCCAACCAGTACGAATGTTCGTATTTTGTACGGAAATTCACGAAAAATACGAAAGTATGAATTTTGTTTGTAAATAACCGAATTTGTGAAAAACTGACCGTAATGTTTTGTCATGCATATTATGATATACTCCGCGTCTCATTATTGCGATGACAACCGAATGGATGGAACTTTAGCTTTAAAAATTAAAAAAAATTATTTAGAAAACGAGACGGTCCATCCAGCACATGGATTTGTTTAATTCACCAAACACACGGTCTGCACACATTTTTAATGAAAAATATAGATTCTCTGAGCAAATACTGATTTAATTTTTTTTTGCTTTCTGATTACTAAAATGAGTTCGAAAAGGTTGGCAGCTTTGATAGTAGGGCTGTTCCACATTGCATTGGTTACAGCTGTGCAAAATAGAAAAGAAATTCCGGGTAAAACGTGTGCAACTAAGTGAGCGGCTGGGTTGAATGGGTTTTGTTTGGCCAGGCTATGCATGATCTGGCTTATGGTGCTCAGCTAGGCGTAGCTTGTCGGCTAGGAACGGGATTATGAAGGATCCGAGTAACAAGGACGATCAAGCCTGTTACCTACATTAAACTCGTCAAACATTCATTCATTCATTCATTGATGTGCTCGGTGAATGGCACAAGATTGTTCAGCGTCTATTAAACTTTGGTTTTGTTTTGTGAGGAAAGTATTAAATGGTTTATTTGATTTGAAATGGTTTATTCAAAATGTTCGTTGTGGTCAATGACCAAATTGCAGAACACTTTACATCTAATAATTATTAAATTTACATAAAAATGATCAATATGCCCCAACTACATACATTTTCATTAAAAAGAGTAATCAAAGGTTACTATTAAAAACTGAATCTGATATTATACAGACCATGCGCCCCTGCCCACATCCATACTCAAATCTCAAATCTCAAATCTGAGATTTTAAATCTCAAATTTGCAAACAAAGGGCACATCATCTATATAGCATATTTAATTCATAAGAAATAGCAAACCAAACAAAAAAGAACACTAAATTGAGCATAATAAGTCGTCATTACAAATTAATTACAATCATCTAATATCAACATTAAAACATCAGTACTGGCCAGAAAATACCATTATTTAATTATTGTTCAGTAATTGGGTGAAATATGGTATAGGGCTGTTCTTATATCGGTTGGTACGACACCGAACAGGCATAAAAGAGTGCTTATGTCTCGTGTTGTAAGAATGAGATTGAGCTAAAAGTCGATGTAGTTTGGAGGATGGAATGCGCAATGATTCGGCGAAAGACGTGCAAAGCTTTTTACGTCTGTTCTCAAGAGTATCCAAGCCGTATTGTTTCATAGCGTCAACATAGTGCGTGTACGAATGGGCCAATATGATCCTACAGGCTCTTTTGTACTCGTTCAAATGGACTCGCAATGTTGTTTGGTGATTCCTGCAGACCATACAGGAATGGCATATTCTACCACAGGACGTACCATGGTAAGATACATTGTGGCTTTTGTAACACACGGATTTGCCGTGTAAATTTTATTTTACAACTTGTAACCTGTTTAAACAACTTTGTTTCTTCCCTTTCTTTATATATACTACATGTACGTTCTACTTTACAGCTATTGTATGTTTATTGTATTGATACATGTCCCAATATTAGTGGTCCGCCGGCTGTGCTTTATCTTGCAAAAGCTAGTCGGATCCGAATTTCTTATTTCTTTGTGTATAGGTTTGTAGGTCTTGTTGATCTCAAATTTCTTGAAAATTGCAGGTTGAAAGTTTGAGAACATGAAGTGAAACATGGACCCCCCCCAAAAAAATTTAATATGCAAAAGACCGTTATGTAACTTTATTCTGCTTTATTGTAACTAAATAAATGCGACACAAATTTTTTATTTAAGCTTTGCTTTGCTTTTTTTCCCCACAGCAAACTAATACTTTTCATCAAATGTTGGGCATTGTTAAAGGTAGTTTACACGATTGGTAATCCTCCAATTTTTTTTACTGAATTATCACGAAATACCTTACTAGACTGTAAGTTAATAGTAGTCTCAATCATCCTGTGAAATGATGGCACCAGATGTGCTGTCGTTGTCAAGAAAAGTAGCCTTTAGTCAAGGCGCGCATGGCTATAACCGGACGAGTGGCACGCCCCGGACATGCTGGCATTCGGGGCGCGTCATGCATCCAGGTGGCCACGCGCACCTTGACTGAAGGCTATCATCCGCCCGACGGTTGAAAACGAGCGCCGTTTTTCTTTCGGTTTTTTTCGCCATCCAACAACGCAAAACTTTGAACAGGTCAGTGGAATGATATTTCCTATAAAATACTAACCCCAAATCCACCCATTTCTGAAAATTGCAACAATGACCAATCATGTACACTGCCTTTAAATTACAGTACAAACTTTGTTGCAACCAGAACTTCTGTTTAGTCCAACCACAAACTATTGCGCTGACAAACTGGATAATTCTCCTTCAAGGTAAAAAAAAAAAAATGTGCGTGAACTTGAATGCAGGCCCATCAATTTGGTCACGTAATCGTGGGCAAATTCGTTTTTTCTTTTTGAATATCGAACAAGAAATGGTCTCGTAATTTAATGCTGTGGCATTACGTGCCAGGTGCGATTAGGCAACAGTGAAGAAGAGGGGACCTTGGCAATATCGTCAAAATTGCAATCTAATAAAACCAACAATTGACTCTCGCCTGTCCAAAATCAGACATGTTCCCCTACTTCATGAGGAAATTAAACAATTGATTCGTGAGGTGGGACGAAAGGCTGGGTGTGTGAATCTGCATGTAAGTGGGCAATCAACTAGGATGGGCTCCAGCTTTTTTTTTTTTATTGCTTGGATTTGGCTGAGCACCGGATCCCGATGAAATGATTTCATTTGTAGTGAGATCACACAAGCATTGTTTCTAGCCTTTTGATTGGATGCCGGTGAGCTCTGCACAGTGGGCCCGTCGGGTGCCTCCAAAAATACAATTGTTTGCACTGACGATTTCCGACAGGCACAATTCAGCATAAATTGCAGAATTTGTTGTTGCAAGCATCCAGCGATAGTGGCAGTAGTCCATAAAGCATCATCTATCGTTTAATCTAAATTGCAGAACTTAATACTTGTTTTTGGTGAAGGGTGGGGGGACCCGAAATTGATCAATTTCACTTAATTTAGAACAATTTTTTTTTCAGTTAAAAAGACCAGTATTATTGGTTACTGTTCGTAGTAAAAATATATGGAATGATGTGTTTTGGATATATTTTCAAAAATTTCTGTTACTTTATAGTCGTCATTGCCAGAAGTATGAAGGTGAAGTTGCAAGCTTGAATCTGAGACTGTTTTCTTTCAAACCTCTAATGTTGCCACCATCTTCTGTAGCGTCTTCTATTTTAGGGGGGGGGGGGGGGGGGGGTTGGCCTCTTCTGAAACCATACATTCAAGGGTTTTCACCCTCTTTTAATAAGTTCCTTGAAATAAGCTTTGAAAAGATTTCATGTTCTCCTTGATAGTGATACAATTTAGCATGTGAGTGATATGAGGTAAAAAGAACATTTATAATATGCACACTTTGAAACCTGAATGTTTTCCCAAACCGAATGGAGTTACATTTTGATTTGTTTTGAGCTGACTCTGCCATAATAAAGAAATGCATGGTTTGGGATTGTTTGCACATGGAAATAATAAAAAGCCTTCTCTTGACTCGGTTTGGGTAAAGCAATGTGAAATTTGTACAAATCATTTTTCAAAACTCCATTGGATTCACCTCAAAATTGTCCTACAATATTACATGAATGATGTTCTACTCGTTTTTCTTGTTTTTACTTTCTCATGATCGGGGCAAACTGTCATGACGATGATGGGCGTCCTGACTTCCTCCCATCACGTCAGGATGGAGGAACACCCTGATCTCTTAATCAATATCACTATTGAAACTGTACACCGAACGGTAGCACCTGCTAGCCGTGCCGCTTCCTGAGAGACACACTTCACCCGCCGCACTCCAAACCTGATTTCTTGCCGGCATTGTCAGTTGAGCCCTCCCACCTCCATCTACGTCTGTGCGCATCACGGATCATCCATCGCATAGCTGCTCATTTTTGTGTTCCCTCTCTCTGCCCATGTTTTTTCCTCTCTTTCTCTCATCTCCTCTTTTTTCTCTCTGTCACCAACCTGTTTGTGGTCTGAGATTGATTATCATGCAAGGGACGCAGGGCATACTACTTCTGGGCAAGGGCCGTTGCAAAATGCACTCGGCGTCAATTTGGGCACAAATTGTACATCTACATGTAACATCGAAAGTGCCGCATGGTCATACATGAATTTCACTGCTGGCCCATTTGAGCCGTGAAGTTGGCGGTTTTGAATTGATTGGTGCGAGCGGTGCTGCATTCGTTAAGGCTAATCTGGTGTATCTTGCATTGGCACTCAATCGCATATCACATTTGCAAGGGGGGGGGGGGTGGGTCTTAAGCCCTATTCAGCGTTGAACTGTTATAGAATCGGCAGAATGGATTATCGCCACAGCTTTTTCCCCCGTTCCTTCTCTTACTCTGCAAAAGTTTGTTTTCACAGAGTTATTACCGAGGCGCGATTTATTCATGGCCACTGTTCAGTCCTGCCATGCATTCTTGACTTGAATCCATACATTTCCAGGTTGAAATAACAGTTTTCAAACCAGTTTAATCATATTCGGCGGTGTTGGGTTACATTGGACAAAACTGTTTGGCAGCGAAGGCAGACCTGTCTTGCCAGCAATAATGGGGTCACAATCAAACTCCTTTTTTTTCTCTCTGCCAGCAACACGGGGGAATCTTGAGTCTTGTCACTTTGTGATTCTTGTTTAATGAATCCACGGTCGTAGCTTTGAGGTACATGTAGGCGTGATGGGCCCAGTACAGGACCATGTTGATGTTTCGCATGATCTGTTGCTGACTATGCCACAACCATTACACCGCCGCTTGTCATGTCGTCAACTTGTACCTGTTACGTCCTTATGCTGGACAAGCGTAGCCTGGGGGATGCTACCGCTTGCTGCCCGATCCTGTGTCTCAATATTAAGGCCCATTCGTTGCATTATAGATAACTGATCAGATTCGGATCTGAATTCTCAAGTGTTCCTGGCTCATGACAGTGTGGGCGGTGATCCTGAGACATAGTGGAATTGATCTTTTTCCCTTTTTTTTCTTCTTTTGAATGACATGAGTAACACCAACTGCGATTGCTTTAATGAACTTTATGGCCTGGAGAGCTTGTCTGTTTTTGTTTTGTTTTTTTGTCTCTTAGCTTGCTGACCAAGTGACCAAACTATGAGCACTGGTTTAATGAACCTGATTGTCTGTCTGGTAACTCGGACACTTTTTCCATCACCGGGTGAATCAGCCCTGCAATAGCCCTAGAGGCATTGTCCGAGATGAAATAAATTTCTCTTGGATTCTTGCGTGATACTCTTCCCATCTCCTTTCTTTCCACTTGGCTCGGGTGGGCCCCGAGCACCGTGTCATTCCTGCCACTGTTATTGTCCACTTTGAAAAACCTTCCAGCCATTTTCATCAGCCAAAGCACGTTTGTGCATTGCACCTAAGCATGGGGGTTTTCGGGAGGGATTTCATGCAACTGCTGACTATGGTATGCCCAGAAGGGGTGATGGTCTACTGATGGAACAAATTTTTAACTATTAAAGGCTTCTTTTCCCCTCCTTTCCTTTCTCTTTCCCCCCCCCCTTCCTTATGATGATAAATCACAAGTAAGTTTATCGCTGGTTGTGGAAAGGTCAAACAGTGCATGTACCTTTGCTGTAATATTTATAAACTGAAAATCAGTCTGATTTCAACAACCTGTCCCAGACTGAAACGAGTTGTTTACCTGATTGCCTCTTTGTAAATCAAGTTAATTTTGCTTGTTCATACCTGGATTCTAATTGAACACAGTTGGCGGTGCCCCCGTGGGACCCTCCTACAGAACCCCGCCCAATTAAAAAGGGGAAGTTGTAGCACTGGGGGTAGGGTCTCGCAGGAAAGCACCATGGGGTCCGGTAGGCTCTGATTATTATGCGTCAGGTCGGACACCTGTCTTGTGAGATTTGTCCTGAGAGTATGCAGGGTCGGAGATAGTGTTGTAAATCACCGAGGTTCATTACCGCATTTGGCTCGTCATATTATACCAGCCGCGGAGGGAGTTCTGTAATGTGAACATGTGATAAGCGCCAACATTGTCGCAGCTTTGGACACTGATCAAGCCCAGGGTTTGACCGTCTGGTCAACTTGACCAACATGGGAATGTAGGTGGACCCAGAGTTTCACTGAGGGTGTCTGTACAGGGGGACTCCTGTATGAGTTGACCACAAGGAGTGACTACCAATTTTGACTAACCAAACTAGGTTAGGGGTTAGTACTTTCTCTTGAGTGACTAGGACTTGGGAGTTGATTTAAGAACTGGAAATCACTCGCGTAGCTTGCAATTTGCCCATGAGTTTTTGGTTTGGCTTGAAAATCAACCTCAAATGCAAGAAATCATAAAAATGTATGCACTTAACAAATGGCATTTCCCTGGTCACATATTTTGTGACCAAGATTTGAGATATGCAGTAGTCATAGAAAAGAAAAATAAGTGGTTTCCACTTATGTTCGTGAAAGTTATTTGTTAAACATTTAATACATAATTTAACAAGAATATGTAAGAATTACAAAGTGTTTATTATTCAGATTAAAAAAGAGAATTGAGGGAAAACAGTACTATTTGAGATTATCATATTTTTGAATTTAGTCATAGCTGATATTTTTTTTTTCTTTCTTAACCTTCAGTTAAATTTTTTGTCATTTGACGTGTTCAGACTTGGGCATGGGAAAGCATCGATTGTTAAAAGATTTCTCCAGGCTATCTGTCTCTAAAAACGCCTGCCGTAATTAAGATAAAACTGGCTGAACTGTGCTGGAATAAAATTGGAGACCTTGAGATGCTGTCCATGCGTATATTCATTGCCGGTTTCCCTCCTATTTAAATGGATATAGACTGAGCACAGTTTGTCGCCAATCAGGGGAGAGGCAGGCTGTCAATAGACGGTTGTTAAAATTAAAGTCCCTTTTAACGGGCCACTAAGTTTTGGCTGTTGTATTGCTATCACGTACACGTAATTCCAGTAATTCCATTTGTTCCACATTCAAAGTCTAATCATTTGTGCCTGCCACTGGCAATGACTGTTCGTATTTCCGTACAACCAACTGTAAGCGGTGACATTTTTGAAAATTAAAAAGAAATAAGAAATGTTGAGAAATTTGGACAGCACTGTTATTTAACTTGTATTATTTTTCGTCAAACGAACCACTTTGAAAATTGGATTATTTCTGAGAAAGCTCAAACCTCGCCTGGGCAGTTACAGCAGCATGCACGACCTGGCCCAGGCAACATATCGCACACACACACATGTAGACCGCCCTCCAGTGATGTTACGCTGCTTACTTGGCATTTGGCCCATGTTCAACCTAATAATGCTCTATTCAATAGAAAAATGGAAGAAATATCTGTACCTACAATGCAATGTATTTGTTTTCCCGTAATGAAAGGGATGCATGTCGTCATTGAAAGTAAAATTCCCCAGCCAGATGTGTATCGAGATTCAAGCATCTAGACAGGCACAACTTACATGTACCATGTACAGTCGAACCCTGATAATAAGAGTACTGTTAATACAACATCCTGCTTATAACAAGGACAAAAAATAGGTCCTGAATCGTTGTTTTTCTTTGTTTTCCATTACTGATAATACAAGGTACCTGTAAGGTAAATTGTAAAGTCCCAAGGACCTTGTTATAAAGGTGTTCGACTGTACACTGTTGGTACACTTTGTTCACATTGGGCAAAACAGCTAAGGCCATAATGAACGCTTTCTTTTATAGGGCTGTCCCAAATATACTGAATATTCGATCTTCAACCGAATATTTGAATACCTTGTTGCCGATTTGAATATTCGAAAAACATATATATGCACCTACAGATATGATTCTGATGCTATTTCAATAGAAAAGTTATGGTGCCTGGCAGCGTCAAATGCTGGATTTTTGTCAACGGTAACTTTTTGAGGACGGAGGTTTATTGTATCCCATCCAAAATAAATCTCGACACTTATAAAATAATCACTGCAAAAACGCAGACTGGAGTTTGGTTTCTCAGTGTAATATCGGAATGTTTTACGTCCCCGTAGTGATCCTGATACAACAGGCACATGCAAGAAAATATTGATCGGGTGGACCATAATATCGATCGCCGCACATAAAACGGCTAGTATCGAATATTCGGTCAAACTCAGTTTCGAATAATCAAATACT
Organism: Hippasteria phrygiana; assembly: GCA_037893225.1. Lineage (NCBI taxonomy): Eukaryota > Metazoa > Echinodermata > Asteroidea > Valvatida > Goniasteridae > Hippasteria > Hippasteria phrygiana. The sequence continues at coordinate 1,171,877 of JAZGUH010000178.1, forward strand.
AAATTATTCAAAAATGAAAAGCCCTGTGAGCATTCCAGTTCAAAGAATAATTTGTTTCTATTGTGTTGAATTATTTTCTGAACGTATGGCAGGTTTTATCCAGATGTGCTTTCCTGTCAAGTTTATTGTTTTTTGTGTGTAAAATTTACATTGTGTATAGTTTGTTTTCCTCTTTAAACGCTACGCAGATGTGTACACATGCATGGTACAAATTTGCTGCTTTTAAACTTTTTTTCAATCTGTTCTTCACCTCACCAAACTGAAGCAGAATTTATAATCCTTGTTAAAGTGTTGTCACCAGCCTTCAATTCACATTCTATCAGTGCTCATTGCTGAAGGCAACTTCCATTTCAGCAGTGACAAACCCCTCTCCCCCCCCCCCCCCCACCCGAGTCCAATCTCAGGGGTATCCAGCCTTTTGTTGCTTTTTTTTTCTTTTCCTTTTTCCCCTCATCTGATTACGATAATTATAAGTACAGCTCATTGGGTCTGCAAGTTCTCCAAAAATGCAACCTCATTGAAATTACTAATGACAGGCTGACTTAATCCAATGGTGGGAAAGTACATGCTAGGTACCCCCATAGGCAGACTGAATGCCTTCGGGATTGAAAAAAAAAGAAAAAAAAAGAGGCCGCTATTGTTTAGCGGTGCTTAACTTCCCCCCATTCTCTGTGGTTAAATCCCTGTCTGTTTTCAGGAGGGCTAATTCCCTCTTTGTCTTTGTTCTGGACAGAATTCCAACCTGAGCCTTTGGCAGTGTGCTCAAGGATTAAAGAGTGGACATTCTGATGCATGAGGTGACCAGAGTCTCATTTAGCGAGAGGAAATTTTGAAAGGGGCGAGCCGTTAGATGGTGCATGGGTCCTGCTTGGAGAGGTGGTGCTGGACATGCCGGAATAATTTCTCACCCAGCAAAAAACTAAGTTTGGTCGGCAAGCCAGCCGGGAGGAACTGCAGCGAGGCAGGTATGTGTCCTTTGAAAAAGTAGTTGGCATGGAAAACCTGAATTTAGCACATACTTAATGTTGTGGACGTTGTACCCTTCAGCCATACGTTCTTTCAACATCAGAAAATCAACAGTTGAGATTTCTTCTTTTTTTTTTCCGATGGTGGCAGTCTGTACGCCATTTTGATTTCCAGCCGATTTCATGAATTTCTAATGAAGAGTTTTCTGGTTTTTTTGAGGAAATTAGTTTATTCAAATGTTTGTCCTGTTTATGGGCAAAAACTTGATTGACATGCTTACGACACATTGGGTAAGTTTTGTTACGTTATATTGAAAACAGAAACACGATTTATTCAAACATTCCATACATGTAGCATTATGTTAGAAGCAGCCCGTTCTGGTTTGATACATGTAAATCACCGGTTCTTCTTTCCCAAGTTCAATTTGTGCTTGTGTGAGAAGTATGAAGTAACCGTCTACCAAAAGCTCATCACATGCAATCATAATTTACTCCCAACTGCTCTTAATACTCCCCCTGGCATGACTCCAGTTCCCAGCTTCACATTATATTTACGCATACCCATCGCCCTTGACCCTATTCCCATTTCAAAGAGATAAACACATTCCAGCCTGGTCTCTGCAAGACAATTCCCTGGCACCACTCTCTTAATAAATGATTATGGTGTACATGTGTTGTGTTGGCCCACCTGGGTCGGGCTTGCTTTGCATTGTTTCCCTTGCCCAGCAACCTCACCAATTACACCCTGCTTCACTGGCATAATTGTCTCCCAACCAACCACCAGCCAGCAATCAGTGTAAACCAGGGCTTGTCTTTGAACTTCTTTCTTTCTTTCTCCATTCTTTCTCTTTTTTTTTTGGGGGGGGGGGGGGGTTTACCTACTGGCCTGGTGCTGAATAGCTGGTTTCCAACTCATTAGACCGACCCATTCAAACAGCTGGTGACTTTGAATCCCATAAACCAAAGTCACAAGGCCGGTCCCTGTTCTGCTTCGAGACAAGTTGTTTCTGTTCAGTGGTGTAAAGTAAAAGAAAAAAAGTGACTGTGATTGGAGTTGGCTGTGGCACTCCTTGAAGTGGACTAAAATGAGTAAGTTAAGCTTGTCAGTTGGGTCAGTTTGTGTGTGAGGCAGCCGCCAAACCAAACCGGTTTACACACTGGAGTCAGGAGAGTGGCCATAGAGTGAGTATGTCCCCGCAGATTAAATTAGTGCATTTCTTGTACACCATTGTACCTTGTTGTACACTGGTATCATTGCACACAGCAGACAGGCATTCACAGGCATACAAGGTCAAGTTGTGTTTTTTCTCTTCTGTTAGTGCCGCTGACATACATTTGTTTCATTGTGCAGGTTTTTTTTCTTCCCCTCCACTGGTTGTCTTTGTGACTGGGACACCATTGTCTTTCTCCTAGAGTGGGACCGGTGAGCATTGGCCAAGTGTACCAGTGTGTGTGTGTGTTGTAATAGATCTTTTATGCTCGGCCAATCATTGTTCACAGTTCGCTGGCTGATGCTAGATGAAATGTCCTTGTTAATCAACCTAGATGCTGAATTTATGTGGAAGTATTTTTTCTTTTACCTTGAACATGCAGTTGATGAAGTTGGTTGTTTGGCACATTTTTTAGTGCCTTGGTGCAATTGATCACTCTGTCAATGTTATTTTTTTTATCAAGATTTTAAGAAAACTTGGCAAAGTGTGGGCTTCATGTGAAGTGAGTTAAAGTGCGTAAATTTATGAGATCTGTTTTTTTTGCTAAGGATGTTTTGTAGTGCAACCTCTTCTTTTCTGTTGGCTAGATCCGAGTGAATATGTTTTGTTTAAGAAAATTGGAAACCATCATTTGTGTAACTTCATACAGCTTCATGGTAGTTGAAAATATTTTGTAAAGAAAATAAAAGTAGAATTGGATGCAATTCAGGAACTCTTGTTGGGAAAAAGGATTAGGATTTAGGAATATAGGAAAGCATATCTTCAGGTAGGATGTTTGTCAGAATTTGTGAATTTTTGTTGCTCTGGATTGGATGTGCAGCCAAGGCGTTGACAGTTGGTTACACTGGCATCAGTTGTGTAACAAGGGTCCCATTTTGGAGGTACACAAGGAGGGGTGAACCTGTTGCTTAGGAGATACTGCATGTATTACAGGAAGAAGTACAGTAGAATTTCACTTTATGTACCTTTTTATGTACATGGATAGTCACCTGAGCTGAGAGGTGTGTTGTCAACAAGTTACTTTGTGAAACGTCTATACATTGTCAATTTGTGTGGACAATGGTTTGTGGTCTCATGAGTCGTTATATTGACAGCTCGGTTACTTCTACCACCGTCTCGGTAACATTTTCGCATGTTGAAAGTCCAAGTGGGGACAGTGGTCACATTTGACCATTTTTCATTTTACCATCGTCTTGGTAAAACCTTTAAAAAAAAAAAAAAAAAAAGTCCAGTGCAGAAAAAGTAATTTGTGTTTCGCCAAAAAAAAACTCTTTAAAATCAAACATCAGGGTGTGGCGCCAGTAAACACAGCCAGCTGCTTTGCAGAACTAAACTCTTAATCAGTAAATGAAGATGAGGACCTTTTTAACGAGTTAATTGTTGAAATGTCATCCACTTCCAGACACAGGAACTAGGCAGTGAATCAGCGAGTGTGACATGCCCACCCAAAGGGACAATCAAGGACTAGACAATGCCATCACCCCTTCCTTCTCTTGTTCTTTTACCCCCTTTGCCTATCTGACAGCTATTGCCTGAGCCACTTGACAGGGGGGCCCAGGTGTCCCAAGACTGGGCCAAAGTGCATTGCCCTGCTCTGAGGGCAGTCCTGTGGTCAACCCCTACTGTGTGTATGGGGTGTCAGACTAGTTTTGCTGGAGGGGTCAACCCCCAGGGGATTAGTGACTTGTGTTTGGGTTGGATCTTTCCTGGGGGATGTGCTGTGAATGGACATGTATACTATTTGTCTTATTTATTGCGATAATGGCTTATTCTAGTCCCTTCCAATTCATTTCCAACGTTGCGCTGCCAAATCTGTCAGGTCTAATAGCAGTTTTATAACGGCATTGTGAGTTTTCCATGGCCTGGTTAGCCCTGTTAAACTTACTGGTGCAGAGATAAAACTTACACAGACAAGAAACAATTAAAGAAGTTTACCAGCTGTTTGCATGGGGCTTAATTAAAAGTCAGACTTTTACCTGCAAGTCAAGTGCAAACACCACTTCAACAAAAAGTGAATATCTAGAATTTCAGTCCCATTTTTGGCTGTCTTTGTCTTGAGATAAAAAAGGGAGGGAAATAAAATGCCCTGGAGGGGGTGGAACCAGTAGCAGAAAGATGTGGCCTCGAGGTGCACCCATGCCGGGTTGTAAGATTTTTGCAGTGGATGCTGTTATAAATATTATTGATTCCTGGTACTGAAATGGAGGACTTCTCAAAAGCACACATTGCAGTGCAGCTAGCAAGCCTGAAGAAATCTGTTGAGAGAAGACGCTGAAGAATCTTTCAAGTGTGCACATTTGCGCGCGCACATTCATTTTGAAGTTTTTGTGCAGACACTGCATGCTCTTTTGCGTGGGCCTTGACTTCACGCACCAGTCATCGGTGCACGCACCACGAGTGTCCACACTACACTCTGGTTCCCAAGTCAAACAGCGCCCTCAATAGTGGTACACGAAGTGGATAGGAGTGGGGAATTTGATGTATGGGTACCCAGGGATCACCTGCACCTGTAATGCAACTCTGATCACAGACAGCTCATCGTGTGGCAATTGTTGAGAAGATTTTCCCGTGGAGAGTCATCATCCATTCTGAAAAGGTTAATCGTAATCCATGTTTCTCCAACAAGGTCTGTCTGTACAAGTGCATTAAATGCCGCTGACATTTTAATTCTTCAAGGAAACTCATGAACCTTTGAACTCCAATTTTCTCCCCCTTTTTTTTAATTGGTGAATCACCCCCCCCCCCCCCCCCCCCACAGGCTCTCAACACTTCATATTGTTTTCACATGCCTATTGATTTTGTCCAGGCTCTTTGTGGTGCTGCCAAGGTAGTGGTCTGATTCTGTCAAAGATTATGCATGACGATATGTATCTGTGTTCCTGATATAACCAGCGGATTGCAAGGCAGTCTGAATAACGATGGTAACCATACTGCTGGGTTTCTACGTCTACAGATTCTTGTAATGAAATCAAAATGACTTGGGTGGAAAAGTTTCAGATGTTACAGTTGCACTGCCGGCCACAGGATGATGCTTACGAAGGACTTGTATTTGGTGAACTTGAATTTGAGTCGCCCTTTAGGAAGTTGGTATTCACTTTGCAAGTTAAAATGATATTTGGTCTTTTCGGGTGAACTGCAGAGTCCACTTTGTGTTGGCTTTTATTCTTGTGAAAGTTTACTTATAAATCCCTGGCTCCGCTAGCGAGAGAAATCAGACTTCAGTGCATTTCAGTTTAAAAACTGCTGGTCCTGCAATGCTTTTTCAATACATGTATTAAAAGGGAGTATATACATTGTTTGCTTTTACTGTAATTTTCAAAAATGGATGGATTTGGGGGTTTAGTATTTGATAGCAAATACAGTAAACAGTGACCTGCATACAGTACATTGCAATTAACAGTTAACCTCAAAATGGGAATTTCACTCCACACTTTTTCTCTTCCCAGGGAATTCATTTTCATTTCACAAAATGTGGAAATGTTTTCCCAAAGTGGAAAAAATTTTGACACCTTTTTCACAGAAGTGGGAAAATATTTTCACGCCTTTTCACAAAAGTGGGAGAATAATGGGAATTTATTTTCACAAAATTTCACAATCCCATTCAGTGTTAACTTTCAATTGCAATGTACTGTAGATGCCTGGAAAACAAAGAAAAAAGCTGTTCTTTTAGTCTGGTTCGCTGACAAAATAGAGCAATTTATAGACATTGGGAAATTATCAAGTCGGGGAACTAGACTATTTCCAACGATTGTCGGCCAACAATCATTTGAAATTGATGCAAAAATTCCAGCAACGGAACGACAGCACACCAGGTACCATGATTTCACAGGATGCTTGAGACTATTATTTACTTAGTCAAGTATTAGTATTTCATAATAATTCAGTAGTTTGGTTTTTTGATGTTTGCAAATGTTGTATATTACCTTTTGACTCTCAGAGAATTGTAAAGTACTAACTGGGTGATCTTCTTGTTTGGGTAACGTTTTTTTCCTGATGGCTGCACTGAATACAGCCAGATACAAGTTATGAATCCGTGTTTACGCATTGGCCCAGATTCCAAGCCACAGCCTGTAATTAAATGAAGTGACGACAGATTGATGAAAGGGCTCCAGATTGGTAGAAAGAAAAGCCCAGAAAAAAGTTGTTTTAATGAGTTTATTGCACTTGATACAGCATGTACAGACCACCCAGTGCTGGGGGAAAATTGGTGCAGTTCACCTTACAAGTGCTGACCAAATTGCACTGCAAGGTTATTCCACTCTGAAGGAAACTTTCCCAAGAGCAACCACTGCTTAAAGACAAACTGAGGGAGATTAGATGAGGTTCGAGGTCAGCGTGGCCCCTACCTGTGGATATATATATAAGTTGAAATTGAGATTACAATCCCATCATGATTGACTGCACAATTGCATGATTGCAAATGCAGTCCTGGATATAGGGAAGAGGGTTCATTTGGATAGCTAGAAACTAGCAAGTATTTATATACAAAAAACAATTGTAGTTAATCAACAGTATGCAAGCTGTCTTGTTGCAGTTCAAAGAAATTTTTCTTTGAAAATCTGTCCAATTAAGGCAAGATGTCAAGAAGACAGCAAGATATATACTAAAAGTTGAGCCTTCTGAGTTTATCTTTGTTATTACAAAACAAATTCTGACTATGCTGACCGCATTTTTAAAGTGAATGGATGCTTCTTAAAAGGCGACACAGTTCGATGTATGACTCTAAAATTATCAAAATCTTCAGATTATTCTGTGTGTGTAAAAAAAGGTTTTCAATCTGCAAGCATTCAATGATAAAAATAAACATATTTCCATTGTACAACTGGAATGGAATAATCAAAGTGCAGTATCTACAACTTAAAGATGTTGATTGCAGAGAGAAATCTGCCTGATTTTTTTGTTTTATGTAGATTGCGTATTGTAAAATAAAACGACCAATTATTTCTGCCATGAAATAAAAAAAAAGTGACTTTTGAGAGCTATTTTTATCAAGTCCCCTCTAGCGCAGCACAGCCTGCTGGTGTCATTTGTCTAAAAGTCGTCGCTACGGGCAGCAAACAATTCTGACGTCATAGTATGAGCTCCTCTTTTGTTCCTAGTGCTAGACACAAAAGGGGAGTTCGTCCTATGACGTCAGAATTGTTTGCTGCCCGCAGCGATGACTTTTAGACAAATGGCACCAGCGGGCTAGGGGGACTTGATAAAAATAGCTCTCAAAAGTCACTTTTTTTTTATTTCATTGGCAGAAATAATTGGCTGTTTTATTTTAAAATATGCAATCTACATAAAACAAAAAAAATGACGCAGACTTCTCTCAGCAATCAACATCATCTTTAAGGCCGGGGCATTTTTTTGCCTGGGAAAGTCATGATTAGTCACAATGATGACTTTTCTCGTAGATTTATTTCTGTCCCAATGGAATTTTGTCATGTATCTGTTGTATTTGCCCAACCCAGTGATGTATTACCCAATATGTTCTACAGAAACATATTCCTGGGACCCCCCTCCCCCCCCCCCACAACCTCCGTCTTTGCTGTTCGAAAGCATTTGGCTCCATCATGTATGCACAGTTGCAAACGCACCTCCAATTTATGCACACGAAAGTGATTCATAAGCTTTCATGCTTAAAATCAACGTGTGAAAAATCTAGGTGAATATCTCTCATTCTGCAGGGGATCTGATGCATGTTATTTAAATCCTGTCCACATTTGCCAGTCAAAAGGTGTCTGTGCTGATGGTAATCTCAACCAAGGAAGAATCCTGAGTAAATCTATATGTAATTTCATCGTGCACTAGATGTACTCGGTTGGAATTTGGGACAAGAACAAGTAAACATTTGTGAATTAGAGTACACCTAATGTTTTCTTGATATTATTTGCAAGCAATCTGATATCAAGAGGGTAAACGTCCACATTATTTTGTCATTTTTGCTTCAACATTGGCAATAAAGGATGAAGTTCGTGAATCCATCCCCGACTCATTTGGCTATCACCACAGATTAAAAAAATTATAAGGGTTTTAGCGTTGTGAACAAAAAGAGGCCTTCACCTTGCATTAATCCATTACGCTTCGAGTCCACTGGTCCCCATGTGCTCATTAACATCTAGACTGAAGTAAATATTTCATCAAGTCTTTTCATTTGGATAATTACACGCACACACATGAGCTGTTGCCTGGCCTGCTTGGTGTTATACATGTGTGTGTGTGTGTGTGTGTGTGTGTGTGCACGCGAAGATTGCCTTTTTGGTCACATGACCCGGCAGCAGGAGGGTCAGAAGAATGGTAGGCCGTGATCACAGTGATCACCGAGAATGCAAACAAAGAGCTAAGAAAGTAGGTTAATGTAATCAAGTGGGTTAATGGGGCAACCCCCTTAATGACATACCAGGGTGTGTAGAGGGTAAGACTTGACACCTGCTCATCATCCATTAGAGCCATGTTCCTGCTATGGCTTCAGCATTTACACATCAATCACATTAATTAAAAAGAAAAACATGCTTTCTTTTCGGTAGAAAAAAAAAAAGACTTGTTGGCCTACTTACAGGCGCGAGGATAATCACATATTTTTCATGATTCATGAAAAGCTAGTACACACCGTAAAGCACATATTATGATTAGCCACTTGAGAAAATACAGTTGTCATTGTCGTTTCCAGTGTAGCAAAAGATTAACTTCGAAATTGTGCTTTTTATTTTACATTATAAAAGTAAGAAAGATTGGGGGTAAAATCTGTAGCTGCACAGTTTTCGGCATAATCAGTTTCGATGTTTTGGCCCGCCTTGAATTGGGAGGGGAAAAAAAGGTGGGAGAAAAAGTAGCAAAGGAACCTGTTGCCAAAAGGCTAATAGCAGAGGAAAGGACAGAATTACCCTCTGCAACCTGCCCGGGGTAATTTGTACAGACCGTAACACTAATATCCACTCCTTTAATTTGCAATTTTCCTCCATTTTTTTCCCCCTGGCCGGCCCGTCCTCACGGCCGGCGGCTGGGGTGTGTAGTAGCGCAGACCTGTGACCTGCGCTAACCCAGATATGGGGTGACAGTTTGTAGTTGCTTTCCTGTTGTTCCTTCTTGGTTGGCAAGATTAGATTAAGACAGTGTCTGGGGGAGCAGTGCTGGTGCGGAATACACACACACATACACGTACACACAAAACCAACTAGCCGAGGGCCTATCTTTAGGACAAAACCACATTGATTATGGTTTTGGCGAGGAGACTTCTCCTCACAATGCTAGAGGCCATGTCTTGGTATCCTGCAACCCAGGAGAGATCTCCATGACAGCTTTTCTTGTTGGGCCTCAAACTTCAGGGATTTTTGCCCAGCACAAAATCTCAAAGCTTGAAATAGAAACTTTCTTTACCTGTCTCAATTTTTGTTGGGGGGTGGGGGGGAGGAAAACTTGCTGGAGTAGACCCGAAAGGTTGTGTTGGATTTGAACTTTGTCAACCAACCAAGCCACCATTTTCTAGAATGTCTTTCTCTTTCATTTCTAACTTAGTTTGAAAAGCCAGAAATTGATTAGTTACATGTTAATTAAACAAGTAATTGCTACCGTGTGAAAGAAACCCTGCAGACAAAAAGACTGACGGTCTTATTGCAATACTAACTGTAACATTTGAGTGTTTAGAATTAATTTGTTTTTCATACCTAGGATTGAAGCAATCAACTTTAACATGAAACATCCCTAAAATGAGCATTAACTCGCTAAAAATACTGCAAGAAATTTCATCTGTTGCTGTCGTCATCTGATAAATTTATGCCGACTCTTACCCCAGCTGCGCAAAGATACTTCAAAGAAACATGAATAAATGACACCACTGGCCAAGATTTATATCTGACATCGTTTCTGAACAGAGTACATATGGAAGCAATATTAAAAAGATTTTAATGTCATTGGGAAAATATGCAATTTATTCCGTCTTGGTGCGGACGGTTGATGTAGCGTATTAAGTGGCGGGCAGGAATGGTTTTTTTTTTTGACAAACTGTCCGGGGACTCTTCAAAGCTGAAAATTCTGATGAGGACAGACGAGGCCCATTTGCAGTCCCCGGGTTTATTCCAGTGCATTTTTTAAAGCCTGATCTTCTTCTCTTGTACTGCCTTTTAGCAGATTCGTCTTGCTGATTAGCAAAATGTCAGGCGAGGCAGGCACTTGAGCACCACGCTTAATGGAAACAATTATGCAAATGCATATTTCCATATCTGTGCATCACTGTACTGCATGCAGTTAGTCACTGGCTTCCCCCCCCCCCCCCCCCCCTTTTACTCTCTTGCTCGCTCTGTTCTCTCCCTGTTTCTCAATCCTTCTCATGATCGTCATTACTGGGCCAGCGTCTTACACACACTCTGAATTCCAGCGCTGCTAAGTGTGCTGACTGCAATCATATACCCACGATTAGAACTTGATACCCCGGCCTATAAAACAGTACAAGTTGGTACTCCGACCATCCAGCCCCTTGAGCCGGCCAGCCCATGATATTTTCCTTGTAATGCCTTGCGTCGTAGATTGTGTAGATGAGTGGAAGTTGATCAGTGCTGGAGAGAAACTATTAGTCATTCTTGTCCACATGGGGTTTAATGACCCTGTGACATTAGCAGGCCCGATCAGCCTGCCAACATTAATTTCTTGTACAGAGGCTCGTGTATGCATTCATTTAGTCTGCTCACAGTCGGTGGCTTGTACAAGCTCAGAGAAAGAAAGCTGGTATACTGGGGTCTCTTCGAGTTTGGAATCACAAAGTGTTTAGCTTTTGTACCTGGTGGCAATCAGCAATGTTTAGACTGGGCCGACCATTCAACAGGAGGCGAGTTGTTGTTACTCAGTCTGTGTAACCTATTGTAGGATGATTGACCTGTTGGTCATTCTGAACAGTGTGCTGTGATCCAAGTTAAGCAAATGCAGCCAGTGGTCACTCCGTTCATCACAAGCACTCAGCCATCAGGACAAGAGGTCAAAGACCAGAGGTCAATGTCGGGTAGGTGATATTATCGCTCTGCTTTCATGTTGTAGGCCTGTGCTGATTATAACATGCTGATGCTGATCACGTGCTGTATGTGCAGTGTACCATACATGTACATCATACAAGCATGTACTTGTTAGCTTACAAGGAAACCCAGTATCGGCCTGCATTGACAAGTTCGCCGTTGAAGTCGAAGCACGCCACCATGAAGCTGTGGCGTTTCCACAGTACATGCTCCGTATGCTAGCATATGAATATGAAGAGGCACTGCATGGATTAGGAAATGCATGGATGTTTAGGGAAATGGGTAGTTAAGGTATTGCTGGCAGATTATTATTTTTTTACAACTTGAGCTTTATTGGGGGAAGCGGTGGTATTTTAGATGGTCAGAAAAAAAATCTTGTTAGGGAAGACATACTAATTAAACAGGTGCGTGTAGTAGTGTTAGTGGTATAACTGTTTTCACAGAGGTGTCAATATTCCTGAGATTGTTTAGCAAATCTTTATACAAACAAAATCAAAACAAATTACACATTTCTGAGAAATTGTAGAATTCAGTTTTAAGTTTCAAAATGCATGAAGAACCTCTTAAATATCTACAAAAACAAATTCATATTTTTCCCAACAAACTGAATGAATTTGCAACTTCAATTTAATTTTAAAAAAAAATGATTAATTTCATTCCAGATTTGTAATTTGTTCAAGTTGCACATTATAAAAACATGCAGCGTGATTTTGGTCCAGTGGACTGAATTTTATGAGAGTAAACATTACCCTGTACAGTTTTTAAGTGTAAAAGGGGCAACTGTTTGCTGAAATATTGATTAGCCAAAAATGTGATGAAAGTCGGGCAGTAAGTCCAAGTGTGTCAAATCGGGAAACTACATCTAGAACAGCAGATTCCTTTTTACATATCGACCCCTATGGTGGATCTTTTGACGAATGGTGAATCTTGACAGTGAAGCATCACTCATTAAGTGCTGGCAAAAACACTTTACTTTCAACAACAAAAAAAAGTCAAGTAATTTGCCAGTAATGCATTTCCCTGCGGAGAAAGAAAAACCTGACTTTTTAGCCTACTTGTGATGTCACTTGAAACTTATTCCAAAGCCATTTCCTGTCCTGCCTCGCTGAGCTTAGTTGGCGCTGCCGCTGGCTGAAGTCATTCCTTTTGTTGCGCTGATTCCATTTGCCGTAATCACCATGCCCATCCTTTTTTTGGTGCAATTCTGCTCTGAAAAAGAGATAGAATATATCTCTCAAGTGGCCTGGGAACGGCTGGCGGATAGGAACCCAATCCGTGGACAGGTAGCTTACGGAATTCCCACCTTCCCACAAGTCACTGCAGGCATGCCTGTACAGGCTTTGATTTATTTGTTTCATCCTAGCCCTAATTCATCATTACTGGGGGGTGGTTGTCCAGTATAAGGCAGGGAGGGGGGGGGGAGCGTAAAATCTCGGCCACAGTCAAGGTGGGATTGTAATCAGAGACTCCTTTACATATTCCCAGCCCCTCTGCTTCTTGCAATCAGGGGGTGCAATCTGGCTGGTGTGCATAAAAAAACCTATCCTTCTTTGTTTTGATTTCGTCCTAAATTGGATTGGGGAGGTGTCACTCACATCAGGCAGCATATGGGATAATATCTCCTGAGTCCCCTGGCGCTCTGCTTGCCTGGAACAACCAGGGCAATAACCTGTCGCTGATTAAGAAAAGTTCACCCAACCCTCTCTCTCTCTCTCTTGTACACTAAAGAAAACTGTCATTTGCATATACCCCTCGCCTAGTATTAACACTGTGCGCCTCTAAGCTGGACAACCTCAAAAGAAATCACATAAGCGGTCTACCAAAGCAGTAATGGAATGCCACGGACAGGTTCGCTCTTGCTGCGAGTGGCTGGTTGGTTGGCTGGGTATGAGTGAAAGGTTCTTGAATGTACAATGTACTCACGCCGTGCAACAAGTTGATAATATTGCTTCATCAAGTATAGCTCAACTGCATTGCTAACACAAAACAAAATGTAGTAGTACTTCTGATGTGTTCTAAAAGCTATTGAATTATTCACTGGGGTATTTTTTTTTTTACAAATCATCTGAAGTTCTTTTTAAGGGGTTCATTTGAAACTAAATAAGCAGTGGACATTAATAAAATCCCCCATTACAAGGCCACTTCAGTATCTGGGCGTCAATAGTTCTCTGGTTCTCCTCGGGCTTTTAAAAATTAAATATGCACGAGTTCAAAACAACTTTTGAAAACATCAAAGCAATTGGCAGCTGTGGAAGAGACGATCATTTTCAAATTATCGCTGTCGGCAAGACTTGGCACACCAGACCTGCAGTTCTCTTTAATATTAAAATCATGTCATCGAGCCCACAATTTAATGATGTTTCATTCCAGTTGTGCTTAAAACAATAAACAGATCGTTACCGGGATTGGAATTTTCCATTTCTGGTGCGGCACAGTGTAAACTCATTACATGGAGGTTTGTTAAGCAGGTGTAGTAAGATGTAAAATCCGGACAAGACCAGCATCAGATTATAGTTCATAGGTCATGAACAAAACCTGAAAATACATTTTTCTTTTTTACTACCTGGCTTATTTACTTAACATTTTTTTTTTTCTGCAGAGGGTAGACAGAAAGGGAAGTAGCAGAGAGCTTGTGCAACACATGTCAGCAGTTGTTGAAATGCCATGCATATCTAGGTAACTCCTGCGGGACTATTAACCTATGCTAGGTTTCCTGATGATGCCCTTTTATGGGCCACTTTTAATTAGTAAAAGCCTGGGCCAGGCCCATTGGATGGATTATTATGAAGCTGTTGACAGTTACCATTAAGATAAAGCAGATGGGGTCTGAAATGAGTAGAGTCCCCCCAGAGTAGATTGGGGTCAGAGAGCCACTTGTCAGTAGGGCCTTGCTGGGGCTTCTAACGAAAAGAAAAAAAAAGAAACCTGGTGATGTGTGTGTCCCGAAACACTATCATGGAAATTGTTTCACATCACAGCGATTTTTTTTTTTTTTTTTTTTTTTTTTTTTTTTCCTTTTTGGTGGAGGAAGTTTATTAGTGAGTAACCTTCCTTGATTACAGTTAGCACTAAGGTGAAGCAGATGGGGTCTGAAATGAGTCGGGGTCCCTCAAGAGAAGATGGAGTTAAGCCACTTGGCCCAGAATATACTGTTTTTCTGAGTGACTCTGTCCTCCCACTAAAACAATCCAGTACTTTGTTTGCTTCCCCCCCCCCCCCCCCAATTTGATCATGGATTTTTAAATTTTTGCTAGGTTAATTATTGTGAAACTTCTTGGCTATTAACTCTAACCCCTAGCCATTTTTACTAGGAGGCTTCCTCAACCTGTCAAAATCCAACACTACAGTAAACCTATGGCACATTCTTAGGACAAATTGGGGCATCATAGCTCCATGTAAAGTAATGGTGCCAAGGCCCTGCAGTACTGAACCCATCAAAACTTGACAAAACCTGCTGTTGGAGTTTGCAAGGCTTGGGGTAGTTAGGGGCAGTCCCAAGCATCCTTTGAAATCATGGCACCTGGTGTGCTGTCGTTTTCAGGAAAACTGGAAATTTATATTGTTTTCCCAGCAATTGTTGGCGGACAATCGTTGGAAGTAGTCTAGTTCCCTGACCTGATAATTCCCTGATGTCTATAAGTTGCTCCGTTAAGTCTAAAGTATGTGGTCAGGGAACCAGACTACTAGAACAGAATTTTTCTCTCCACGCAGACTACGGTTTTACCCAACATCTATGTGCACAAAACTAACAAGTCAGTGATACAGTATTTGCAAGCACGCTACAAAATTCTAACCGCCAAATTTATTTATTTCTGAAAATTACAGCAAAAGCAAATGGTGTATACATTTAAGACTAGGAATGATGATGGATGCAGATCACGAGTGGAAGGATAGGGAAGTCAAACCTGTGAGAACTGTAGACAAATAAATGGTTTAAATTTGGCACTTGCTGTGTTTTGGTTCTTGATGAACTCTCATGTAAAAAACCAATCTTGCCAAAGTTGGCCATCTTTCTTCTCAGATTGAACCATGCACACATTTCTATTTCCGTTGGTGAAGCAGTTTCAACTACTTGTTGCTCGCATTTTGTTTTTCGCTATTTGTTGTTTCTTCTAATCTACCTTTCCTTCCTGTTTGTTGCTGGGGTTTGGTGTCTGTAAAAGATCTCATCCCCCCTCCTGAAATCCACTAAGACCGCATTCCCACTCGAATTGGGGAAAGGTGGATCAAGATCCGGCATTTTGGTGTGACCGTTGTCTAACCGCAACGAAACCGCAAGTCGCGTTCCCACTTATGCTTGATCCACCTTTTCGAACGGAAGTGTCGAGTCCGAAAGGTCACTGAGTTCGGTATTACGCATGCGCTTGCTTGCTGAGCGCGCGCTCTGTGGCAGCGTTGCATGCTGGGACGGGTCAAATACATGTGCGATGTTTTGATCAAAGATCGTATAGCGCCGCTCCGCGTAGTAGCGGCGCCGCGTAGTAGCGGCGCCGCGTAGTAGCGGCGCCGCGTAGTAGCGGCGCCGCGTAGTAGCGGCGCCGCGTAGTAGCGGCGCCGCGTAGTAGCGGCGCCGCGTAGTAGCGGCGCCGCGTAGTAGCGGCGCCGCGTAGTAGCGGCGCCGCGTAGTAGCGGCGCCGCGTAGTAGCGGCGCCGCGTAGTAGCGGCGCCGCGTAGTAGCGGCGCCGCGTAGTAGCGGCGCCGCGTAGTAGCGGCGCCGCGTAGTAGCGGCGCCGCGTAGTAGCGGCGCCGCGTAGTAGCGGCGCCGCGTAGTAGCGGCGCCGCGTAGTAGCGGCGCCGCGTAGTAGCGGCGCCGCGTAGTAGCGGCGCCGCGTAGCGGCGCTATAGGATCTTTGGTTTTGATGTTCGAAGTTTCAACATGGAGGAAGATATTATAAGTACTGGCTCGAATCGGATCGTAAAACGTATTTTCTTCAAACTTTGCTACGGTTGTTGTTGTTCTATGACACGCTGCAGGCTATACACTAACACGGAATTATTTATGGATGGAAAAATAAGTAAAATTACACGAATGAAAAAGGTTTAGAAGCGGACGACTTTCCAGTACGGAACGAAAGGAATACACATGTACACTAAATGGATGCATGCACGCTGCGCTTGCATCGCGCACGCGTGGTGACACATTTTGTATACAGCCCGTAGTTCAGTAGTTGTTTATTGTGCATGTCGTGCACGTGGGAAATTTTCACATGAGCTACACGCCTAAACGTATTTCTTCGTTCATCAGACCGCAAACTTTTCGCGCCACTCGTGCACCAGCCGGATGTTGACAGGTCAAATTGCCGGATCAGATCCACCTTTTGCGTTCCCACTTGATCGTGATCCACCAATTGCAGGATCTGATCCACCAATTGGGGGATCTGTATCCTGGTCTTTAGGTGGATCAAGAAAGGTGGATCAGATCCTGATCCACCTTATAACGGTTAGCGTTCCCACTAACACAATTGCAGGATCTGATCCACCAATTGGGGGATCTGATCCGGCAATTTGGCAAAAGGTGGATCAGATCCCCCAATTGGTGGATCTAGTGGGAACGGGGTCTAAGGCCTGTGCATGGATTTATGGCTGGCTGGAGTTGTAAACTCAAATAGCACATATGCACCTGTCAGGTAAGATAGGGATTTGGTTCGCTGATTTTTTTTTTCCCTAAGTGATATCATTTCATAAGAACACAATCACGCCGTCTTTGTCCGACTGCAAAAGTCACATTATGCCGTCAGAAATTATTGATAAACCCCCAAAGACAAGCGGTAAGAGACGGAGAAGCCCTCACAAGCCTCACAGGAGCTTCGGCCCGAGTTAACTGCTAATCTATCACTAAAGCGCTTCACGTCGGCCGACTATCCCCCACATTTCCTAGCCCTTAATTCCCCTTGATTATCATGCACATATGTGGCACAAATGGCCTACTTCCTGCCCTTTGAGGAAAAGCCACTCGCAACAAAAGCTCAACCATCTTCAATTAAAAACCTGCATAATAAAAACTGAGCGGCAGTGAAAGGCCGGTGTGTGAGGCACTGTTAGTATTTTGCCGCGGGGCTCATCACACAAAGCGCTTTTTTTCCCTCTCTTCCTTTCTCTCCCCCTCTCACTCTTTTCTCTTGATGAGTCAGCCAATCAAATGACCCATTAACACTGCCTAAGATGTCGCAGGAACACGTCAAACGATGTTAACCGAGCCCTCCATCTAAACCCAAGTGCCATTCTTTCGGGGATTTTTAATGGATCCAAGTGTAAAGCCCAGCGACCATTAATTACACAGGATGTTTATTGTAATGCAATATTTGACAGCCGTCTGTGGAAGAGATTTTTCCAGGGGTCAGGTAAGGTTAATAACTGGGAGGCTAGATTGTCCTGTGAACCATACTAAAGCCCGCTAAATAATTGGCCGTCGCACAGCAAAAATATGCTAGCCTATTGGAGATGATCTAGTGCATGGCTGGTTTCCAATGTTTCACAATGTAAACGGGGACAAGAGCTTAAATCTTTTGAAATGAGTGCAGTGAGGAACACCAATTTGTACATGTATGTACACGGATAGGCCTACATGTGCAGGCATTGGTCGCATCTACCCTGATTCACAGGTAAGTCTAGCTGTGTGAATTTAATCACTAGAACAAACTTACACTTACTAGTGTTTGTATGTGGAGGGGAGTTTGGAGCACAAGTGAGGAAATTAGAATTTCATGGTTGAATGTAGGTAATTACAGCCCAGAGCAGTTTAACTTCTGTTGACTTCCATGTTTCAGCCAGACTAAATCCAAGGTTATTCCAACAGTGCTGGGGTAATTATAAGCTTGCAAAGCCAATTCCCAGCTGTCTGGTGGGCGATGTGTGAAAGGAACCATTGCAGGATGGCTCATAATTCCTGTGCTGTGAACCAAACTGTCCATGTTACAGGCCGATTATTATGTCTACATTTTGTGTGTACGCACCTAAAGGCACATGCTGTGTAACCTACATCCCTTGTGGCTTGTCTCTCCCCTTGACATACATTCCACACATTTCACAGTGGTTGACCAACAGTCCAGCGGTGACCTTAGATGAGGTAATCAGAGGGGCCAAGTGCACAGGGAGCCAGTGACCTCTTTCTGAGTTCAATTGACTGGTAGCCTGTCTGTATGTAACTTGTCTGTCGGTAGTGACCAGTGGTAGTTGTCTTTGGCTGTGTATAATGTTAATGTGTTCTCGCAGCAAGTACTGTACAAGTGATCATGTTCAGCAACGTGCTATGCGTATTCTAGTGCGACAATATTGGTGTACAAATTTCACTCTCCGTTGGCTCGTTTTAAAGGGACTGCAGGACATCATGTATGAAAAGAAATATTTGTCTCCTCGGAAATTGGACAAATAAACAACGTTATGCAGGGGTGATAGTGTAGCACTTTGAATGTCATGTGGGTGGATATGTGAGCTTTATGTAAACACAACAAATGAGCTTCTTCCATATTAAGCTGGCAACAAATGTTTGTACGGTTGATTTTTATTTGCCAACATCCAGATAGTTGACTGCTTAATACGCATTGTACGTTTCAAATCAAGAGTGAAAATATACAGTGATTTTGAGGGATGTTTCTGCTGTCTGCACAGTAAAAGTGGGGATGATGGATTCTGGATTAATTTGAAGAAGGAATGGAAGGTTGCGGTTTGTGTAGGTGACAGCTTGGGAGCATGTCAAAGGTTTTACCCTCGATCGATCGTGTCTGCATTGTGAAAGTCATGGCCACTGCTACTTCACAAGCTTTGGTGTTGTCTTTCCAGCAGCATACACAGTGTTGCTCTGCCCATGTCCAATCAGCGTCATCTGTTAACAATCACTGTGGTTATACTCCCATTTGTCAAATTCCGCAAAAGCTTGACCTGTCATTAAAGCCCGGATCTGTATGGTTCCAAATGTTGACATTATGGTGGAAGTTACCCAATGGGCTTTCTGTGAAGAGGAGGGGGGGGGGGGGGGGGAGCATTCAGGGAAATTACTGGTTGATGGGAGGAAAAATATTTATGGCAGCTTGGAGGCATTCCAGATAGTAATTTATGTTCCTTAGTAAGATCAGATGCTGAGGGGGGAAAAAAACTGATGTGGGTCTCCTAATGATGGGAAAAACAAATGTGCATGAATAAATCTGATTTTCTGAAGTGCTTTGTCGACTTGTTGGTTTGGCAACCCCATCATGAATGTACATTGTGTATAGTGTACAGAGATTCATTGATTGTATGGATTCATTTGAAAATTTGAATGTACATGTAGTGTATATGACAAACTGTCAGTGGATGAACTGCAAATCAAAGCATTCGGAATAAGTCGGTTCGGTATTTCCACTGCGCAGGTGCACAATGACATTTTATCCCGGATGACCCGCGTGACCTAACGCGCGCGTGCGTGAACGCAAAAGGTGGTCGCACAACGCGCACCTGTTAAATACAATCAGAATGGGGCGTTCACGTAACATGGCGTGACGACATGTCAGCAATTTTATCCCGAATAACCTTTGACCTTTGAGATACCAAACTGGCTTAAATACTACATGTATCCGTTATTTGTATTCGCCAGCCACTTTTAGTGCATAGCCCTATCCATTTTTGTGCTCTGTTTGTAATTGGTGCAGATGCTAAACGAGGTGTGGATGAGTTTTGTTGATGTGCAGAGAGTAATATAGTTTGATGACTCAAGTTTCTTGGTTATTGGACAATGATTGGGGGTTGGAATTGGAGGGGGAAAAATGAAACCCAGCTGTAACCACCCAAATCTCCCCCATGTATAATGCATTGTGCCATCCGCCGGCGGGCAAATTGGCCCTGTGTATTAGTGCACGGTGCGCACCCACTGTGCTTTTGGACTGAACCGTTTTTATGCCATCTTTTGGTAATTGAATGCAAAGTTATATGCAAATGCTGAAAGTGAGTGAATGCTCCTGCTGTGTGCACAGCACAATTGGGGGATCAGGCCAGCATTGTGTTAGGGGGCAGACGGGCTGAAAAGAACTAGCATAGTCGCAGCAGGTCACAAGATTTTCGCCTTTTTGTTTTTTTTTGTTTTTTTTTGTTTTTTTTTAAGTCCGGGTACACTTGTGCATTAGGTCCATGAATTACCACGGAAAAGCTGGCATCAGTTTATGGCATGGTACAAAAGACTGTGCACAACTTATAAAAATAGACAGCTCTGATAATGTAGAGGTGTGTTTATAATGCAGAATGGCTGGTGCAAGTAGTAGTAATAATGGCAGTGATGTTGATTTGCAGTGGGCAATATAAGAAAAAACTGTGTTCTTTATATTGGCTAATTGTTTTAAAGATATCCAAAGTCAAGTTGATTTTCCATGGATTATGTGAGGAAAAAAATATGTTGAGTAGATGATCGTAGCCCTCTCAAGAAAGGCCTTTTGACTACTGAAATAAGTGGGACTACCTCTTTTTTTTTTTTTTTTTAAAGTCGTGAACTCAAAATATCTTGTTTTTGCCTATGTCAGTAAACCCTTACCTTGCAAACCTTGTGTAAATTCTCGCCTGTATACGTGTATCTTTCAAATTTGCAAATTTTTCAAATTTGCAATGCATTTATTTCAACTTAAAGCATAGAGTTTGTGCAAGATTATTTCTCCGTGTCTTCTTGACTCTTGATGAGCAGTGACATTGAACAAGATCCAAATCAGTGTGCTTCCCTTAACACCCCCCCCCCCCCCCCCCTCTGCGGAAGCTGACCTCAAAAAGGGTTCCAAAGATCCCCTGCTGTTTCTTCCCGACCCTTACATGTAGCACCTCCACAGATATCTGCACACACCTGGATTATTGCAAACTCTTCAACTACAAGTTCATTGTCTGTAACATCACACTTCTCTAAACAGTTGTTCAATCTCTCCTCCCTGATCCTTATCCTTCCCGTCGTTTCCGAACATCCGGTTGTCTGGGACATGTCGGTTTAATGCGTGCAACGCCTGGCAAGATTGACGCTGATTGTTCATCTTAGGTTTTGAGATACATGTATGTGCTTTTCCCCAAAATACAAACTAAGTAAAGCTACAGCTTTGACCCCTGACCCCTGATGTTGACGAAGCTGTGGTATAAAGTGTCTTTGGACAAGAAAGTATGGTTTATTGTACATTTAGATGAGATGTGAGATCCGCAGCTGAAAAGCATGCTCTTTAACCTTAACCCTGCCAGACACAGCACAGTGCATCTGTGGTGACAGCTTGACCTTGCTGCACTTTGCACACAAGTCAATGTGACAAAGTATGCAATCTGATGCGTCTGGCAGGGTTTCTAGCCAAACTGGAGGGTTAGGGTTTTTAGTACATGTTATGAGACTGATGTGATACAAGATGCCAGTGAACATGTCTTTGCTTTTTATTCTTGGCCTGTCGGTCTTCCTTTCCAACTACAAGCTCTCAGCTGGCACAGCACCGGCTGGTTTTCCCATTCTAGTTAAGCCCTCTTTTTCATTATTTTGTGACAACTTCAGGTGTTCACTTTTGCTTGATGCCATTGCAGTTTGGTTCCCACATGAATTGGAAAAAAGGTGGATCAAGATCCGACATTTTGGTGTGATCGTTGTCTAACCGCAACAAAACCGCAAATGTCGCGTTCCCACTTGTGCTTGATCCACCTTTTCGAACGGAAGTGTCGAGTCTGAAAGGTTATTACGCATGCGCTTGCTTGCTGAGCGCGCGCTCTGTGGCAGCGTTGCGTGCTGGGACGGGTCAAATTGCATACGTATACATACATGTACATGTGCGATGTTTTGATGTTCGAAGTTTCAACATGGAGGTAAGGCTGTTCGATATCCATTTATTTTTATACCGAAATATCGGCAGAAAAATATCGCAATATTCGATATTATCGTGATGACGTCACTTTTTCATTACCGGAAGAACGGAGGAATAAAAAAATACATGACGGAAGTCACCACGGCATCATGAGATCGGGGCCACCGCCGGGATCGGGCCCGCCGGGATTGAGCGGCAGGAACGGGGGGGGGGGGGGGGGCCGGTTTGACAAAGCTTCCCTTCACTCGTTGAGTATTTGGAGTTTTACGACATTTACCTTTAGTTGGCTACTTTATGGCACTCCAGAAAGACTAGCGTTTGTTTCTATTTCAGCATTGTTGATTAGTAACACAGATGATAATACCATGGACGATCACATGCGAGCTGTCAACAAACGATCGTGTCGTATATTTTGTGAAGACGACATTACATTGCACAATGTACAATGGATGCGCGGCACGTGTTTTAATCTTTTCTCAAGACGCGGCGCAGTTCGCTACACGTAACTACACCTAAACTGCGTGTGCCTTGTACACTGGGGAAAGACGGTGGCATTCAGTGCGGTTGCTTGCACTTGACCAAGGCTAGCAACAAAGCAACGCGCACGCGCAGATGCGCTACAGGGGTTGACCTTATTGCAAACAATTGCCATACCCCTCGATCTCAAGATGAGTTCGCAAGCGTGTAGGTAGGTACGTACATTGTACACTGGGAATAAGACGTTGTTTGCACTTGACAATGTACGGCGCGGAGGGTAAATCGCGCGGAGCGGAGATGTCATGTCGGGGTTTAGAAAACGGTCAAAGAAAGACACATTTAGTGCATGTATGTATTTTTTTATTCCTCCATGGTACATCAAAATACATTATATACTATTCTACCGTCCAATAATTGGAAATAACTGGAATTTCGAGCAAAGTAAACTGGACAAATCCACACGTAATGCGGCCAAAAGGAACACATATCGCGATATTCTTCGGTATATCGAATTCCCCGATATTCCGATTTTTTTTAAAGGGGCCGATACGATTTTCGATATGAAAAAAATATCAAAATATCGGGAAATATCGTCATATCGAACAGGCTTACATGGAGGAAGAAATTCAAATGAGTAGTACTAACGTTAGTACTGGCTTGAATCGGATCGAACTTATAAAAAAAAATTGTTTCAAACTTTGCTACGGTTGTTGTTGTTCTATGACACGCTGCGGGCTATACACTAACACGGAATTATTTATGGATGGAAAAATAAGGAAAATTACACGAATGGAAAAGGTTTAGAAACAGACGACTTTCCAGTACGCAACGAAAATTGTAAAAGGCCTAGGACGCATGCATCGCGCACGCTTGGTGACACATTGGATCAGATCCACCTTTTGCATTCCCACTTGATCGTGATCCGCCAATTGCAGGATCTGATCCACTAATTAGGGGATCTGATCCGGCAATTTGGTAAAAGGTGGATCAGATCCCCCAATTGGTGGATCTTGTGGGAACAGGGTCTTTAGCCCTGTCCGCACTGGACTTTTTTGGGTAAAACTTACCGAGACGATGGGTGCTTTTCCCATTTTAAGTCATTTTCCTCTCAGTTACTTTTCCTGAGTCCAGCGGTTACTTCTACCGGGCAACTGCTGCCCAGGAAAACTGACCAGGTAACTTTTTTCCGAGACGATAAGTCCAGTGCAGACAGTGCGAGTCGGTAAAAACAGCTCAGGAAAGCGTACATCCGGCCCGAGCGCAAGGTCATGCTACACAGGGACACCACGCATGCGCTTTGCATTGTTTCACCGCAGTGCGGCGCATACGTGGCCAGTTTCAAAATTCCAGTGCGTTGTTCCCCTTTTGGTCGCAATCATGGCAGATTTTATTATTGATACAGTTGGAAGTTTGATTAGTGCTGAAGACCTAGACCTGCGTGTACACATCGGCCGGAAAAATGAAAAGGCACGCGTGATTTGGGTCAATCGCGTCAATGTAGAAAGGTCACGCAAAGCACCCTCATGAGTCGTTATATTGACAGCTCGGTTACTTCTACCACGGTCTCAGTCAAATTTTCCCGTGTCGAAAGTCCAAGTGCGGACAGTGGTCACATTTAACCATTTTTCATTTTACCATCGTCTCAGTAAAACCTTCCAAAAAAAATCCACTGCGGACACGGCTTTTGTCACAATTTAACATATTTGCTGTAAATATACACTGACACCAATGAAGTGTTGTTTATTTACAGAGAATCTACGGTTCAACACAAATCTCATTACACAGCAACTTACAAATCAGAACTGAAGAAATTGTTTACAAAAAGCCATGTTAAATTGTAGTGTTGAAGGCAATTTCACTGCACAGTATCCTTGCGAAAAGCGCATCAATACATTCACACGACCAACCTCGGTGATCGTCTCACGGATCTCGCATCAGTGCAAAATTTTGGAGGTCCCCGATCCCTGTCGTGATCCGCACGGGACTTAGCGGTTTGGTGACAGGGATTCACTTTCACACGGCACAGAATCTGTGCGTTGGTGACATCGATGCGATTTTATTTTTATCGCATGGGACTCGCGTTTCTAACGGTCGTGTGAAACTGGTTATAGCAAACACCTTTTGGCCATAACGAAAATAATTCTTGGTTTCTGATTGGTTGAGTACTGTTGAATGAACACGACTGAATTTAGTTTGTTTGATTTCAGGGTATTTGTTATAATCTTGGTCTATTTTGACTGGTTTCAAACTTTGGCCAGTCATTTATTGGTGATCAGTTAAAATTTATTACAAATACTGTGAAAATTGGTAGCTTCATATGCACTGCCCCCCCCCCCCCCCCCCAAAAAAAAGAGAGCAAAATCTGCCTTTGTCCGCTTTCATTATCTGTATCACTTTAATTGTTCCTTATCAAGCCCTAACATAACTCTAAATTACACAATCATGTCCCACCTTTGGAACCCTTTTAGTTTTCCAGCCAGTATCGCTGCATCTTTGAACTTGTGTCATTGTGTACATATAATGGGCGCCGGTTAATGATTGACCACTAATTATTGACAGAATTAAGCACCGCTATCTAACGAGAGACACCAACACAAAAAAAAAATTAGTGTTGTTTATTAGGGGTGACTCGATTTTGCTTTTAATGTAGTGTGGTCTGTCTGTTCATATGTGTCTGGTCCAATTAGGAGATGACTTGTTGTTCTGCCATTAGCTGCTAAACATTGCTTTCATGTTCCGAGTAAGTTGAAAATTGTGTTGTTGGGTGTTTGGTTCTAAGGGGAAGCTTACTTGTGTATTGTTGGTATTTCTTTCAGCAGAGAAAAGTGTCAAGACTCAAATGAACTTTGAAGTGTCACTGTTTGTGTAAACCTGTAGGAGGGAGTGTTCTAAACTTATGCTGCTTGCCCACCAACTGCATTATCTTGCGATATATTGCGCTATTTGCAATTTTTCAATTTGTTGCAAAATACTGTTGCCCACCGGCGCAGCGAGCGCAAAAATTTGCAACGAATCGCAGATTGTGCTGCCTTGCGCTGCATTGCGCATGCTTGCCTTAGGCCTGTACACTGCTTGCGATGCATTGTGTGTGAAAGTAGCATGCACGATTGAAATAACGCGTGGTATAGGTATGGTGTGCGTGCATGCACAATGCCGCAGGTCCAAGGTTATTTGTTTGTTCGTTGCTAAATTAACAACTACAGTGTGTGGTGCTGTGCGTGCACGCACGCGCACTCTGATCCGTGGTTACACGGGTCGAACTCAACCCAGAGTTGTTCATACTACAACTTTCAACACGGGTTGAACTTCTCTACACGGGTCGAGAGCTCTCAACCCACCTCCTGAGCAGGGTTAGTTTTGACATGGATTGAGCGCTCTACACGGGTTTATAGTGCCATGTTGAAATGTTGTAGTGTGTAAAGGTCAGTCTAAATAACACGTGTCAGACCCGTGTACAACACAGATTTTTCGTTGCATTAAAAAGGCCTAAAGATTTATCTAAATATAGTTAAGCTGTGTTCTCAGGAGTCATCACTTTCTGACATTTTAATTTCGACGAAACTTGCACAATGATTGTGCAGAAGTGCAGTGCTATTTGTACTGTACATGTACATTGTACATGTATTACACGCACGCGGTATTGTGTGTCGCGTTGATGCTCTCCACGGTAATACATCACAGAAATGAATATTCATTAGATGTAAATGAGATTTGACGTCGCGCTCTTTTTCACGAAACTGGTGTCGACTCGCGGAAAGAAAGGCTACAAAAATGCATTTTTTCTTTTTTTACATAAAAATTGGCGTCAAAGATAGGAATACATATTTAAAAGTATCTGTTTTATAAGACGCGGTTCTTCTCAATAAAATTGAAACATAAGAACTCGGAAAGCATTGAATTTAGTTTTTTATGGAAACCTGTCGAATGAGTTCCATGGAAACTCAACAGGTTTCTATAACACATGTTGTTCAAGCCAATATTTCAGTAAGGCACTGATGCAGGTTTTTAAAAAGGTTTTTGGCCCAATCAGAAGGAAGAGAGTACTGTACATGTAGTTGGGGGGGGGGGGGGGGTGGAAATATATGTAAAAGCACACTGCCAGAAGAGAATACTAAGTATAGAAGATTGTTAAAGTGGTGCTGTGAGCAATCAGTGTTTGCAGTATACTGGACAAAACTTCAGACAATTCCAGCTACAAATGTTACAAAAGTGCATTTTGTCCCAAAAAAAATGTCTCAAGACTTGTTATCATTGTTTTGCTTTTTACTTGCAGTTCATTTTCAAGCAGTGGTAAGATTGGTTGTCTTGAGTTCAATGCCATGATATTTATCTCTAGCTTTTATTCCCTTTTGATTTTCTACAGATTGTTGCGCTGAATGACTGAAATTTCTGTGTATACATGCATTTGCAGTTGACCAGTGCACAAAAAGTAAGTACACCGTGTGCTTGGAATTTTATAGTTTGTGGCTTTGCTGGGAAGCAATAATTAATCAGTCTTTGAAGGAGGAATTTATTTTTTGTATGTGATTTTAATGTTGCAGTTTTATTGAATGAATTAGCCTGCAGTTATTATTGCTGCTGTTTATTTTAGACGGGTAAAAAAAAAAAATGCATAACTTCACTAAACATTCGAAGAGGAGATGCATAACTCCATCTAAACTGCCCTGATGATATGTCTTCACTTACAGGTCATGGCTACAAGAAATATTCACGGAATGGCCTCTATAAATTATCCCCTTCTTCATGCCGTTTGTTGCCATGGCTCTCCATGCAGAGTGTGTAATGTTGCCCGTGGGGCAGGGTGGGTTAGGCGGGGACCGGGGGAAGAAATGTTTCAAGCTTTACTTGAATAGGAAAAGCATAGTCTGCGGCGGAACTCTACCGTATCGCTGCCCCAACCGTACCCTTGGGCCATGGCAGAGACCAGAAGTATCCACGCTACCCCTTGCCTCTGCTCCTGTAGTTATCGTGGGCTATTAACGGTTGACAAGTAGGCCGTATCTAGTAGCAATCATGCTGAACTTGAAGTAAGCTTAAGGGCTTATGCGAATACAAGTCTTGCATGAGATTTCCTTTGGCTGGAGAAAGCGGCGATGGCCGTGGCCGAGGCAAACCTTAAAGGAAAAAAAAAAAAAAAAACACACACACATACAAACAGTTGCAAGTACTGACAGATGGGTACACAGCTTTGCGTAAATCACTCGGAACTCAAGACAAGAGACAGATAGTTTCTCATGAATATTCAGAAAGCCCAGTCATTTGGAGGTGCCTGCCTTGAAGCTGAATTGTTAATGACGGGACAATTTGTGATCACTGCTTACTGATGACAATTATTTTTGGGTTTCATGGACTTCTGTGTGTTGTGAAAAAAATGGTTGTAAATTGTTTGATTGCTCTCTTTTTGTGGGGATTTCCTGGTTTTTGTCATGGATTTATCTCAGTAGGGGAGGAATGAATTGAATATTTTTGACGATTCCTGGAACATTATTTGTAGAATTGACTTAAACGTAGTGTACACGATTGGTAATCCTCCAAAAAAAAAATTGTATTGAATTATTCTGAAATACCTTACTAGACTGTAAGTTTATAGTAGTCTCAATCACCCTGTGAAATGATGGCACCAGGTGTGCTGTCGTTGTCAAGAAAAGTGGAAATATATATCGTTTTCCAACGATTGCCGGCCGTCAATCATTGGAAAATTGCCCTCTATAACAAATGTAGGCTTTAGTCAAGGCACTTGGGTACCCAGACGAGTGGCGCGCTCCGGACACGCTGGCATATCCAGGGCGCGTCACGCGTCCAGGTAGCCACGCGCGCCTTGACTAAAGGCTATCATCCGCCCCAACGGTTTAAAACGAACGCCGTTTTTCGCGTGTTTTTTTCGCTATCCAACAACGCAAAACTTTGAACAGGTCAGTGGAGCGATATTTCCTACAAAAATACTAACCCCCCAAATCCGCCCATTTCTGAAAATTGCAACAATGACTAATCATGTACACTACCTTTAAGAAATAGAAGCAGAATGAATTATTTAAGATTAAGGAGTTTTTCCAAGTTAATGGTGCAATGGGGTTAATTAGACATTAGTGATGGACGGGAATCCATGGTTGTGTGGCATGTAACCCACATTAATAATAAAGTGTTCCTGCATCCATACATCTGTACATCATATGTGGTTCATCCGTTTAACAATTTTAATGACCTCGCAATTTATAACCTTATCTCCCCGCTTTTAATTGGGGCCAAAGTATAGGCAGTTCCCATAAAACAAAAAAAAGGGGATAAGCAAGTCAAAAAGCTTAATGGGACCAAAGTTTGAAAAATCGTCTCCAAACGGGGAATCTAGCTAAGTAAACAGTGGTACGAATGCTCTCCAAGCAAGGCCTGGCACTCCCTGGTCTAATTAGGGGTTCGGTAAAAATCCTAAAGGGCTGTTATTTAAGTACCATCGTCAGCTGCAAATCATTTGGCCGCCACATCCTTTTAGACATTGTTCAGCTTGGTTTATCTGTCGGTTGCTCTTGACCTAATATCAACACTTGTTTTATGCGCTTGTTTGTATGGGCTTCAGTTCCTGGCACGGCTATTAGCTGTACATGTACTTCATTTAGGCCGAGATCCGTCAATGAGCCAGTGGTGTAAAATTGTGTGTAGAACATTTTCCCGCACTTATTTATTTCCCGAACAGATGGTCAGTTTGAATGTGTCGGATTTACCATGATAAATCAAGGCGGATGAGTGTGGCGCTTGTTTTCAAGATAGTACATGAAAGGGGCTTTCGGTAAACAGGGTTTACTCCTTTAAACATTAAAAAAAAAAAAATGGGCCTGTTGCGATTAATCAAATATTTGGCGAAAAGAGGGGACCGCGTTTGAAAAGGATGTGGTGCTCATTGAAAACACTTGATTTAGAGGGAAAGGAAATGGGAAAAATCTAGTGTAGTGATGGTGTTGTTACATGTGTAGAAAAATGACAAATCCGTGGATGGATATGTATATATTGGCCGCTTTTAAAGTAATGCTCTATCCTTCAGTCTGGTCCAATATTTATCACCGATCAGTGTTTCAAATTTGGCCATTCTTGGCCTCAGTGGTAGTGACGTGGATTCACAGATGGTCGGTGTGCATACGGCTCTATGAAGCAAATACAATATGGGGCAGAGGGGTACCCCCCCCCCCCCCCCCCCCTCTTGTCCCTATATCCTATACACTCTCCAGACTATTGTTACCTAACACATCCCCCATAGACATCTCAAAAGAATTCCTGAGATTCCGGGAACACAATGACCAACACAAAAAGGGGGGGGGGGGGGGTCCCTCTGCCCCATATCGTGCATCATATGACATGTACAGTAATGTACATGTCATGTGTGTTTCTTGTGAAATGGTGCTTTGGAACAGCCTGTTGGCATGTGAAGCCATTATGAATTCCTTAAAGGTAATATGCAACATTTGCAAACATCAAAGAACAAAACTACTAGTTCCGTGTTGTTTGAAGTAGGGTCAGGGAACCAGACGACGACTAAAACAGCATTTTTTGTTCCGTTTTCTCAGCATCTATGCACACAAAACTGTAAACGGGTCAATGTTACAGTACTTGCTATAAAATCCACTCATTTTGGAAAGTTGCAGCAAAAAGCAAATGTTGTATACTAACCTGTAGTGGGCACCCATCTTTGGGAATTTCAGCAGAATTCTGATCTGCTAGACAAGGACCACATTTTTTCCGAATTTGCTGCAGGCAACAAATTAGGGTAGCAGGCCAGTTGATACAGTTCTATGTCAGTGACCTTACATGTATACCCAGGTGAGGGGACAGTTTATTTTGCTGTGGGGTGGGAATGTAACCCAAACCCCCCCCCCCTCCCCCCCCTGGTGGTGATCACACATACAATTGTACCTGTCACTGTATTATGATTGTGTTGTCTTCAAGAATACTCGGTCTGCCATATTTTTATTTTTAAAATGAATTTTTAACAAGCACACTGTGTAACCAACCAACCAGCCATGCCAAAGAAATTATGTACTGCTCTATCGCCTTTTTTTTTTTTTTTTGACTGTTCGCACTGGTTGAATCATTTTGAGATAGAGGCTGGCCTGCAAAAGTAACTCTTGGGCTCAGGAAAATTAACCAAGGCTGTCTGCTATGGAAACGGGTAAAGTTAACATTGTCTCGGTAAGATTTACCCTATAAGTCTGGTGCGAATGCGGCTTTTTACTTCATATTTACTGAGCCCACGTCCATTGAATCTAGTTTAGTTTTAATGTAAGTTACAAGCATATATTTCTTTAAAAACAGGGACAAAAAGTACTGCAAAGTGAAAATGTTAGGTTTTGAAAATAAAAGGATTGCCTTGGTCTAATCAAGTTCCATAAGAGCTACCATCCAGCTGCGCTATAATTGTTCAACCATCCTACCTCAACCCTGCTGTTTCAAAAGTGATTTCAATCATATTCCTTGCCCCCGGGGCCGTTTCCAACACACATGCACACACAAAACTTGGGGAAAAATTTAACTAGGAGGGAAGAAATTAAGCAAGAGATGAAGGGTGAGGCTTGGCAACCCCAGCAGGAGCAAAAAGTAAT
This sequence comes from Hippasteria phrygiana, assembly GCA_037893225.1. NCBI lineage: Eukaryota > Metazoa > Echinodermata > Asteroidea > Valvatida > Goniasteridae > Hippasteria > Hippasteria phrygiana. The sequence goes on from JAZGUH010000178.1 coordinate 1,202,880, forward strand.
TTTGATCTAATCACAGACGCGTAATTGATGGGGTTGGAAGTTAAAACAACTTGGGACCACCAAAGGGCATGAGGGGATTTTGAAAATGTCGGAGACGTTGTTTTGGGATTGTTTAAGGAAATGTATACATCCATATTCACACGGTCTGGTATTTGTGAACCCGCGGGGTTCCGTGTACACCCACTCGTGGAATTGAAAGGGGATCAGTTCTTTCATTGGAAGCGCTCACATTCTTGTCTGATCATTTTGCACGGTTTTTTGCAACATACCTTTTCACAAATTAGTGGAAATCATCTTAAAATCGAACGGTGTTGGGCTAGCCAGAGTAAGCTCGGGGAAGGGTATTGTTATCAAGTTATTTGTGTGATTCAGTGAATCGGCCTGTCTGTGATACAAATTTGCCTTTTCAGTGTAGAAATGATTGTAGCATTGAGACTACTGAGAGTGAAACACCAATGTCAAATAGTACCAAGCCTAACATTTAAATCTGGCTTTGTAATGATTGTTATTCCACGTCTTTGTTTTAGCCACAATGAGAGAACCAGGAAAATTCCATGAATTTTGGAAATGTTGTTCAACAGCTTTAGGTAATTGATATTGCAATGGATATTTCCGACTTGAAAGAGTTGGCCCAACATTTCGTTCTGAAGGTATATAAATTGGCATTGATGGTGTTGGCCCTGGATGTAAAAATCTGTGGGACCATAAAACAAAGTGTGTGCAGTGAAAGATCTGAGATTTAAGAACCACAGTAAGGTCTCTATTAATACTATTATGTTTTAAAGTCATGACCACTTGTTTTGAGAAAATGAATCTCAGTCTGTGAACTATACAAATTATACTTTTTGCAAAAATAAAATCACCCAAAAACAATCTTTTGAGATTAAATTTTGCTAAAAATCTTTAGAATGTAATACAAAAAAGTTGGGTTTTTTTAGGGTTTTTTTTTTCGGATGTAAAAAATGTTAAAATCTTAATTCGATTTCCCAGTGGGAAAAAGTTTGTTTCTGCCAATAACTCAAAAAGCCATAATGCTACTTTATGTTAATTTTGTTGAGCCACATCACATAGTTGCATAATTGCTCTGCTGTTAGGTACACATGTGTAGTACCTTTATCCCTGTCTGAAGATCTGTCTGCCACCAGTCTGGTCCCAGACTCTCAACACCTAGGCAGTACATGCATGACCAGGAATGCCTGGCCAAAACAGTTGATGAATGACCTCACCCAGTCTGGGCTAAGGTCATCTACAACAGGTGCATTGACTTTACTACTCTGACCCCCACCAAACGACTCATCCATGCCCAGGTTTTGTGTGTGAGTATTGAAGCTTGCTAAGCAAATGTGGTAAGCAGAAAAGCAACTTGGTCATGACCGGGACCCAATTTCATAGAGCTTCTTCAGCACAAAAAAATACTGCTTAGTAAAACCAGCTTACCAGCCAAAACTGCATGTGATGTACATGTATATTGCTCGTGGTATTTAGCTGCTGTTTGCTTAAATTGACAATCACATGGAGTTTTAGCTGGTAACTTAATTTTACTATTAGCAAGTTTTATTTTGTGCTTAAGAAAATTATTTGCTTAAGCAGCTCTATGAAATTGGCCCAGGATCCAATTTTATAGAGCTGCTTAAGGAAAAACAATTTGTTTGGTATGAACTATGAAAAGTCTTCCTTGTTAAAAACCAAAAAATCAGGATTACCATAATTTACCAACCTAATTTTCATACGATGTATGTTGTGTGTGAGTGCTATTTAGCTGTTTGCCGAGCATGAAAATCTCATTGAGTTTTGGTTAGTAACTCATTTTTAGCATTTTTTTGTTCTCAGTAGCTCCATAAAATTGGGCGCTGCCTCACAAACAAGATCTGTGATACCTGCTGCTTTGTACCAGTGCCCAATTTCATTTGGTCATTTTTACTGCCTGTTTAATATTTTAGCTTACGTGTGGCTGGATGGAATGAGCCCTGGATTAATAAAAGACCTTAGGTGATAGGTTAACTACTTTTTATGCAAAATTTTCCTCTGGCTGCGCTTCCAGTGAGTCTAATAATGTGATGAATGGTTCAGCTGAGTTCGTCTCATTATTATGATTCTTGCGCATCTTGAATTTTGTCACTCGATGTTGATTCTCACATTGGGGGGCTCAGTTTTGAGTTTTGATGGTACGCCTCGATTCTATCTTTGGCATGTTTGGGGGTCAGAATCTGGCCGTGGCACTGACAATCCCCACAGTGGGAAGTTCATGTGTGTCGTAATAGACCAGCTGTGCAAACTATTGCTTTATCTGGCTGCAGATAAAGCCGGGGGGATCAGTCCACAGAGTTCACGAGGTAATTATGCAATTCCCATTGACTATGATTTTACTACTACGTCTGGCCAACTTCCACAACAAACAGAAAATTTGGCCATGTGCCCGTGTGACCCGAGAGCTTGTGAAATGGTAACATCCTCTGGATTTGGAAGAGCAAATGCAGGGATGACAACCAATTATATACATGTACAGGGCTTGGATGATTCGTGGAAACTCTGTCAGGTTATGTCCAGTCGCGAGGTAGATTTTGAATTGTTTGAAAAGGGTGAGAAATGCGTAAAGCAGACATTGTTCAACCATGGTACAACTACAATTGTATGAACATTCTGACACACTAACAGAATTTTCCCAGCGGGATTTGAGTTTTCATGAACTTGCTCCAATATGTGCGTACAGCCGGTGAAGCACATGATAAATAGTTTACCAAGATCAAGGATTTCGCCAGTATTACTTATTGATTTGTGCTCTTGTCATTTTGCTTCTCAGCTGCAGAATAACCAGGAAACTCTATCACGGAGGATAAATTGTCAAAAACAAAATACTTGACCCAGAAAAATCACGATTAATTTTTTCCCCTCTTTACTTTTTTTCTTTCTTTTCTTGGGTATTTGCATCATCATGTGGTAGTCCGCGTCTGGAAGATGCGTCACTGGCCAATCTTGTGGCATTAATTAGTGCAAGCAGCGTTACATGAGCTGGCCTTGGTTCAGGCCAAGCCCGAGATGAATTTCGATATGTTGGTTGATAAATCTAGAATCCAATTATCGTGGCTTGATGAATGCCCTACAGCCCATCCTCCTTGCCAGGTGTGATTTATTAATTTTGCGTCTTGACCAGGGCAAGATGATGAGAAGGAGACTAAGAAGAAGTGGAAGGGGGGGGGAAAAAAATTGTAATTTGCGAGGACTTGATCGTGAAATGCTGGGCAGGGGATCAATGGTACACATTACTTGAAGAATAGACGGCTGGCTGTGATTTTTCTGTTCGTGTGTCCGTCGTGTATAAGACCATAGAAGACGTCCCGGGTTCGTGAAGTGGTTGCATGCCCTGTGCCCGCGTTGTACGCCTCTCCTTTGTTCTTCTTCCTACATCCTCCTCTCTGATTTCGCCCGGCCTTTGTTCATGCCTGGTTTTGTGTCAGAAAACTCATTAATGGAAATGACTCGCTCGGCTGGGGCTGGGGAATGAATAGAGATCCATTATGCAGTACACACAAAGGGGTCCCATGTCTTGTGCACTGCTGAGTAATTATGCAGGCATTATGGAGGCTAGGGCAATTAGTGCTGATGGTGTTTTGTCACCAGGATCGTGACCACATGTGCGTCATCATTCATTAAGAATGGACTCCCCGCTACACTTGATCAAAGCAAATTCACTTCCAACTGAAAACCACAGATAGAGTGTAGGACCACTCGGGTTATCCTTATGTTGTGCGTATCCAATTAAAAATGAAAAGAAGCATATTTGATTTGGAGCAAGAGAGCAGAAATCGGTATAATTATATTTTTGGGAACCTGGTGAAGTTTTTTTTTTTTTTTTTTTTAAACCTGTGAAGATGGGGGGGATGGGTGAAATGGATAACTCCGAAATGCTAGAATGGTTATTCTAGAATTACAAGGAGAGCAGAAGGCACTGCCCACCATGTAATATGAGAGGTGATAATCCACACAAAACGATACACAAAACCTTTAAAAAATGTATGTCTTCGCGTGTCCTAGTTGTTGCTTCTTCACACCGTCCGTTATCCCATCGCCGTGCTCCGGCCCCTTGGAGGATCCCGTTACCGTTGGATAATGGTCAGTGACGCACCCCAGAGCTCGTTGCGCATTCCCCGCGCTATGCTTTAGTGGGCTGGCCGGGATGTGCCTGCCGGCCTCCGATTACAAAACTCATATCTTCACCTAATTGCAGATCCGAACAGTGGCTGCGCGCGATGAGGATTTTATGGAACGTAATGGCATTTTCGCCGGCCAATTTTTAACTGGAGTGGGAGGGTGTTTTTTCCCCCCCTCTTACTTCTGTTGGGGCTCAGTACTCCTGGAGAAAGAGCAACTGTGATGAATAACGTACGAACGTCACTTTCCAATCAAGAGGAAGAGGAAGATGAAGAATTATTGTCCCTTGATTACCATTTGTGCAAATTGCTTTTGTGGCCGCAGGGGGAAATTGTAATTGAAATCCGAAATTAAAGTCGGTTTTTCACTGTGTTAGCAGAATATAAAAAAAAAATCCAGTTTACTGCTATTTTTTGCAAATTATTTTTTTTCACTTCCAGGATTTAAAAAATTTGTTTGATTGATTAAAATGAATTTCAGAGCTGAAATCTTGTTGTAAATTTGATCTCGGTTACTGAATTCTCATTTCCCATTTTACTGAGCATTCTGAGTTTGTTGCTGGCACTTGTGGTCTTTATTAAGGCACGGGTCTCGTTAATGGTTTGTCGCCCACACCTGTGCCACACAGATCAATATAAATTATAACATTGTAAACAGACTTTCCCAATTGAAGCAAAAACATTGTTTAGGCTTAAAAATATTTACACAGACGTGTGAAATGTTTTCCATTTGACATATTTTTAAAAACTGCCCCTTTTTCTTAACATTTTTTTTAATGAATGTTGCGTGTGCTAGTTTTATTTTGACAGCTTCGTATGTCATTCAAACATGCTTTTTTTCTACATACATGGACACATGCAAATTGTCGGCCTGAAAAGAACGTCTAGATGAACATGGATGCATAATTACAGTTGACTGATTACCTAGGCAACGCAACTGGAACAAAATATTTTTCAGCCCGCCGTCGTCGTAGTCGTCTTTCAAGTTTTTCTTTCTCCTCTGAAATTAATTATTCGTCAGTTTTTAGTGGGATCTCGGATTTCTTGTTGCCTTGAGGATGTCCAGGCCAAATTGCCTCGGCCATAATTCAGGCCTTAACCAGGAAACACAGTTGCAACATCAGCATCCCAACCAAGAAAAACTGTGTTGGTTGCAATGCATCCTTATCCGCTTTTGTAACTGAATAAAGAAGTTTCCCTTGTGGATTGTTTGAATAAAAAAAAAACAGAAGTCTAACAGAAGCTTCCATATTCTCACTTAGGTTAGTGAACTGCATCGTTTGCAATGCTTAATGCATAATCCTGACATTAATGGCTCTTGTTCCAGGGATGCGTGACCAAAAATAGAACAGGACAGGCGGCAATGGGGTGTTTTTTTGTTGTCGTGTTTTTTCTGTTTAAAGAAATCAACTGGTCTTTTTTTTTTAATCCGGAGAGATTAACTGAATTTTCTATTCAGATGGATGAACTTGTTATATATATATATTACGCTAGGTTTGACGTAAAGGCGAAATCCCATAGAGTTGTGCACAAATTTCTTTTTACTGTAACTTAACCCAAACTTCACCTAATCCGACCAAACTTCAGTATTATGCTATTTAGAACACAAAGATCAAAATAAAAACATTTGCGACGGTTAAATTCTGCCGAGAAAAGGTACCATAGACGTTAAGGCGAAAGCACTTTTTCGCCCCAACTTACATTTTCCCCTTAAACGTGCACTTTTACACAACTCCATTTCCCCTTTCCGGTCGAATTAGAAAAATATATATATAGTAGCTTCAGTGGATTTCCTTCCCAGGGTATATAGATTAAGTGGGCTTAAAGGCAAAATCTGCAGACAATTATAATGCACAGCTCATCAATATTGACAAGTGAAAGCAGTTTATAGTTAGATATTACCCATGTGATGACCGATCTGTAAAGAAAACGAAATGATAGCATGATGGCATTTGGATTGAAAACTTGAACATTTACACAAATGTACATGGCTCCTTCGCCTTCATTAACTGGCCTTCACTGGAAAAAACCTCGAAACAGAAATTGGAACACATGTATATTGATACTTTATTTCATATGTAATTTGGAAACTCGGTGCTTATCCATGAGATGTCAAAAGTATTTTCTGCATGCAGCTATTCATTGGCATCCTTTGAAACACCACTTTGGTGTAAAGATACACGCAAGAACCAAATATGATACTGTCAAAACATAACGTATCTGGGGCTAGCAGTAATCTGGGGCAGATCAAATAAACTGATTCCTAGTCCTCGTGTTCTCTCGCATTTCGTGTTATTCTAACATTCATCCCAGCGTCTGCGGACAATTATTCCCCCTACTTCCTCCGATTTCAGAATTTGTATTAGCCAAGGATGGTTTCAATTTTTTTTTTCTTTAGTCTGTGCTTTTGTTTTCTTTCCATTGTTTCCCGGCCCATGGGCGACAGTTTGATTAACGAAGCTGACTCCGTTACAACATTAGTCCCTCCACCATAGTGTGTGTGCGCCGCCTCTGTGCAATATACCCCCTGAGGTGTACGTCCGGCCAGGCCTTCCTTGGGACGTCAGTCCTCTGGTAAGCCTTGTTAGCAAACAAGACTTGAGACCATCTGCCGTTAAAATCATACATTAATCACAACGGGGTTTGATTAATTAGACATGGCTCTTTGCCTCATCTGGCCCCCGCCATGCCAGCGCCCCCCTGCTGTTAATTATTCAAAAAATGTATCGGGGATGCAAATTAGAATTACACAGGATGCATATTTTCTTTCGCTTGAATCGGGTGTTTATTTTATTTATTTATTTTTTTTTTAACTGTTGTCTGCTGTAGTACTAAAGCTTTGTGCTGAATCCCACCTTGCTATATGAATTTTCAAGTTTACTGTCGCGGATCAAGAGATGAAGAGTTTTGCTTATATTCTTATATAATTCTTCTGAGGCAAAGTTGGTACTGACATTTGTAATTCTGGGTTTATGGATTAGGAAAAAAACATTAAGATACATAGTCACGACGGGTGCAGAGCAACATAAATTACACGTATGGCACTGAATTATTGAAGTATTTCCTGCCAGCAGTCATTAACGGGAAAATATAATTTAATAATGCAAGCTTGATTAATTTCCACAAATTTTGTTTGTCTGCATTTCTTTGACTGCCTCGGGGAGGCGATTATGCAGCATTGGAGTAGAAAGGACGAAAGCCCCAAAATAATGAAAATATGGAGCGGCATATACAAGCGGTGATGAGAAGCATTAATTGGTTCTGTCACGTCCAAACCGAAAGACAGTGGCTCATGTTATAGGCTGTCCGTTGGAATACCAATGACCTGAGTGAAGTGGGTCGTACGCACAAATTGGGTCAGTGTTAATTAGGAAGGGTTTGGCAATCGCATAATTTAATAATTCATGACGAGTCCCCTTGATGATTTTAAAACATATTTTGGTACATGTAGATGAAACGAAAACACAATTCGCAGGGATATGCACATTACAGGTATGAAGTATGTGACATAGTGTGAATGACTTAAATGCATTGCAGAGATATGGGAAAACGAGCAATTAAAGCCAGTGCTTCATAAAATCACACATCGGAATGCTTAGAGGGTGATGGAAGCTTTGTAGGATCTACCCCTTCTATACAGCTTGTTGGTTGCCGTGTGGTGAATACCTGTACATGTGTGTAATGATGTTTTGATACCTAAGCACTGGCAGAGATAACTGCGTAGTCGCATTCTGCAATCATACTTTGTGTGATTCAACATAGGCGTGAAATAAACGAACCTGTGAAATTTTCAGCTCTGTCAACCAAGCCTTGAGAAAATAGGTAAACCTGTCGTCTTGTAACAGTGATTTTGTGCACGTTTTTTTTTTTTTTTTTTTTTAAATAATCAAAATAAAGCCACTGCATTTTTGGAGGTCTTTTCTCGAAGATGGCAGCGTTTCAAATGAAAATGTTTCTCGGGAGGATTGCTACTTGTATCTTTCATAAACAGTGAGATTTCAGATTGAAACAATTTGCTTTTTGATCATTACCTAAGCTATATCATTCATACCTTTTTAAAAAAAAAAAAAAAAAAAAAAAAAAAAAAATATATATAAATGACCTTAATGATCCCCAGAACAGACCAAAAGAAGTCACTCGAAGTTGAGTAATGAGTGCATATATTGAAAGATTGAATTGATGGAGAAATTGAGCATTCAATGCGTGGCTTGCAGTCCATGTAACTTTTTCGTAGGCATTTGACTTGGAGCGAATCCACGCCTTGGCTACAGTCAGTCTGAAATGTTACCACTGGGTGGGCTCGTGGGCCATTTCCGATTGTACTGGATGTGTATTCTGCACAGATAATCTGGTTGAGATTACAACCATCGTCGGGAGGGGATTATCTTCCACAATTCCCGTCTTCTCGGGCGATGATTCTTGAACAGTTTGTCCGTCTCACTGAAAAGACAAAGTAAAGAAAAAAATCACTGAAGGAAAAAAAAAAATCATGGCAATGCTAATAGCTTCCTCGCAGCTCCAATCTGTGGCTGCTAAAGCTGCAATCATGCAGTGCCTTCATGCTCTGGAGGACGTGTTTCTGGTAGCGTGTGGTAAAACCTGCCAGTCGGGGCAAGATCAGTGTATGGGGAGGGTGTTGGCATCACACCAGCAGCATCAACATTATGATTTCATGAGGTCTGGCAAAGTGGGTTTGTGGGGTAACTAACCCACCTGCCCAAGGCCATGTACATTTTACAATATCATGGGGCTCATGTCAGCGTCTTAATATGACTGAGTTTTAATATTACAGTGAATTCTGCATTAAATGATTCATGTTCTGAGTAATCTCTACATAGACGTCCATGTGTACATGTAGACTTAATGTACTACATACATACATACGTGTACATGTGGTAGAACTATAACAAAAGGCCTACATGTATGTGGAATATTTTCTGATATTAGTGTACAAAGTGTATGGGTCATTCCATAAATTTTGGGTCGAAAAGTGACATTTTGTGTGCATCCGTTACACCTGACCTGCGTAATTTCCCATCAAGTGTCATTAAAATTGACTTCACACTATTTTTGTACTTGTTTGGCGGGTACTTTGCTTTACACAATCACTCTTGGAGATAGAAGGCATTAAAGAATGTGTCCTGAATTGCAAAATCTTATACATGTCACTTTGTAACAGGGATGCCAAAAATGTCACACTTTTGGACCCCAAATTTATGGAATGACCCATGTGCATGAAGTAGCAATGTTTCAAATTTGAGCCTCAATTATACATGAAACCATGAAGTTATTTGATATTAGCTTGAAGTACGGTCGGCGCAGTTTAAGAAGTAGTCACCTTTTTCGGGGTTACTGGGCATGCTGGGGTACATGCATCCTTGGAGCAAGGTAGGTTATTGTGGCCATGCTTCAGTAAATGTTGATGTAAAAATCAAGTTGTAAAGAGAGGGATGTTTTTACAAACTGGAGGTTTGATTGATATAATGAAGGCAGAGTATTTGTATAATCCAGCATTCAAGGACGATTGGCCTAGTCATGGGTTCGCACTTGTGGATTTTTTGGGGGCCATGGAAATCAGTTTCCAGAAAAAGAAACAAATGGCTGAAAGGAATAAAACAGATGGATATCGTGCCAGTCTACTGATCTACATAGTCTTTGCAACTCAAAGCAGATGTGATCATTCTTTTTGTAACCTAGTATATTTATGTATATATATATATATACTATCTCAACCATGGCTGGGGTATTTTTGTTGTGCAAGTAAATTTATGAAAGTGGGGTAAGCATTTGTGCTTCAAACAGCATCAGACATTGAAAATTGGAATTGAGAATTAACATCAGCATCGATTGTTCAAACTGGAAGAGTCGGACTCCTTAGATGTTAGCAAAATTGAGATATTTGTGAATATTGATCTCACCGTGCTCAATTTTCACTTTGTCAAATCTGAGTGCGAGATTATTCTACCAGCACCAAGATTTGACAAAGTAAGGGGAGAGGCCCTTGAAGGAAATGTGAAAGTTCACTCACGACATTTAATCCGATTAGAATTAGGTTTCAAGTTCCAACATTGCTTTTTCTGGTGTGCATCAATTTACTACATTAATTATACAAGAGTCATGTGCAAAGTCATTACTTGGCACATGTTCAGAATCAGCCTCCTCACTTAAGTGGTGTTGCAACTGTTCCCTTAAATCCAATGGGCAAGGCCCCATTTATGAATGCATGATGGCCCTGATCAATTGCACATGTGGTTTTGAAGTTATTAGCCCAGTCAGAGAGACCCAGACACACATTAAGAACGTGTTGTGTCTGAGATGTGTGTAAATTGATGAGCAAGTCTGCAACATAAGCCAGACAGCCTATTTCACATTCCAAGTTCATTTGTTGCTGAGTCAGTAAAAGATCATTATCTTTCCTCTGCGGATCTTTTTTTGGAGGTGTTAAATCCTTCTTTTTTTCCTTCAAAGACTCCGCCCTTGTGATTGTATTTTTCTTTTAGTAACAGTGGTGGGTGGCATTATACATGTAGGACCCCCTCTTGTTCTGCCAGTGTTTAAAGAATTTGATTTTCCTTGGGGTAAGAATGACCTTTATTTCAGTAATGGCTTTCCTCAACATGATTTCATCTTGTTCTCTTGTTTTCTGCTTAGCATACCCAAGTTTGGGGGACAATACATGATGGTCAAAATGCATGTGGAGATGGGTATTGGAGGAAAATGATTGGGGTACAAAAACGCTGTTGCGTGGCTCATTTTAGACAGTTCGGGCTTGATTGCTTACAGAAATTGTAAACAAATCACAAAATTAACCAACCTTTTAGTCGTCGCAAATTGTAGTCGCTATAAAATCTGATTTATTTCATATGCTACTGTGTTTTGAATTCTGTGAGATAAAAGAAGCTATTTTATTTTCTCTGACTGCGGTAATTCTTTTTCAGTTTCGGTAATTTGAAATAAAACGAGATGAAAACAAATTTGTGAGACTATTTACAAAGTGTTTCCCCGTCTGTTACCTCTATATTTTACTCCGACACAATTTTAAAAGAATTTCAGCTTTCCCGCCTGCTTCCTTCTAGCTGTTTCTTTTACTTGTTCTCCCCCAACACTCCATAAAAATGCCCCCAGTTCATCTGTTGCATGTTTGGAATTAATTTTGGAATTTTTGGGGACTCCAATGTCAGAAAAAGCAATCTTGAAAATGTTTGGCGGCCATCTTAGAAAATATTGTCTGCCATGATCTAAAAAAAAAAAAAAACTCCTATTTTTTAAAACGAATTGACACTTTTTTTTCCCCTTATCTGTCAAAGTAGTTTTGTGTACATAGACAACAAGAGACGGGCCAATTTATTGAGCACCAAGGTGGTCGCAACATGTAGCATTCATAAACAACCATGGTAGCCTGGAAGCTGCCATTAACGGCTTGTTTACAAGAATCCTCTGGGCGTCGGCTTTTATGTGGACTTGTAATTCCTCCTTCTGGGCTTAATTTTTTTGGATATGCATGAACGACAAATCTGGTTTACTTTTCAGA